>CM061132.1:13362000-13962000 GCA_030789695.1 Scilla litardierei
TCTCTCGCATGACCGAAGAGCAGAAACTGGAGGCCGCTGGGATTTGTCTGGATGGAAAGGCACTTGCCTGGTTTCAGTGGAAGGACGTGATGCATCCTTTTCGCTCCTGGGAGGAGACCCGTGACCAGATGGTGGAGAGGTTTAGAGATCCCCACTTGGGGAACGTAAGGGAGCAGCTGCTATCACTCAGGCATGAGGGCACAGTGAGAGATTACCTAGAGAGCTTCGAGGCCATATCAGGACAGGTGCACGGGGTGACGGATGAGACGATGGAGAGCACCTCCATGAAGGGTTTGAGGGTCACTATTCGAGCAGCGATGCACATGCAGAACCCCCAGAGTCTGATGGAGGCCATGTAGTACGTTCAGATGGCGGAGGACTGGCAGATGGAGGAGAGGAAAGCGAGGGGTGGCTGGAGTGGCCCAGTTTTCTGTAGCCAGACAGCGACATGAGGGCAACAGAGAGCCACTACGGGAGCAGATCCTGTCACCAAGGAGGAGAGTGGGGAGAAGAATAGTGCACTGCAGGCAGGGGGCAGTTCAGGCGGATGACCGACGCGGAGATGAGGGAGAAACGACAGAAGGGCCTATGTTTTAGATGCGACGAGTGATTCACACCAGGCCACAGATGTGCGGGACGCAAGCTCCAGGTGCTGCTACTTGAGGATGAGGATGATGAGGCTGATATGGAGGACGAGACCACTGAGGTGCAGTCTGAGGGCCATCAGCTAGACGTAGCGAAGGTTTCTCTTAACTCTGTGGTAGGGTCCACACTGAACCATACCATGAAGTTGAGGGGGCATATCGGTGATCAGGAGGTGACAATACTTATCGACAGTGGGGCGATCCACAATTTCATTTCCAGGAAAGTGGTGACCCAGCAGGAGCTCTAGCTGACCGACTGGCAGTTTCAGTGTCGTGATTGGGACTGGGAAGAAGGACATCAGCCGTGGGGTTTGTAGAGGTCTGGTACTGACATTATAGGGGTGCAGGTGATAGCTAGCTTCCTGCCTCTAGACTTGGGGAGCACCAATGTCATCTTGTGCATGACTTGGCTATAGACACGGGGGGAGATGACAGTGAACTGGAAACTTCTCAGAATGGAGTTCCAGGAGGATGTGAGAGCAGTAGTACTACAGGGAGACCACAGCCTACGCAGAGTACTGGTCTCACTGAAGACCATGGTGAGGACCATTCAGACGGAGGGCGGGGGAGGGTGGCGCTGAGGCCAGCGGGGAGCAACACATTACAGGGGAGGTGCATCAGCTGATGGAGCACTTCTAGGAGGTCTTTCAGGAGCTACGGGGTCTCCCACCGCCGAGGGATCACGAGCACGCCATAGTTCTGCGAGAGGGCGTGTCCACCATCAGTGTGAGGCCCTACCGTTACCCCAGGCACAGAAGGACGAGATCGAGAGGATGGTGGCAGAGATGGTGCAGGCTGGTGTGATACAGCCCAGTGTAATCCCCTTTTTCAGTCCGGTGTTGGTGACGAAGAAAGATGGGAGCTGGCGCTTCTGCGTGAACTACGTGGCATTGAACAAGGAGACCGTGCCAGATAAGTTCCCCAAATAGTGATCGATGAACTTCTGGATGAGTTGCACGGGGCAGCCATATTCACCAAGATAGATATCAAATCGGGCTACCACCAGATCAGGATGTAGGGTGAGGATGTGCCCTTGACGACGTTCAGGATGTACGAGGGCCACTACGAGTTTCTAGTCATGCCTTTTGGCCTTACTAACGCACTGGCTACTTTCCAGGCTCTAATGGACAAGGTATTCCGTCCTTACATGCGACGATTTGTACTAGTCTTTTTCGATGATATATTGTCGTACAGTCGTACCTTGGAGGAGCACTTGGACCACCTGCAGGTCGTTTTTCAGGAGCTACAGTACTACCAGCTATTCGCAAACAGAAAGAATTACTTATTCGGACAGCCACATGTGGAGTATCTGGGACATATGGTATCTGCAGATGGGGTGTCAGCTGACAGGTCGAAGATTGCGTCAATGCTAGATTGGCCGTGTCCCACCACTCTCAGGGGGCTGATGGGGTTCCTGTGCTTGACAGGATACTACCGTAGATTTGTGCAAGGATATGTGACGATCGCCTAGTCGCTCACCGAGCTACTCAAGAAGGACCAGTTCGTCTGGGGTGAGAAGGTGACGACAGCTTTCGAGGTCTTGAAGAAGACCATGATCACCGTGCCAGTCCTGGCGTTGCCAGACTTTTCCAGACCGTTTATGTTGGAGGCTGACACTTCGGGGCATGGATTGGGAGCGGTGTTGATGCAGGATCAGCGGCCCATAGCATTTACCGTCAGGTGGTCATAGCTAGAGCCAGACTGCGGTCGGTCTACAAGAGGGAGCTGATGTCCGTTGTCCTATCCATTCAGAAGTGGCATCCATATTTGTTGGGGAGAAGTTTCCTGGTGCGCGCATGCCACATGAATGTCGTATGAAACTTCACACAAAAAATCCCAGTCCATTTAATTGCAGTTTTGTCATTGGGGCTTTTCCCCCTTAACCTCCCCATTTACAGGTTTGCCATTGAGACTCTTCACCCTTTTGATATGATTAGATTAGTTTACTTTTTGATATCAAATTGAGTAAATTACATTATCCTGCTGAAGTTGTGCACATGCAAATATCTATTAGAGCAGCGCATGTTAACAGAGTAGCATCAAACGTGGCTTCGGAAGTTGATGGGCTACCGGTTCGAGATTGAATACCACCCGGGACTAGAGAACAAGGCGGCTGACGCCCTTTCACGATGAGAGGAGGACGTAGAGTTGGCGACACTGGCAGTTTTTGTACTACAGGATTAGGAGCCACTGCAGCAGGAGGTTGCGCACGATCAGGAGCTGATAGGTATACATGCGGCACTTTTGCAGGGATCTACAGAGCACCCAGGTTATTCAATCCAGGACAGACGTCTACTACATTGGGGCGATTGGTACTGCCGAGGACGTCTACATATATACTGGTCATACTTCAGGAGTTTCACAGCAGTGCCATAGGAGGACATTCTGGGGTCCTCAAGACATACCAGAGACTGACGAGGGAGGTCTATTGGAAGGGAATGAAGGACGTATCGAGGATGATTGCAAAATGTGACGTCTGCCAGCGTCACAAGTATCGGGCGATGGCTCCAGAGGGATTACTACAGCCGCTATCCTTGCCTGATCGGGTGTAGGACCTTTCCATGGATTTCATTGATGGATTACCGAAGTCGGGGGGATTTACAGTCATATTTGTTGTGGTAGACCAGCTCAGCAAGTATGCACACTCTATACCACTTTGACATCCTTACAACACAATGTCGGTGGCGGAGGTATTTGTGAGGGAGGTCATTCGCTTGCATGGGTCCCAAAAGTCCATTGTCTATGATAAGGACAAGGTGTTCTTGAGCAGATTCTGGCAGGAGCTTTTCAGGCTGCAGGGTACAGTTTTGAGACGGAGCACGGCCTACCACCCACAGACAAATGGTCAGACTGAGGTCGTCAACAAGAGCGTTGAGACATATCTGCGGTGTCTTATTTTAGAGAGTCCCAAGGAGTAGGCACGTATGCTGGCATGGGCGGAGTACTGGTACAATACATCTTATCATACCGCAGAGCAGACGACACCTTTCAGAATTCTGTATGACCGAGATCCTCCACATTTAGTGCACTATGGGCAAAAGACGACACCAGTTTCCGATGTGGAGCAATACCTGGCAGAGGGATCAAATTTTGGAGGAGCTGAAGCTTCATCTGACTAGAGCTCAGCAAATTATGAAGACGAGGGCAGACCTTCACCGCAGAGATGTGCAGTTTGCAGTTGGAGATATGGTGTATCTTAAGCTGAGACACTACAGCAGAGATCCTTGGTCCACAGGAGGAATGAGAAGTTAGCACCGCGATATTTTGGACCTTTCGAGGTTGAGACCATGGTGAGGCCAGTTGCTTATAGGTTGAGGCTACCACAGGATCGGTGATTCATCTTGTATTCCATGTGTCTCAGCTTCGCCAGGTTATCGGAGACCACACCCCTTCGCCCACTCTTATGGAGGCGTTGACAGAGGACATGGAGGTTAGATTGGAGCCTGAAGAGCTGAAGGGGGTACGCAGAGGAAGCACGGGAGAGCAGGAGGTTCTACTGCAGTGGGAGGGGTTGCCAGAGCACGAGAGCATGTGGGAGTCCTTGGGCGTCATGGCACATCAATTTCCAGACTTCCACCTTGAGTACAAGGTGGCTCTTTGGGGCGGGAGTAATGATACGGTCCACGTGTACCAATGGAGGCAGGCCAATGGGGACGTGCACAAGGGTTCGTTCGCATCCGACTTGAGGCAAAGGGGGCGTTTTCGACTCTCTTTTATTTTATATTATAATGGCAAACTTGTAATTAGTTGGAAGGGGGTTTTATTCTTAAACTAGGGCTAGCCGCAATTTTGGGTTTATGCTGAATTTTGATATTGTGTGAGGAGAGAGTTCTTCGTGTTCTTCGGGGAAGGTGCGGACGTCCCTTATCAGTTGGCGTCTTGGGAGAGAATGTTACCTCTTAATTGTAGCCTATTTATCTAGTAAAAATTCAGTTTTTATTTCAATAAATTTCAGTTTCGTCGAGTTCCTATCACTTTCACGACTATTTGGTTAGTATCCATGGAGGATACTGATAGATTCCAAGCCAAATCTGAAATTAATTAGTTAAAAACAGCGAATAAAAAGATAGTTTGGTTACAATAAAGGGGCAACCACCCGCCCAAGACGCCGGTAAGCGAGGACGTCCGCACTCTCCTAATTTCCCAAGAAGAACTCTCGAAGGATCTCTCCCAAAATCAAAATAAGCATAAAACTAATTGTGACGGCTAACCATCGCTTAAGAATAAACCTCCATAACCCAATTACCCAAAATACCCTCTCCAATACTAAACCGGACCAAAGTGGGAGGGCACGCGCGCGCGGCTATGCGACTGGGTTGCGGGTTCGGGCACGCCTGCAGGCATAGACCTGAACCCCATCAATACTCTCCCCAATGAGCCACCTTGTCCTCAAAGTGGAAATCTGGAAACTGCTGCGCCATCACGTCCATAGCCTCCCACATGCTCTCGTGCTCGGGCAAACCCTTCCATTGCAGCAAGACCTCGCGCTCTTCGTGCACCCTCTCGTACCCCCTTCAGTGCCTCTGGCTCCAGCCTCACCTCCATATCTGCTGTCAATGTCTCCGGAAGGGTGGGAGAAGGGGTGTGATCTCTGATCGCCTGTCGAAGCTGTGAAACGTGGAACACCGGGTGGATAACCGATCCTGGAGGTAATCTCAGCCTGTACGCAACCGGTCCCACTCTCGCCTCAACCTCGAACGGACCAAAATAACGCGGCGCTAGCTTCTCATTCCGACTGTGAGCCAAAGATCGCTGCCTGTAGGACCTCAGCTTCAAGTACACCATGTCTCCCACTGCGAACTGCACATCTCTGCGGTGTAAATCTTCCCTCGCCTTCATAACCTGCTGAGCTCCAGTCAAATGGAGCTTCAGCTCCTCCAAAATCTGATCCCTCTCCGCCAAATACTGCTCCACATCTGAAACGGGTGTCGAGTCCTGCCCATAGTGTAGTAAGTGAGGAGGGTCCCCGCCATAAAGAATCCTGAACGGTGTCGTCTGAGCTACAGTGTGATAGGACGTGTTGTATCAGTACTTCGCCCATGTTAGCCAACGCGCCCACTCCTTGAGATTGTCTGAAATAAACATCATAGGTAAGTCTCGACACTCCTGTTGACCACCTCCACTATCCATCCGTCTGAGGGTGGTAAGCTGTGCTCCGTCTCAACACCGTCCCATGCAGCCTGAAAAGCTCCTGCCAGAATCTACTCTGGAATACCTTGTCTCGGTCCGAGACAATGGACTTTGGAGGTCCATGCAAACGAATGACCTCCCTCAAAAATACATCCGCCACCGATACTGCGCTGTAAGGATGCCGAAGCGAAACAAAGTGCGCATACTTGCTGAGGCGATCAACCACAACAAATATGACCGAATAGCCACCTGATTTCGGCAATCCATCTATGAAGTCCATGGACATGTCCTCCTATACTCGATCAGGCAAAGACAACGGCTGTAGAAATCCTCCTAGGGACATCGCCTGGTACTTGTGACGCTGGCACACGTCACACTCTGCAACCCTCTTTGCCACCTATTTCTTCATCCCCTTTCAATAGACCTCCCTCACCAGTCTCTGATAGGTCTTTAGGACACCGAATGACCTCTTATGGCGATGCTGTGAAACTCCTGGAAGATAGCCGGTATATACGTCGACGTCCTCGGCAGAACTAGTCTACCCCAATATAATAGCCGCCCATCCTGAAGAGAGTACCCCGGATACTCAGTCGACCCCTGCGGTTGGGCCTCCCGAATGCCTGCCAAGTCCTGATCCAGCTCAACCTCCTGCTGTAGTGGCCCCCAGTCCTGGAGCACTGAAACTGCTAGTGTGGCCAACTCTACCTCCTACTCTCGCCGTGAAAGTGCATCCGCCGCCTTGTTTTCCAGCCCCGGGCGATACTCGATCTCAAACCTGTACCCCATCAGCTTCTGCAGCCACTTCTGATACTCCTCTGCGACCATCCGCTACTCCAACCGGTACTTCAGGCTCCGCTGATCTGTGCGTACTAGAAAACTCCGCCCCAACAAGTATGGCCTCCACTTCTGTATAGACAACACTATAGCCATCAGCTCTCTCTTGTAGACCGACCGCATTCGGGCTCTTGCGGTCAACACCTGGCTATAGTAAGCAATGAGCCGCTGCTCCTACATCAATACTGCTCCCAGCCCATGTCCCGATTCGTCAGCCTCTACCACAAAGGGCTTGGAAAAGTTGGGCAACGCTAAAACTGGCACGGTGGTCATTGGCCTTTTCAGGGCCTCAAATGCTGTCGTCGCCTCCCTCCAGTGAAACTGGTCCTTCAATAGCTCTGTCAGTGGCCAGGCGATCGTCCTATACCCCTCCACAAATCGGCGGTAATAACCTGTCAGACCCAGGAAACACCGTAGCCCTCTGAGTGTGGTGGGGCGCGGCAAGTCTAGCATCACCGCTATCTTCACTCTATTTGCTGCCACCCCTCCTGCTGACACTACATGCTCCAAATACTCCACATGTGGCTGCCCGAATAAACACTTCCTGTTCACATACAGCTGATGATACTGCAGCTCCTGAAAAACGACTTACAGGTGGTCCAGGTGCTCCTCTAGGGTACGACTATACGCCAAAATGTCATCGAATAAAACTAGTACGAATCGCCTCAGGTACAGACGGAATACCTTATTCATAAGAGCTTGAAAGGTGACAGGTGCGTTCGTCAAGTCGAATGACATGACTAGAAACTCGTAGTGACTCTCATGCGTCTTGAAAGCCCTCTTGTGCACATCCTCACGTCGCATCATGATCTGATGGTAGCCCGACTTGAGACCTATCTTGCTAAACCAGGCTGCCCTATGTAACTCATCCAGGAGCTCATCTATCACCGGTATTGGGAACTTATCTGGCATTGTCTCCTTGTTCAACGCCCTGTAGTCAACACAAAAGCGCCAACTCACATCCTTCTTCTTCTTTAACAGCATGGGACTGGAGAACATGCTCACACTAGGCTGAATCACTCCCGCCTGCACCATCTCTGCCACCATCCTCTATATCTCATCCTTCTGATGCTGGGGGTATCGGTAGGGCCGGACGCTAATGGGGAACACGCCCTCTTGTAGTATTATGGCGTGCTCGTAGTCCCTCGGTGGTGGGAGACCCCGAGGCTCCTGGAAGATCTACTCAAACTGCTCCATCAGCTGCTGCACCTCTCCTGGAATGGGCTGCTCTGCACTGGCCTCTGTGCCTCCCTAAACTGACAACGAGTACAACTCCACTAAGTATCCTCCTCCCTCAGTCTGGATGGTCTTCACCATGGTCTTCAAGGAAACCAAAACTCTACATAAGCTGGGGTCCCCCCTGAAGTCTCACTGCTCTCCACGCCTCCTGAAACTCCATCCGTAGCAGCTTCCAGTTCACTATCATCTCCCCTAACGTCTGTAGCCATGCCCAAAATGACGTCAGTGCTCCCCGGGTCTAGAGGTAAGAAATCTGCGATCACCTGTATCCCCTGCATGGTCAGAACCAGCCCTCTGCAAACTCTCCGACTGCTCTCCTTCTTCCCCGTCCCCATCATGATGCTGAAACTGCCACAGTCGGTCAGCTGGAGCCCCAGCTGTGCCACCACTCTCTTGGAGATGAAGTTGTGGGTCGCCACACTGTCAGTGAGCACGGTCACCTCCTGGTCGCCAACCTCTCCTCTCAGCTTCATTGTATGGTTCCGTGTGAAGAGTTGAGGGACACATCCGCCACGTCCAACTGATGGCCCTCAGGCTCGTCCTCCTCTGCCACAGCCGTCTCCTCCTCATCGTCAGCCTCGTCATCATCGTCCTCTAGTAGCAACACCTGGAGCTTGCACCCGCACACTTGTGGCCCAATGTGAATCGCTCATCACATCTAAAGCACACGCCCTTCTGCCTCTTCTCCATCATCTCTGCATCCGTCATGCGCCTGAACTGCCCCCAGCCGGCGGTGCACTACTCCTCTCTCCAGTCTTCTCGCGGGCCACCGACTCCACTCCCGTCGTGGCTCTCTGCTGTCCACCTGTCACTGGCTGGTTACGACCCGTTGATCCGCTCCAACCCCCTCTAGCCATCCTATCCTTCAGCTGGTAGTCCTCTGCCATCTGAGCGTACTCCATGGCCTCCATCAGACTCTGAGGCTTATGCATGCGTACCGCTGCGCGTATAGTGGCCTTCAGCCTCTTCATGAAAGTGCTCTCCATCGTCTCGTCGGTCATCCTGTGCAGCTGTCCTAAAAGAGCCTCGAACCTATTTAAGTAGTCTCTCACTGTATCCTACTATCGGAGTGATAGTAGCTGCTTCCGAACGTTCCCCACGTGGGGTCTCTGAACCTCTCTACCATCTGGTCCCTGATGTCCTCCCATGAGCGAAAGGGACGCCTCGCGTCCTTCCACTGAAACCACGCAAGAGCTTTTCCATCTAGGCATATGCCAGCAGCCTCCAACTTCTGCTCCTCAGTCATGCGAGAAACTCTAAAGAATCTCTCCGCCCTGTAGACCCACGAGACCGGATCCGCTCCATCGAATATAGGCATCTTCAGCTTTCCCAGTCGGTCCATATTGAATCCCTCCTGATCCCCGCGACCTCCGTCGTGTCTAGGCTGGTGGTAGTGCTGATACCTCTCCTGGTGTCGCTCGTAACCCCTATGGGGTCCTTTTCCTCGGTCTCCGTATCCACCCCATTCGTCGCCTCCAAACCTGCCATCTCGCCTCTCCTGGAAGTCTCTGCAACCACCTCCCACGCCTACTGTGCGTCCTTCCTAGTGGTGGGGTGAAGGCCACCACCTTCTGTCGTCAAATCGAGGGTCGGGAGGGTCCTGTTACCCTTCGCTGTAGTCTCTGTGCTCCTGAAATTCCTCGGACCCCAATTCCTCCTCGAAGTCACGCGCCAGCACCTCCTGACGAAGCTGATCGTCGTGAAATTGCTAAAAATCACCGCCTTCCGCCTTGAAAATCCCGCGCCCAGCCCTTCTCTGACCTGCGGGCCCCAGTCGCCTCCCGCCATTCTCGCCCGATGATCCTGGGGGCCCCAGCGCCCCCCCTGTGGGTCGGGGGGTCGCCGGCCCCCCCGGGGCTTCGCTGCCCCTGGGCGAACCCAGGGGAGGCCGCCGCCTCCCCTGCGGTAGTCCTGGGAGGCGGCGGGGCCCTGGAGGGGCTGCCGTGGCCCTCCCGCCTGTTCGCGAGACCCCGGGTGGGGCTGGGTGTAGTCGCCGGCCCCCCTTTGTGCTTCCAACGCCTTCTGCCGCACTTCCTCTCGATAGTCGACCTTTGACGGCTCCACTTCCTCATGCTTGACAAATTCCTCCTCCACAAAGTCGTTTTCCGGGTCAAAAATCTCAAATTTCTCCTTCCCCTTGACTAAAGGTGCCGCCTTTCCCACCGATTTAGGGTTTTCCTCGCCTTTATTGTTTGCCGTCAATTGAAAGAGAATTTACGCAAATTGTTCGTCGTGCTTTGCTTGATTTGCCGTTAATTGGTTGATAGAAGCCGTTAATTTCGCCATGGAATCATTGTTTCCCGCCAACGATTTATTGATAGAATCGATTTCGCTCTTAAATTTTGCCTCCAACACCTCAATTTTATCTTGTGATCTCGTCGAAGCCGCCATGGATCGTCACGTGCTCTGATACCAAATTGATAGATTCCAAGCCCAATCTGAAATTAATTGGCTAAAACAGCGAATAAAAAAGATAGTTTGGTTACAATAAAGGGCAACCACCCTCCCAAAACACCGGCAAGCGAGGACGTCCGCACTCTCCTAATTTCCCACGAAGAACTCTCGAATGATATCTCTCAATATCAAAATAAGCATAAAACTAATTGCGACGGCTGGCCCTCGCTTAAGAATAAACCCCCCATAACTAATTACCCAAAATACCCTCTCCAATACTAAACCGGACCAAAGTGGGAGGTGGGGGGCGCGTGCGCTGGGTTGCGGGTTCGGGCACGCCTGCGGGCATAGACCCGAACCCCATCAGATACCTTCTGTCATAAACTTAATGAACTAGCTTATGGAAGAAATAAACTTGAAAATTTGACTTCTTATTAGAAAACTGCATTCTAGAGCTTACTGGTCTCTATTCTAATAGGTCACTTAAGATGAACTTGGGCCACTTTGCCCAAATGATAAAACATTAAACACAATTTTATTGGTGTTCGGTTGGAGGCAGTTTCATGGTCAAGTTGAGAGAACTTATGCTACAAAAACTACAAAAGTTATTTCTACAAGCTTTCCCTGTTCCATAACATCTGACTTCATTGTTTGGATCCCCAGTTTTGTAGTAGAGATGTTATGGAAAAGAAGTTGTCATAAATCTGAGAGAGTGGCTTAGCCCATTTGCATCTTTTGTTAGTCGATCCATACAACATGTCTATTTCCTTCCCGTCGAATAAATGTTTTCACGGTTGAGATTTAGCTTAACATTATTTAGCAAGATAAGCTTATTTATTGTCTATTAGTTTTGTATATTGTAGATCATACTATTTGTTATTAATATTTAATTTCCTTAACCAAGTCTTGTTTAGCTATGTTTTGGATGTTCAATTGTATTGGATGGTATACACAGGAGCTTGCATTCCAGAGGCTTATTTTCATAACCATGCTTGCGTGGGAGCACCCTTACAGTGAGAATGATGATCTACACGTGTCATTAGAGAATTCCTCTTTGCAGGTTTGTTTGTCAAAGCTACATAATGCTTGTGATTTAAATTTTGTTCCAGAATATTATATGTTGTTACCTTTTCACTTGCCCTTTTACCAAGTTATGCTCAGATACTGTATAACAACACACACACACACACACACACACACACACAACACCCACCCCACCCCCACCCCCCCCCACCCCCCCCCCCCCCCCCCCCCGCGCGCAAAAAAAAAGGTGTCATGCACCCTTCTAGATCTTTGCCGTATGTGCATTTTTGTCATCGCTTCATCTCATATGCATATGTGCTGATTTATTCCCCTTTTTCTTAAACTATGCAAAAATGCATTCCTAACTTGTATAGAAACTTGAAAATAAGATATGTATGTTGAAGCTTATCATCTATTCCATAAATCCCGTATTCTATTATCATCGTAATTATTTCTTTCCACGTGACTTCGTCCTATTATATTATTCTATTAAATATTCAGATATCAGCCAACCTTTAATCTTGATAATGATTTATAATTTTATAGTTTGGTTTTAGCTTTTCCAGAGAATGGTTTAAGCTGGGAAGTCGGCTGCAGATATATTAACCAGTTCATGCATGCATGAAATATTTTTGACATTTCATTATCTGACAGATGAGACTAGTGAGTGAAGCTGCTTTTATTAGAATTGCTCCTACTGTTGCCGGGGTAGCTGACATATCAACAGCACATCATCTTTACAAGGCCATTGCTGGTGGTGAACAAGGGATTTCTTTAAGCTCGTGGACAACATATATTGCTGAGCTGATCAAGTAAGCCGGGGTACCCTTGATTTCAGTCTATCATTTTATGTAAGCAAAATATATATGTATGAATGTATGTAGATATCCTTTTTCATTATTACTGCTTTCACTCACTGTACATTGTTCTCTGTTAGGATTCTCATATGCAGCGGGCATGTTCCTTAATAAATGTGCATGTTGCTATCAGCTGTGTTGTATTAATGAAAGCGTGCCATTTTATGGGTAAATTAAACTTGTAACTACATTTTTCTAGTTAAGAAAAGGGGGTTGAACTCGAACAGCTTGAAGTCAATCAACAGCTGGCAAAAACCATTAACTATTTGAAACCATCATGTTCCCCCCAACCCTGTTGGTCCCTTTCAACCAAAGCATGTATTCTTAGATATTCCTTTATGTTATTAAAAAATTTTGTTGGCATGATAATGGCATGTAAACATTGTTCATTCACATTATTGCATGCAAGATTCTTGGCCATGTGATATGTGGGCAAGCTTAAATATTTAGAGTCTAAGCACAAGATGTATCATGGACATATTTTAGACACATTTTCAGATATGATTACAATGAATACTAGGTTTTTGTTAGCATATCTGAAATTTTTTGTAGTAAACTCTGAATTCATATAGTTTTCAGTCATGATTACTTTTCAATTAGACATAGATCCCTTAATATAATGTCTGTAGGACCTTCCATACCTGAACTTCCAGGTTCATTCTTTTCTTATTTTCTCCTTGTCAATCTGTATGCATGGTAGCATGCATGGTATCTGCTAGGTCTTTCATAAACAGAGAGAATGAGACAACTGATTTTATTTCTGTTAGGAACTCAAATGCCCATAATTGGTGGAATGGATCTGGTGCCGAACTGCTTATGTAATTTTCTTCACATTCCCCATCTTCTATGTTCTCTGGATGGGTTAAGAGGGTAGTTTTGTGGTGATGGGAACATGTGGGACTATTCTGATTAGCAGATACATAGGATCAGTTCATTGGGCATGCCTCTAGTTTGTCCGGGTCAATACTGGATAGGATGTCAGAAACCTTGCTATGTGATGCATACATGTGTTGCAATGCTAAGTTATTAAGGTTTGAGGTCTCGGTATCGGTCTCGGTATCGCTCTCTTGAAAATTTAGGTTTCGGTATCGGTATAGTTCGTTTCGGCGGTTTCGGACGTGAGTTTCGGTTCGTTCGTATTGGTAGTTTTAAATACTTAAAAACCTATCAATTATTATCAAATACTCTCAAATACATCAAATATTTTAACTAAAGTATTAATCAAATACTATCAAATAGACAAATACTATCAAATTTGTATGACTAATAAGCATTTACAATTTTGTATAATACTATCAAAATTTAAAATACATATTTTTCTTGAATTAGGAAAAGTTTGCTATTTGCCTTACACATTATGCTAAATGTATCACATTATGCTATAATAGAATGGCAAACTTGTAAATAAACGGAAGTGGGCTAGCATTTATTTACAAGTTTGAATAGCAAAAAAAAAATCTGATTTGAGCCCAATGGTGCTTGATCTCAATTTACCCATTTGTATTAAACTTTAACATTTATATACAAGTTTGCCTTTTCTTTTACTTTTTGTTTAAATAAAAGCACCTGCAGCTAGCTTTTCTCGGGGCTCTCTCTCTCTCCCCCCAATCCCTCCAGCCAGCACAGCTTTGGAAAAAAAAGAGGGAGGCCGCTGGAGGGTGGTGAACTGGAGGGCGACGGCTGGAGATTCGGTAAGCCCTCCTCTTCGTCCTCTTCCTCGTCCTCTTCCTCCTCCTCTTCTTCTTCTTGTTCTTGATGTTCTGATGTTGCTTTTGAGGCTTCTTCTTCTTCTTATTCTTTTCTTTTTTTAAATTTGCTGTTACCCGAAAAATGAAGGCTGGTATCGGCCGAAACTGGGCGATTTCGGCCGATACGGGCCAATACCGGTAAATCCGAGAGGGTTTCGGATCGGTCCCCTCCAAGACCGATCCGAAACGGTCGAAACCTTAATCCATAATGTGCAGTGCGGTGTCGGGCTAAATGGTCCACCATGAAATGTAAGAGTTGTGCTGGCTTTGTGATAGATGGTAGAGACATTTTAATGCTGTAAGGTGTAGATATGGTTAGAAGGCCACACCTTAAGTTGGTAAAACCTGTCCTTCATAGCTTGATTGGAAGGGGTTGGTCAGGTGGAGAACTTGGGTTATAAGGTGGGGGGTGAAGGTGAGCTGAGCAACAGCAGAAAAATGGTCTAAGAGTAGCTTAAGAATTGGTTGCTTAGGTGATGAAGGTCGATGATTCCATGCTTCCAACCCATACAAGCAGTGGTAGAAATATAAGTTATGTATCTTTATCCTTATCATCACTTTAGGTTTTGCTTCATGATCTCTGAGTTTGGGTACTTCAATGACAGGCTGTACCTGTGTCGGACATGCCAGTATCCGTGTCGGGTACTGACACTTATTTGGCACTTCTCAATATGAATGGACTCTTAGGATACTTTTTGAAAACCTCCTGGATATATATTGTACACAACTCCTACACCCTTTTGTTCGCACTGCATGTTTGTACATTTTGAAATGATTATTTTGTTGCCTCTATATAAATGAACAAGTGTATATAATATTAGAATATGGTATTCATGTCTCGTGTTGCGTGCATGTGTCCGTGCTTCCATACAGGGTTTTATTCCTTACTCTTCCTGTCACAGTGGATTTGGATTAGGGGTATGGAATATGGCACAAAGCTGTAGTCCATATATGGAAAGAGGCTCTAGTCCATATTCATGCAGATTGAGTATGTGGACATGCTTCCATGTAATGTGACTGTAGTTGAAATAGTAGGGTGGATTCATGGATTTTCAATATGGTACAGTTATAAGATCTGAATTGAACTTGCCATGCATGTATGATCATACCTGCGTTAAACAGGAAATATCAGGTCTTTAATTTAAAAAAGGTTTTCAATCTGTTGAAATGTTGGAGAATATGAAAATATAGTTTCTAGTTTTGCAGTTTGGTTTGGTTGCAGGCACATGAATATGAACTATGCCTACTGGAACTTCATCAACTATCCACAAGTTTACTGTCACTTGTGTACATGTAAATTTTTTGTTACCTCGTACCAAGTAAGGCCATCCCAGTCACTTGATATTTACTTAAAAATCTTACATACAGAACCTGGCCTATGGCCAATGTTCCCATTCAACCCATTGAATATTCCCTTCTGCTTGATATATGATGCATTCAGTTTCCATAGTTACAGTTTCCATAGTTACTTTACGCCACACTAGTTCTTCTGATGACTTGTTTATTTCCCTGTTAAGGACAGGGTTCATCAGGGAAGGAAGTCATATCAGACAGGAGATGTTTTTCTGTCTAGTGAGCAACTTCTATGCATAGGTTCTAGCAGGAAAAGACCTGTTTTAAAATGGGAGAATAACATTGCATGGCCTGGCAATCTGACTTTGACTGATAACGCATTATATTTTGAGGTATGATCTTTGCGATGTTTGATTTGTTCAAATTGCTGAAATCCATGTCGCTATGTTTTTCCTTTTCTTTTTATCACTGTATTCATTTTCTGGTGCTTGCTGAATCTTACCTTATTTTTTGTTACTAATTTTGTTGGTTCTTTAAGTCACTGTTCTATTTGTAACTTTCTCTGATATACTAAATCATTTTTGGGGTCTGTTGAGTTTATGGTGGGAATAATTGAGCTTACCAAATCAACATGTTCCTGCAAATAGATGGATCTCATATCAAGTAACACTTTCAATGAAGTATAAGGATTGTGATACTGGACCAATAAATCGAAGCTTTGGAAGCACCATGTGGTTGAATGCAGTATTCTAAAGCACACGGCAAGTAGGCTTTGGTCTAGGTTTGGAGAGGATCTGCACTCACTAATATATGATATACGAGGGATTCATATAAGAATGAATGTGCAAAAATTTAGCTTGCCTTGTCTATAAGCTGCAAAAATAAACGTTAGTAGTACTCTTTTAAATTGAGAAATTTGAGGTCCTAAAGGTTGTAAAACCAACTGAAAGAGGGATGTGGAAAGACAACTGCTGCTACTATGCTGTGAGCAAAGTTTTAAAACGCGAAGGCGTGACGTGAGGCGTATTTTCGACCCGTGACGCGAGGCGTAAGCCTCAACGCGTAAGGCATAAGCCTTCAGCGTGTTGTGAGGCGTAAGCCGCGTAACACATTATAACCACATAATTCTGAAATATAGATGTAAAAAACTTATATTTAAGTTTCAACCCATCATTAAAGTATCAAAATATTAAAATAATACTCCAAAGACAAATATAAAACATCCAAAAAAAGATCAAAGTATTTGAATTGCAAAATTAGACTCTAAATCTACTCTTACACATCATCAAATGCAGAATCTTCACTTAAGCCATCTCCCTCCCCAAAACTTCCTAGGCTACTAACATCATCTTCATCTGGGGCGACGAATCAAGGCGGCGGCGAGTCGTTTCTCTCTCTTTCTCTCTCTCTCTTTTAGCTTTTATACCTGGGAATTTTTTTTGCAAAAAATCACCTGTTGAAGGCGTGTAAACCCTAACGCATTTGCCTCGCCTCAGACCTGAGGCGTAAGCCTTTGAACGTCTTCGACCTGAGGCGTAAGCCTTTGGGCGCATTCGTCGAGTGAAAGCCTCTTCCCTCGCGCGTCAGGGCGCTGGAGGTGAGCCTCGCCCTGAGGCGCGCCTTGAGGCGTAAGCCTTTGCCGCCTTTCAAAACATTGGCTGTGAGATGAGTATTACATGTAATAGCTATGTAAACGTTGCCTAACTAGGCTTTATAGCAACCCTGTATCCTTGATACTGGATTATTCACCAGGTCATGTTTCTGATTTTATATGTGCTTCCATGTTATTTCTTTTTGACTATTATGTCAAAATATACAATTCTTAATCTTTGTTCTCTTTCCAACCATTTAATCCCCTATGCTGCATACCAGTGAACCCACCCACCGACCACCCCTTGTATGATGCTGAATGTTTTGTTTTCCAGATCTTAAAAATCTTACATAGTAACCTAGTCTTGTCTTTCTCGTCAGGAACTACTCTTGTCCTTGGTCATTGTTTTCTTCTAGCTCATAGCCTTGGATTCTTTTCACCAATGACTTTTGTATATCTTATGTATCTTATTTTCCTCTTTGTGGGTTTCGCGCGTAACCTCAACTTAGCGATGTTAGGTATTAGATTCCATCAATACATGTTTTTGATGATGAGCAAACGTAATGCATTCAGTAATATGTTTATTAAGTTGTTTATGAAAGTCTAAAGCATAAACAATAAAGATATAAATCAAAGACCAAGCGAAGTTTGTCCAAATATGGATGTCAACACAAGAACACAAAGCAAAGCTTGACAAACATTAGGCGATGATGAAACTCCAAGGTGTCAAGAGTTTGAAGACTTTTAACAAGAAGATGGACTCAAATGCTACACCAATCAAGACATTAAAGTCATATCTATGTAATTGATGTAATGTTTTTATTTTTCTCTTAGAATGCATTGAAGATGTCACACACACATAAAACCCTAGGAAAATAACTAGAATTAATAGGGATTTAATTTACATCAAAACTCGTATGTTTCATAGGCTAAACTATGCATTTCTGTGTGTATTAGTTGACCAATATGATATCCTATTCGACTAATAACATACTGGAATTAAACCAGATTTTGGCCTATTAGTGGAACTAGTTAGTGGACTAATGATAAAGAACTAGTCGACTAGAGAAGATGTAACGCCCTATAAACGGGTGCCGTTACACTCTTGATAGTTTTGCAGCTCTTGCAGGTACACATGAAGTCAATATAGTTTAAACATGAAATATTTGACACAAGAATAAAAATACTGATTTTATTTCAACCTTCAAATGAATTACAAAGTCTAGAACAGAAATGAACTACATGGTTCAACTAAGCAATACTGAAAGGTAGAATAACCGAAAGAAATGTAAAATCTCTCCTGATAACACTGAAGCTCAAAAATCAGCGTACTCAACAGGAAAATGGGACTCCTCACACTGCGGAGCCTCCTCTTTGAGCTGGGTATCTCCTGATGGAATTGAACCACCATTAATAAAGTAGATTGCAAACCGTATTAAACATTTAATTGATTTATTTTTGTAGGAACTTAAAAGATACAAACAGAACTGTAAAAGAAAAATCTACTGACCTGGCATGATTTAAATGACAATAAGAATTAAGCAACTAACCAAAAGAATTGTTGTTATGTTGTGACTTATAAGAGGAGAGCACGATGTGCAACATGAAGTCCACTTTGGACCGCGGGGTGCTACCCCGGGCCGAGTATAAGGTCAAACTGTACCGAGAACTCAGGATCCATATAAAGGAAATCATCCCAGATAGGGGCTATAAGCATGGCTTCAATCACTCCCGTACCCTCTCAATTATAAGTTACTCCATACCCGTGATGTCATGTGTAGTTCTAGTTCTAGGGTGTCAAGTATCACGTTCATATCTTTGATCCCTAAATTACATGATTTGATAGAGATATGCCAATTATGTTCCGGATTGTCAGGTCTTGTGTATATATATCAAGCGTACCAATATCATTGTATAATTATGTTGCATAAATATTTAATTATGTAATTTAGAATGAGCCAGAAACCAAACTTTCAATCTTTGGCATCTCCAATCTCATGATCATGAACACCACAATTACAATTCTCGAAAAATAGCATACTTAAACCCAGATTTATAAATAACAGAAAATGACGAAAGAAAAAAATGGATGCGATAAAAATTATAAATGGATCAGATTCATGTTTTTGGCACCATTAATAGGTTGTGATCTACCTGCCTAGAGGGGTTGCTCGGACCCAGATTTTGCATAAAAGGAGACACCAATTTAAGCCGAAAACATTGTGATAAAGGGGGTGTATATTAAAATTGAACTTTATAATGGCAACAGGAACTGAAATCATAAGGGAAAAACGGAGCTGAACTTATAAGGAAAAACGGAGCTGAACTTATAGGGGCAAAACAACACCCAAAGCATTAAGTAAAAACTGAACCCAATCCCAAGCAACTAAGAACAGAAATAACTGGACACCTAAACCGCAGGCAAACAACAAGCGGGCTGAACACCAAGTATGCAGGAAAACAAAACTGAACTACCATCACGCATGCAGATACAACTTAACTGAACCAATCAAACATACAGAAACATCTAATGGAACCAACAAGTATACAGAATCAGCTGACTGAACCAAATAAACATGCAGGGCAATTGAGAGTAACCATGCGAGAAAATTAAGAAATCCAAACACTAGAGCAGATCTGAAAAATCCCAAAGCGAATCCGAAAAACCCACAGAGCAAAACCGAAGCCAACAGAGCAAATTCGAACCTTTGCGAGCAAAAACGAAGCTCCAATAGCAAGATCGAAAAGCCCAGAAGTAAAAACAAAAGCTTTTGGAAGAGAGAAGATAACTTTCGCCTCACCAAAAACCCTAGAAAGTACCTCATATAAATAAAAGAGGAAAACGTGGGAAAAGATCTTATCGTGCGAGGAATCGTGGATCCGAAATCGTCACGAGAATCTCGCGAGAGGGGGTCACGCATGTCATCGGATGAGGTTGGTTTCGAAAACCCTAACCGCTGCCGCGAGTTTCGAGATCGTCGCTGCTGTCAAGCGAACGAGAGATCGGGGTAGGGCTCGTTGCGTGTGTGAGTGGGTGAGAGAGAAATGGGGGGGGTTCGCCGCGTGAGAGAGAAAAAGGGATATGGCATCGGGGTCGAAGTGGGTTCGGATGAGTGAAAATGAGTGGGGGGGGGGAGAGAGAGAGGGGGGGTTTTTTTATTAAAAGGGAACTTTTTTGTGGGCCTGGGCTTAAAAAGAGAACGTGCATTTACACCTTATACACCTTCAAAGAAATTCCGTCCTCGGAATTCAAAGGAAACAATAATCTGTGAAAAGGTACGGATACCGCTCCGTCATCTCTTCTTCTCGCTCCCAGTTAGCCTCTCCTGGCGAGTCACGATGCCACATCACTTTAACTAAATCCATAGTCTTGTTCCTGAGAGCCATCTATCGACGATCAATTATCTCCACTGGTTCATAACTTAAATTTGGCTTCACTGTGATCTCTGAATGATCAACCACGTGGGTTGGGTCTCCCACATACTTTCGCAGTTGAGATATGCGGAACACATTATGCACACCCTTCAGAGATGGAGGCAGTGCAAGTTTGTATGCCACCACGCCCACACACCCGAGTATGTTGAAAGGCCCAATATACTGTGGGCTAAGTTTTCCTCTACGACCAAAACGGATCATGCTTCTATCAGGTGAAATCTTGAGAACGACATGGTCTCCAGGCTGAAATTCCAAATGCCGCCTCTTCGCATCTGCCCAGTACTTATAACGTTCCTGTGCCACATGTAGCCTCTCTCTGATAGTCCGTACAACATCCACTGCCTCTACAATCATCTCAGGTCCAACCAATTCTCTGTCTCCAACATCGTCCCGGCTTAAGGGAGAACGACACTTCCTTCCATACAAAGCAGCAAAAAGAGCCATTCCAATACTCACCTGATGATTATTATTATAAGCAAACTCCACGAGATGTAGATGGTCTTCCCATGACCCCTTGAAATCTAACATGCATGCCCGCAGCATGTCCTCTAAAATCTATATAGTTCGCTCTGATTTTTCGTCCGTCTCAGGATGGTAAGCTGTACTGAACTTCAGCTGCGTACCCAACTTCTCCTTTTGACTCTTCCAGAAGTGCGAAGTAAACCGTGTGTCCTATCTAAAACGATACTCACTGGGACCCAATGTAGCTTCACAATTTCCTCCATGTATCTTTTGGCAAGAGTCGCTGTAGACTGTCCAACCCTGAAAGGAATAAAATGGGCCGACTTGGTCAATCGATCAACGATCACCCAAACGGCGTCATGTTGCTTCTTGCTATTTGGAAGTCCCGTCATGAAGTCCCTCGTGATGTGCTGCCACTTTCACTCAGGGATGGGCTTGTGCTGTAATAGACCGGCAACGCGATGATGCTCAGCCTTTACTTGCTGACATATCATGCATTTGGCCACACTTCGTGCTATGCTTCTCTTCATTCCATGCCACCAATAATTTCATCGTAGATCTTGGTACATCTTGGTGCCTCCTGGGTGGATGGAGTACATGAAACTGTGTGCTTTCTTTAATAATTCATTACTGACATCTCCTGATGGTACACATATCATACTGACATATCTCAAAGACCCATCTGCATGTATCTGAAATTCCGGTCTCTGTCCTACCAATGCCATGTTCTCGATCCGCTGAAGCTTTGCATCTCCCGTCTGAGCAGCCTTGATTCGGTCTACATCGTCGACTGTATCTCCATGTTCATAAATGACGAGGTCAGTCCGGGTAACACCACGTCTATTTCCATGTCGCGGATCTCCTGCTATAGTCTCCACTGTGTCGTAAGCGTCATCACTCCCGGAAGCCGACTCAAAGCGTCATGTACCATATTAACCTTCCCAGGGTGATACTGAAGGTCAATGTTGTAATCCGCCATGAGCTCGATCCATCTACGTTGTCGCTGGTTTAGATCCTTCTGCGTGAAGATGTATGTTAAGCTCTTATGATCCGTATATACCTTCATGCACTCCCCAAGTAGAAAATAGCTCCAGATCTTCAATGCAAATATTACTGCCGCCAACTCAAGATCATGAGTGTGGTAATTCTTCTCGTGATTCATCAATTGCCTTGATGCATATGCGACAATGTGTCCGTGCTGATGAAGCACACACCCAAGAGCCTTGCCAGACGCGTCGCAAAACACTTCAAAATCTCCCATGCAATCTGGAATGACTAATATCGGCGCTGTTGTCAACCACTTCTTCAGTTCTTGAAAGGCATCGTTACACGCCCTCGACCAAACATACATCACATCGTTCCTTGTCAACTGTGTCATGGGCTCTAGATCCTCGAAAAATCCTTGATGAATCTCCTGTAGTAGCCAGCTAGTCCCAAGAAGCTTCGAATCTTTGATACTGTCTTAGGGATCGGCCAATTCTGAACTGCTGCAACCTTTTCTGGGTTCACAGAGATTCCTTCTACCGAAATCACGTGGCCTAGAAATACCACATTGTCCAACCAGAACTCGCACTTATTGTACTTTTAGCATATATCTTGCTCCGCCTCAAAGTCTCGAGGACCGTTCTTAAATGTCCGACGTGCTCCTGTGCACTCTTCGAGTATACCAATATATCATCCAGATACACCACTACGAACTTGTCCAGATACTCGTACAATACTTTGTGCATGAGATTCATGAATATCGTGCATTAGTCACACCAAGCGGCATCACCAGATTCTCATAGTGTTCGTATCTAGTGCTGAATGCTGTCTTATGCACGTCTTCTTTCTTGACCCTCAACCGATGATAGCCGGTTTTCAAGTCCAATTTAGAAAAGACATCTGCTCCTCCAAGCTGATCGAATAAGTCATCGATACGGGGAATGTGATACTTGTTCTTCACCGTAAGCTTGTTTAATTCCATGTAATCGACGAACATCCGTTTGGATCCTTCTTTCTTCTTCACCAATAATATTGGATCGCCCCAAGGAGACACACTGGGACATATCCACCCTTTCTTCAAGAGATCATCGAACTGCATCCGCACTTCATACAACTCGGATGGTGACATCGATAAGGTTGTCTAGAATAAGGCTGGGCACCAGTCACTAGCTCAATCGTAAACTCAACTCCGTGGTCTGGTGGTAACCCAGTAAGCTCATCCGAAAATACATCCAGGAATTCTCGAACTACCGCTGGCTTCTCTAACCCAATCTCCATGGCAGTTGCCGCTGTCGGTTTAGCTCTGAACCTTGCTGGTCTCTCTATTTTGACAAAATCAAATCTGGGTTGGTTTGGCATTTCAAACACCACTCTTCCTTTGCGACAATCAATCGTGGCATAATGCACTGCCAACCAATCCATCCCGAGGACGATGTCGAAACTTGGCATGTCGATGACGATGAAATCTGCGGGTAATTTGTGTCCACATATATCCACAGGACATGAAGGACAAGCACTAGTTGTTGTCAGTACCCCACTGCCCGTGTTAACGTCCCAACAAGAATCAAAGAGCGAAACAGGAATGGTCTGCTGATCGACAAAATGCTTGGACATAAAGCAATGTGAAGCTCTCGAGTCGAATATGGCGAGGACGGGTCTATTGGCAACGATTATAATACATACAGTCACGGATACTAAGTCTAAGCATACATATACTATTGTATGAAAACATAATTAAATAGATAAATAAGCAGTAAACTGTAAAATACTTACCAGTGATAACTTGGCCAGTGGCCTCTGTCTCCTCCACAGTCATAGTGAAAACCTAGCGCTTAGTTGGTGGAGCCTGAGTCATCGCCTGCTGGTACGCCTTTTGCTGAGGTGGAAGTGGAGCTCTACGCTGATTGCCCCCTGCTGGAGCGGGAGCGAAAATTGGTGCAGTAGTCTGACCTGGAGCAGCTGGTTTCTGTCCCCTACACGGGCAATCTCTCGCAGCGTGATCCTTGGCACCACAAATCAGGCACAAATTTAGATAAAGTCGATATTCTGACTTGATGTGGCCTGGTTTGTTGCAGTAGTGGCAGATAGGAGTGGGTCGCCTGAGTTGCTGGGGCTGCTGCGGTGGCTGGGGTGGTGCAGGCCTCTTAAACTGTGTCTGATGTATATGCCTGTGAAGTTGTCTAGTAGGAGCAAATGGCTGTCTGTGATGCCCTGTAGAAGCTGTCGAAGATGGAGGTGGTCGTCGTGGGACAGCCACCTAATGCTCCCGTGCTCGCTCCAGTTATACATATTCGTACTCTCGAGCAGTGGAGAGCACATCAGCATGGGTCTTCAGTTTGAACCCGACCAGCTTATCACGGATGTCGATGTCTAGACCCTTCTGGAATCTCTTGGCTCGGGCCAGAGGAGTGGACACCACGTCCTTAGCAAACCTGCTGAGCTTAGAGAACTCGGCATCGTATTCTTCCACAGTCATGGAACCTTGCTTCAGTTCCATAAACCGTTACTCGAGCTCCATCTGCGCCTCAGGTGAAAAGAATTGGGCATTGAATGCTTCCTTAAATGTAGCCCTAGAGATCGGCTGTGGTAAACGGTCCTCCACAGAAGCCCACTATAACATGTCATTCTTAGTCAACTGCAGCTTTGCCATATCTACCCAGGAATCCACATGAGCTCGTACTGCCTTCAGCATATGAGTAATGGACCGCAGTCATTTCTCTGCAATTAGAGGATCCTCCTGTCCAATGAAGATCGGTGGACGTAGTGATCGAAACTCTTGTACTCCCCCTTCTCGCATTGGTTCCTGCCGCACGGGTTCCTGTCGCATGTCTTCCTGTCGTATGGCTTGAACCATGTTTTGCAATGCTCAATTAGATATCTGGTGCACCATCGGAGGTTGTTCAGTATCAGCATTGTCATCATTGCTAGCACCGTTTCCATTGAGGCCAGCCTCAGGATTGATATTGTTGGCGGGATCTTCATTGTTGGGGATATGGTTCTCATTCCCATTCCCATTCAAATTCATCTCTATCTTTGCGTTGACAGTATCGGGATTTGTTCCAGCGGTGGTACGTGTACGTCACACCTTCGATATTCTGTAAATCAAGGATGATTGTCAGTTTAATAATTCGAGTATCTTATAAATATTTCCTGTTTATCCTATACTGTTCACGAGGTGGTTGCGCAGACCTGCATGGGCCACCACTTGTAACGCCTCAGAAACGGGTGCCGTTACACTCTTAATAGTTTTGCAGGTCTTGCAGGTACCAGTGAAGTCAATATAGTTTAAATAGGAAATATTAGAGACAAGGATAAAAATACTTACTTTATTTCAACCTTCAAATGAATTACAAAGTCTAGAACAGAAATAAACTACATGGTTCAACTAAGCAATACTGAAAGGAAGAATAACTGAAAGAAATGTAAAAACTCTCCTGATAACACTGAAGCTCAAAAATCAGCGTCCTCAACAGGAAAATGGGACTCATACTGCGGAGCCTCCTCTTCGAGCTGGGTTTCTCCTGATGGAATTGAACCACCATTAATAAAGTAGATTGCAAATCGTATTAAACATTTAATTGATTTATTTTTGCAGGAAGTTAAAAGATACAAACAGAACTGCAAAAGAAAAAGCTACTGACCTGGCATGATTTAAATGACAATAAAATTAAGCAACTAACCAAAAGAATTATTGTTATGTTGTGACTTATAAGAGGAGAGCACGATGTGCAACATGAAGTCCACCTTTGACCGTGGGGTGCTACCCCAGGCCGAGTATAAGGTCAAACTGTACCGAGAACTCAGGATCCATATAAAGGAAATCATCCCAGATATGGGTCATAAGCATGGCTTCAATCGCTCCCGCACCCTCTCAATTATGAGTTACTTCATACCCGTGATGTCATGTGTAGTTCTAGTTCTAGGGTGTCAAGTATCACGTTCATATCTTTGATCCCTAAATTACATGATTTGATAGAGATATGCCAATTATGTTCCGGATTGTCAGGTCTTGTGTATATATATCAAGCGTACCAATATCATTGTATAATTATGTTGCATAATATTTAATTATGTAATTTAGAATGAGCCAGAAACCAAACTTTCAATCTTTGGCATCTCCAATCTCATGATCATGAACACCACAATTACAATTCTCGAAAAATAGCATACTTAAACCCAGATTTATAAATAACAGAAAATGACGAAAGAAAAAAATGGATGCGATAAAAATTATAAATGGATCAGATTCATGTTTTTGGCACCATTAATAGGTTGTGATCTACCTGCCTAGAGGGGTTGCTCGGACCCAGATTTTGCATAAAAGGAGACACCAATTTAAGCCGAAAACATTGTGATAAAGGGGGTGTATATTAAAATTGAACTTTATAATGGCAACAGAAACTGAAATCATAAGGGAAAAACGGAGCTGAACTTATAAGGAAAAACGGAGCTGAACTTATAGGGGCAAAACAACACCCAAAGCATTAAGTAAAAACTGAACCAAATCCCAAGCAACTAAGAACAGAAATAACTGGACACCTAAACCGCAGGCAAACAACAAGCAGGCTGAACACCAAGTATGCAGGAAAACAAAACTGAACTACCATCACGCATGCAGATACAACTTAACTGAACCAATCAAACATACAGAAACATCTAATGGAACCAACAAGTATACAGAATCAGCTGACTGAACCAAATAAACATGCAGGGCAATTGAGAGTAACTAGCATGTCACACATGCAATGAAAAACAGCAAGAGGACAATCCAAATCAGTGGAATTATAAGCACCAACACCCGAAAACAGATCGGCTAAACCCAATAAGCCTCTAACTGGTTACCCACGGCCAAACCATCCACCTCGGCGGCCAACCACAACCAAATATCAACTAAAGGGTCTAAACGAACAATAGCGAACGACCGTAAACCTAGATTGGTGCCAAAAATTCATCGGAGGAAGAAAATCATCTCAAGTTATTCATGAATCATCATATCCATTGCCAAAATAAAATGATTAAAAGTTCAGTAGGGAAGACGAAATCCATGCGAGAAAATTAAGAGAGGGGGGAGAGAGTGGGTTCGCCGCGTGAGAGAGAAAAATGGATAGGGCATCGGGGTCGAAGTGGGTTCGGGTGAGTGAAAATGAGAGGGGGGAGAGAGTGGGGGGTTATTAAAAGGGAACTTTTTGGTGGGCCTGGGCTTAAAAAGAGAATGGGCCTTTACAGAATACTTTCTAGTCGACTAATCAGTCCTTTAGTCGACCAATAATAATGCCTAGTCGACTACTTTTTGGAAGAAAATTGGCTGGCTTCTGGACTGAATGACTAGTCGACTATAACACAATTCCTAATCGACTAATCGCCCATAGTCGTCTAATTATTGTACTCTAGTCAACTAATCAACTAGCTGTTGCACAGAAAACAGAACGTAATTTCTGCAACTTGCCGTTTTCTAGCCGTTATGATGGTTTTTGGGGATTCTCTTAAGTGGATTTTCTTGCCTATATTATGAGGACATCTCATGGATTTCAGGTTAAGAAAATATAAGAAATATAGATGAAAGAAAAAGTTAAGAAAAGAGAAAGCATATATAAAATCCTTTTGTCATTTGTGCTTTATGCTATCATCTTCCTATCCTTAGAGCCAACTTTCTATTACCCTACCAAGATCATGTCTTAGTGAATAGAAACCTATTTTCCTTAGCCACATTATATACACGAGCTTCATCTTCAAGACTTAGTGGTTCTTGTAATTGCTCTTAAAGTTGTACATTGATTGAGGAGTAAGCCTTGGGTGTTGATGTGGTTAGTTTACTCTTGGTTTCCGAGAGGTTGTTGGTCTCAAGATTGTTAAGTTCGAGTTCGTAATTGACGAGGGTTGTTTGTCAAGTTACATGGTGTACTATTCTTTCGGTTTGGAAGTTAATATAGGAAAGCCGCCCAAGTGAGACTTGAGAACCGGGTGTAATTGGGGGCTTGACCAAAGCAGAATAAACTCTCGTGTTTGTGATTGCTTCTTTATGGTTTGAATATTCTTATCCTGCTTTGTTATATTGTGTATGTGATAATTCTCTGTATATTTCTGTATATTTCTGTTGTGCATTTTTATTAGAGAATTTGTTTGTTGAGAGCTTAAGCTAACTGCAACTGTATAGTGTTAAACATCCCATCTACGGGCACCGGTTCTGTCAAGCGGTAGTGTCCTTCATAGAATATTTGCATCCGTCTCTTTTTAGAACATCATTCCAATCTATGATGATTTGGAGGACACCAACTAGTATTATCACAAGCTCCTCTCACGTATATATTTTACTTGACCTGGAAAATTTTCCAACAATTGAGATAAGGTTGACATGGGGTTGGCGGCCAATTGAATTTTTTGTGAGATCTTTCATGTAGGTTTGCTTTATAATCCTATTTTAGTGAGAGAAATCTTTACGATGATCATGACAGTATATCATCACCACCACTACGACAACCCAACCATCTTTGCACTAAGAATGAGCTAGGTGATTAAGTGCTATTTGATGTCAGTAAGCTCTAAGAGAACTTCTAGAGCAAAACTTAACAGGAAAATAGGGCAATTCATAATTGGCTTTTGGGCATCAATCGTTTACGGTGTGGTGCCAGATTTTTCGCCCAATTTGTCAGGAGGGAATTGTCATAGTAGGAAGGCTGAAGGCGCCTAGTTGACGAATGTAGGTTTATGGTCTTGCCGTAAAGGAGTTGCACTTCAAACTGCATCAACTAGAAATGAGTTTAAACAGTTATAAATGCAATTTTGCTATATAAATTGATTTCACTTCTAAGACATATAATGCATACCATTGAGCCAAAAACTAAGGCATGTTTTCCAGGAATCATCATTGTCGTCATCATCAGTTAGTCCTTTTCTCTCAAGTCTAGGTCAGCTATGGAACACAAAACTCCAGGGAAATAGTGCTGGAACAATCTTTCGGAACATCAGAAAGTTCCAAATTTCTGATCCAGGAGACTATAGACCAGGGAGTGACTTGTATAAACGTAAAGCTGGATGGCAGCTAGGGAAACATACTTTATTGGCTTTGCAGTTTAGGCTCATGCATTGAAGGGGGCATATGTCCATGAGTTCTTCACATCAATATAGAATGTTGGCTCATATAGAAAACAGAAATACAATGTTGGCGGCAATAGTCTAGGTTTCTAACATGTGGATATCATTTTGTTTGCTTTTCTGTGAGCTTTTCTTATTGGCTACACCCTTGCCAACCAAATAAAAAGGGTACTCATTGTCAACTGTATTTCAGTAGGCTATGCATAATTCAGTCAAAAAGTTTCTTAAAATGGAGGAAAGCTTAGCATGACTCAAATATAATGTCTCCTAGGTTAGCCTGACTAGAATATTGGACCGAATTAATTTGCCTTTTGTATTGATATTTGCAGGCTATTGGTCTAAAAGGTAACCAGAAACCTATAAGATTGGATCTCACAAAACATGGCACCCGAGTTGAGAAAGCGAAGGTAGGACCATTTGGGTCCAAACTTTTTGACTCAGCTGTTTCTGTTTCCACTGGTGACGGGTGAGTAAATCTTGTTCTAAACTTTAAACTTACAGTTCTATTTGTTTCTACTCTAGTCATATATTCATGTTCGAGCATCACTATGTCAACCTAATGTTATGATAATATTCTCTTGAATATCATACCTTGTGTATCATGCAATTCATATTTATTGAGGGGCTACTGTGATAGCTATAATATTAGTGCACTACTGTCACATATCTAAACAATTAATTTTCAACAGGTCGGAACGGTGGGTACTAGAATTTGTTGATTTTGGTGGTGAGATGAGACGAGATGTTTGGCATGCTTTCATTAGCGAGGTTGTATCACTGTACATGTTCTTAAATGAATATGGACCAGAAGATGATGATCCCTCAATTCATCATGTATATGGTGCTCACAGAGGAAAGAGAAAAGCTATTAAAAGTGCCGCGAACAGTATTGCTAGGCTACAAGCTCTTCAATTTATCAGAAAGCTATCAGAGGATCCAGCTAAATTGGTGCAGTTCTCATATTTGAGAAATGTACCTTATGGCGATGTTGTTCTGCAGACCTTAGCTGTGAATTTTTGGGGCGGATCCTTGATAACAAAGGTATCACGAGAAAGCAAACCTGCCAATTGGGTGAGGACTACTGAACAACTTTCTTATGGCAATTCTCATGCATTTGATGTTGATGGGGGTGTGTATTTGCGGAAGTGGATGAGATCACAGACATGGTCATCTAGCTCATCCGTTGCTTTCTGGAAGAATTCATTTGTAAAACAAGGAATTGTATTAAGTAAAAATCTTGTTGTTTCTGATCTAAATTTAATAGAGAGGGCAGCGTTAAAATGCAGAGAAAGGAACCAGATAGTAGAAAAGACTCAAGCAACGATTGATGCAGCTCTGATCAAAGGAATTCCTAGCAATATTGATCTGTTCAAGGTGCTAATTTATTACTCCATATTTCAATTGCTTGTCCTCACCTACACTATTGCATGCTGTACATTGGAATAATGAAATGCTATATGATAACATCTTAAAACCTCTACCATGGTATGGATGCTTAGAAGGTTGCAGAATAAAATTGTTTAATAAATTAGGGGACATAGGAGGCCATCTGTATGCTATATTTGTAGAATTTGCTGATCCCGACTAGTAGTACTTGTAACAAATTACTAAATAAATAGAATAGATTACATATGCCCTATTAGACGAACTTCTAATTTATGTTGAAGTTGCCAACTTTTTATGGTATTGTGATAGGATTAGGGTTTATCTCCATAAGGGCATATCTGTAATTTCTGGATACATGGTCATTTTTGTAATTTTGGGAATCCAGGGGCAGATTTGTAATTTTGGGTAAAACCCCCTAGGTCAGGGGTATTATGATAATTTAGGGGCAGCGGCTCAATGAGTCTTATTATAAATAAAGAGGGAGATTAGAGAGGGGAATCATGTTGAGTTTTGACAAGAATATGGTAGATCCCTTAGATTTAATGGAGACTTAGGCTTTGATCTGGAATACAAAGCTAGGAGAGCGGCATCCTTTCGAATCGAGGCCACCTATCTTTTATCTCCTTTATTTCTATCAATAAAAATACCTTCTTTCTGTCACAAATCTTTTTCCTAGCCCTAAAAATCCTACATTTACCCTAAAAATCCTATCTTTCACCCGAAAAACCACTAAAAATCATATTTTTATCCTAAATCCAAATCCGGATCATATCAAATTGGTTTCAGAGACATACGATCCACATGACGACGCCGAGATCAAAGGATAAATACGAGGCCTTGGAAGAGAAAATGGATGGCGAGTTCAAGGAGTTGAAGAAAAGCATGGTGGAATATAGATATGAAACGAATCAATTGATCTAGCGGGTTCTTGAAGCCATCAATCAGAGTAACCAGCAGATGTCGCATCAGTTCCAGCAAATTAACCAACAAAGCGCAGTGTTAACGAAAAAAAAGGAAAAAGAAAGACGAATTCTGAAATTTTTGACGACACGACGAAGGAGTCCGAAGACGCGGAAGATGATACCACGAAGGGCGTGGACCCCAGCCACCATCCCCGGGGTCCCGTCGCCACCTGCAGGGCCCACAGGCTGTTGTAGGCTACCTGCAGGCCCTGCAGGCTGCTGCAACAAGTTTGCAGAACCTACTGGGCCTGCAAGCAGGCCCACGGGTCCCTGCATGAAGCTTGCAGGGCCCGCAAGGCCCTTCCTTTAAGACTGCAGGCCCTGTCGGTAGGCTCATAGGCCGCTACAGCGAGCCAACATGGTCTGCAGGCAGGCCCACGGGCCATTGCAGCAAGCTTGCATGGCTCGTGTGTCCTTCCCGCAGACCTGCAGGCCTCGCAGGCATGCCACCAAGGCCTGCAGCCCCTGTGTGCAGGCCTACAGGCACCACAGGCAGGCGTGCAGGTCCGCAGGCCTACGAAGGCTTGTGCACAGTCCTTCGGGCCCGTCATGGTGCGTGGACACTTTTACGGGGCCCCAAGGCCCATGGTTTGCACATGGACTATCGCCCCATCTTCAGTATTCACATTTTGGGCATGAAGGACAACCCGAGGAGCTTGACGACTACCCATGGTTTCCATCCGGATTTCGTGAAGGATGATGAAGACCTTGAATGGCCTTTTTGATTCAGGAGGGGACGATCACCATATGTTGGAGAGGAGTAGCCCACGTACTTCATGCACCACCTTGAGGACAAGGTGGGTTTTCAGGGACGGAGTAATAGAATCAGGGTTTATATCTATAAGGACAGATCTGTAATTTCTGAATACATGGTCATTTTTGTAATTTTGGGGATCGGGGCAGATTTGTAATTTTGGAAAAAAACCCAAGGTCAGTGGTATTATGGTAATTTAGTGGCGACGGCTCAATATGAGTCTAATTATAAATAAAGAGGGGATTAAAGAGGGGGATCATGTTGAGTTTTGAGAAGAATATGGTAGATTCTTTAGAGCTAGTGGGGATCTAGACTTTGATCTCGAATCTAAAGTTAAGAGAGCGGCCTCCTCTCGAATCGAGGCCACCTATCTTGTATTCCCTTTATTTCTATCAAAAAATGCCTCCTTTCTTTCCCAAATCTCTTCCCTTGCCCTAAAACCCCTACATTTACCCTAAAAACCCACATCTTTCACCACAAAATGGTTGACCGCGGGACGTGTACAATCCAAGTAGGATGCACACGTTCACCTCCCAAGCGTAGGAGTGTCAATGCAATAAAAAAATAACCGGTGAGTACCGGGTCGGATCACAGAGACAAGTCGTTCTACGTTCACAAAAATTGATTGATAAAGAAAAATAATAGCGTGAAAACAACCGTCTCGCTAACGGTGGATGAGTGTATGAAAAGTGTGGAGAAATCTAAAATTCTAACCTAAGTGGGTAGGGTTAGAGAGCCAAAGGGGATTTCGGATAGCTAGGCGAGGAGAATGGGTTGTGAGTTCATTTAGATTGACGTTAATTAAGCTCTAATTACCGCATATAACTCAATTAGTCATCCAGCTAAGGAAGCCCAATCGGAAAGTTTAGCTTTCAAGAACACGAAATTTTGCAATAGGGGTGGACGTATGATCGGAGCACTAATCAAATTAAGATCATGGTATTTTCTCAAATTGTGCCCTCTCGGGTCTTAGCCAATAAAATTGTGCCCTAATTACACATCCAACATTAGCAATGAAATTGGGCAAGAGGGAATTAGGGCTAAAATTAACATCCAACTCAATTAATCACAACCCAAACCATTCAACACTACTCAATCATACTAACCAAAATGATATTCATAAACAAATTCATCAAAGTTCAATACAAAGAGAGATATAAAAAATTACACAAGAAAAGAGGGAAGAGATCACCAATCTATCAAGAAATGAGGCTTCCCTCTCACTTGGGCACCTCCTCCAAGCTCCCCAAGCTCCAATGGCCTCCTTCCCTAGCCCTAGCCCTAATGGGAAAGAAGAACCCCCTTAGAACCTTAAAAAAACTGTTGCTGGCCAAAAAAATCCAGAAAAACGAAGCTGCTCCTCTAAATTTCGCACAACAGCCATTAAATCAAGGCTATCGCGCTTGCGGGTCGGGGGAATCGCGCCCGACCCGCGCCCAAAGCGGTTGCCCGCAAAAACATAGGGGGGCACGCGCTCAGCACGTGCCCCAGCATCAGCTGCTGCGCGCGCGTTTCGTTATATATATATATATTTAAAATTTTGAAAAGCGGCCGAAGCCCGCTGCGAGAAATTGGGGAGCGGGCCGGCCCAGCGGCCGGCCCACTTCCGTTTCTTTTTTAAATATTATTTATTTATTTAAATAATAACGGCGGCCCGCTCCAAAGCCCGCTAAATTTTTGCCTGCGTCAGCGGCGCCACGTGGCGTTGCGTGGTTGCGCCACGTGGCGCCCCAATAAAAATCCATTTACTGGGGGTTTTAACCCCATTTCTCCTCCATTTAATCCACGAAAAATAAATCTCAGAAAAATCCCAGAAAATTCTGGAAAATCCCCAAGACATCCAAGAGTACCTGAAAAATAGGAGAAGGAGAAATTAGTCCAATTGATGAGAAAAATAATATAATGACTATTAAAAATACAATATTGACCTCCCAAAATCCATATAAATTAGTCCAATGCTCAAATAATTCTCAAAATTTGTCAATATGATCAAAATAATACCAGGAGCATGTGAAAAATAGTAGGAAGCCAATAAGTACGATAAAAACCGTATTTTGTGCAAAGAATGAGATTAAGCCCTAAAAAGAAATGAAATGCAAATATACCCAAAAGAGCACAATTAAGCCTAATCTTTAGCACAAAATGGGGGTAGTTAGGGGGAAAATATGCAATTTATATCCCGAATCACACCCCAACTAGCTTTTTGCTAGTCCCTAGCAAAATTTGCGATAAATTCGGATAAAATGGAAAAACATGCACCAAACTCAAATATCTTCATGGCACACCCAAAATGGTATTTTCAATTGATTTCAAAGCCAATATACACAATGTATGAAAATAAACAACAAATGACACTCCCTTCGATCCAATTCAAAGAAAAGTGAAGTAATAAGCACTGTATCACATATGTCGGGAAATATCACGATGTCAAATTTTTAAATTTTTATGGAAATGGCCAAAACAAAAGAAAATTTCTTCTAAGTGGTGGGGGATAAGATTGCATCACTCATGTTGCTTATTCATTCATTTTTTTCTTTTTCTCCTTTTTTTGTATGTTTTTGGATTTTGTATGTTTATGTTTTGCATTCACGCGATAACGCTATAAATGCAAACACGACCACCAATACCTACACGCGATAACGCTACATAGGCAAAGGGATGGAATGATCCCCTAAATCTCATCTTTGGCGTCCTCCCCAATGTTTCGTGGGGCACCGGCTATTCAATTTGATTAGAAAGAAACATTCACTTATACTAACTATCTTTTTCACTCCAAACATGAGTTAGCAACTCATCCACCCATTCCTAAGAAGAAAACAAAGCATACACAATATGGCCACATCCAATCCAACCAAAAACTACACCATTCATCCCAAATCATGAAATCGCTTACACCAAACTTTTCCCAAATTGTTTCAAAAAGACATCACGACGTATAAAATAGATTCATACATGGCATATTAGTATTTGACTCCAAATTGGAAAAGAAATGAAAACTTGCCAATCAAACATCGAAGAATTGATACCAAAATGATAATCCGAAAAAATTGCATGACATGAAAGTATGTAGGGACTACATAAAGCTAATGGCGTAGGGACAAGGAGGCCAAAATATGATATGCAATAAAAATCATGGGATGAGGTGAACATGGATGGATCTCGAAAAAAAAAAATTTTTAACACCAAAATCCTAACAATCCTAAAGATTCTAACGCTCTCCCCCCAACTTAAAATAAGCATTGTCCTCCATGATGGAAGAGTACTAGATCTCAACAAAAGATCCTAGAAAAGAAAAAAAAACATACGAAAGCAAACATGCAAAAGCAAACTAACTAATTTTTTTATTTATTTACACTACTTAAAGGAAAGAATACACCTTAGCAAATGGCGGATCCCGAATGTATAACGGCGTTGGCAACTGCTCGATCATATCCTTTCGCTCCTCTGCAAGCGTCGCCACGTCTAATGCCCTACCTCCATTGCGGGCGTTAATGGCAAGCGACACAACCCCAAGCATCTCCTTATGATGGGTTCCTGCCAAATGGGGGAGATAGGTCGTGTCAAAAATAATCGGGCGAGCACCCGTCCAAATGAAAAGCTTGCCAAAAAGGGTCGTCGAAATGAATAAATGAATTTACGATCAAATGACGACAATCCGAATCATTATGATATGGAATTAAATAATTTGATTCGGGGGTGGAGGGAAAAGAAAAATAGGAACTTCCCTGAAAAGTGATGCTAGGCTCGGGATGATGCACGGCCTCAGGAGGAGGTCGAAGTGGCTGCAGAGAGAAAACTTGAGTAGGAGGAAGCTCGGGCTCAATATATACTATGTCGCAATCCCCGTCGCTATCCTCTTCCTCGACATCAATATCAACAATCTCTGCAGCACTCCCCACAACTGGTAACTGCTCCTGACAAACCTCCTCGATGACTGGCAAGTGCGCATCCTGAGGCGAGGGAAGTGACATCTGTGACAGGACTGGAGGTAGACTCGTCTCCGGCAAATCCAAGCACACATCATCCTCGCCATCCCAGAAGTAGTTCATCTCAGTCGTCCTCTCAAGGTATTCAACCGCCTCGACATGCGAAGCTAACTCTGAAGTGGACTGTGGCTCAGGCTCCATGGTGTTCTCAATCTGCGCTAGGCCATCATGCACATCCGCTTCATCCTCAACCTCAAAGTGAAAATGCATCGTGTCACCGTCGTGATAGACAAGCACTCCATCATCTATCTCCTCTGACTCTTCAAAATATATGTGCTCAAATTCCTCTACTTGGCCCCAATGCACTCTCTTCACAAGTTTCTCATGGTATTCCATAGGGTCGCATTGGAATGAGCCCTCAGCTGGCTCCTCAGGCTGGTACTGGACCTGCTGCTCTGCATCCTGAAGTGAAAACTGGGACCTGCCATCATCCTCATATCCAAGTGACGGCTCTCCAGATGGCGCAGTCTGCTCCCACTCTGCAAGGTCCCTAAGGTAACACCAGGAATCCTCGGTCGAATAATCAAAGAACTCTCCACTGCAGCTCATCTGCACCAAATCTCGCCCAGATGGCGATAATCCTGTGTAGAAGATCTGCAGAAGATGATCTTCGTGAAAGCTCTGGTGTGGGCACGCAAGCACCAAATCAGTGAACCTCTGCCAAGCCTGATGGTAGGCCTCCCATTCAGCTTGGGCAAAGCTCGCTATATGCTGCTCCATGGCCTGCCGCCCCTGTACCTGCTCCAAAAAAGTAGGCAAAAATACTCGGAGAAATTCAGCCTGAAATGACAACCAAGTAAAATGTGAGTCCAGAGACAATGAATCAAACCACAATCTAGCATCATCATGTAAAGAAGAGGGAAAAAATCTAAAATATATGCAATCATCATCAATATTCCCACCAAGACATGAATACATCCATTCTTCAAATTTTTTAATATGTAAATGAGGGTTCTCCCACTCCGTGCCATGAAAGTATGGCGGAAGTGGGATATCCTCCATATCAACGTCCGAAAAATCTGAAGAAGATGCCATGTTGTTTTTTAAAAAAAATTTCAAAGAAAATGAAAATAAACAACCAAAAGACTCTAATAAGTGGAAAATAAATAAACGGAAAGACACACACTAAGAGATAGAAGTGTCACACTAAACTTTCAAAATCAATCAAAAATGCTAATAATAGAAACCGTTGTTCCCGGCAACGGCGCTAATTGGTTGACCGCGGGACGTGCACAATCCAAGTAGGATGCACACGTTCACCTCCCAAGCGTAGGAGTGTCAATGCAATAAAAAAATAACCGGTGAGTACCGGGTCGGATCACAGGGAAAAGTCGTTCTACGTTCACAAAAATTGATTGATAAAGAAAAATAATAGCGTGAAAACAACCGTCTCGCTAACGGTGGATGAGTGTATGAAAAGTGTGGAGAAATCTAAAATTCTAACCTAAGTGGGTAGGGTTAGAGAGCCAAAGGGGATTTCGGATAGCTAGGCGAGGAGAATGGGTTGTGAGTTCATTTAGATTGACGTTAATTAAGCTCTAATTACCGCATATAACTCAATTAGTCATCCGGTTAAGGAAGCCCAATCGGAAAGTTTAGCTTTCAAGATCACGAAATTTTGCAATAGGGGTGGACGTATGATCGGAGCACTAATCAAATTAAGATCATGATATTTTCTCAAATTGTGCCCTCTCGGGTCTTAGCCAATAAAATTGTGCCCTAATTACACATCCAACATTAGCAATGAAATTGGGCAAGAGGGAATTAGGGCTAAAATTAACATCCAACTCAATTAATCACAACCCAAACCATTCAACACTACTCAATCATACTAACCAAAATGATATTCATAAACAAATTCATCAAGGTTCAATACAAAGAGAGATATAAAAAATTACACAAGAAAAGAGGGAAGAGATCACCAATCTATCAAGAAATGAGGCTTCCCTCTCACTTGGGCACCTCCTCCAAGCTCCCCAAGCTCCAATGGCCTCCTTCCCTTGCCCTAGCCCTAATGGGGAAGAAGAACCCCCTTAGAACCCTAAAAAAACTGTTGCTGGCCGAAAAAATTCAGAAAAACGAAGCTGCTCCTCTAAATTTCGCACATCAGCCCATTAAATCAAGGCTATCGGGCTTGCGGGTCGGGGGAATCGCGCCCGACCCGCGCCCAAAGCGGTTGCCCGCAAAAACACCGGGGGCACGCGCTCAGCTGCTGCGCGTGCCCCCGCATCAGCTGCTGCGCGCGCGTGCCCCCGCATCAGCTGCTGCGCGCGTGTTTCGTTATATATATATATTTTAAATTTTGAAAAGCGGTCGAAGCCTGCTGCGAGAAATTGGGGAGCGGGCCGGCCCAGTGGCCGGCCCGCTTCCGTTTGTTTTTTTTAAAAATTATTTATTTATTTTAATAATAACGACGGCCAGCGGGCCGCAAAGCCCGCTAAATTTTTGCCTGCGTCAGCGGCGCCACGTGGCGTTGCGTGGTTGCGCCACGTGGCGCCCCAATTAAAATCCATTTACTGGGGTTTTAAACCCCATTTCTCCTCCATTTAATCCACGAAAAATTCCTAGAAATCTCAGAAAAATCCCAGAAAATTCTGGAAAATCCCCAAGACATCCAAGAGTATCTGAAAAATAGGAGAAGGAGAAATTAGTCCAATTGATGAGAAAATTAATATAATGACTATTAAAAATACAATATTGACCTCCCAAAATCCATATAAATTAGTCCAATGCTCAAATAATTCTCAAAATTTGTCAATATGATCAAAATAATACCAGGAGCATGTGAAAAATAGTAGGAAGCCAATAAGTACGATAAAAACCGTATTTTGTGTAAAGAATGAGATTAAGCCCTAAAAAGAAATGAAATGCAAATATACCCAAAAGAGCACAATTAAGCCTAATCTTTAGCACAAAATGGAGGATATGCAATTTATATCCCGAATCACAAAACCCACTAAAATCACATTTTTATCCTAAATCTAGTTCCGGATCGCATCATATTGCTTGGTTATATAGGAAACTACCTTGCTGATTATCAATTTATCGTTAGTCTTTCCTGAATTTGTAATATGTACCGTTGGCTACATTGTAAAAGCTACAATTCAAGCATAACGATCAACTCTGCTTTACTTTGCTTGAGCCTATATTGATGGCTTTGAACTGTGACAATGCACAGTTACTTTTAGATGCTTTAATTTTCATGCTCGCATACGTTCGCAGAGAATGCAAGCTTGTTTATATTTTTCATCAGGCACGTTGTCTGAGGTTTTTCTGCTCGTCTTTCATGAGGAATTTTTTCATAATTTCTCTTGCACCCTACATTCTCAACTTTTTCAACTAGTTTGGTTCCAACTGACATGCTGGTCTTACCCTTAAGATTCTCATGGGAGGCAGAATAGAAGCAGTTCAGACTACATTGTCTTTTATCACATTTCTGGTAAAGTAATGTGTTTCTTTTGCTTTAACTTCAGGAACTCATGCTTCCTTGCATGGTTGTTGCAAGAAGATTTGACAAACTTAGGCGTTGGGAGGAGCCCCGCTGGACTATATCTTTCATTGTGTTGGCCTATACTATAATATTTAGGTAAGACGCCTTTGCCTCCATCTTGCTAAATATTTTCAGATTTAACCATTTTGGACCAAGCTTTTGTGAGACTAAATGGTCTTTTCAAGGACCCTCTGTAGAACTAATTACTTACAATGTAATTTTGCTCTAATTTGTTTGTACCGCCTGATACAACTTCCCAAGGTTAAAGATTTTTTCCCGGAATAGACAAGTGTTATTGATTTGCAGTGTGAAGTTTGCTTAATACTATGATATACGTTATATGTTAGGTGGCCAACAACTTTATTGCATAAAGTAACGTTCTTACTTTGTACTGAACGCCAGGTTTCAGGAGGTCATGCTTTCAAACCTCACAGCTGTCAATTGATAACATATTTTTTGCCCCCATTTATTGTATATCCAGGTGCATAGTGTTTGTGTTAGAGGCTTTTTCACATTGCCCAAAGGCCCACATGACATGAAGGGCAGTCATGTCTTTTGTTTGCTTGATATAAATTGTGACATGAGGGGGAGTGGTTGAAGTCTGAAGTTTGATTGATATCATTGTTAGCCCACAACCAATCAACTTAAGCTTTTGAGCAAAGCGATTTTTGATACTTTAGAAGATTTGACTGTATGTTAGAATACTATAGAACTAAGATTGTTCTTTCATGGAAGCTCTCTGGATGTCTTGATTCACAGGATTGACCATCTGTTAGAATCATAGGACATAAGGTAATTCTCTTATGTAGGGCTCTCTGAAAGTTTTGATTCGCAGAATTTTCCTTTAAAAAGCATATGGATGAATTTAGAATGAACTGTTCTACTAAATTTGGTGTCCTCAGCTCAAACCTCAGTGTTATCACCCCGTTCCTTTGCATGTCCAAGTGAATAATGTTTATGGCATAGGCTGTTTGACACGGCACAATGGCCAACATGAGTTGGAATCAAGTGCGTTGACAGCTTTATATAGATCTTACAGGAGGGTGGGTGTTGAATTGTTAAGTGCTTAACTTTGCTTGCCATACAGGGTTGGCACACACTGGCACAAACCGACAACTTGAGCTTTTTGAATGAAGTGGTTTCCGTAATGTGAGGGATGGTACTAGATAGCCCCAAAGTGCATACCGGGCGCAAGATACATGAATATATTCATAAAAGAACTATGAAATATGGTCAATTGTTCATAAAATCAATTAAATGCTCTAAATTTAACTGTTTATTATCAAAGCTAAGTGATCTAAAATTTAACAAGATGTTAGTCCAAATTTTCTTTTTACCCATAAAATAGTTAATTTAATACTCCACAGAATGATGAGGTAAAGAAAATGGGTTAAAAGAAACTTATCAGCTATTTATCTTTTATATTTCACAATACCGAAACTGATAAGATACTAATTTTGGACTTCCAATCAGAAAAATAAAGCTAACTACCATGAAATATTCTGAAAGCGAGTTAATTTGATCTAGAATTCTAAATTATCATGAAAGGTCAGCATCAGCATTGTCATCTTAGCATTCATCCCAAAAATCGTGGTCAGCTTCATGGACTCAACAGAAAGAAAGAAAATAATAAACTAACAATAAAATAACAAATAAAAAGAAATAAACAACAACAACAATTATTATTATATAATAAAATGAAAAGAAAATAAAAGGAATAATAATAATAAAATAATAATAATAAAAAGAAATAAAAAGAAATACTAGTAATGAAAGAATACAAACAAGTTTAAAAAAATCATGTCGGATCATAATCACGTTAGATCATGATGTCGGATGCTTGTTTTCCATTTATTATGATCTAAATCTTTCTCTTCCATCAAACCAAGACCCGGCTAAATTTTCATGAATGGTATTGTTTTAAAATCAATAATCCATTTCCATTTGTTTATTGTCGTATTTGTATCAGTTTGTTTTTTTAACTGTTACGATGATATCTGAAGAAATGTCTTAAAAAGGTTGATCTAAGGATGACAACTTAGCCTAGAAGAAGCCATTGGAAATTGGAGTGTAAAATGTCTAAATTGGTCTTGAAAGAGCAGAATTGGAGACCATCAATGATGTATTCAATGAGATCCTCCAAAAGGATTCTTGACACCAAAACTCTAAATTTTCTTTCTAAGCAATTACAGTTTCTCTATAAGCATAGTTTTCTAATTTTAGAAATTTTTTTGCTGTACATGGGTTCATTTCTTGTCAAGTATATGAAAAGTGAGAAACCAATGATAAATTAAAAATATATATAACCCACGTTGCTATAGATTACTGGATAACGTACTGTTTCAGTAGGGAAGAGCTCTGTTTCCAGATTTGAACATGAAGAGCTCCATTCTGTGAAGGGTTTATGAGGAGCTCCCTGCTAAGGTCTGGATGGAGACTAGCTGTTTGAAGTTACTTCTTGCGAATGGAATACATCCATTTTGGGAATTTGTTCACTATTCTCATCATATGATATTAGTGGACAGGTGGTGGAACCGTGATTTGGATCTGAGCAACATACTGGGTTCAGATCTGTCTTGCATCTAATGAAATTCTGATTTCGTTTCTCCCATTCTTACCCTGAGATGTTAGTCATAGTTATTACTTTTCTGCAGCATCTTTATATTATTTCCTTATAGTTCAGTTCTCTTCCCCTTCCCTAAGCAAGGGAACACTTTTCCTGCTTAAAGTTCATGCAACCTCTTTTATCACTTTTCAGGAGAAAAGGGGAAATTCCTTCTATCTGTGTTTTGTGTCTAAGTTTGTCTGGAAGGTGTTGACTCTGATTACTATTATATAGTTGTCCTTGTTTATATGAACCTGTTAGGTTTGACCGTTTGAGTTTATAGCAAGATTTGAGACTCGGTTTCGGTTTCGGTTTTGATCGCTGGGAAATTTTTAGGTATCACACACTTTTACTCGTTTCGTTGGTTTCGTTTTGAGTTTGAGTTTAGTTTTTTTATGAACTTTTATGTATATATTTCTATAGCAAAGCATTTGTAATAAATTTTTAAAGAATTTTAATGAATTTTATAATATAATTTATAATATAATTTTATAAAATTTCAATAAATTTTTATAGTTTTTATAAATTTAGAATTTTAGTATATATATATATATATATATATATATATATATCAAAGATGTTCTTGTAATTACACACTCTCTCATTTTTTATTGAAAGAAATGATGTTTCGGCCGAAACCAAGTGGTTTCGGGCGAAAATCGGCCAAAACCGTGGTTTCGGGCGAAAATCGGCCAAACCCATGCAAAATCGAGCGAAACAAACCACTTGGTTTCGGTCTGGTTTCAGTCTGGTTTCAGTCGCCGAAGCCAATCGAAGCCAAACGAAACCAGCCGAAACCGAGTTTCCGCTGGAGTTTTGTCTCGTTCTCTTCGAAACCGGAATGAAACAGCCAAAACCACTTGGTTTTGACTGAAACCTCATTCATTGGTTTATAGTCTTTATCTGGTAGTTGAATATCAGATTTATCTTAATATTCTGGTGTATTTTTTAATGAAATATTAATTCTACATTGTGGGCTTTGCCAGGAACCTACTGTCATACGTATTCCCAGTGACTCTGATGGTTATGGCCACCACCTTGCTGTTATTGAAGAGGCTTAAAGAACAGGGTCGTTTGGGAAGAGATTTTGGTAAAATTACAATTCGTGATCAGCCACCATCAAACACTATTCAGAAAATCATAGCCCTTAAAGAGGCCATGGCAGACATGGAGAACTTTCTGCAGAACATAAATGTGTCACTTCTTAAGATAAGGACAATTGTTCTATCAGGTCAACCTGAGGTAAGCTCGAATTGTTTTGTGATTCATCATATAATGTTGTTTTCTGTGAGTACAGAAATCTGTCGGGGAGATTGAATTGACATGCATCAGTGTAATTAGCTGTCTCCCAATTAGTTGTCACCAGTGTAATCAAATTCATGGTGTGGTTTGGTTCATGGTACTTGTTTGTGAACAATGACACTAGTTTGGAAGTTATGTAATATGAGGGGGTAACCGGATAACCTTGATTAGTTTGGTATTTAGCTTGAGAGAGTTTGCTAATGTTGATGATTATGCATATATTAGTTGTACACGTGGGTATGCGATGATGAGGCACACCAATGAGCCACTTTCATCTTCTAATTAGTATATGTTAAGCCCTAATTTGATACTTGTTAAACAGTAGAAAGAAAATAACTTCAATTATAAAACATGATCAAAATTCTAATTACGTCAAATATCTAAGTTTGGACTCTTACACTTAAACCAGAAACCTGCATATAATTTTGGTAAGAAACACCAAAATAGAATATATATAACTTAGTGAATCATATTAGTAGATAATGTTCTTTTACTTCTTGGGTTGTCCTATTTGATTCCGGCTCAGGAATTCACCATGAATCGGAACATAGTGTCACAGATGGACAAACTAGATTGCTTTTTGTCACCAAGAATCGGAACAGTGTCACAGATGGACAAACTAGATTGCTTTTTGTTTTTTGTTTTGTTTTCGTTTTTGTTTGTTTTTTTGTTTTTTTTTTGTTTTTTTTTTGTTCTGTTTTGTTTTTGTTTTTGTTTTTGTTTTGTTTGTTTGTTTGTTTTTTTTTTTTTTTTTTTTTTTTTTTTTTTTTTTGGGGGGGGGGGGGGGGGGGGGGGGGGCTCTGGGGCGTGAATTAGGTGACACTAGTTGTGCCCTGGCTTACACCACTGGTGTTATGTGATGGTGTACGTTAATGATGTTCTGTATGGCTGTCAGGCCTTTGTTAAATTATGTGTTTATGAATGTTACTCTTGTTGGCTCGGATTTTTACTTCTTGATCCTTATTTTTAAAGCCATAGTTTATTAGTAAGTATCAAAGGTAGCTTTTGGATGTTATTGACAAACTTCCATTAAGATGTTTTCACCAAGATCATCGGTATTCATTTACCATGCAAAATGTAATGGGCCCATTAGAAAACTATATGGTTGATTTGGAAGTCGTGGCTGACCAGCTTCCTATTGCCTAGGTAGCCCTTAAGCTTAGCTGATAGGCTCAGAGTTGCCTAATTCACAATCACCCTCCATGATCCGTGAACCAGATCGTGCACCCGATTCAGGAGTCATTCACGATCCCAAATCGTGAATAGTAGATATCAGAATATATATATATGAATGAAGAAGATCTAGAGCCATTAACAAATTATAAAAATTAAAACTTTGAGAAGAAACAATTGCATAGTTGCTAATTGGTTATTTATCAATTTCATTCACACGTATAATTGTATATGGATATCTCTATCGGTCTTGTATGCATACATCCACATACGTGTACACACATTAATACACACATAAATACATATAAATACATATATGTATATGTATGTAGAGAAATATGTGTGTTAGCTACCTAAGGAAAAATTCCTCCTACACCCAGTCCAATAGTCCAATCTTTGCAATTTTTTGTGTTTGAATGCATCGTGTAGTGTGTTTTGTGTAAATTTGTTTTATTTGATCTTTATAATAGCAAGGCATTTAGGTTGAGAGAGAAACTAGCTTTCTTTGCCCCTTTCACCAAATAGTCTTACTTTGATCTTTTACATGGTTCAAAGCTACAAAAAACCTAACCCTAACCCCAAATCAAATCACGCTGCCGCTAGTACATTCACCATCTGACCAAGCCACCGATGTCATCTAATGATGGATATGTCATCATCCAACCATGCCACTGTTGCTGCTGCCATCGTGTAACATGCATCATCTCCTCCTTTTCTCCAACAGTGCTACCAATAACAAATGCCATTGACAAACCCGAACCATGTCGCAGTCGCTGCCTCGATCAAAACTCCTTTATCTTGCCATCGGAGATCAGATTAGATCTCGATGTCATCACTAGAGCCCTACCCCAGCCACCTCCTCATCCAACACCGATCATCTTATTTCCGACTAAACCCAGCCATGACGAGGCCTTCATTGTCTCGATCCATCACCGTTGTGCTGATCCGACACCGATCATCCAATTTCCGACCAACTTTGACCACGATGACAGGCAAACCACACTTTTTCGTTTATCATCAACCACCATGTAAATCCCTCTTCTTCATTGACCCAAGTTGTTGCTTCCTCTTTTTAGCCATTCGCTCTCAATCGATTCCATCCTCCATTTCCTTTTTAGTCTTCTTTTGATTTCATTTTTGTCAATCAGAGACAATGACCTATATCTGGAAAACAACATTAATACAGTCCATATTATGAGAACAATAAAAAAAACCTCAATTTTTTCTTCTCTTGATTGCATTAAAGTTAATATGTATCTTTGATCCTTGGAAAGAACCATGTACTTTGGATGTACTTATTAGATCCTAAGAGAGAATCTTCTTTGTGAGTTGTGAGGGTGTGATCCCAAAGGAGGATCATAGGTTAGGTATTGGATCTATTCTTGTTAGGTTCAAAGGGTTGGTTGACTAGTTATGGCAGACGAAATGAAGTCTGTGATCAGACTTGTGGTTTAAGAGTACGTATCTAGAAAGACCATTGATCGGAAGCTGCTCGTAAATGACACCAATTGTTAACAGTCTAAGAGACCTGTCGAGAACCACATCATCAATAGAGAGAATGAGATTCACATTACAGATGAATCGCCAAACTTAAAAACCGCAGAATGGAAGCATGATGATGCATGCCTCTATAATCAAATAGTGAACAGTATAGAGTTGTAGGTGCAAGATATGGTGTCACGATAACAGTTAGACGCTAAAGCCATGGGAATGTCTGATACAGCTTTATTCAAGGACCAACAATCTTGATAGAGCCTATGTGGTACTACGTGCGTTGTTCAAAAACAGTCAGAAGGCTGATCAGACTCTTATACATTTCTAAGTAACTACACGTGGTTGTGGGAAGGGTTAAAATCATTGTTCGTAGCAAGTGTTGATATGCAGAAGATGAACATATATTTGTACTAGACTTTTTATGGAGTTTTATCACTAGCTTATGCATCTGTACGATCGCATGTGAATTCAGTTGTCAACTCCATGTTTGAGACTTCTAGCCCGCTTTGAATGATATTTTCAGATGACCCTTCAACTACATGTGTGAAAAAGCTGCAAAATCGTATTGCTTTGGTGGTTCAACAAAGACGAACTATTGAATCAAGGGAGATCATGGTGCAATTACAGGAGCAACTCATGGCAAGAGTTGTGGACGAGTTCCAGTTAGAGTGAGTCGTAGGGGCAATGTTAGAGTGGGTCGATGGAGCCTGTCTAGTGGCAACATTTGAGTTTGCCATTATTATAGGAAGGTGGGGGCATACGAAGAAGATATATTGGGACCTATAAGTAGGATGTCCAGTCCTTAGTCATCACATATTGCTTCTGTTGAGGAGTCAGGTTCAAATACAGGAGTGGTTTTATTCAAGAAAGAGTATGATAAATAGCCGATGTTTTAGTTTGGGAGTCGATGGCTTCATCTTCATTTTCAGCCCCTAATGCTACACTTGCCAAAACAGGTAACACCAATGCTTTCATTCCCTTAGCACCTTGAAATTGGATAATAGATTCAAAAGCTCCATTTCATATAGCTGGTAATCGCAGTGTTCTAAAACAAGTTTTATGCGGTCGCATATAAGGAGGCGACTTTTGGCCGATGAAAAATTAGATATGCAGCCGAATTATGCAGTCGGCCGCATAATCAGCCACATAAATGTTATGCGTGCACATATGCGAATATGCGGACGCATAATCGGCAACTAAAAATCTTCAACCCGTTAAAAGCATGTTTTTTGTTTTAAAAGGGTTTAAGGGCAGTGATGATGTTTTAATGAGATTGTTGAAGTTCGTTCTAATGGAGGGTTAGATGATGATGTTCGTTATGAAGATGACGAGGAAGATGATGAGTAGACAGACGAGATCTGTTGTTATTTCAAAATAATCATGTTTGATATGCTTTTGATTTGGATGCAAAACTAAATGTCATGTTTTGTGTAGATGATAGGAACAAAACAAAGATTTGATTTTTATTTATAAAAACTGAAAATAAAGAGTATAGTTGATCACAATTGAAGAGGTGATCGCTTTCCCAGACGCCAATTGTAGAGGACGTACGCACTCTTTCAAAGAATGATGGATAATCTCACCTCTCTATGAATAATCTCTTAAAATAAGCAAGAGAAATTCCTCCTCACACATGGCCTATAAATAGAGTTCAGATTTTACAATTTTACACATAAACCCCTAAAAGAATAAAATTCACAAAAGGGCCCAAAAAGTTTACGAAAATGCCCATTGGTCATGTGTAGGCCGTCGGCTCCTTCTTCCTCATTCTGCATCCTTTGATATGTAATAAGCTCATCATTACTCCGTCAAAAAAGCCACATTGTCTTCAAAGGACTGACGAAGTAAGGACACAGAAAACTGGATGAATCACCGATCCTGGGTGTAGTCTCAGTCTATAAGCCACCGGTCCCACCTTGGCCTCTACCTCATAAGGTCCAAAATATCGTGGAGACAGTTTCTCATTTCTTTTGTGGGCCAAGGACTTCTGCCGATAAGGACGTAACTTCAAATATACTATATTAAATATGTCAAACTGTACGTCCCTGCGATGTGAATCTGTGCGAGCCTTCATGATCTGTTGGGCCCTGGCCAAATGGTGTTTCAACTCCAACCAATATTGCGGTTTCCGATATTTGGGAAAATATCGCCGCATTATCGGGCCGCGGCCGATATTGCGGCCGATATATCCCTTTGAAATCATTTACTTGAAATGACCATCGTTTTGCTCAACTGTCCTATGAATATTTCTAGTCGAGCCCTTTTGTCCTTTTGACATCCGGCGCCGATCTTCACAAGAGAGAGTACTTACTACGTGGTCAGTTGTTGGTTTTTACTCTTCTCACTGTTTATAGAATAATATATTGTATGACCACTTAAAAAAATAGCACAAAACATACATTTAAGACTCCTATCCTTTTAACACTCCGATATTAGGTGACATATGTCATAATTCTCCGATATGCCACTCCGAGAACACTGACTCCAACACATTGTCTCTCTCTGCCAAGTACAACTCTACCTCTGAAACAGGTGTCGAGCCATGCTCATAATGCAACAAGTGAGGAGGTTCCCTTCTATACAAAATCTTAAAGGGTGTAGTCTGAGCAGCTGTGTGAAAGAAAGTATTATATCAATATTCTGCCCAAGTTAGCCACCATGCCCACAGCTTAGGAGTCTCTGAAATAAAACAGCGCAGGTAGGTCTCAATACTCCTATTGACGACCTCAGTATGGCCGTCAGTCTGTGGATAATATGCAGTGCTCTTCGCTGTAGGACTGTTCCATGTACACGAAAAAGCTCATGCCAGAATTTGCTTAAGAAGACATTGTCTTTATCAGAAAGAATAGACTTCGGTGGGCCATGCAAACGAATAATCTCCTGCAGAAAAACCTTAGCCACCGACACTGCACTGTAGGTATGCCGAAGTGAAATAAAGTGCCGTACTTGCTGAGGCAGTCCACCACAACAAGTATGACTGAGAATCCTATAGACTTGGGTAACCCCTCAGTGAAGTCTATGGAGACCTCCCAGACCTGCTCTGGCAAAGTGAGCGGCTGCAACAAACCACTAGAGCCATCACCAAGTACTTGGGACGTTGGCAAACGTCACACTCTGCCAACATCGCCGCGATGTCCTTCACCCCCTCCAGAAAACCTCCCTTTTCAGATGCCTATTGGTCTTGAGGAGCCCAGAATGGTCCCCAACCACTCTACTGTGAAACTCCTATAAAATAACGGGGAAGTGGGTAGAGGTACGCTGTATCACTAAACACCATGGTATAACAGCTTACCGTCCTTCAAAGAATAGCTTGGGTGATCCATTGAACCATGTAAGAGTGCTGCCCGAATCTTTGCTAACTCCTGGTTCTCCTCAACCTCCCGCAGCAGCAGCTCCCTACCCTTCAACACGGGAACAGACAAGGCTGCCAAGCGTATGTTCTCATCGCGCCTCGATAATGTATCTGCGGCCTTGTTCTCTAACCCCGGGTGGTACCGTATCTCAAACTTGTATCCCATCAACTTCAGCATCCACTTTTGGTGCTCTGCCACCATGCGTTGCTCTAGCAGGTACTTCAGGCTCCAGTGATTTGTGTGCACAACAAAACTCAGTCCTAGCAGGTAAGGCCTTCACTTCTGAACTGCAAAGACAATGGCCATCAACTCTCTCTCTCTCATAGACAGACTTCAACTTAGCCCACGCCGTCAGAACCTGGCTAAAATATGCAATGGGTCTCTGGTCCTGCATCAGCACTGCCTCCACCCCGTGCCCCGAAGCATCTGACTCCACAACGAAACGTCTAGTAAAGTCCAATATGGCCAACACTGGTATTGTAGTCATGACCTATTTTAATGACTCAAATGCATGTATCGCCTCGTCACTCTAATGGAACGTGTCCTTCAGCAACTCTGTGAGTGGCTAGGCCATATTATTATACAGCTTCACGAATTTCATGTAATACCATGTCAAGCTAAGGAACCCTCTCAGCCCCTGTAGCATGGTAGGGCATGGCCAGTCCACCATAGCTGCTATTTTTGAACTGTCGACGTCACTCCCTCTGCTGATACCACATGTCCCAAATACTCCATTTGTGGCTGGGCAAACATACACTTTTTTCTATTGTCGTATAGCTGCCAATGCTGGAGCTCATGAAAAACTATCTGCATGTGGTCTAGGTGCTCCTCCAAGGAATGACTGTAAACTATCATATCATCAAAGATAACAAGTATAAACCGTCTGAGGTAAGGACGGAATACTTTATTCATTAGGGTCTGAAAAATAGCAGGGGCATTGGTGAAGCCAAAAGGCATGACCAGGAACTCGTATTGACCCTTATGAGTCTTGAAGGCTGTCTTTGGCACATCCTCCGTGCGCATCCTAATCTGGTAGTAGCCGGACTTTAGATCAATCTTCGTGAAAATGACCGACCTATGCAACTCATATAGGAGCTTGTCAATAACAGGGATGCGGAACTCGTCAGGGATCATTCCTTATTCAACGCATTATAGTCCACACAGAAATGCTAGCTCCCGTCCTTTACCAATAGCACAATACTGGAGAAGGGACTAACGCTCGGCTAAATGAAACCTGCCCGTGCCATCTTTGCCACCATTCTTGATCTCAACCTTCTAGGAATGATGGTAATGATAAGGCCTTACGCTAATAGGAGAAACGCCATCGCACAACACTATCACGTGCTCATAATCCATATGGGGTGGGAGACCCTGGGGATCTTGGCCCAACAACTGATGTATCTCTTGTGGGATTGTCTGCCTGCTCTCAGCCACCACCCCTTGTGTACTACTCCCAGCATCTCCACTAAGAAGCCACCCCCTCTGACTGAATGGTCCTGGATATGGTCTTCAGAGAGACCATGGTCCTGCATAGATTGAGGTCTCCCTTGTAGTATCACTGTCCCTCCCGCCCTTCTGGAACTCCATTCTGAACAACTTCCAATTCACATTCATGTCCCCTAGTGTCTGCAACCACCTCATGCCTAGAATCACTTATGTGCTCTCCAGGTCCAAATCCAGGAAGTCCACCACCTGAATGCCCTGCAACATCATAATAAGGCCGCGTACACTCCCCGGTTGCTTTCCATCTGGCCTTTCTCCGTCATGATGCCAAAACTGTCAGTATCCACCAACTGCAGGCCATGTTACTCCACTACCCTTCTGGAGATAAAATTGTGGGTGGCCTCAATATCGATCAGCATTGTCATCGCCTGGTCATATATATGCCCTGTAAACTTCATGGTATGGTTCGGGTTGAACCCTACCACGGAGTTTAAGGAAACCACCACGACTTTCAAATGGTCATACTCAACATCCCAGCCTCTAGGGTCTCATCCTCTACCACGTCCTCATCTTCCTCATCTAATATCAGTACCCGGAGCTTGCGCACAACGCACATGTGTCCTGGGGTGAATCTCTCATCGCATTTAAAGCATGACGCCCTCTGCCTCTTCTCCCTCATCTCCGCATCTGTCATACTTCTGAACTGTCCTCCTGTCTGTGGTGCCCCGCTCTTTTTCCTGCTAATATGGTCTGCCCTTGTCACTACCTGGCTACGGGACGCATATCCACTTCAATTTCCCCTAGACCTCCACTCCTTCATAAGACGGTCATCTATCATCTGCCCCAACTCCATAGCTTCCATCTGCCCCTGGGGTCTCTGCAGGCGTAACTCTGTGCGAATAGTGGGTTTTAGCCCCTTCGTGCAGCTGTCCTCCAGTGTCTCATTAAAGATCACTCGAACCCGTCCCGACAGTGTCTCGAAATGCTCTTTGTATCCCTTCACAGTGCCGTCCTGCTTGAGAGATAGCAACTGCTCCTGCAAATTTCCTCCATGCGTATCGCCGAACCTCCCTACCAAGCAGTCCTTATCTCCTCCCAAGGGCGGAAGCGACACCACTGCTCTCTCCACTGAAACCACGAGAGGGCCTTCCCTTCAAAGGACACCGCCGCTGCCTCCAACTTTTATCAGTCATACGTGACACTAAAAAAATCTCTTCGCCATGTATATCCAAAATAGTGGTCATCACCCTCGAAGATGGGCATTTTCAGCTTTCGCACTCGGCTGTCCATCCCAAAATTCCCTGCTCAGCTCGCCCATCATAATGTCTAGGACGGTGGGGCTGGTATGTGTACATCCAGTTGTCTCGGTGCCCCTCCAAGCCCCACGTTGCCCTCCACCTCTATCCCCATAATCTCCCCAGTCATCTCCTCCCACATAGGAACCCCGCTCATCCTCCTCCTTGTCCCCATCTCTGATATCATCTTCTGGGTACTCCTCATAGGTCGGGGATGGCCGTCGTCGTCTCTTTGTAGCATATCGGGGGCCGTGGGGTCCTCGAAACTCGTCACCGTCGTCTTCAAACTCCATCACATACTCCGGGGGTCATCAACGTCATAGCGCATTACCGGAGGGACTCGAAACCCCACCATTCTCTTGAATCCGTGCCGGTGCCCTGCATTGTGCAGATAGGGGATATACGCCCCTGTTTTCTCTCTGGGAGGGCCTGTCGCTACTGCCAGGGGGTCGACAGCCCCTGTTTTGCCCTCTGCAGGGGCTGTCGATGATTCCTGGGAGCCGACATGCCCCCAAATTTATCCTGCAGGGTCGGCCGACCCTGTCGACTGCTCCAAGGGGCCGGTCGGGTCTTCTGCAGGGTCGGGTGCCCATGTAGGTGCTCTGCAGCGGCCGGCCGGCCCTGTTCAGGGTCCCTATGGTTCGGCTGGCCCCGTTCATGGTTCATAGGGTTCGGCCAACCCTCCTTGCGCCTAGGGTTCGTGGTGATTTCTTCTACCATCATGCGCTTTTCTTCCTCCACGTAGCATTTGTCAGCATCGAAAAGTAACCATTCTTCATAATCTTCCATCTTTCCCTTTTCTTTTTCCAAAGTCGTCGCCTTTCGTCCAAAATTAGGGTTTTCTCCTAAGGTTGAATAGTTGTCACCAGCCCCGAGATTTGTTGTGAAATCTGCGGTAGGGTACGCTCCATGCCATCAAATCTGTGTTCCACCATCACTATATCCTTGTTAGCCGTAACCCTAGCATTGTCCGATGTAACTCTAATTTCCTCCACGATCTTTTTCAACTTCTTGATCTCGTCGTCGAACTTTTCCTCCAAAAAGTCGAACTTCTCCTTGGATCTCGTCGCCGTCATGGATCGTGCAGAGACTGATACCAAATTGATAGGAACAAAAAAAGATCTGATTTTTATTTATAAAAACTGAAAATAAAGAGGATAGTTGATCACAATTGAAGAGGTGATCGCTCTCCCAAGACGCCAATTGTAGAGGACGTCTACACTCTCTCAAGAACGAGGTATAATCTCACATCTATATGAATAATCTCTCAAAATAAGCTTAATAAAATCCCTCCCCACACATGGCCTATAAATAGAGTTCAGATTTTACAATTTTACACATAAACCCCTAAAAGAATAAAAGTCATAAAAATGCCCAAAAAAGTTTACAAAAACGCCCCTGGGTCGTGTGTTGGCCATCGGCTCATTCCGCCTCATTTGATATGTAATAAGCCCATCAGTAGATTGCTTTATACTTTAGTATTTTATGTATTGATCGTCTTGAAATACTGATGTTTTAGTATGATTTAATACATGTTCTTAAAAATTGATAGAATTTTTTCCTGGTTTCCATCTTTTAGGAATTTTTAATTTAATATATACAAACACACACATATATGTATATACTAGTCATAACCGGTGCCCGCGGGCACGGTTCCTTTAAGATTTTCCCTCTCGAAATCTTTGTTCTCCAAAAAATTATTTCCACAGCCAAAATTTAAAGCGTAAAAATATTTAGGCAAATTCGGCGCGAGCGTCTTTGGCGCGAAACAACAAATTCGGCACGGGCGCCTTCGGGACGGAACAACAAATTAGCGTAAAAAAATTTAGCGGGTGCCTTCGGCACGAAATAACCAATTAGCGTAGAACAACAAATTCGGCGTGGGCCTGCTTTGGCGCGTAAAAAATTAGCGGGCGCCTTTGGCGCTAAACAACAAATTAGCGTAAAAAAATTTAGTGGGCGCAAAGGCGCTGGGCGCAAAGGCGCTGGGCGCCAGCACTGTCGGCGCGGAACAACAAATTAGCGTAAAAAAATTTAGCGGGCGCCTTCGACATAGAACAATAAATTAGCGTAAAAAATCGGCGCAGGCGTCATCGACATGGTCGCCTTCGGCGCAGGCACCATCGATGCGAAGCAACAAATCACAGCATCTTTCTTGATGGTGGGCCCTGCGACCATTAAATTGCCCCGACCATTCGAGCTGATAATGTGTGAGCCTGACAAATGCATGGCAATGCATTAAACGCAAGTGCACTTACTCTGCTGCATTAAGTGCATGTGTGGGGGTGACTAATGCATGCAAATGAATTAAATGCCAATGCATTTGCACAAAACGTAAGTGCACTTGCTTTTCCACAATGCATTAAATCCACGTAAATCGAGATTTGCTACGCCCGAGGAAAGAGTGTCAGCTGCGTATTTCCATACAAATTTCAAAAAATTGAGTTTTCTAACCAAATGGATCCCCTCTCAAAACTTTTTTAAAACTCATCTCAACCTTCCATTTCCCAATATCAAATCCCAGCCACTTTTAATCTTGTCGTAAGCCGTAGGATTCAAAAACAGTTGTCAAATATAATATAGACTAGTCATGACCTGTGCCCTCGGGCACGGTTCATTTAAAGATATTCTCTCAAAATCTTTGTTCTACCCAAAAATTATTTTCCCCTCCAAAATTTATACGAACAAAAATTTAGCTTTGGCACGGGCGCCCCCGACGATTCCCACACACAAACCTACACTTCCCTCTCATTTTCAGATGTATGCAGTGTCTGCCTCACGTGTGTGGGTTTACTTTGATCCCTGTGCACGACGCATTTATGATTTTCCACATCCAAAATTTAAAAGAACTACAAATTAGCGTAAAAATATTTAGAGGCACGAGCGCCTTCGGCGCGGAACAACAAATTTGGCACTGGCGTATTCGTCACGAAACAACAAATTCGGCGCGGACGCCTTAGGCGCGTAACAACAAATTCGGCACGGGCATCTTTGGCGTGAAACAACAAATTAGCGTAAAAATTTTAGTGCTTCGACGCCCTCGCTGCTTCGGCTTTGTATGAAAAGTTTAAACATCGAGGTTCTTTTATTTTTTAATATTCATGCGTACATACAGCATTTCGTATTAATTGTACAATCTGTTACTTTTGTTGAAAGGACGGATTAATTGACTAAAATGGAAATTATTAAAGTTATTCCATTGCTTTTGCTTTTCCGTTTGAGCCATGTGAGGTATGTGGTATATTTTTTATTGATTTAGACGTGATAGTAATCTATCATTAAAGTAGGAGCACGTATCCCAAAGCTTTATAAAGTGTTGCAAGCAACCCAAAGCTTCATCTCAACCTTCCAATTTCCAAGATCAAATCACAGACACTCTTTATCTAGTCTTAGTCGGCCTTAGAATTTAAAAAAGGTTGTCAAATGTATAATAGGTACTTACTATTTATTATTTACTAAAATATTTATTTTTGAGTAAACCGCACAATCCGCATAATCGGTCGCATAATCTGCATATGCACTATGCGTTCTTGGATGGCGCGCATAATTATACCGCCTTTTAAAACACTGGATAATCCTAATATCATCTCATTTATAATTTGTTTCTTCCTTACCTGATACTACATTAGCAGATAGAGCTGTCTTTTTAGTTCATGATATTGACATTGCACGTGTAAAACCTAACCTATTACTATCATATGTCTATTATTTGCATGATTTCCCGTTTAATTTGCTATCGATTAATAGGAGTATAAGATAATTAAACTGATTAGTAACCTTCTTGATGTGTTTTTCAGGAGATCAAGATGATGAACATAATTAGCACAGAGCGTGAGTCTGGTGGATTATATCATGTCGATGGGTTTTGTGACATGGTTGCATTACCTGGTATTATGTCTCCAATCGACATTTATCATTGGTTAGGACATCCCTCATTGAATTATTATTATTGGTTACAAAGGAGGGTGTTGAACCCTTGACCTACCACTACGAGGGGAGGGGGAGTACCACTAGGCCAAAGGGTCTTAGTTAAGTTATTTGTCAAATCTAGAATGTGAGTCATGTTAGAAAGAAATGTACCATCATGTGTCTTATCCTTCTAGAGTAAAGAAAAAGAGTATGTTTGGAAAGCCTAGGGTTTGAGTGGAAGAAATTTAGGGATTTGAAAGAAGATATGATTTTTATAGCTAATAAACAGGAAATATAAAGATAATTACCTCAATTAAGACGAATACCACTCTCTTGCCCTTTGGTTCAAGATAAATGGATAACTCTCCACGATCTACTCTTAATCTATTCCCGACCTTTCTTCTTCTTTCTCTAAATTCAACATGATAACAAAGCTCTAGCTCCTCCTATATGTAATAGACTGATTTGTCCAGAATTGTAAAAATGCCCATAAAGCCCAAAATTACAAGTTTGTCACTCCCATTCCAAATCTAACATTACTCTATCCCCAAAGAACCACATTGGCCTCGAGGTAGTGTCATGAATCTCGTGGGTACACTACTCTAAATGGATGTGCTCATCCACTCCTAGGTCAGAGCTCGGAATACCTCCGCCGCCATCGTTATTGCTCTCTAAAGGGTCGCCACCTTCCTGAGGGCCTTCCTGAGATCCTTCGAAGCTTTTCGTGTCTTTCCCGGTATCAAAAGGCCACCTAAGGTTTACATCATCTTCCACGAAGTTCGGATGGAAGCCATGGTGGTCGTCAAGCTTATCAGAAGGTACTTCATACCCAAAATACGGACGTTATGACTTGGGAGGCTTTTCATCTGAAAACCAACGGCAATTTGGCTCCTTAAAATTGTCGCCGGGTCATAGGGGCCTGCCCAGTGCTCGCGGGCCCCAAAGTGGCCCTCCTGGGGACCGCCAGGGCCTGGGCGGCCTATCCAAGGCTCAGGAGACATATGTCAACTCGCCTAAAGGCTGCAAGGCCTGGGGCGTCCTGCACTGGGCTCGCTAGTCTCAAGGCGGCCCGTCGCGGTGCCGAAAACCTCTCGGCGGTTAGCCCGGGTGCCTTTGGTACCGCGACGGCCTGCCAATGGGCTGTTGAGCACTTTTGGCGACGAGTAAAATGGCTTACTGCCCCTGCCGCTCCTTCCATGCATAGATTCTCGTTGTTCGGATGCAGATCCGCATCGACTTCGATGTCTTTTCCTCCTTTCTGGTTCAAAGATGGTGTCTTTTGTCCCAGATCTACGTCGGAGTTCGACGTTGGTGTTCAGATCTGACGCCGGATCGCCCTTTGAATGGATCTCCTCCTCAAAAGAGATGATTTTTCACTTGTCATCATCCAAAGGCATCGCCTTTTGTCCCAGATCTATGCCGTTAACTTCATCCTTCTCCATATTTGGCTTCGTAGCCCCTCCTCGTGCTGAGGGCGGTGATAGATCTCCAAGAGTTCCTTCAACATGGATTTGACAGACACATATATTTCCTCCATCGATTGATCTTGTTCTGCCATCACGATCTTGCTTTGATACCGATTTGTTAAGAAAGCCTAGCGGTTGAGTGAAGAAATTTAGGGATTTGGAAGAAGAGATGATTTTTATAAATAATAAATGGGAAATACAAAGATATTGTCATCAATTAGAGAGGAAGACCACTCACGCCCTTTGATTCAAGGCAAAAGGCTAACTCTCCAAGATCTACTCTTAATCTCCTAACTTTTCTTTTTCTTTCTCCAAATTCAACATGATAACAAAGCCCTAACCCCTCTTCATATATATAACTTACAGATTTTTCCATAATTACGAAAAATGCACTTAAAGACCAAAATTACCAGTTTGCCGCTCACACCCAAATCTTACGGAATAATAGACCATTTACGCTTGTTCATTCCGATGTACGTGTCCATATCCTATACAATCGAAATTTGGTTTTAAATATTTTGTTTCATATCTTAAGGATATTTCCTCGTGTATCATGGCTTTACTTGCTAAAAGATTGATCTGAAATGTTTTATCTTTCAGAATTTTGTGGCCAAGCTTTGAACTTAATTTGGTTTATCTATGTGCATTTTGCATAGTTATAATACCAACTATTTTTTACTCCAGTTTTTCTGAGTTTATAATAATTTGTTATAATACATCAGTCATCTTGTACATGTACATCACTACAAACTGAAGTAGCTGAACATGAAAATAGGCATTTATTTGACGTAGCACACAATGTTAATTCATCGCAACGTTCCTAAACAATTTTAGGCGGATGTTGTTCTCATTGCATTCCATATAACTAAATGCCATCATCAGTGCTTAATAATAAGATTTCATGTTCATTGCTACTTCTTGATACTCGGCATATTTTTTTGGGTGTATAAGCTTTCTGCATGATTTGTGACCTAGTATCTTTAAACTTGATCCAGAATCATTGAAATGCATTTTTCTTGATTATTCCCATCTGCAAAAGGGATATAACTGTTTTGTCCACAAACCAAACAGTACTTAGTATATGCAAATGACTTTTTGAGTATCTGCCTTATTTTTTGAAAAAGGTAATGAGAGCATTCAAGTGACGAGTTTGACGAGTTTTCTTTCTTTCTTGATACTCGTGATAAGGTTGTGGGATCCTGTGGATGGCACATAACACTAGAAGGGAGGTTGAATAGTGTTGTAAATTTGTAATTAAAGTAATAAAATTCTTCGAGTAAATTTAGAACCCTTCTATTCGTTGCCTAAGTCTCCAAGTAGAGTTAACCTCGCTTGGTACTTAATCAACACAATTATATGAGCTTGTATAAAATAAAAGAGATAATAACATCGGAATAAAAGATTACAATCAATAATAAAAAGATAAAAGAGAGAAATATGGTCACATCGCAAACACCACGATATTTACACTGGTTCGGCCCAACCTTGACCTACGTCTAACAACCGATCCACTACCTCTCAAACCCGAGAGCAACAGTGACTTAACTCAACGAGGAAGACTTGTACAAACACCTAGCTGCACTTGCTAGGAATTTCCGATCACTTAGTTTACAACTCAACTAGGAATTTTCAAATTACAATGCAACACTTCCCTTACACACTGGAATACAACTTTCCAAGCCTTCTTCAAAGGCTTTACAAAACTTTTATAAATGAGTACAACAATCTTGATTCCTATAGCCAATATATATGAAGTTGTAAATAATGTGGCTATGTAGAAATCAAATCTTTTGATCCAAAAAAAGATGATTGAAATAAGCACAAAATGATCAAAAGAATAACTTGAAAATTGAATCTCTAAAATAAAAGGGTTTGGGCTTTAGAGATCAAGAATCAAGTAAAATGGGGCGAGAGAATATCATAAAAATATTAGAGAATTTGTACAAGAAAATCAAAACAATGGCCAAGAAGACTTTTTGAAAAATGAGAGCTTTTAAGAATTTGAGCTTGAAAATTATAGAGAAATGATTTATAATTGATATATAAAACTTCTAAAAGCTCTAGTATTTATAGAGTAGTAAAACAATTCAAAATGAGCCAAAAAGTCTCAGCTCCAACAGCTAGATTTCAGAAATCATGCTTTCCTTAAAAACCAAGTTTTGACCCAGATAGTCGGCTATCCATTTTGGATGGTCGACTATCCCATGTGATGGTCGGCTATCCCATGTGATAGTTGGCTACTGAATAATCCTGAGAGTTTACGGCAAAAACTCAAGGCAGATAGTCGGCTATCTGTTTTGGATAGTCAGCTATTTTCGGATACATGAGTTTATCTACTCAAAAATACTTTGAAAATAATTTATAAAAATTATATACTAATATAACATATATAATTACATTTTAAAACTATTTTTCAAGTATTTTTGTGAGTGTGTAGTGTCTTCATAATGGCTTTAACATTTTTAATATATTAACTTACACAAAGACACTTCTCTAGCTCTTTTGATCTTGTACTCTAGACTTGGGCGATCTAATCTTGATCTTGAGTCCTTTGTTGAGCCTTCATTTACTTAATACATTGGCTCTAAGATTGACTTCCCAATCATGATTCCAAGTTCTTCATTTGAGCTTTTCAACATATTTGTTTTTCATGGCTTATAAAATAATTCCAATACACACTTGAAATAAATTGTTAATACACATATCATTGTAGACATCATCAAAACTCCACGAGATGTGTATCAATATCTCAACACTCTCCTTTTTGATGATGACAACAAATGATATAAAATTAAAAATATAATATGACAACTAAAAAATATAACTTACGCTCCCCCTGCAGATATGCATGATTGCTATGGAGAAGTTACTTCCCCTGCATCAAGGCTGGTTAGAGATAATTAGAAATATGAATAATTTCATATTATATTCCATTTTCAAGTGTGGTTGACTTAACAATGATAATAAGCATTATCATTTACACCATGAATCAACTAATACATTATTTTATATGCATTTCATCTTTCTCCCCCTTTGTCACATCAAAAAGTGTTATAAAGATAATCCAGACACCACGTGTGTGATATGGCATATGGAGAGAACAATATGCATACAACATAAAATGATATTCAATAAATGCAACCATAATTTAAAAAAATGACATAGAGTGTCTCAATATCCCTGCATAATTTTCAACATGGCATGAATTTAAGCATGAATCTTAAAGCATTCATTCTCAATCATTCAAAGCATGAATTTCAAATAACATCCATAGCATTGAAAACTAATAAGGATAATAACATATGTGACATCCTTACATAAAGGAACAAAATTTGCAAGGTGTTCCCGAAGTCACACACAATTCAAAACCAGTACCACAAATATTGCAGACCAAGAGTGTCAAAGTGTCAAAACCAGTACCACAGAGGATGAAGAGGGATGTCTCTGGTCCATTGGTTCATCTTCATCTTCTTCTTCTCATTCTTCGTCTTCACCGGGATTTAGGGGTGTTCTTGGAAGGATCCAAATAAAGGCACATTCTATTAAGTGCTAGTGCATTGAAAACGGTCATAGGTTATATGAATTATATCTCATTTTCTACATCGATTCCAACACTAGTAAAGAGATGTGTAAGAAAATGACCATGGTGGAGTAGAGCTGTGAGGTTTGAGGAAGTGGTACTATGAACAATGTTTTCCATTATTATCTGAGCCTAATTGATCTTAATTTTACCAAGCATAGCATACACACACTTAGCCTGATTAACGGATAAACAACTCTCTCTCATCCTTTTGATTGTTGTTGTAGGATATGATATTGGCTAGTACACGTGTTATGGGTTGAAGGTCACTCGCAGGCAGAGGGGGTCTTTATGCTTTACCGGGCATATACATGACTTTATGAATATTCACAACAATTTCACATAAGAGGGCACCAGTGCTTGGAATACAAGTCATAGACCACATGTGTCTAGCTTGGAAGCATCTAAAACTTTGGTTGTGAATTTTGGAGTTCCAGAGCTAGTGTGGGTGATCATGTTGGTGTAGAAGAGGTTCCTGAGCCTTGGATAACATCTACATGAACTAGATGTAGAAAATAGCTTTCTAAGGCCTTGAAAATCACAGATCTTGCCGATGCCATAATTCTCAATTCTTTCACTATAACAACCCTCTCTTGGAGGATTATCCTATTAGCATTATTGTCGAATTTGGAGATAAGATCAAGCTTGTTCAAATATGGAATGATAATTTTCCTTTCAGATAGGGCTTGAGTGGGTTGAGATGAAGATGGTCAAGTTCTCTTCTTCTTGGAGATGAATCTCTCTATGTATGATTCTAGAGAGATGAAAATAAAGCTAATAAAGATGAAGTTTTGAGGGCAATGGGTGAATATCTGAGAGAGGATGAAGGCGTCACCAAAGGATCTTCCAAGAATTCTTTAATTCCATCGAGCAAGATGAGAAATTTTGGAGGAATTTGGAGATGGAGGCAAGATGGTGAAAATGAGAGCAATTGGTGAAATCCTAGCGTCTTACCATGTTAAAAAATAAATCCTAGCCATAGGAATAAGATGGAGGGTTTAGATTTACTTCCCTTAATGGGTTTGAGTGAAAACGAGAGGTAGAAACCCAATAAGAATGAGAAAAATCCACAAACCCTAACCCAATAGTCGGCTGGCAGACAACCGATAGTCGACTATCAAATTTCGATAGTTGGCTACTGATGTGCAAAGTTTTGGCCTGGGTACTGAAAATCTCGGATAGTCGGCTATCTGCATATACTAAAGGATTTTAAGGCTCAAAACATATCAAATAAATTCCTCAATGATTCTAATCATTCAATCATTATTTTAATACTGATTTGTAATATTTTCTAAATAAAATTTTACAAATTTTTAACCATTGCATCTCCTTTTTTATGTGTGTATGTTGAGTTCCGAGAGAAGTTCTTTTGCTAATCCCTTCAGTTTATGAGTACTTGAACGTAAATCAGAAGGTTTTGGTACCCTTGTTCATTAGGGTCCGGGGGATTAGATATGATATAAAGATATCATCTTAGTGGAAACCAAACCTAATATGGTTTAGTACTCCCATCATGTACATATGTATAGTCTTTGTTGAAATGTATGTTAAGCATGAAATCGTTCACATACATGTCCTTCATTTTGTTTGTACTATTTTTGGGGGATCCATACCTTGATGAACGTGTTTTTCACAGTGTAATTCCTAACATGCTTGTCTACATACTTAGGGTAGGATTGATTATATACTAGGCCGGTTCTACTCCCGGAAGGTTTTTGCTTATCAATAAGGTCGTCAAGCTTTCATTTACCCTTATTGAATTTATCCACAACTTTATAAAGATCTTCATATTTTCCTTTTGTGGTGGTCACTACTTTATCTGTCATCTATCCTAACTCTTAATCCATTGACCTCTTCCAAAAGTGTTTTATTTCTAATTATCAACTTTTCATTCTTTCTCAATCTCTTCCTTTTCTTGGTGCATGCCCTAAAATTTTTGTCCAATTTATGATATTCTCTAATCAATTTTTCATGGATGTTACGTAGTTCTTCATATGCACCTTTGACATTGAAATCATTCTCACTGTCGCTATCACTATTTAGTAGGTCGTCTTCACTATAATGATGCGGAGAAATAGGAGATGTGTGAGTCTTACCTTTGAGGAAGTTGAGGCCATGAAGCACATGCGCGCTCGTTCTTCCCTTCTTCATCGGATGATGTCGATGATTCGTCGGAACTCGAAACAATGCTTTGATTGAAGGCCGCAAACGCCTTCTTCTTTGGCTTTCCGAACTTCTTATCCTTGTGATTTCGTCTTTTATCCTTCTCATTTTCTGTCTTTTCCTTGGTCGTGGTTCTTTTCCAAGGGGCAGTCTCTCCGATTGTGTCTTGGTTTGTTACATCCAAAACAAATAATTTCATTAGTAAACTTGGATTTTCTTTTAGTATACTTACTTTGGAGGAACCTCTTGAAGTTCATCGATATCATTGCGATCTCTTTTTCATCTCTATCGGAGTACTTTGAATTGGTGCTCTCTTCAATGGCTTTGAATGCTAGTTCTTCTTCTTTGGTTTCTCTTCTATCTTCTTGTCTTCTTTTAGCTCTATCTCATAGGCCATGAGATTTTCCATCAACTCTTCTAGGGTGATCATCTTCATGTTGTGTGCTTCTCGGATAGCGATGGTCTTTCCCTTTCCATTCAGGTCTAAAGGATCATACTATCTTCATCACTTGGTCATACGCAGGAATCTTCTTTCTTAGGCATGCAAGCTCATTGGTAATGTTACTCAATCGAGTATTGTTCGTGCCCCAAGTGCAAGGGTGTCGATAGCTTTGTAGTATAGTGTAGGTTGTACGTCCACAGGGAAGGCGATTGGTATGGGCTATGGTTCATAGTTGTGTGACTGTGTTAGTCGTGGGGTGCATCCAAGATTTTGTCACGGATATCTCTCTTAATACTAACAATAAGAGAAACTAGGGCGCCAGGAGCACCACTAAGATTCTTTGGGTGTCGATGCTAGGTCATGATTTTTAGGTTTGATTTGGTTCATAGGGCGAGATTGTCGCATCTAAAATGTGAAATCGTAGCCACCTATCGTTGACCTACTCATCTAACGTGTCCCGTGCTTAGCCCCACCATCGTGGATGGTCTTGCACGTGAAACATGCATTACGATCGACAAATAGTTCTCAATCTCCACTCATGTCACTATCGTGAGTTAGAGTTTCGATCCGTGATGTGATGGCTCTTATTGATGCTACTATCGTAGACCATCAATTAGGGATATAGGGCATCGATGGAGACCCGTAAAGTGAGTGCCACTATCGTGGATCACAAACCCTAAGTGAATCCACTAATGACCCTAATCAAGCTTATATGGCAATCTCTAGGCAAGTGCCACTATTGTGGATCACAAAACCTAAGTGAATCCTATAAACTTGGGTAAATCAATCACATCACACCCCTAATCACTAATCTAACCTGAAAATCATCGTTTAAGTATCTAAACCCTAAAATTCTAGGGCTCATCCATTAGCCCTAGATAGAACTACTCACTAATCATGATTGAAACAAGAAAAACAATGGAAATGAAAGGATTAATCATCATAACAACAATCAATATCAAAAGCAATAGAAATTAAGGAGAAATTCAATACCAAACCAAGAGAATACTGAAATCCATTGAGAACTTGAAGAATCCGACAAAAATCCAAGTTTTCAAACTCCAAATCCTCTCCAAACCCCAAATCTTAGCTCAAGAGATTAGGGGGGGCTGCTCAAAAACGAAATAAAAATCAGTTCTCATTCCTCATAAACGTAGGATAGTCAATTAGTTTATATACAAGTGGGCTTGAACCCATTAAAACAAAAGAAACCCACAAATCGAGCTCCTCCTAGTGCTAAAGACCCGCCCAACTCGACCGAGTGGCGATGCCACTCGGTCTGAGTCGGCCCCGAAGTTTTGTTGAATCTCGACCTGATACCTTAGTCTCGATTTGGAACAATATCCACTCGGACCGAGTGGCAAGTCCACTCGGTCGAGTTCTGAGGCTCGAGATTTGGCTTGAAAATGGTGTTCTGCCATAATTTTTACTCGGCCGAGTAGCTTAGCGACTTTTTTGCATTCTTCAGTCGCTAAGTGTTCGGATCCCTTTCCTTTGGCCATACCTACTCGGACCGAGTGGACCTTTCACTCGGTCCGAGTGAACTGGAAATGCTGACAAAGGGTGATAGCTTCATCTCTTTGCTCCTCCTCTTCTTCCTTCATTTTCTTCCCCTCAAATCCTCTTCTCCACCATGTGAAGCACCTAGCAAGCCACGTCCTTGATGCTCCGGCTATCTCGGATGTGTCCATGGCTCCATTTTGCTCCAAATCGCCTCGAAACTCCTGAAAATGAAATAAAAGCTCCGAAAATAAAATAATCCAATAAACGATCGATAGAGCGATAAAGATGAGTTTCAAGCGATCAAATTGATATGGTATGATGCAATAGAAGTATAGAAAATATGGACATATCAAGTATTAACTTCGCTAAAACTCTCGCCTTCTTTTATTTTAAAGCTTTTAAATTTGGAGTTTAGCATATTAATTCAAGATTCCTCTACCTTTTCCGTACCCTCGTGGCTTACCTCAAGTGTGTGCTAGATCTTGTGTGGTGTCTCACATTGAGACACTCAATTAAACTATGCATCTGTAACAACATAAAAAATGTGTTCATTGCTTTAGCATTGAGGTTACCTTTCTTCTTTTCATCGACTGATCATTTGTCGGTTTCCGTCTCAGCAGATGGTGTGTACTTGTTCTTCGTGATAGTCATGCATCAATGTCCAACGATTGGATGTGTCTCATTCGAATCTTCCAGCTTGCGTAGTTTGTTCCTTTGAATAAGAGTGGTCACATGGTATTAAGTCCCTCTGAGTGGTGTGAGGTTGATTCCATCGCCTTAGCCTTGCTCTGATACGTGTGGGATTTGTGGATGGCAAACAACACTAGAAAAGGGGGTTGAATAGTGTTGTGAGTAAAGTAAAAAAATTCTTCAAGTAAATTTAGAACCATTTTATTTGTTGATTAAGTCTTCAAGGAGAGTTATCTCGCTTGGTACTTAATCAACATAATTATATGAGCTTGTATAAAATAAAAGAGATGATAACATCGGAATAAAAGATTACATGCAATAATAAAAAGATAGAAGAGAATAAGAGTCACAGCGCAAACACTATGATATTTACACTGGTTCGGCCCAACCTTGGCATGCGTCCAGCAACCAATCCACTAGCTCTCAAACCCGAGAGCAACCTTAACTCAACTCAATGAGGAGGACTTATACAAACACCTAGTTCCACTTGCTAGGAATTTCCGATCACCTGGTTTAGAACTCAACTGGGAATTTCCAAATTACAATGCAACACTTCCCTTACACACAGGAGTACTACTTTCCAAGCATTCTTCAAAGGCTTTACAAAACTTTTATAAATGAGGACAACAACGTTGATTCCTATAGCCAATATATATGAACTTGAGAATAATATGGCTATGTAGAAATCAAATCTTTTAATCAAAATTAAATGATTGATAAGTACAAAATAATCAAAAAAATAACTTGAAAATTGAATCTCTAAAATAAAAGTGTTTGAGCTTTAGAGATCAAGAATCAAGTAAAATGAGGCCAGAGAATATCATAAAAATATTTGAGAATTTTTTCACAAGAAAATCAAAACAATGGCCAAGAAACTTTTTGAAAATGAGAGCTTTTGAGAATTTGAGCTTGAAAATTATAGAGGAACGATTTATAATTGATATATAAAACTTCTGAAAGCTCTAGTATTTATAGAGTAGTAAAACAATTCAAAATGAGCCAAAAAATATCAACTCCAATGGCTAGTATCGGCTAGATTTTGAAAAATCATGATTTCCTTAAAAACTGAGTTTTGACCCAGATAGTCGACTATAATTGGATAGCCGTCTATATTTTTGGATAGTCGGCTATCCTATGTGATAGTCTGCTATTATGTAATCCCAAGAGTTCAATGCAAAAACCCAAGGCAGATAGTCGGCTATCTGTTTTTGATAGTCGGCTATTTTCTGATACGTGAATTTTTCTACTCAAAAATACTTTTACAATAATTTATAAAAATTATATACTAATATAACATATATATATATACATTTTAAAACTATTTTTCAAGTATTTTTGTGGGTTTAGTGTCTTCGTATTGGCTTTAACATTCTAATATATCAACTTAAACAAACACACTTCTTTAGCTCTTTTGATCTTATACTCTTGATTTGGGCCATCTAATCTTGATCTTGAGTCATTGGTTGAGCCTTCATTTGCTTAATCCATTGGCTTTAAGATTGACTTCCCGACCATGGTTCCCAAGTTCTTCATTTGAGCTTTTCAACATATTTGTTCTTCATGGCTTATAAAATAATCTCTATCAACACTTGAAATAAATTGTTAGTACACATATCATTTGTTGATATTATCAAAACTCCACGGGATGTGTCTCAATATCCTAACAAAGGTAACTACAGAACTTAACTCTTCAGATAGAGACTAATATGCAATAAGAAAAATATGGTAGACATCTTAAGACTTTTGCTTTTGTGCTAATGTCGGCTACCGTACCGACTCCTGCTTCACATATTCCTCTATCTTTATACATGTATAATGACCCTAAATTCTATAGGATTATTGGGATTTTTCCATAATTTTCCTATAAACTTTTCTAATTAATTTCATATATCATTTTCTCTTCCACTTTGTTTTCTATTCTTCTTCTTTCTCTTTGCCCATCACAAGGACACAAGCCCATGGCCATAATTCTCTTTTCCTTCTTTTTTAAATTCTCTTTTCCCCCTCATCTGTAAAAGCCCGCAAGCCATGGCTCGTGTGGCCAACTTCCATTTCTCTCTTTTCTTTCTTCACCTTCTCCCATTCACTAACCCAACAGCCCAATAAACTTCTCAATATAAATCGGCCCATTTCCATTTACCCTTAAATTAAATCCCTAGAACTAAACCCACTCGGCCCATCCTATTAATTTTCCTCTTCATTTATCATTCAAGGCCACATCCACTTCATCTTTCACCCCCACTAATGCCCAACAACCCCAAAGGAAAACCCCCAGCAGCCTCTCTTTCACAAAATCGGGCCGCCCCTCTTTTGCTTTGCAAGCGAACGCCGTCGATGTTCCTCCCTCCCCCAAAGGAAAACCCCCAGCAGCCTCTCTTTCACAAAATCGGGCCGCCCCTCTTTTGCTTTGCAAGCGAACACCGTCGATGTTCCTCCCTTCCCATCGAGAAACCCTAGCCTCCAAAAGAAACATAGTAGCTGCCACCTCTCTTCGGTTCTGTGTGAACTCCACCACAAACTCATTAGCAATACTCTTACACGACTTTACACTTCTTTCTCCTATAAATATTCTTTGATTTCTAGGGCTTGAGGTAAGCGAAATATAATTTCTTCTCCTCAAATTTTTCGGTTCTCTTTGGATCGGTTCTTCTGTGGAGTTTGAATTCTTCGACCGGTTGATTTTTGGAATTTCTTTGGCCACTACGGTGAATGATATACTCTTATCTTCTTTAAGTTCTCGGTTTATGTTTTTATTTTCCTGTTCAATTCTCTAGAAATTATGTGCAATGATCAATGGATTTTGTTTTGTGATAATTGTGGGAATTTGGTGATTGGGGAGATGATGATTCACATAAACATGTTAATGGAATTTTCCCTTGATAATCTGAATTTTTGGCACCCATCTTGTTCCGGCGACCTCGGTCGTCGCCTCATCTAGGTTTTATATTCGACTGTTTTCTTTTACTGTGGGCTGCCTAGGGTGGAGGGCTTTCGTCGAGGGTTCTCTTCCTACAGTGGGTTATCCTTGGTTCTCTTTTGGCCGTCGCTGCCTGTCACGGTTACTGTTGGGGGCTTGCAGGGTTTTTGGGTGGCTGATTACTTCCCCTCTTGGGGCTGTCTAACAGGTTCCTGGGATCAGCAGTGGCCTTCTTTGAGTTACTAATACTATTTTTTGGGACGTGACACGGTTTTCCTTGGGTCGTTGCTGTCATCCCTTGGGCTTGCCGTGACTTGTGGGGTTGGTTACTATTGTTTTGTTACTGTTGGGCTAGCTTTGGCTTGAAAGATGTAACGTCCCAGGTTCGGGTGTCGTTATAATTTCTATAATTATATATGTGAAGTATGTACTAGTGAAAATAATATAGAGACAAACATGAAACATTATAAGAATGGAAATAGGTATTTATTTATCCTTCAACGAGGGTACAATGTCTAATGCAGAAAAGAAACTACAATCTCTCGACTTCAAAGAACTAAGAGAAAATAAATAAATAAAAACTGCTAATAATCTCCAACTAAACCTGAAAGCTCAAAATTTCACGTTCTCCACTGGAAACTCAGATTTCTCATTCTGTGGAGCCTCCTCGTAAGCATGTTTGTCACCTAGCAAAGACACCATAAATTGTACCATTATTTAGTAATTTAATCTATACTACACATTCTGTTAATTTATCGTGTAGGAATTAAGAGGCATGCAACTGAAAAGCTACGAACACACGAGTACTAATCTATGTACAGTCTAACAACATGTAAAAGAAATCTACAGTTGACCTAACAGTTTGTGGTGTGACTTATAGTGAAGAGTATGATGTGCAACGTGAAGTCCACCTTATACCACGGGGTGCGACCCCGAACCGCGTCCAAGGACAAAGAGACATAAGAGGGACTCAGAATCCTTAAGACGAGAAGGCATGAAAGATGATCCTCTCAGATACAGGCCGACCAAAAGTATGACTTCAGTCGCTCCCGAACTCTCTCCATTATAAGTTTTCCCAAAAATCACGTGAATCATGGTCAGGTGTATAATTGTTCTAGTTCTAGTTCATGTCAAGAGTCATGTTATAAAATAGTTCAGAAGTTTCCATGTCTCAAGTCCTTAAATTACATAATTAAGTGCTATGTAGGAATTCTATGTATTAGTGGTAGTATGTCGTGTGTCAAGTACAAGTATCAAGTCCATACGTAGTTATGTCCAGCTCATGTTGCATAGCACTTAATTAATGTAATTTAGTGAATACCAACAGTCCAATGTCCCAGTCATGCGATATGTCCAATTTCATGTTATTTCATGTATTCCGTATAAGCTAATAATACTCAGAACAATTTTAAAACTAACAATTTAAAATTAAACAAAATAAATTAAAATATGTTGACACATGTGATCAGATTCGGCAACCCTAACCCTACAGCCACTAGCTCAGTAGAGGATTCGCTACGGCCGGTATTTATCAAATAAATAAATCCACACATTAATTAAACAAAGCCCACTACTGAAACAAAACGCCCACAGAAAACAGTTGAGCAAGCCGCAGGAAAAAGTCCATATAAAACCAAACTGAAGGCCCACAGAGGAACCAAAAGAAAAAACCACAGAAACTAACAGTGCAGCCCATAGAGAAAGTCCACAGGGAAACCCACAACACATCCCACAGAGAAACCGAACAGAAAACCAACAGAGGAGCCGTCAGGACGCCATCAAAACTCAACCGGCAGCAATGGCCCTCGCGGCAGTCGGCGAGGGTTTGAAAAAGAAAAACAATCGGAGAAAAGTATGGGAGACAATGGCGTGGGTTGTTGATATGTCTCATGTTGTCGGAGTCTTGAATCATCGGGGAAAAACACCTCAACTACAACTCAACATCAGATCCTAAAAATCCCAAAAAATAAGAGTAGAATAAAGCAATGGTGAGGGTCTCGTCGAAACCCTGAGAACGGTGTAAACGTAATAGTCATCAAGGGGAAGAACCCCTTCAAAACAATCCCGAATCATCATCTCCATCAAGCAACAAATCCAACGAAATAAATAACCGAAATTTAGTAAGATCGAATCTATCGTTTGCTGAAGTCGTGCAAAACTCTAAGCAAGAAGCTCAAAACCCAACCGGAAATCCCCAGAAGCCAATCGATCAAAGCCGAAAATTTTTAGAGAAAGAAAACAATTTCCGCATTAAATTAAACCCTGAAATTACTAACGCTTAAATAGAGGGGAAGAGGGGTAGTGAGTAATCCTGTAACATGTTATTTCTAAGGATTAGGAGTTTGAAAACGACGAAACTACTTACGAGGGAGCGGCGACATAAAGAGAGAGGTTAAGATTTGGTCGGATGTCGCTGCGAGAGAAAGAGGGAAAGAAATAGAGAGGGATGGCTGAGTACGTGTGAGTTTTAATGCGGGTTCGAGTCTGTTAGTTTAGGTTTGTGGTTATAAGGGTGTGGGCTGCGGGCCTTTGGGCTGGGGTTGGGCCAAATAAAGAAGGGAAGAGAAAGAAAGAAAGAACATAGAAAAAGAATTAGGAAAATGAAAGAAAAGAAAAGAATTAATAAATAATTAGAATTAAAGTTATAAGGAAAACCCCAAAAATCCTCCTAGAAAATTCGGGCCATTACAAAAGACTAGTTGTGGATCCCTTTGGTTTTGTTTTGTTGGCTTGGTTATGGATTATAGCCTCTTGGGTTTAGATCTTGGGCTTGTTGTGGACTGATCGCTTGATGGTTATTTAAATCTAATAAGCTGAAGCAACCCCTAGGCTGGCAAAATAGTAAAGTTACAGGGTGCCAATGTGACTCTGATCCTATTTGGTTGATTTTGCCTTTCTTTTAGCAAAACCATTTTCAACCGGTTTAAAATTTATAATGTTTCATGTGTATTAATATCCTTTGGTAATGTTATGATTATTAATCATGCGAATCTAATTCATGACACGGTCATTTATGGAATTTTTGGTATAAGTGACATGTTTACCCAAAGAGTTGTAATTGTTAAAATATTCTTAAATTACAAGATTAACGGCTATGCAAACAGAATATTAGAATTACTTGACTTGAACATGATTCTTGAACATAGAAATTATACAGTCATTTTTGAACTTGAACTACAAGACAGACTTGATGCATGGCGTTCAAATTATGTAATTTAAGACAACATAAAACACACATAAATCTTTTTACACTTAGACAACTAGAAAACTGTGTCACAGTATGTTGACATGACACCTGCCATAGAACTAGGGATATTTTTACAACTTCACACATTGACTCGCTGTGGTTTGGAAAACTCATATCAGAGAGAGAGATAGTACGGGAGTAATTGGAGCCACCATTACATATCACAGTTTATCGCAGATCACAATTTCATGAAAGATTCTATCATCGTTTATCGATTGAGTCACTTTCACTGTTTGACGTTTGGTCTCAGGCTCGAGGTAGCTCCACGTGGTATACGGTGGTTTTCAGGTTGCATATCGTGCTCTCCAAATATGAGTCACAATACTAGTATGGGACATCACAAAGATAGATCTTATAGAATGATTTGCATCATGCTTGGTTTATTACCGTAAATTCTTGTTACCTTTTTTGGATGAACATATTAATATTTAATGTTATGGTTAGTGTGATATCTCTTTACCTCTGGCCATGTGATCTTGGGTTGTGGACTTATGGCTTGATGGTTATTTAAACCTAATAGGCTGAAGCAACCCCTATGCTGGCAAAACAGTAAAGTTACCTTTCAGTGCCAATGTGTATCTGATCCTACTTGGTTGTTTTTGCCTTTTTTTCAGGAAAACTATTTTCAACAGGTTTAAAGTTTATAATGTTTCATGTGTATGAATCTCCTTTAGTATGTCATGATTATTAATCTTACGAATCTAATTCATGACACAGTCATTTGTGGAATTTTTAGTATAATTGACATGTTTACCTAAACAGTTTAATTGTTAAAATATTCTTAAATTACAAGATTAAGGGTTATGCACACAGGATATTAGAATTACTTGACTTGAACATGATACTTGAACACGGAAATTATACAGTCATTTTTGAACATGAACTATAACACAGAGACTTGATGCATAGCGTTCTAATTATGTAATTTAAGACAACATAAAACACAGAAATCCTTATACAGTTAGACAACTAGATTACAATCACAGTACAGCTAGATTACAGTCACAGTACATTGACATGACACCTGACATAGAACTAGAGATAGAACAACTGTACAACTTCACATATTGACTCAATGGGGTTTGGAAAACTCATATTACAGAGAGTACTGGAGCGACTGGAGCCACCATCACAGATCACAGTTTATTACAGATCATAATTTCATGAAAGATTTTATTACCGATTCTCGATTGAGTCCCTTTCATAGTTTGATGTTTGGACTCGGGCCCGAGATAGTCCTCGTGGTATACGGTGGTCTTTGGGTTGTATATCATACTCTCCAAATATGAGGCACAACACTAGTATAGGGCATCACAGTTTGCAAGATAGATCTTATAGAATGGTTTTAATCATGCTTGGTTTATTACCGTAACTTCTTGTTGCCTTTTTTGGATGAACATATTAATATTTAATGTTATGGCTAGTGTGACATCTCTTTAACCCTGGCCATGTGTTGATTGTTGATCGGTCACTACTGCCTTTATTGTTAATACCATAGCTTACATGCCTTTACCAGTTACCATTTAATTCAGTACCTTACGTTGCACACTCCTTTTACATTGCTTAGCTCGTTATTTTGTTTCGTCTTTAAACCGTTTTCTTGGAGTTAGATATAGTATACTTTTTAATTCGGTGTTACATTTTCATTTAGTATAGTATGAGGCTTCAAAGTTTTAGGCTTAGCTTCCATTACTTTGAGCCATGTGCAGAGATTTTGAATTATTAGTTCAAGTATATTTTCACGATATATTTCTATTTCACATATATTGTTTTCACTGGTAACTAGCAGGACCTGCAGAATCTTGTCATTTATGATGACCTCTCTTGGAACCGGGTCGTTACAATATGGAGGAGTTATCAACTTAATTAGATCTTGATGTTTATATTGCTTTCTATTAGGGGTGGCAAGCGGGTCAGTCAGGGTTGGTTAGGTTTGACCTGATCTAAATAAGGGTGAACCTGAACCCAACCCGGATTGAATCTGGGTCAAGATTTAGAAACCCATGCTCGACTTGTGTATAAATCAGATCACATGTGTCTAACCCAATTTGTCTAGCAGATCGGATTTGGGTTGGGTTCAGATGGAAAAGAGGAAACAAATTAATATGCGGCAAGCAAGATTCAAACCCCCAACATTTCATTTGTTAATATAAACACCTGTCAATTGATAGCGAGAATATGTATTTTATACACATTGAAAAGAAGATGAAATTGATTTATATAGATTAATAATTTAAAAATTAACCCTAAACACCACAATTGGATTTGAACTTGAGCCGTCTGGATTTTATCATCTTCACTTACCACTGAGACGTGAGCTTTTGCGTATATGGTAATAATATGTAATATATTTATAAGTGAATAATGTGTATCGGCTACTCAAGGATGAAAATTTTCTCCTTGGTAGCGTGAAACCCACACCCCCTTATTTTTCCATTTGATCCGAATCGTTTATTTTGATCTTCATATTCTAAAACCCAAACCATTAATTTTCAAGTGAATCTAAGGAATTTTACTTGTTCATCATCTCGTTACAAGTTCAATGGTTTCAGAATAATAGAACTTTTTGCAACGAGTGGATATATGGTCAAATACCATATAGGTTCACCCATATCTGGGATTTGGGGATTTTAGAATGTATACAACTTAGAAAAAACATACAAAGAAGGGGGAAGGGGTTGGTCGTGGGAAAATTTCCTTCTCGCTAACTGGCGCCCATATTGCTCTATTTATAATATATAAACAAGTGGAATTTGGGTTGAGTCAAGTGATGGGTCAAATCTGTACCTGACCAATAATTTATGCGGGTCGCTTGAGTTGACCCAAATCCTACCCTATTTGGATCGGTCCCTACTTATACCCGGACCAAGAGGTCGGGTTCGGGTCGGGGTCATTTTACCGCACATACTTCTCGCAAAGGTTCGTGTAGTTTCACTGCTCATCCATTATATAAATTTGTATTCGTTGCAGATATTTCTTCTGAATATCGTGCTTTTCTACCTTCTTTTGATACTTACATTGTTCCTAAATCTTTGTTTGCAACTCTTGCATATACATGTTGGTAAATGGTAATGAAAGAGGATATGCATAAGACTGATTGCACAGGGCTACTCTTAGGTCTATATTGTTGATTATTCTGATAGTTTCTCTCCTATGGCTAAATTAACTTATGTTCGCATTATTATCTTGCTTGCTACCACCTACCACTGGCCGCTACATCAGCTAGACATCAAGAATACCTTCCTTAATGGTGTTCTTGTATAGAATGTCTATTTAATGTAACCACCAGGGTTTGTTGCTCAGAGTAAGTCCGTGGAAGTTTGTCAGTTGAAGTGTGATCAAATCACGGGAGATGGATGATCCCAGATGATACATGAAATTTCTAGGAAAGCATGTTCATAGTAGGTTCATGTGAATCAGCCTAATGTCATGTATCCAATCAGTTCATGTTAGCTCCACGTGCAAATTATTAGAAGACTGTACTCCAGATGGTATGTTATCCGAAGGTGCAATATGTAAAAAACTTTATATCAGAGCATGTCCATTGTAGAGTGGATGTCTTCTTGATGTTGATTGGATAAGGTCGCTTATTGACATGAGATCTATTACAATGTATTGTGCATTTACTAGACGAGATTATATAATATGGAAAAGTAATAAATTAGGGGTAGTTTCACGATCTAATACAAAATCCAAAATTTGACTTATAGTAAATGTCACATATGAGTTAGCATGGATCAAGGATCTCAAGGTAGAGCTTCAGTTCATAGTTTCTTCCCACTGTTGTTATATTATGATAAAAAGGCATCTATCCACGCTTTAGAGATCCTTGTCTTTTATAAACATATGAAGCATATTATTGTTGATTGTTACCCGGTTCGGAAGAAGGTAAATGAAAAGATTATAAAGATTTTTCTCATATCAAAGGTAAATCAATTAGCGGATTTGTTCATCAACCCGCTTGAGGATGCTCTTATTCAATTTATTTGCAGCAAGCTTGGTGTGTGTGTGTGTGGAAAACATGAGTCATAGCCACATATGCGTCTTAATAACTCCACCATCTACTATCTTTTCAGACAATCGGAAGTTTGATCTTCATATTTTAAAACCTCAAATCACCAAATATCGGGTGAATCCAAGGTGTTTTGGCCGTTCGTCCACCTGTTTCAAATTTAAGGGTTTTAAACTTTATGTGGCGGGTGGATGAACATGTAAAACCCATTGGGTTCACCCAATATTTGGGTTTTGGGATTTTAGAACATGAAGTACAAAATGAATGGTTTCGATCATCTGAAAAAATCAGGAAAAGCAGAATTTTAGAGGGTGATATATGTGGTTTAGCTACGTATATCATATGTTTTCCATTATTCTCTCTCATATATATATAGCAATATGGGTATTAATTTGTTCTTTATGTCCCAAAATCTCAAACTATCAATTTTTAAGTGAACCTTAAGGTGCTGGTCGTTCATCTAGCCATTATAAAAACTTGTTTTACGACGGAATCGTTAAACTTGAGATGAAAAGGCAATACTCATTAGATTCACTTAAAAATTAAAGGCTTGTGATTTTAGAACATGAAGATCAAAATGAACTGTTCGGATCGAAGGAAAAAATGGGTGGTGAGGGTTTGATGTCACCCAAGGAGGAAATTTCCTCATAGGATAGCTGATACCCATTTTACTTATACACACATGCCAGCTTGAGGGGGACTGTTAGAATATATTGTGTAGGGTGTTTTGTGTCATGTATTATGAGATATTTATAAATAAAAGGTACTTGGTTAGAGAGAGATAGAATAACTCTCTTTACCACGTTCACTAAGTAACCTTACTATGATCTTAAACATTTTGAATGATCGGTACCAATCATTTTGATCTTCAAATTTTAAAATCACAACATAAGAAGGATTTAGTGAAATCAAATTGGTTTACTCGGTGATTAAGTGGTTGCCAATATAACAGTTTCGTAGTAATATAACATTTTGCAATGATTTGATCAACGAGTAAAACACTTTGGGTTCACTAAACGTTGGTGTGTTCAGTTTTAGAATATGAAGATCAAAATGAACCATGTTGATATCTAAAAGAATTAGTGGAGAATGAACTTCTAACTTGGACATAGTAGAAAATTTTCATCTAGCTGTCGCGCGCGCGCACACACATATATATTTATGTATATGTAGGGTGTGTGTATTGTAGGATCCCTAAGGGTGAATAGGAATAAAAGGCAATATACAGATATGATGGTCAGATAAAATAAGTTGAGATAAAAACTCAATGAAAAAATAACTACCCCAATAGCTTTGGAAGATCACACAGTTATATGATCAAGTCTTAAAACGAATAATGATATATGATAACATTAATAGTATAAAATTGGAAGAGGCAAGTTACTAATAAGATTGATGGTTCTAACAATACAAATATATAGTTTGAACCAGAGACTGAGTGGTTCGAGCAGTGCAGTGAGCGGCTCAAACACTACAAATAGAAAGAATATACTATATAATTCTAATCAATAAGCAGTATAGTAAATATTCACAGAAAAAATATAGCAACGGCAAACATATAGAGTTAGTCACAATAGTTCCACGTCTCCTGGTGTGTACAGTCATCGCCTAATGACTTTACCTTAGTATTCTTTCCAATAATCGAAACATACCATCCACTCTCTTCAACCAATGTGTGTAGAATTTCCCACGAATGTCATAACCTGACATTTATCCACTCTTCCAAGTTCGCGCTCTAGGATGTAGGGCAAACACTCATAAAGAGTAATTGTTGAGAACTGAATAAAAACGTAAATCTTATTCAATAATTACAATTGTCCTAAAAATGGAAGATGAGTCATATTATTGTGATGTATGGATGGCACAAGGCAAAATAAAAAAATGATGTATCGATAAAAATCACTATGTATGATGAATCTTTGGATTTTAACATAACACAGTTTAAATGCCATAGAAATCAACAATAATGATAATGGAGAAAAAGTTTAGAAGAGCTTAGGAATAAAGATGATGATACTAATCGAAAGCCCTTTGAAGATGAATACTTGAATTTCATCATTGAATAACTGAAAGATTGCACTTAAAAGCTTGATCAAATTGAAAGATCTTTAAATAATATTTTTTGAAATTAATTCATTGGTTTTTCTCCAAAACATAATAAGTAAATATAGATTGAAAAATAGAAACTAACTGTGATGAGATAAACATGGAAAGTTACAACAAATAGATTTTCAAACTACCCAAAATAACTATACATGTTCCCTAACCGTGATTTGAACCATACTGTGTTTCAAGCCATAGCGGAGAGTCATACATGTGCATAAAGGTTAAAACATGTAAAATAATAGAATCCCTTAATTAGTTGGATGTGATTGACATTGGCAGCTAACAGAGACACGTATGTAATTAACTTGGAAGGATTTTGAATTTAAAAGATGTTGAGGCAAATCCTTCAAGTAAAACTAGGACAATATTTAATAAAATAAATAAATATCTCCAGAGTAAATAGCAGATGATAAAAATTATATTTTTGAAATCTAAAACGAGATCCATTTTAAGTATTCAACGTATATTTGAAAAAGGTATATTTTTGACATTTTACCATAGATGGTTCGAACACTATATCGGTCCAAACTGTTGGATCCTATGAATGGCAAACAACACTAGAAGGGGGTTGAATAGTGTTGTATAAAATAAACTTTTTCGTTCTTGATAGATTAGCACAATTCAAAACCTTCTAATGTTGCCTAAGAAACCAAGTAGAGTGATCTACGCTTGGTTCTTAATCAACTTAATCAATCTTCAAAATCAAATCAGAGATAAATATCTTCTGGTAGTCGACTCCCTATGAACAGTAGTCGACTCCCAGAGGGAAATTAAGCACAGCTCAGTTAATGAAATACTTAATGAAGAGATATAAGATTGCACAAGAGTATAAGAGTAAAGCAGATACAGAAGTTGATCTTTGCAATATATTATAAATGAATTACAAGAATAATACTCAACAAACAAATAAACAATCACAGAGAGTGCAAACGCAAATACAAGGATTTTTATCCTGATTCTCCACAACCTTGGGTACGTCCAGTCCCCGACCAATTCGGTACGAGATTTTTCACTATCTGCCTTGGCAAATACAAGCACCTAACTTCACTTGTTAGGATTTTCTCACACACCTAGCCTTAACCAGGATTTTCGATTGCAACACTGCAATATCTCAACACCTAGACTTGTCTAGGGATTCCAACACCCTTACAACAAAGGGCAAACACAAAATAAAATTGTTTATTCAACAACCCCAATGTTTGGTGGAGTTTGGATTTACACCTAAATTCTATAGCCAATAGTAATAGACAACTATGTGTAATCGTGGCTGGTAGAATAAGATTTTAGATCACACAAAGATACGAGTAAAGTCTTTGTGATCTAAATCAATGTTTTTCAAAATCCTTTCAAAATAAAATCAGAGAATAAAGAATATGGATTTTGAAAACAAATAGCCAAATAAAAATTGATCTTCAAAAAGTAACATCTCAAAGAAATACAAGATCAAGAATGTAAAAACAGATTTGGCTAAGAGAAATTGAGAGCTGAGAATTTGAGAACGTTTAGAACTTTTGCGTAGGAGAATTTTGATTTCAAGTCTTGTGTGTTTTTTCTCAAAGAAATAGTCCTCTATTTATAAGTAAAATTGAGAATTCAAAATTCAAATTCGTTTGACTTTTGCTCCCGAAAATCATGGAAGCAATAAATGAATAGATGTCAAAAGTCAGGTCAAACGTCGAATTTCGATAGCTGGTAGTCGACTCCCTAGGATTGGTAGTCGACTCCCAGTGTGTTTCAGGAGAAATTACTTCTCAGCTGGTAGTCGACTCCCAGTCCTTGGTAGTCGACTCTCAGTGGAGTTTCTTCTGAGACACGGCTAGTGAGACATGTAGTTAGCTCCAGTGTGTAATGGAGTTTCACTACCAAAATGCAAATTGACTAGCAAAAGCTCTCAATAACTTAGAAAATGATTTTGAAAGTATTTAAAATATTTAACTTCGAAATCATTTATGTGTGTTATCTATAATTTTGGCTTTAACATAACCCTAAGAAGGACACACTCACACACTGTAGACTAGGACACGTCTTCGGAAGCTTTGATCAACTGATGATGATGTAGATGTGAGCTTCTCTTGAGCTTCTATTCCATTTTAGCTTTGAGCTTCATCATCCAGCTAGCAACGTTCGTCCTTATCTTTGCTGAGTGAGCGTAGATTGTTTCTCCACAGTATGTATAACGCTTTTCATTTGTCGCATAATCTGCACACTTAATAGAAGTGTAGTTAGTACACTAAGCTTCATTTGGTGTGTTTATCATCAAAATCACTTGGGGTGGAATTCAATTTCCATCACTCTCCTCTTTTTTGATGATGACACCCAAATGAAAAATGAAGTAAGTTGACATAATAATATGACATGAAAATAAAACTTACTCCCCCTGGTTTGATGCGGTTCTCCCCCTGCGTTGAAGCCGTTAGCACAACAATACATTCATTTTTGCATTTTATACACTCTCTCTCCTTGTCATCAACAAAAAATGACATATCTTTTCTACAAATGAATCATCCAAGTTGTAATAAGAATTTTGACAGAGAGATTCAATTACTATACCTGCAAAAAAATTTGTTAGCATATGATCAGCCAATGTTTTAGCAGAATATATCAGATAAGTTCATCTACCATAGCAGAATATATCAAATATGTTACCAAAGCATAGTAATGTAGCAAGCATCACACCATAGTATAGTTATTACAGCCCGAAAGTTTTGAAATCATTGTTTTAAAAAACCATTGTTTATGAAATCAAGGATGACCGCCGTTCTTCTTTAATTCCTTGATCTCGCCAAGGATCATGCCAAGTATTTTTTCCGTCATCTTAGTGCTTTTCACCACGAATTCCTTGAGATCGTCTACTTTCTTGTAGAGGTCTTCAAAACCTCTCTCTTGCGATATCTTCAGCTTTCCAATTTTCTTCAAGAGCATATCTTGAAGTTCAATGATGTAGGCCGGTGCCTCCTCTTCTTCTTCTTCGCTATCTTTTTCTTCTTCTTCTTCATCAGAACCTGCAACAATTGGTTTCTTACCCTTCCTTGAGGATGATGATCCTCCTTCAGCAGCAAGCTTCTCTTCAGGGATGTTCTGATCAAGATCTCTATGGAGATTCATCCTACCGAGAGCATGAACATCAAAGATGCGTGCCGGATCCAGAATTGTGGTTTCATTGTCCAGAAGCACATTATAATCAATAAACAGAATGGTGAGATAATGGCCTTGGGCGAGGGTAGATGAAGGTCGGTCAGAAGAAGCAGATGCAAGGATGGAGTTCATGATGACTTTGGCCCAATTGACACGAATGTTCATTAGCATTGCATAGATGCACTTAGCATGTTTCTCAGATAATACAAAGTGACTTCCAGATTTTTGAGTTATATTATAGGACAATATATTTGCGAGGATTCTTCCTGGATAGCGAAGATCGCTGCACGGGAGTTTTGCTTGGAAATATTTTCCAGGCAAATACATTCTCTCCAAAATATTCTCATCAGTCATCTCTACATTATCCAGTAACACACCAGTGTACCAAATTCCTAGGGCTTCTCCTAGAGATTTTACTGTTATGGTAAGTTTAGCGTCAAGCACTTTGGTGATAAATCTACTTTTGGTAAGGTCATAATCCATATTGGCATAAAAGAGATGCACAAGTCTGGGATATCAGAAATACATATTTTCAGCAGAAAATAGGTTTTGCCAAGTTTTGAAACTCCAAAATGCTGTCAATGCCATAGTTTTCTACATGATCAAGTTTTACGTATCTTTCATGAAGAATAGGCTTTTTAGAGATTTTGACAAAGTGTTCATAGGTAGTGGTTCTGAAGAGGTAAGGCAAGATGGTTTCTTTTTTAGAGATGGATTCTGTTGATACCTTCCTCTTCTTTGAAGCCGTTTTCTTGGAAGGCATCTAGATAGATTAAAAATTACTTACACAACTAGATATGCAAGAATATATAAGAGCATCAAAAAAATGAGGTAAGAGTTGATGAGAAGAGTTTTTACCTTGAGTAAACTTGAGAGAATGGTAAAACCAAGTGAAGGTAGAAGTTAAAATAACCAAGAGATCACCAAGAGCCAAGTTTTCAAGAGGATGAGAGAATGGGTAGTCGGCTACCCTAAGGTTTTGACTATGGAGTTTTTAACAAAGGGATGAAAGGAGATGAAGAATAGAGGCCTTTGGATCAAGATATGAGTGGTTGGGATCAAGTTTGGCCTATTGGGTTTAAGTTACCCTTAGATATGAACCCATTTACTCAATGGACACCCAATAGGAGTTAGAAAAAAACAAAAAATCAAACCCAGAAATCCGCACAGCATGCTGGTAGTCGACTCCCTCATGTAGGTAGTCGACTCCCTACTGGGCTGAGTCGTTTTCTCATCCCGAGGGGTTTTGGTCCAAAGCTGAGTGCGTTTCTGAACAAAAGTGTTTTCTAAATATAATATAGACATTTATAATCATATATAAAAGATTAAGAAAAATTATTTAATCATTTAAACATGTTAAACATATTTTTGCAAAGTGATTGAAAAAGACTTTTGATGCTGATCCGGTTATCAAGCGTTGGATCTTGTTTCTCCTCTTCGTTTCCTTAGAGTACCTGAAAGATAGACGTTTATGGTACTCTTTGCTTTTGAGTCTAGAGGGTTAGTCTCCAGGAAACCAAACCCAGTATGGTTTAGTTCCTTCATAAAAGATATATTTATAATTTTTGCTTAAATGAACTTGCTGAACGAAGTTTGTAGCGTACCTTTTCTTTCTCTAATCGAACAAGTTTTTTGGTACCCAGAGTCTCAGAAAATTATTGTTAGAATGATGCATCCTAGTATGCTTAACCCGTTTCTTGGTATGATGTGAATCATGTCCGAGTCCGATTTTGCTAGATGAGGCTTTTTGATTATCTATTAAACTATCTAGCTTCCCTTTTCCTTTGTTGAAATTTTCAATAATTTTCATCGTAGCGTAGTATTTATCTTTGACAGATATGAAAAGATTATTCAAATTTTCAACCTTTTCATTTACGGAAAGAATGTCTTTTTGCAAAGAATCATTTTTTTCTTTAAGAAGACTATTTTCCTTATTAACTTCTTTTTCTTTAACATCCTTTTTAATATTCCTAATTGTTCTTCTATGTTCTTTTATGAGCTTTTCATGCATTTTGCATGGCTCCTTATATGCTCCCCTATAGTCCATGTCTTCATCGTCACTTGATGACGAGTCATTATCACTAGATGAATCATGATGCGAGCTTACCTTAGAAGATGTGGAAGCCATGAAGCACATGTGTGTTGTTTCTCTTCTTTCATCATTGTCGTCGCTAAGGATTCATCGGACGAGGAATCGTCGCTCTGGTCGAAAGCTGCATAAGCTTCCTTCTTTGGTCGTTGGAATTTGTTTCTACCATTGTTTCTCTTTTCATTGCTTTCTCGGTTCTTCCCACGATCTCTGGAATCACGGTTGTTTCTTTCCAACGGACATTCTCTTTTGACGTGTCCTGGTTTATTGCAACCAAAGCAGATAATACCGTTAGTGTGTCTAAAAGAGCATTTACCATACTTACTTATAATGAACTCTTTAAAGTTCTTTGATATGAAGGCAATATGGTCTTTTTTGTCTGTGTAGTCGGAATCTTCTTCTTGAGCTTTGAAGGCGAGATTCTTCTTCTTTGGTTTTTCTTCGATCTTCTTATCCTCTTCAAGTTCAATCTCATATGCCATGAGATTTTCTATTAGTTCTTTGATGGTAAGATCCTTTACGTTATGAGCTTCTCTAATGGCCGTTGTCTTTCCTTTCCATTCGGGTCGGAGAGATCTTAGTATTTTCATCACCTGCTCGTATTCAGAAAGTTTCTTTCCTAATCCTGCGAGCTCATTTGTAATGTTAGTAAACCGAGTATTCACATTGGTGATACTCTCTCCTTCCATTTTAAAAGATTCGAATTTAGAATGTAAAACATTTATGGGGATTCTTTTACCTTTTCAGTTCCCTCGTGACTTACCTGAAGGGTGTGCCATATTTGATATGATGTCTCGCATTGGGAGACTCGATTAAACTCATTTTATGTTACAGCGCAAAATAGTGTGTTCATTGCTTTAGCATTAAGTTTGCTCTCTTGTCGTCGGCTGACCACTTCTCAAATTCAACTTCGGTAGGTGCGATGTTCGGAACTTTAATGACGGTCCATGCTTCGATATCTAATGACTCTAGGTGAGTCTTCATTCGGATCTTCCAGCTAGCGTAGTTCGTCCCGTTGAACAATGGTGGTCGCATAGTATTGAATCCTTCAGAATGGAATGATGTTGACGCCAGCACTTTTATAGCCTCGCTCTGATACCAAGTGTTGGATCCTGTGGATGGCAAACAACACTAGAAGGGGGTTGAATAGTGTTGTATGAAATAAACTTTTTCGTTCTTGATAGATTAGCACAATTCAAAACCTACTAATGTTGCCTAAGAAACCAAGTAAAGTGATCTACGCTTGGTTCTTAATCAAGTTAATCAATCTTCAAAATCAAATCAGAGATAAATATCTTCTGGTAGTCGACTCCCTATGAACAGTAGTCGACTCCCAGAGGGAAATTAAGCACAGCTCAGTTAATGAAATACTTAATGAAGAGATATAAGATTGCACAAGAGTATAAGAGTAAAGCAGATACAGAAGTTGACCTTTGCAATATATTATAAATGAATTACAAGAATAATACTCAACAAACAAATAAACAATCACAGAGAGTGTAAACGCAAACACAAGGATTTTTATCCTGATTCCCCACAACCTTGGGTATGTCCAGTCCCCGACCAATCCGGTACGAGATTTTCCACTATCTGCCTTGGTAAATACAAGCACCTAACTTCACTTGTTAGGATTTTCCCACACACCTAGCCTTAACCAGGATTTTCGATTGCAACACTGCAATATCTCAACACCTAGACTTGTCTAGGGATTCCAACACCCTTACAACAACGAGCAAACACAAAATAAAATTGTTTATCCAACTCACCACAATGTTTGGTGGAGTTTGGATTTACACCCAAATTCTATAGCCAATAGTAATAGACAACTATGTGTAATCGTGGCTGGTAGAATAAGATTTTAGATCACACAAAGATACGAGTAAAGTCGTTGTGATCTAAATCAATGTTTTTCAAAATCATTTCAAAATAAAATCAGAGAATAAAGAATATGGATTTTGAAAACAAATAGCCAAATAAAAATTGATCTTCAAAAAGTAATATCTCAAAGAAATACAAGATCAAGAATGTAAAAACAGATTTGGCTAAGAGAATTTGAGAGCTGAGAATTTGAGAACTTTTAGAACTTTTGCGTAAGAGAATTTTGATTTCAAGTCTTGTGTGTTTTTTCTCAAAGAAATAGTCCTCTATTTATAGGTAAAAATTGAGAATTCAAAATTCAAATTCGTTTGACTTTTGCCCCGAAAATCATGGAAGCAATAAATGAATAGATGTCAAAAGTCAGGTCAAACGTCGAATTTCGACAGCTGGTAGTCGACTCCCTAGGATTGGTAGTCGACTCCCAGTTTGTTTCAGGAGAAATTAATTCTCAGCTGGTAGTCGACTCCCAGTCTTTGGTAGTCGACTTCCAGCGGAGTTTCGTCTGAGACACGGCTAGTGAGACATGTAGTTAGCTCCAGGGTGTAATGGAGTTTCACTACCAAAATGTAAATTGACTAGCAAAAGCTCTCAATAACTTAGAAAATGATTTTGAAAGTATTTAAAATATTTAACTTCGAAATCATTTGTGTGCGTGTGTGTTATCTATACTTTTGGCTTTAACATAACCCTAAGAAGGACACATTCACACACTGTAGACTAGGACACGTCTTCGGAAGCTTTGATCAACTGATGATGATGTAGATGTGAGCTTCTCTTGAGCTTCTATTCCATTTTAGCTTTGAGCTTCATCATCGAGCTAGCAACGTTCGTCCTTGTCTTTGCTGAGTGAGCATAGATTGTGTTTCTTCATAGTATGTATAACGCTTTCCATTTGTCGCATAATCTGCACACTTAATAGAAGTGTTGTTAGTACACTAAGCTTCATGTGGTGTGCTCATCATCAAAATCACTTGGGGTGGAATTCAATTTCCATCACAAACAATGTTCAGGTTGGTTCGAACCTTATAAGGGGCAGCTCAAACCATGTTTCTAAAACATGATAGAACCAGATACATTCTCTAAAGAAATATGAGTCAATAAATTGATTAAATAATAGAATTTCTGATTATTCTAAGAATTTATGCCAAACACGTAAACTCTTGAACGTCTTACATTCTAGTGAGAAACCAACAAAAGAAAAACACTACTAACAATATGAAACCTTGCAAGCTGTGAAGTATTCTTGAATTGTGTAACTCCATTTGTTTTAATGAATTTGAGTAATTTGATATGTTGGAGTATGTATGTCCATCTATTTTTCTTTAGATATGATACATTTAAGCTCTGCTTTGCCAACCTCCATTAAAATATGTTTTATCCTGACATCTAAGACCCTTGGATATTTCACGAATTTAATTTATTTCATCACTCAAAACATATGATCAGCATATATGTGTGTGCATATATGTGTGTGTATACATATATAAGTAGAGATTAATGAGCATCATGTAACATATGAGAGATCTCTTTTATATAGAATGTCGTGACATATTCTCCTCCGCATATTATAAAGGGTTAATGTTGTGTAGTTTGTATCTCACATGACCTTTGTAGGAAAAATGCATCGCATCATTGTATATGAGATCGTATATGAGATCTTTCATGTGATATATAAGGCTCATTAATCTCATACACACATGTATATATGTATATGTATATCTATATATGTGTGCGCGTGCGTGCACACTTGCGTCAATGTGTGTGGATACGGACATACACACACATATATGCATATGTATACATTATATATTTATATGTGTGTATATGTCTGTATAGACAAATGTGTGCGTGGGTTTGTGGATGCGACTTTGAGAACAGTCCTCAAATTATGTTTCATGAGAATTCCATGGTCGGCTAGCCTATGGATGATTTGAACCATTCAACTTGATGTATGCGTATAAATTAACGTACTTATGGAAAATCATATGATTCCAAATTTGTTTCGCGTAGAAAATGGCATGATTTATGCAACCACTTGATCCATGAGCAAGCAAGTTCAAAAACACTGGATTTTTTGTAGTTAAGATCCTATAAATGCACGTTTAGATTATCCATATAATAGCCCACCATGAAGTGCTCACAAAAAATTAGTTTGAGAACCACTATCGAAGGTTTGATTTTCTGTGTATTAACACGCACAAGTTTGTAGTTAAGATACTATAAATGCATCGATGAAACTAAACGTTTAGATTATCCATATAATGGCCCACCATGAAGTGCTCACAAAAAATTAGTTTGAGAACCACTATCGAAGGTTCGATTTTCTGTGTAAATCTACACAGGCACACTTGTGCGTGTTAATACACACGCACATGTATGTGTGTAAACGACCAGGGCATACATCGACCCAAAATAGTGAACCCACTCACACTATCACGACATGTTGCACTGTTAAAAGAAGCATACCGTGTATCGGCTCCTAGCCCGTGTACCCAAGCGTACAGTTAACCAGGTAACACTGGCTATGCTCTTTTCACCTCTTTGCTTTCCTTACCCGCTTTTAAACCCCTGGATATAATTGATCCTTGTAACGGGGACTTGTCAACTATTGTATGTTGTACCAATACAAGTTTGACTTGGCGAGAAAAAAAATTTAAAATTTTCTTTCGTATCCACACACAGATAGCTGTGGACCAGCACAACATATAGGGCAAGAATTTACAACCAGGTAAATGATTAAAGCCACTTATTATCTCAGGCCTTTTGTCCATCCAAAAGGTTTTGGCTATGAAGCACAACATGTTTGAGAAGGTGATAGATCTGCACTTTTGGCCCATTAGGGATGTTTTGGGACATCAGGGGCGTATTGGGAATTTTCAGATTTTAGAGTGTCTTTTTTAATTTTCAATATTAGGGGCTTTTTCGTAAATTTGTAATTTTCTGTAATTTTTCTTTATTTAAAGTCGGGGCCAGCGAGGAGAGGGGGCATGCTTGATTATTGTGAAGAAAGATAACCTTAAGGTGAGATTATCACTCTTTTCATTGGAGAGTGCGGCCCCCTCTCGAATCGGCGGCTTGGGAGAGAGATCCTCTCGAAAGGTTGCACCTTTATCTTTGTAACATTTCTTTTCAGTCTATTCTCAATAAAAATCTCTCTTTTATCCTAGATCGTCTCTCTAAAACCCTAAAAATCCCACATTTTCCATAAAAATCTCATCTTTCCCCATAAAAATCCGATTTTTATCATCAAAACCCTAGTGGATCGTATCAAATTGGTATCAAAACCCTAGTGAAAAGATTCGATGGCGAAATTAAAGATCTGAAGAAGTCTATGGAGGATCTCAGATCTGATGTCAAGGCGTCGGCACAGATGGATGCAAAATTTGAAACCTTCATGCAAATCATGATGCAACAATTTACAGATCTAAAGGCGGCAACTTTGGAGAAGAAGAAAGAGACGGAAGAAGAGTTCAAAGGAGGCCATCTATCTGACGCGAAGGAAGGATCCGACGGAGCGAAAGATCCAACGGATCGAAAAAAACCCTAGCCGCCGTGGGGGGTTCCGCGACCCCTTGCAGTGCCAGCAGGGTCCTGCAGTGGACCTGCAGGCCTCTACAAACCCACTACAGGCCTCTGCATGCCCCTGCAGTGGGCATGCATGCCCCTGCAAGCCATCTGCAAGTCACTGCAGCCCCTTGCAGGACCTCTGCAGGCCTGCCAACGCCATGCAGTTCCCGTGCAGGCCCGCTGGAGGTGCCTTGAGCCTTGGAAGAATGGCCCGTGACATGCGGAGAGACCGACGAGACTTCGATGACAAATTTGGGCTTCTTCCGGGACCTAAGAATGACGTGGAAGAGGTCCCGGGACTTCATGGGCCTCGATATGTGGCAGAGAGGCGACGACGCAAAGTACTTCCAGCCTACGAGGAATTTCAAGCCGATTATGACGAGAGTCCAGGCTTTGAGGAGAATGTTGATGACTATGCCCAGAATGAGCATGATTAGAGAGGCAATGGCGACAGAGGCGACAACCCTAGGAGGGGCTACGGGAGATGCATGGAGGTACGACACGAAAATTATTACCATCCCCCTGACTATCGACAAGCAGGATGACGAGTGGACCAGGAGCGGTTTGGGGCTGAAGACAGAGTGAGAAAACTGAAGAGGCTGTTGTTTGAGGGTGGTGATCCTTATGGCTGGATCTATCGAGCTGAGAGATTCTTTGTGGAGGCACGTCTGACAGAGAGGGAAAACCTGGAGGTGGCTGGCGTCTGTTTTAAAAGAGGCACTCTCCTGGTTCCAATGGAGGGAGTGAAGGCGACCTATACGTCGTGAGAGGTGCTCAAGGACTGCTTACTGGAGAGATATCGAGATGCTTAGGAAGGAAATTTACGAAAGGAGATGCTTGGAGTGGCTCCACTTTTCGCAGCCCGTCAGCGAACAGAGGACCCCGACGACCCACTTGGAGCAGCACCGTCCATGGATTTCATGCACCACCTTAAGGACAAGGTGGTCTTTCGGGGGCGGAGTAATGGTACATTTGTACTTTTGGCCCATTAGGGGTGTTTTGGAAATTTTCAGATTTTTAAAGGGTATTTTTGTAATTTTCATTATTATGGGCTTTTTCGTAAATCTGTGCTTTTCTGTAATTTTCTTTCTTTAAAGCTAGGGCGGGCATGCTTGATTATTGTGAAGAAATACAACCTTGAGGTGAGATTATCCCTCTTTTCATTGGAGAGCGCGGCCTCATCTCGAATCGGCAGCTTGGGAGAGCGAGATCCTCTCGAAAGGTCGCAACTTTATCTTTGTAACCTTTACTTTCAGTTTATTCTCAATAAAAATCCCTCTATTATCCCAAATATTCTCTCTAAAACCCGAAAAATCTCACATTTTCCATAAAAATCTCATCTTTCCCCTTAAAAATATATTTTTATCATCAAAACCCTAGGGGATCGTATCAAAAGGCCATCTGAAAGTTGATTGAGTTTATGCAACTAATTATTCACCTGACAGCAGTCCTCTGGTTCCTAACTCCTGGCCCAGGCATCATTGTACATATTCCTTATACATCAACGGTTGCTTGATCACAGGCTCAGCAATGGTCTTCAAAAAATATTTACTATAGGGTATTGTTGCCAAATAAGGACGTGTATGAAAATACATGAAAATGATTTTGGGGACAGACCGTTTAGCACATGATCTACATTTTCATTGCATATTTACAGACTGCTCAAGCAGTTCCATCACCACCTCCTCCTGCTATGTATAAATTCATGCTATCATGCGCCCCCGCGCATGTGCACCGACTTTGGTACCGCACTTCTTTTAAAGCAGCAAAATGGTAAAATCCTAGTATCTCATCATATTGGGTGTTCTTTTGGTACAGATAACAACAGAGGTCGCTCTGGTGCTGCTCGGTGCTGCAATCGTTCTCCTTGTGGTTCCTTTCAAATATGTACTTGCCTTTGGCCTCCTCGACCACTTCACTCGGGAGTTGGAGTTCCGAAGAGAGACGGTGATGAAGTTCACGAGGTTTCTGAGGGATCGGTGGGCTTCAGTTCATGCCGCTCCTGTGGTCGTACTGCCATATGTGAGTGGAGTTGGGCCTGAGAGAGTTTCTCCAGAGCAGATTACTGATGAACCAACACACGAGAATATACAGAAAAATAGAACTGCTCCTGATATCTCATATGAGAAGCCTTGATGTTGTGAGGTATGAATAGACTTGTGTATAGAATAATGAAGATATAATATACGATTTGCTTTTGCCAATTAGAGGGTTACTATTTAATGTGTAAATAACAAATTATCTTTGTTATATAAAATCAATTCAGAAGTATCATTGTTTGTCTCACACACCTAACATCACACGTGTTCAAAACTACACTTGCTAGCTAGTCCAAGTTGATCATGCTCGTTTGGCAGCTTCAATCGTACACCAAATAATCAGCGCCATGGTTAACAGGTTCACAGGTGAATGAGATCATGTACTCTTTATCGGCCTTTATGCCTCCAATACCCTGCAAAATAGCATGTTAGGAATTAACCAAGACATGGCGATATGCTCATCGTTGATGCAGCAGAAAGGAACGCGCACCGATGAAGCGATTTATGTGATAAATGAGACTGAATTACAAGCAGGGCTTTTGAGAAGAATACATATAACCTCTTTTGCTCAGTTCAAAGACCTATTTTGCACACATACTTTAAATTTTTGAAAATTGACGTTTTTAGGTTGCACACATACACTAATTTTCGAAAAAGTCCCTAGGCCTGTGCACAGACCATCTTCATCCATCCATCCAGCGGTTGAGGGGAGCGGCAGACGAAGGGAGCAGGGGATCATCGATATACACAGGTTATTGGTAGGATAAATGATGATTTTAGAGCTAGATCACAGATTCAACAAATGTGGCATGTTGCCTTTATTTCTAACAATGAGCCAAAGAAAGTTGAAGATGCTTTTGCAAATAGCTCATGGATTTTAGCTATGTAGGAGGAGCTTTTGCAGTTCAAGAGGAACCAAGTCTGAGAATTGGTTCGTAGGCCTACAGACCATTCAGACATAGGGACAAAATGGTCTACAAGAACAAGCTGGATAAAGAAAGACAAGCGCTCAGAAACAAGGCAATGGTAGTTACTCAAGTTTACTCTCAGAGTAAGGTATACATTTTTATGAAATTTTTGCTCCAGCCGCTAGACTTGAGTCCATTAGATTGTTACTTGCTTTTGCTTGATATTATACATTTTATATTATATCAAATGGACGTTAAGAGTGCCTTCCTTAATGGATATATTAAGAAAAAAGTATATGTAAAGCATCCTCATGTATTTGAACATGAGAAGTTTTCTGATCATGTTAAACAAGTTCCAAGAGCTTGATATGACAGGTTAAGAAAGTTTTTTGATTGATTCTGGATATGATGTAGGTAAAGTAGGTATCACCTTGTTTATTAAGAAAATTGACAATGATATAATTCTTATTCAAATTTATGTAGATGATATTATTTTTTGTTCTAGTAATAAAGATCTTTTGTCAAGAGTTTGCTAAGTTGATGCTTGATGAGTTTGAGATGAGCCACATGGATGAGCTTAACTTCTTCCTAGGCATGTAGATCAAGCAGCAGAAGGAGGGTATGTTCATCCACCAGACCAAGTATGCTAAAGAGTTATTAAAAAGGTTTGGGATAGAAGACAACTGGAAAGGATACACCTATGACAACTTCCACCTTCTTGGATAAGGACGAAAATGGTTAGAGTGTGAACCAAAAGGTGTATTGCGGTATGATTGGATCCTTACTTTATATTACTACAAGCATGATATCATGGTTAGTGTTTGAGCATGTGCTAGATATCAATCAGATCCCTAGGGATCTCATCTTAGGGCAGTAAAACACATACTTAGGTATCTTAGGTCCACATCAGATTTTGGTTTATTTTATCCAAAAGGTAGCACATTTGACTTAATATCATACAGTGATTCTAACTTTGCTGGTTGCAAAACAAACAGAAAAAGCACAAGTAAAACTTGTCATTTCCTTGGACATTTCCATATTTCATATTTTAGTAAAAAGCAGAATTCAATGACATTGTCCACCACTGAGATAAAATATATTGCCGCCAAACTTGCATGTGTTCATGTTCTTTAGATGAGACAAGCCTTAACTGATTTTGGAATTAAGTGTCATACGTCTGAAATTTACTGTGATAATAAGAGTGCCATCAGTTTGACTAAGAATCATGTACTGCACCCTAGGACTAAACACATAGATATCAAGCATTGTTTTATTGATGCTCACTACACCAAGAAAGATGTAGAACTTAAGTATATTTCTACTGGGCATCAGGTTGCAGGCATTGTCACTAAATGACTTAATTTGACTCTTTTATTAAATTGCGTAAACATTTTGGTATTGTTAGTGAAAAATAAATTTAGTTGTTTAAAATATTATTCATATCATGCTTATTATGTCTTTTACCCTTTTTGATTATGACAAAGAGTGAGAAAAATTGAAATTGCATATAAAAATGATGACACTCATATGCTTGCATGTTTCATATACTTGGTTAGTATTCGATACTTGGTAAGTTGGATTTATAATTGCCACTATGATTTGTTATAACTAACACGTGTTGAACTCTCTCTCACTCTCTTGGCACACCACTTATGATACAATACGAAAATGTGTGTTGATCATGCTTATCCTGACATGAATAGATTCATGGGGAGTTCAGAATTTAAAAGATATTTTTCTGACGCCATGCATAAATGCAGGGGGTAAGTATATTTCTTTTTTAAATTTCATATTTTATATCATTTCTTTTTCATCATTAAAAAGGAAAAGAATGTTAGATATTGAGACACCCCAAGTGTAATTTTGTTGATGATTAAACAAATGAAGTGTGCTAATCAAGTTCATGAGTGTGTATGTATTAAAGCTTAATTACAAAAGTGATGAGTTCAAAGCTAAGGATGGTGATTCACATCAAGACTTATGAAGCTCACCAAAAGACATGCAGATATTCAAAGCTTGAAGTCAAGCATGGGACATTGATGAAGCTCACTTAAGGTAACCAAAGTCCAAGAATCAAAAGACATGGAGATGAACTTCAAGGCTACATCAAAGCTCAAGTGTTGGGTAATTTTGATGTATTTTGTTTTAAGTTTTTAGATTCTATGTAAAGCCTTAGATTGAAGCTTCACACATTTAGAAACACTTAAAAATATTTTAAACTATTTTACAAGTTATTACCTAAGTTTTTAAAGTCGTGTCAGAATATCCGAAAAGTAATCGAACAGTTCTTGAGCATTGGTTGACCAATGCTCTCGGTAAATTCTGACAAACTACAATAGTCAACCACGGTTATCCAACTAGTTGACCAGTCGGCCAATAGTCGACGGGTGGATGAATTCTGGACTACTAGTTGTCTGCAAAGATCATATTTGACTTTCTTCTCAACAAGCCGTTGGGGAGACGTTTGAGGGTATTTTGGGTAGTCTGTCTTGGTTAAATTTTTCCTCATATATATAGAGGGCCGGTTCATGAGTTTATTATGCATTGAATGAGTCGTTTTTTGAGAATCTTCAAGTGTTTTCTAAGCCCTCAGAAGCCCTATCAAAAGGTTTCTTAACACTAAAGTTTTTAGTATTTTCAAACCTTCTCAGCAAATTGTTTTCTTGGACTGTTTAATTTGATCTCCTAAACCTTTCATCTCAATTTCATTTAGATCAAATCGAACCTCTCTTGATCTCATGAAGTTTTCATCTTTATTATTTTGAGATCATAAAGATATTTCCTTAACCACACTACATTTCAAAAGCTTCATTCTCTTGGCTATAGGAAATTGTTCTTCATCACCAAAGCAAGGGTTTGGAAAAACCTCTATTGAGAGATGGTAAGTTTCATTGATATATTGCTTGGTGAATATTGGTTCTTGAGTTGTACTTTGACAAAATCCTCAAGTGTAGAGGTCCTCTTTATGAAGAGGTTGGTTGGTTGTGAAAGTCATCAAGTTGAGAGAGGCAAAAGAAGTCCTCAGTTTGTGAGGCAATTGTAATCTACTCTGTGTGAGTTTAATTAGTGGCAATCCAAGCGGTGCTTAGAACTAGACGTAGCCCAAGGGAGGGTGGACCAGGATAATCTTTTGTATTTGTGATTGCTCTGTTGTCTCTCACATTATCTCTTATTTGCATCTTATGTTAGAAATTCCCGTTGGAATTCTTCCCGTTGGAATCTTCCCGTTAGTGATCCAGTTGTAAAACCTAATCCCGCTTAAAACCCCTAATTTTTGAAATTTGAGATCGTTGAAGGAACGGATCTCGCATCTATAAATAAAGGGTTTTGGTCCCTCAGTCAAGGCATTCAATTAGAGTATATACACCATCATTTTGTGAGTGTCTAAGGCTGAGAAGATCAAGATCTTAGAAAGTTTACCTCTTGTTTGAACAGCAATGGCCGGAGGTGAGTATCGATCCTATTCTTACGCGAATCGGTGATGAAATTCATCACTATAAGGCTTTCAATTGGTATCGGAGCTTTGATCGCCTCTGCCTTGCTTCATTTGCTTCGAATTTCAATGATTTTGATCTTCTTTTTCCACCCGATTTCATTTTGTTATTTTTTTGGGTTGTTAACGGGTTTTGAAACCCGATGGCTTAAGGAAGAAGATGACCATATGGCTATGATGGTCTTTTCATAAAGCAAGTCTGCCATTCAAATGAATTTAAAATTTATTAGTATGGGTATTTCGATAATTTCATAAAGCACCTTTTACAAAAGTTGCGCAAGGATCCAGGCTGTACTTTAAAGTGCCATTTATATCTGCGTAGGTGCCATTAATTTGATTGGCTGGATCATCCTATAGTCATTAATGAATAAATGACCGGTTCTCATGGTAGTCAATGAAATATTAATGTTAATAGTTATTTTTAAATGCTTTGGCCAAGTCATTGCGTGTTCTATGTAGCCTGGTGGTAAAGTCCATTGGTTGCCTTGTTCAAGACTTGGGTTTGAATCCCTTTGCGGGATTAATTGTTGTTGTTTTTTTTAATTAAAAAAACCCTTTGATTTAAAATTATGCGGTTTGAGGGAATTGAACATGTGATCTTTCAATTGTATAAATTTAGAACTACCATTGGGCTACATCCAACAAGTGTTACAAGTAAATACGGAAATTACTTAACTTTGTTGTGATTGGTTATAGTTGACTAAAAGAATGCCCCAAGGTTGTATATTGCTCAATTTCTTCTTGCATTTGTTTCAAAAATTGTTGAATAGGCTTAAAGCACACTTTGAAAGGTTGTTGTTGTTTTCATTTGTAAGAAGAAATCATTCAGATTTCTCTCTTCACTTGAAAACTCAAGAACTTAAAGTGTTTCGCAAATTCACAATTGAGACACTGAAGATTACATTTGATTTTATTTTTCATGCATTTTGGATAATTATTAAGCATGATATTGAGTATTTCGATGTTGAGTGATTATATGATTTTGTTTAGTAAAGGAATAGCCACAGCATCCTACTTTATTTAAATCATAATTCTTGAATAAAATCACTTAGAACATTATTTGTAATTAATTCCATGAGTTACAACATTTTATCCCACAGGAAAATTTGTTTAAGCTTATATAATTGATTAGAATGAAATATCAAATTATATTTCTTAATTTTCCCACAGGAATTAAGAAAGGGAAAATAATTTGGTAGTTTTATTGTTCAGTTAAAATAAATCTAATTGAATTAAAACTTTGACCCACAGGTCAGTTTTATGTCACTAGATTCATTCTTTCTATGTTTTACATTGGTAACGCATAATTTAGTTTGTTAAGTCTCAAAAATATTGAAGTGAGTATGTTAAATTTTTGCAGCATCACAATCTGTGATCGTTACTGATATAAAATGTGACGTTCCTGAACTAAATGGTGAAAATTATAGGATATGGAGGGAGAGAGTACTCCTTCATTTAGGAGTGGCGGACATTGACTATGCCATTCGCAAGGATGAGCCACCAGCCATTACAGATACTAGCCCTCCTGAAGCTTTAGTCCTTTATGAAAAATGGGAGAGATCTAACCGTCTCTGCGTTATGTTCATAAAGACTAAAATATCGGCTAGTATAAGGGGCTCGGTGGAAAAGAATGACAAGGTCCGATCATTATTAAAGGCCATTGACGAACAATTCCAGAGCTCAGATAAGGCACTTGCGAGTACTCTCATTGGGAAGTTTTCATCACTAAGGCTTACCGGTCTTGGAGGTGTGCGTGAGCACATCATGCATATGAGGGACATTGCGGCACAACTCAAGACATTAGAGGTTGAGATGTCTGACAGTTTCTTGGTCCATTACATTTTGAACACTCTCTCACATCAATACGGACCTTTCAAAATATCCTATAACACACATAAGGATAAGTGGTCGATGAATGAACTTTTGACCATGTGTGTTCAGGAGGAAGGTCGGTTGATCATGGAGCATGGAGAGAGTGTGTTAATGACAACCAATAAGACAGATGACAGACGCCCCAAATTTAAGGGGAAGGGTAAAGCGCCTGTTAAGGGAGGAATTGCTAAGGAATCCAAGTGCTTCTTCTGTAAAAAGAAGGGACACATGAAGAAGGATTGCCTAAAATTCCTTCAATGGCGTAAGAAGAAAGGTAACTCAATCTCTCTCGTCTGTTTTGAATCTAATATGACTGATGTTCATTGTGACACATGGTGGATTGACTCTGGTTCTTCAATCCATGTTTCAACAACTTTGCAGGATATGACAAACCTGCGGAAGCCAGCGGGAAATGAACGAGGCATTTTCTCAGGAAACAAAATGCGCTCAGCTGTCGAATATGTTGGAACATGCCAGCTTATGTTAACTGGAGGCTTTATTTTGCTTTTGCATAATGTTTTTTATGTACCTGGTTTTTCCAGGAATTTGATTTCAATTTCTAGACTGTTACCTTTAGGGTTTGTTTTTAATTTCCAAGAAACATCATTCAGTTTGGTTTATAAATCAGATGTTATTGGAAATGGCATATTGTGTAATGGTCTTTTTATGCTTAATTTGCAAAATAATGCTGTCATGCATGTTAATGCTGGTATGAAAAGATGTGTTATGAATGAGGAATCTTCAATGTTATGGCACCGGAGATTAGGACACATCTCCAAAGATAGAATCAAAAAATTAGTAAATGATGGAGTACTTAGTACTCTGGATTTTGCTGACTTCGAGATTTGTGTGGACTGCATAAAGGGAAAGCAGACCAAGATATCTAAAAAGAGTGCACATAGAAGTTCTGAATTACTTGAAATCATTCATACAGATATTTGTTGTCCAGACATGGACATAAGTGGTCCGAGATACTTTATCTCCTTTATTGATGACTTTTCACGTTTCATGTATATTTACTTGCTTCATAACAAAAGTGAAGCATTAGATGCCTTTAAGGTTTTTAAGGCAGAAATAGAGAAACAATGTGAAAAACAAATTAAGATCGTGAGAAGTGATAGAGGAGGAGAGTATTATGGTAGATACACTGAAGGTGGTCAAGCACCTGGTCCATTTGCAAAGTTTCTTCAAGAGCATGGAATAGTTGCTCAGTACACCAATCCAGGATCTCCTAATGAGAATGGTGTAGCTGAAAGAAGAAACAGGACTTTGATGGAGATGGTTAGAAGTATGCGCAGTAATGCCAAACTTCCTATAACCTTATGGACTGACGCTCTTAAAATGGCAGTGTATATATTGAACCGAATTCCAACTAAGGCTGTGCCAAAGACGCCTTTTGAATTATGGAAAGGTTGGAAACCGAGTTTGCGACATGTACGCGTTTGGGGATGCCCTTCTGAAGTAAGAGTGTATAATCCACAAGAAAAGAAGCTGGATCCTAGGACTATTAGTGAGTATTTCATTGGTTATGCCGAAAAGTCCAAAAGATACAGGTTCTATTGTCCATCTCATAGCACTAGGATTGTGGAGTCAAGAAATGTAAAATTTCTTGAGAATGACATGATTAGTGGGAGCGATCATATTCAGGGTACTATTCCTAAAAGGGATCATGCTGGTGATAGGCCTTCCACTTCAAATGATCGAATAATTGTCATTAGTAGTGCCCCTCGAGTTCAAAGGGGCATTGATCAACAAATAGAGACTCCACATGTTGATATTGATCCAGTAGATCAAGTTGTTCATGAAACTCCAGAAGCGGTTGAACAACCTATAGTTCAAGAAGAACCGCTGACGAATGAGCAACCAGTTGATCAACATGATCCTCAAGAGAATGTTGATACAACTTTAAGAAGATCCAGTAGGACAAGAAAATCAGCAATATCTAGTGACTATGTTGTGTATCTACAGGAATCAGACTTTAATGTTGGAGTCGAAAATGATCCTGAGACGCTTTCACAAGCCATGAGTTCGAAAGAATCAAACTTATGGCATGATGCTACGAATGATGAGATGAATTAGATGTCATCGAATGGGGTATGGGACCTTGTTGAGTTACCTAAAGGCGCGTAAGCCGTTGGATGCAAATGGGTCTTTAAAATAAAGAAAGATTCATTGGGTAACATTGAGAGATATAAGGCCAAGCTCGTTGCCAAAGGATTCACTCAGAAGGAAGGAATCGATTACAAGGAGACATTTTCTCCTGTATCAAAGAAAGATTCTCTTCGCATAATCATGGCATTAGTTGCACATTTTGACTTGGAATTGCAACAAATGAATGTGAAAACGGCTTTTCTTAATGGAGACCTAGAGGAAGAGGTATACATGAAGCAACCTGAAAGATTCTCCTCTAGTAATGGTGAGCACTTGGTTTACAAGCTTAAGAAATCCATATATGGATTAAAACAAGCCTCACGTCAATGGTATTTGAAATTTCATGATGTTATATCTTCATTTGGATTTGAAGAAAACGTTGTGGATCAATGTATATACCAGAAGGTTAGTGGGAGCAAGATTTGTTTCTTAATCCTATATGTGGATGACATTTTACTTGCAAGCAATGATAAGGGAATGCTATATAAGGTGAAACAATTTCTCTCTGAAAACTTTGATCTGAAAGATCTGGGCGATGCATCTTATGTCATTGGTATTAAGATACATCGAGACAGAATGCATTGTATTCTGGGAATGTCTCAAGAGACATATATTCAGTGTTCTAAAAATCGGCCTGGGCGGCCGCCTAGGCGGCGCCTAGGCGCTAGGCGGCCAGTAAACGCCCCGATTATGGCCTGGGCGGTCAATCTGGGCGTTTTTGGGATTAATCGGCCGCCTAAGCGTTCTGGGCGGTGTCTGGGCGCTCTGGGCGGTTCCTGGGCGGTTCCTAGGCGGTTCCTGGGCGGTTTCTGGGCGTTTTTGGTAAATGGCTTAATTGCACAAGAGTATCTTTTAAATTTTATTTTGTTGCACACAAATACTCTAAAATAGGTAAACTGGATTTGATTTAGTATGTATTAGATATTTGATGTATTTTAAATAATATATATATTTATATTTATATATAAACATAAATATATTATATAAAAATAAATAAAATAATTAAAAACTGCAAATCCGCCTAGGCCGATTAATCCCCGATTAATCCCCGATTAATGCTCTGGGCGCTAGGCGCTAGCAATCTGAACGCCTAGCGCCTAGCGTTTTTTACAACCTTGCATATATTAACAAAGTTTTAGAGAGGTTTCGGATGAAGGATTGTTCACCAAGTGTGGCTCCCATCGTGAAGGGTGATAGGTTCAATTTGAACCAATGCCCAAAGAATGACTTTGAGCGGGAACAGATGGTAAACATTCCTTATGCTTATGCTGTAGGAAACCTAATGTATGCTCAGGTTTGTACTAGGCCTGACATTGCATTTGCTGTTGGGATGTTGGGAAGATATCAGAGTAATCCAGGCATAGAACATTGGAAGGCTGCAAAGAAGGTGATGAGGTACCTTAAGGGAACCAGAGACTACATGATCATGTACAGACGAACCGACAACTTGGAAGTCATTGGCTACTCTGATTCAGACTTTGCTGGATGTGTTGATTCTCGAAAATCCACTTCGGGATACATTTTCTTAGCCGGTGGGGCTGTGTCATGGAGAAGTGCAAAACAGACCTTAATTGCTACTTCTACTATGGAAGCCGAGTTCGTATCTTGTTTTGAGGCTACTTCGCATGGTGTATGAATTAAGAATTTCATCACTAGACTTAGAATCATGGATTCTATTTCTAGACCACTAAGAATGTATTGTGACAATACAGCTGCTGTCTTCATGGCTAATAACAACAAAATTGGTAGTCGAAGTAGACACATCGACATCAAGTATTTAGCCATAAAACAGAGGGTTAAGGATAAATCAGTCGACATTACGCATATTCGTACTGATTTAATGGTTGCTGATCCTTTAACTAAAGGCATGCCACCACTAAAGTTTAAGGATCATGTGGATAAAATGGGACTTGGTTCCTTATTGTAATAACATTGTTATTTAATGAAATTCTTATTGTGATATTTTCTCATATATGGTTGTGTGCACATTTAGATACATTATCATGAGAAAGATCATTAAGTTTGGACCATGAATAAACATAGGGTTTATTCATAAAGATATATAACCTATTATTGAGAAACATGATACATTGTAATACAGGGAAGATAATACTTGCTTTTAAAAAGGACTTATCGCCATGATTCATGTATTTTTGTTTCTTGTTGGGAATATTGGTTTAAGTGGATCAAGTGGGAGAATGTTAGAAATTCCCGTTGGAATTCTCCTCGTTAGTGATCCAGTTGTAAAACCTAATCCCACTTAAAACCCCTAATTTTTGAAATTGAGATCGTTGATGGAACGGACCTCGCATCTATAAATAAAGGGTTTTGGTCCCTCAGTCAAGGCATTCAATTAGAGTATATACACCATCATTTTGTGAGTGTCTAAGGCTGAGAAGATCAATATCTTAGAAAGTTTACCTCTTGTTTGAACAGCAATGGCCGGAGGTGAGTATCGATCCTATTCTTCCGTGAATCGATGATGAAATTCATCACTATAAGGCTTTCATCTTAGGCTTAATTCCGATGTACTTATTCTATTTGCAAGTATTAATATTTGTTGGTTAAGTTTCAAGAGAGGCAACACTCATTGAAACGTAGGATTCCCAACAAAAGGCTCGTGCAAAAAAAGTAGGTCTAAGATGGTAATAAATCATTTGGCAAACAGTGTTTGATACAATAATTAAAGGGAAAATGTTGCTCTTAATCATCCCAGACACACTAGCATGGCAAAAGTTGGTCGATTTTGGATAAATATTTTTAAAGTTGGTCGATTTTAATAATTATTTTAATTATTGACTTTTTCAGTAATTTGTCCATGCAAAAAGATATGGGTTCGTCTCCTGTTCTCCTCTCAAAAAAACTGAAGGGGAAGGGAAAAATTGTGAAAACAGCGAATGGTGAGGAAGATAGTTAAATGATGTAGCTCTCTTTCATGGCTGCTATCTTGTGACAGTTGTTCTGGGTGTGCTTGAAATCAAAATCCATAATGTATTCTAGAGCCTGTTTATAATCGAAGTTACCCAAAACATGGATCGCTTCGATACGTGAAATGACAATGGATACATTGAACATTACCCGTCCAAAACATGGTACGTGAGGTTGTATGCTTTGTTGGATCCTTGATACCGATGGAATACATTCAATAAGGATGAGAAAAAAAATTTCATAAGTCTGTTAAAGAGTTCTTGTATTTCTATACACATTACCCGCCACAAATATTACCGCCAATCTCACTACAGACAAAGTCCGATAAGAGCATATCTGGCTGCTTCGTCGCCTGACAGCCTGCCAAAAGCGTGCTTGACGTTTATGGCTCTGACAGCCTGATGCTCCTGACACCTCCTGACACCATTAATACAATAAATATCCCTTACATAGCCTTACTACTTGAGTGCCAACTGGGATGATTCGACAGCTGATAAGACGGCGAGCAACCGCCTCTCAGCCCTATAAATACCCCCCTCATGCCTCCATACAGAGGGTTGGTAAGTTGTGGTTGTTAAAAAAGATCTTCTAACTCATTTCAATACACAAGGCCAGATATCTTCCATATATTTGCGCCTTCCTCATAAGGCCGTCGCACTTCGCCGACCTGTCTTAAGGTCGCCCAGTGTGCCCGGCGCCTACATCTTATGTCACCTGCTGACTTAGGCATCAGAGATGCTAAGGGCTGACAGTCAGCCCTGCCTTTTTGACCTGTTGTTCATCATCGCAGGAAGCTCACCTCAGCTACCGGGAGAAGGCGACCTTCAGGCGATCTCCATGCGACCTTCGACCCTTCACCTCTGAAGCGAGTTTCGAGTCGTGCTAACCTCGTCATCTACCCTTGTCACGTCCCGCTCCCAAGTATGTAAGGCGAGACGTGAAGAGGTCCGCTCAGACTTGGAGCTGTGAAACTGCAGTCTGATAAGCGTCTGTGTATGATACCAATAGCAGATTCTTGCAATGCGACGAAACAACAATAATAAAAGAAAAGCAGACATCCACAGATTTTATTCCAAACATATCAGAGTTATAGTCATAAAAAGGAGTACAGAGTCTGAAAGCAAAAAGGCCTAAGCATGGCCAAAGATAAAACAGAGAGACAAGGTGCTATGCACCGACAAACTAACAGCAAATCTAAGCAACAACAACAACTAAAATAAGTCTCTAGGCGAGACTAGGACTGGTCACCAGTGTCCTCAAACTGGACGTCGGCAAAGACCTCGGGCTCGACATCAACGAACTGGTCGTCCTCAGCAACGACCTCAGACTCTAAACCAGAAATGTGACACCCAAAGAGAAAAGGGCACCTGTCAGTAAAAAATCTCCAAAAGGGGGGAGGGAGATTTCTGTGTAAGGAAACGTAAAGCAGAAGGGTACAACTAGCAGTTCTAAAATAATGGAGATGACATGACATGTTATTTAATGATTGCAGCAGTTTAAATATGAGCAAGAATGCAGCAGTTTAAGATGAACATGAAAGTTAACATTTGCACGATACGTCGTAGCAAAAAGCTACTAAACAAGATTTCATGATTTCACGATGAAAACATGCATTCACATTATGCACAGAGTTTACGCCTTACAGCTGAAGTTGCTGATCAGGCATACTTCTACACTGAGTGGTCGCTTAACCCTACCCCACCCACAGAGTTTATGCCTTACAGCTGAATTGGCTGTACGGGCACACTTCTACACTGAGTGGTCGCCTAACCCTACCCCCACCACGTGTATATCTTCTGGATCACGAGCCATGAAGTGTTTTTCACTTGGCATAGGGGTGCACCTAGCCTCAATCAATATGTAGGAGTCAAGTTCCTACTCGCCGCAGCTTACAATTTTAAAGTAGCGTGTGCTACACATTCATGATAAACATGCATGAAATGGCATGGCAAATGCATGAACTTGGCAATAAGCAGTTTAAAGTGCGTAAAGTTAATTTGAAATTAAACGTGAGATGCAGTATGAAATGATAGTATAGCAAGGGTGTCCGTGTCATGTCCTATTTAGCACTATACGTGTATTCTACTGAACGCACATGGTATTTCTACCTACGATGCATACGTAGACATGAAATAAACGTGGATATCGTCGTGGGTACAAAACGTGCAAGTGGTTAGGGGTATAGGGTCAAAACGGTCGTGTGCACAAAGTAATATATTTTGAGTGAAGCCTATCCTTCTCTTTCGTTCTATACCCTCCCTTTTCTTAATTAATCACTCCAAGCAAAATTGGCCTATACAATCTAAGAATCCAGGACGAAGATTTATCAAATTCGTCGGATCTAGCTTCGTTGTCAAGCTAGATCTAGTATGGTGTCGGATCTAGGTTTGTTGTCAAGCTAGATCAAATATGGTTGTTTAGGCGACTATCATTTCACCGCCTAGTCTCTTTTACACAATTTTACAAAATTGGCCTAAGACGTGGCCTAAACAAACACTGGGCAAGTATCACTTGCCTGAAAACAACCACGCTGCGATCTCCGTTCAATCAAGTCCAAGATCTACCTATGTGTTCAGATCGCAATCCAGCCTACAGTCCCTGTTATTAAGATCTTGATTAGTGAGTTATCGAAGCAACTAAATTTACAATTTTTAGTCTTGATTAACAGCAAGCGTGGGGGTTCCTACGGTTCAGAGATTACCCTTAGCACGACGCGAGAGCTACACTGACGTCGGGTAGCGACGTCAGGGGTTGGATTCAGGTAGCGCGAACGGTACGGCGGGATCAGCGAGCAACGATCTAACGACAGCGAATGGCGATCAGCCGGGTAGCGGCACGATCACCAAACAGCGATGTGAAGGGGATGGACATCGGCATAGTGTCCTACAGTGTCGAAAAGACACGGACAGCGGCACAGGGAGGCATGAGAGGCACGAGAGGAGGCGGACAGCGGACTCGCAGCCTGAAGTGCGCAAATCCGGGTTGCGCGTGGCTAGGGTTCACGGCCTAGAGGTTTGCACGTGCAAGGGAGATGCTCCCGGGGTTGCTACGGCCAGGTGAGGGTCTGCACGACCTGAGGGGAGGTCTGCGGGGCGGCCGGTGGCCGGGATGGTGGCCGGCGGCGGCCTGGAGTGCTGGCCGTGAGGTTTTGGTAGGAAGAAAGACATTTTTAGGGTTTTAGAGGGTGTTTGCATGTTGTTTTAGGGGGGAGGAGGAAAGGCTGACGCGGGGGAAGGCTGGCCGAAGGTGGAGGACATCGAGGGGAGGTTGGTCCGTGTGTGGGGGTCACCGACGGCGGCGGCGGCGGTCCGGCCGTGAGTTTAAAGGGGAGGGTGCTGTTGACAGTTTTTTTGGGTGTTTAGGGTTTTGCGTGGGTTTTTGAAGGTGGTGGAGATGGTGGTTATCGAGGGGAAGTTTGCCGGAGGTGGAGGACGTCGGGAGGAAGCTAGGCCGTGGGTGGGGTGGCCGGGCATGGGGTCTTGGGGGCTGGGCGTGAAGTTTGCGTGAGTTCTTAACCCTAGCTGCATTTGGGTTTTAAAAGATGAAGATTGCTATATAGGTTTATAATATAGAGATTTTAAGGGTTTTGGGAGGAGTGAGGGAGATAAAGGGGTATAGTTTAGTCTAAAATGGAATGATGAATAGCCCAATTTGGTGAAACGTGAGAGAGTTGTTTTGATAAATGGTTTCGAAAGTGGGGCGCACTTAGATGATTGGAGAGAGAAGATGTGAGAGGGAGGGGGTATAGCTTAGGGTGATGTAGGGTGTCATTAGCTAGGAATTATTTCATATGATACGTATTAGGCCTATAGTTTTAATTAGGTTAAATGAATTATCAAATTAATTAGGCTAAGTGTATTAGAAGGGGATTGGTGGAAAAAGTGTGTCTAACGGTGTCCGATAATTATAAGAAAAATACCGGGACAACCGTGTGGACGAGAGGGTCGAGACTAAGAAGATCGGTCACAGGCTAGGGTAACAGAAATCGGAACCAAAAATAAAAAGGTCTAACGACGAAGGTGGAAGCTACGACACCTCTTCAAACAAAGTTATTTTGTGGGAGAACGACCCGTGAAATGACGTTCAAAAATATTTCCACAAATAAGTTCTCTTCCAGAGGGTCATAACGACTTATCACATCGTACGGTTCGGATACAAGAAGAGGTCAAAATAAATATGTGTATGAACAAAAGTACGCGCATGAAAAACGTACGATCGAAAAGCGACCGTGACAACCCTAACCTGTAAATCATTGTACCAGTGATTTTCACTACAAACAAATATCATTGTGTGCAGACTTGACCCGCAACAGTTAGGATCCCTGAACACTAAAAAACACACTAGATGGGTTGAATAATGTAGTATTAATTAAATATGCTAATTAAAAATAACTGAGCAAATGCAGAAATATAATTACAACATTAAACAATAAAGAGACAAAGACAGTCGCAAACACAAGATGTATCTTGCTTCGGCTACGCCTATTCCAGTCCCACCCTCGTCACCCGAGCTGTATATTTATACTAATTAATCTCACCCAAACCAGATACCAAAACTTAAACAAGAGTTACAATCATTAAATCGGGATACAAAGGATTAAACCCTCCTAGGTTGGAGTAAACCCACCAATATGCTCTCATAACCTGAGAGCTAGGTTACAACTAGATGTAAACAAATACACTCTTACCTATGCCTTGTAGATGACCTTACCATATGCAATGAAGGCTAGGATGAGTGTGGAACCAAGTGCATGAATGGGCTTGACGCTTGGAAGAAAAACTCTCTTTGACGAAGATTCAAAGCTTAACCCTTTTCCACGAGAAATAGAGAAAATTAAATTGCCTAAATTCCTTTAAAGGCTCTTATATTGATCATTAATTATCCCAATAAAATCAGGCATCTCTATGCTTAAATGGGGATAAAACCCGCTGAAAACTATTCCCCAAAATGCACTCCTAACGGAAAAATCAACAGCTATCCGTAAAACACGGAAATGTGTTGTTCCCGCCGTTAGGGTCAAAGTAGTCGAATGTTGTTCTATTGGTAGTCGACTATCTTCATAACGGTAGTCGACTATCTTCATAATTGTACTCGGCTATTTTGAGCAACAGAGAAAACGCATGTTTTTCTCATACAAAGAAAGTAGTCGCCTATTTATATGATACATGGGAAAATAGCTCAAATGACTTCAAAAAATATTTTAAATCATTTCAAAACATTTTCAAAAAAAATCTGGGAGTTTAAAAAAGCGATTTTAAATAATCCTAGATCTTCTACATGATGACGTAAGGTAAGAATGAATGCATCTACATCATCTAATAAGGCATACAAAGCATCTAATTAGAATAAGTTGTAAATTACACAAAGAAAAGCATAAAAGTACATCTTCAATCTTGTCTTTACTTCATACATGCTTTGACATTGCCTTGAGCCAACATTCTTCCCTTCGGTTCATCATCCCATTCCATTGTCTCTATGAAGATACCAATATCATCGTCGGAATCTTCAAGAAACCTTTTAGATAAATTTGTGGCTTAAACAAGTAGAGTCATTAACAACAATATAATATGATGATCATCATCAAAACTGTACAGTGCTTAACGATCTTGGTCAACATCTTCTTCCATCTTGGTCAACATCATCAGTTTCATTAATTAATAAACCTTATCTTGTTGTTTTTTGAAATTCTCGTAGGAAAATTGGTTAATTTGCGTGTGTCCGATTCTTTCTTCTAATGGGAGTTCTATCGTAAAACGAACAAAAACCTTGTTTATGTCCATGAAGAATTAGTTAAATACATTTCGATCCAATAAATAAATTCCAATCGGGAGTTTGAACCGCAGGCCATCCCTTGGCTCATATTTTAAGAAAAGATAAAAATTAGAAGAAGAAAAAGAAAAAACAGCACAAAAGGCTGACGATCATCGTCCATTTTGAAATCAACGATGAAAATCCATTCGATCCACTGCATACCAGCTTGTTATTATGGTATGTGCACAACGTCTGATTCCTGTAAAATATAAAATTAAAAAGCACCATAGTTAATGACTTAATTATCGCCATAATAAGCATCTTTAATTACTTTAATTAAGCTCACCTGTTCGAGCAAAAAGCAATTATGTAGTCCGCGTCCTTGCACGTAACAATGCTGCTACGATCGTCGTACGCGTAGCTGTACGCCGTCGGGCACGCGTCCTTGAACTTCTTGGAGTAGACGGTGGGCTGACACGTGGCCGAATTACCGAAATTGCCCTTGCAGCAGTACTGGTCCGATTTGAACACGTCGCACGCGCTCCGGCACGCCACCGTCTCGCCGTTAACCCTGACGGCCAGCTCCTTCGGGCAGTCCTGCCGTAAGTCCCCGTCGCAACCCACCGCGCTGCAGTTGCCCTGCCCGTTGACCGGCGTCACGACGATGGGCAGGTTGAAGCCGTCGACGAGGCTGACGTCGTAAAAGTCTATAGACTGGAGGGTAAACTCGGCAAGGGTAAATTCGGCGAGGGACGCAGGGGGCTCGCCCGACGCGGAGCACTTGAGGGACGAGCCGCAGGCGCCGGTCTCGCACGAACCGTTGCCGGCCTGGTTGAAGTCGCATCCGGTTCGGCCCCAGATGCGGCCGGACCAGCCGACCGGTGCGCTGAAGACCGCGGACTGGCCCGGCTTGAGGGCTAGGCCGCCCCCGTTGAACTTCTCGCCCGGCGTTATGGCGGGCCAGATCGTGGTCTTGCAGTCATTGACCAGGGTGAACATTCGGACTGATTCGGACGGCTTTGCCCCTGGAAAAAAAATCTAAATAAAATAGATCACTGCAGCAGACAGGGAAGAGATGGGCAAGCTCAAAGATACCTGAAGAAATTAAGACCAAGATGGCTATGAACACAAGTCCAAGATTGTCAGCATCCATCTCTTTCTCTCACCTCCCTCTATCTCATCACTTGGAGATAGATGAAGCTTATATACATGCAAATCCACATATTTAAGTATAATTATTAATTAATATAAGGGAGGAATGAGTGCAGGTGAATCAACCAAATTGCATGACACAGGAGAGAGAGTCTATACCTTGCTTGCTGCCATCAGGACACACAAACAAATTAAAGAAGTCTGATTCTATTCCTTCAATTGTTTCCCTTTTCCATCTACAATATTGAATGTATATATGATCTCCCACGAGTTATCAAGAAGTACTTGAGTATGGCAATAAAGATGACATAAAATTCGGAAGGAAAAACAGACGACTAATATGCATGTTCATTTTCTTGTGATTTGTTTGATGAACTTCGACACAAGCAACTATTTCAATGATTGTAACAAAAGGCAATGTCCATCAGAAGCTCAGAACCCTCAGGTAAGTCTCAGCTAACATGTTCCGAATCGTTTTATCTCAGTCCAGCTCATTACCTTGAGTCAGCGAACCATCTCAGCTCGGATGAAAAGGGCAGCGAGCTGCTGATTAAACATAAAGCGCAGATCTTGAATACACAAGTAACCTGAATACATGTGGCAAGCAACCATCTGATGCAAATGAAGCATGCCGTAACATTACACATCTGCATATACATCTACTTGCTACATCCCTTTCTCCGACCTACAATTACATTATACGTTTTTAACTACATACCATACGCCCACAGCAAAGGTCCAGATCCCGAGCACACTAATATTAGTTCAGGCCCGGTCCATCTTCGTCCAATGCCAGATTCAAACCATATTTGCGTGCAAGACGAGGCACGCTGCCATCCTGCATTACACCCTCGATCTTCTCATACTTGTTGTATTGTGCTTTCAATGTCTCGTCTTGCTGCTTGGCGAGCCTCTCCTCCTCCTCTAGCCTAATCTGCATCACGTAGATAAGAATCAATACAAACGTCACGACGACCATCAATGCCAATGATTACAGTTTTGTTTGTGCTTGTGTTTTTTTTTTTGGGGGGATTTGGGGTTTTTTTTTTTTTTTTTTTTTTTTTTTTTTTTTTTTTTTTTTTTTTTTTTGGGGGGGGGGGGGGGGGGGGGAGGATAATATAGATAGAAGATATCATGTTCTTAAAAAAAAAGAAAACACTTTGATTTGGAATAGGCTGACAACAGTTGTAGACATGTGGTATAAAGCCCATTTTTTTAATAAAAAAATTCTTTTTATTTTTTGCAACGGCAGGTGCAAAACACAATCATCTCAATAGTTGTAACAAAGATGATCGATTCTTACATTTGTGCAATATCAAATCAAAAGAAATAAATGAAAATATTCTGCCCACTACCTCCTAGTAGGCATGTCAGCTGGTCGAGTCTAGGTCGGATCCAGCACACACATCTCAGACCCATATTCGTTTAAAAATTCTATGTTCATACACATCCCATATACTGTGAGAGTAAGGGCTGCTATGATGAGGGAGTCGCCGGAGGAAGTCGCCATTGATGCGGAGCTTGAGCTGGGGGCTGCTGCTATGTCGTTGGAGAAGAGCTCGGAGGAGACGGTGATAGCCGTTGCAGTTGAAGTTGAGCCGTTGGCTCGTGGAGATGAAGATCTCGGCCATCCGCTCAGGAAATAATCGCGTCCGCCCGTTCGAATAAGTGAAGTGATATCCACCGTCGAATTTTCATCGGATGTTGTCTTGTGTTGTGATGAGCTGGCGCCTAAGGATTGTTATAAATTAGGCGGTAGCTCAATTTCTGTTAGAGGCGGGGGTATTAAAGGGAGTTTGTTGGGAAATTTGGGATTATCGACATCTTGTAAGAAAACTGAAATCAGCTTCAATCCAACAACAAATTCCAGCTTCAATTCGAATTTCCCTTGTTTTCTTTTTCTTGTTCTTTAATTTTGCAACCACAGGTCACTAGGGATCATGGTGAGGAGAACGAGGCACCAGGATGAGGAGGCGGCGGTGGTTCCAGCGGCGGAGCTGGAGGTTGAGCGAGCCGAGGATCTCCGACCTCCACAATTGGTATCAGAGCCTCCAGGTTCGGACCATGGAGAGGAGTCGAGTGCCGATGATGAACCAATGAATGAGGAGACATGGACGGAAAGATTTCTGAGGCTTGATGAACAACAAAGATCCTTGCATCAGCAGGTGGATCATCGATGGGAGATTTTGCAGCAGCAGATGCATCAACAGATGGCTTATAACAACGCACAGTTCCAAGATATCACAAGTAAGATCGTTGAACTCAACAAGAACTCCATATCTATCCTAGCTGCTGGCGGTGGTAGCAGGTTCTCTCATCAGCATGGGGATCGAGCTTCGTCTCTGGAGGACAATCAGCTGGGTGGAGGACGAGGTCTCCAGGGGGTAAGAAGAGAAGGGCTACCGAAGATTTTGCGTCCAGAGTTTCCTTTGTTCAAGGGAGGAGAGGAGATTATACCGTGGGTTAATCAAGTACTACAGCTTTTTGAGTATTACCAAACCGACAGGAGTGAATGGGTGAATATTTGTGGTTTTTACCTGAAAGAAGAGGCTCTCCAATGGTATGATTGGGCGAAGGTGAACACTGATGATTTTTATTCATGGAACACCTTCAAGAGGGTGTTATTGGCAAGATTTGGTCCACCAGAAATGGAGAAACCCTTCCAAGTATTTTCGTTCATGAAGCAGGAGGGGTCTGTTCGTGAATACTTAAGGAAGATGGAGAAGGTAATGGGTTTCTTGGACAAGCTACCTTCTAAGTACATTTTGGATAAATTCATAGGTGGCTTGAAAGAAGAAATCCGCTATGACGTAACAGCTGCAGAGCCCACAGATTTGTGGAATGCCATCAGGCTAGCTAAAAATTTTGAAGAAAAGCTCCTCACTGGTAGAAGGTCCAACAGAGCAGCTCAGGCAATGGCACCATCAGCTAGGCCCATGGGTATTCAACCATCTAACCCCAGTAACAACAAGTTCACCCCACAAGCTCCCATTTCCAGGAAATTGACACCAGAAGAGATCCAATATAAACGCAAGAACCATATATGCTTTGGTTGTGATGAGAAGTGGAGTAGAGAGCATAAATGCAAGAAGCTGTTTATTATGGAAGGGATATGGGAAGATGATGAAGTGGAGGAAGAATGCAAGGAGAATGTTGAGCCCAATACTAAGGAGTTGTCTTGGCAAGAAAAAGAAGAGGAGGTGGTGGAAAATCCAGCTGCTATTTCTCTACAGGCAATGTGTGGGATTCCAGCTGCTCACACATTGAGATTGGTAGGTAGCATAAAAGGCCAGTCTGTGCAGGTGTTAGTTGATTCTGGGTCTACTCACAGTTTTATTCATCCCAAGTTGGCTAATACCTTGGGTCTGGAGGTAGAAAAGTCCAAGAACTTTCATGTCCTGGTGGCTAATGGGGAAAAATTGGAGGGAGCAGGAATCTGTAGAGGGGTGTTGCTCAAGTGTCAAGGGGTGGCAGTTCCCTTGGATTTGCTCATACTTCCTATGGGAGGTAACCAGATTATGCTTGGGGCTCAGTGGCTAGAACAGCTTGATGACATTATAATGAATTTTAGGAAGTTACAAATGAGGTTCCATTACCAAGGGAAGGATTGTATATGGCAAGGAGCAAGAGGCAGTTCCCAGCTAGTCAATTAGAAGCAGATGTGCAAGGCCTTGAAGCAAGAGGGCAGTGGATATCTAATTCAGTTGAGATCATTGGAGCTGTCCCCAGAACCTATATCATGTGAGGCTCAAGAAGTTTCAAATCATCCCCAGGAATTGCAACTACTAATTGAGAGATACTCAACAATCTTTGAAGAACCTAAGGCCTTGCCACCCCACCGGAGCTTTGACCACCACATTCCCCTGGAGCCTGGAGCCAAGCCAGTCTGTATCAGACCTTATAGACATGCCCATTTTTTGAATGGGGAGATTGAGAAGCAAGTAGCTGAGATGTTGAGCACAGGGGTTATCAGTCCTAGTACTAGTCCTTATGGCTCTCCTCTGGTTATGATGAAGAAGTCTGATGGGACTTGGAGAATGTGTGTAGATTATAGATCCCTCAACCACCAAACTGTGAAGGATAAGTTTCACATCCCTATAATAGATGAGTTGATGGATGATCTTAAGGGTGCTGCCTATTTTTCCAAGCTGGATCTTAGATCAGGCTATCGTCAAATCAGAGTGCTGGAGGAGGACATCTATAAAACAGCTTTTAGAACACATGAAGGGCACTATGAATTTGTGGTTATGCCCTTTGGACTCACCAATGCCCCTTCAACTTTCCAGTCACTCATGAATCACATATTCAGGTCAGTGTTGAGGAAGTTTGTGTTAGTTTTCTTTGATGACATTTTGATTTACAGCACTAATTTGTCTGACCATGTGGTACACCTGGAGCAAGTCTTCCAAATTCTGTTGGCTAATCAATTATTTGTTAAAAAGTCCAAATGCCAATTTGGCCAGAAATCTGTAGACTACTTGGGCCATGTCATCTTTGCAGAGGGTGTGGCTGCAGACCCTAGGAAGGTAGAGGCTGTAATGGCTTGGAGTGAGCCTAAGACAGTTAAGGCCTTAAGGGGATTTTTGGGGCTAGCAGGCTATTATCGCAAATTTGTTAAAGGGTTTGGTTGCATAGCTGCCCCCTTGACTAATATGTTGAAGAAGGGGGAATTTGCTTGGTCTGAAGAAGCTAGAACAGCATTCCAAAGACTAAAGGAAGCCTTGGTCAGTGCTCCTGTACTAGCCTTGCCAGATTTTTCACAAGAATTTGTGCTTGAGTGTGATGCGTCAGGAATGGGTATTGGTGTTGTATTGATGCAGAATGGGAGACCTTTGGCTTATCTCAGTTCAAAGCTGAAGGGGAGGAACTTACTGCTATCTACATATGAAAAAGAGTTATTGGCACTGATTATAGCTGCTAAGAAGTGGAGCCACTATCTTCTGGGAAGGAAATTTGTCATAAGGACAGACCATAGAAGCTTGTGCCATTTGTTGGGGCAAAGACTGCAACATGGCATCCAAAATAAGTGTCTGGTTAAGTTACAGCAGTTTGACTACAGATTGGAATATAGGTCTGGGAAGGGAAATGTAGCTGCTGATGCCTTGTCAATAGCACCTGATGGGGAGGATTAAGTGCAAGGGGATTACTTTACCCTATGTCAGATTTCTGTGGTGCAAGGGGATTGGCTGCAAGGTATTAAGGACATGGTCAACAAGGATCCTTATTTCCTAGAGTTGGAGCAAAAGCTGCATTCAGATGGGTGGGCAAATACTGATGTTCAGAAAGTGGATGGAGTTTTCTATTATAAGAACAAAATTTTGGTTAATCCTGGAAACAATGAGGTTGTTAATATACTCTTGGCTGAATTCCATAGCTCTCCTTTGGGGGGACACTCAGATGCCGTCAGGACCTTGCACAGGCTGAAGGAGGTGTTTTTCTGGGAAGGGATGAGAGCAGCTGTAAAAAATCATTAGAGAGTGTGATGTATGTCAAAGAAGCAAATCTGAAAATGTTGCATATCCTGGGTTATTGCAGCCTCTCTCAACACCAACTCGGGTATGGGAAGATATCTCTATGGATTTCATTGTTGGGTTGCCACCCTGTGGAGATATTGGAGCTATGTTTGTTGTGGTGGATAGATTAACCAAATATGCTCATTTTTGGTATAAAATGCACTTTCTCAGCCAAGTATATAGCACAGATATTCTTTAATGGGATTTTTAAACTCCATGGCATGCCCAAGTCAATAGTCAGTAACCGAGATCCTGTTTTCAATAGTGTGTTCTGGAATGAGTTGTTTACTTTGCAAGGATCCAGCTTGGCCTTTAGTACAGCCTATCATCATCAATCAGATGGTCAAACTGAGATTACAAACAAAAATTTGGAGTGTTATCTCAGGTGTTTCTGTGGACACCAACCCAAGGAGTGGCCAAAATGGGTAGCCCTGGCTGAGTATTGGTTTAATACTACATGGAAATCCCCTACCCAAATGACACCCTATGAGGCCTTGTATGGAAGAAAGCCCACAAGCCTATTGTCTTATGTTCCCCATACAGCTAAGGTCCATACAGTGGATGAAGAGTTGTATTCTAGGGAAGTAATTATCCAGCTACTCAAGGATAATCTGAAGAAAGCTAAAGAACGTATGAAAAAGTATGCTGATCAGAATAGAACAGAGAGGGTCTTTGAAGTTGGGGATTGGGTCTATCTTCATCTTCAACCTTACAGGCAGGTGACGGCGGCCATGAGGAAGCCTCATAAACTGTCTCCAAGGTACTACGGACCTTACAAGGTGCTGAAGAGAGTAGGGGAGGTAGCTTATAAGCTGGAGATGCATATGTCCTCTCGAATACACCCTGTATTCCATGTTTCACAGCTGAAGAAGAAGCTGGGGTCTCATGTGGTTTTGCAGCAGGATCAGCCTTGTTTTACAGAAGAAATTGTCGATGAGCCTGAGTATATTGTTGACCGTAGGACCATTCAGCTGAGAAATGCCTTGGTTTCACAAGTGTTGATTAAGTGGAAGCAGAGGAGCCTGGAGGAGACGACTTGGGAAAATTATTGGGATTTGGTGAAGAGATTTCCTACTTTCGACCTTGTGGCAAGGTCGAAAAATGGGGGTGGCAATGTGAGAGTAAGGGCTGCTATGATGAGGGAGTCGCCGGAGGAAGTCGCCATTGATGCGGAGCTTGAGCTGGGGGCTGCTGCTATGTCGTTGGAGAAGAGCTCGGAGGAGACGGTGATAGCCGTTGCAGTTGAAGTTGAGCCGTTGGCTCGTGGAGATGAAGATCTCGGCCATCCGCTCAGGAAATAATCGCGTCCGCCCGTTCGAATAAGTGAAGTGATATCCACCGTCGAATTTTCATCGGATGCTGTCTTGTGTTGTGATGAGCTGGCGCCTAATGGTTGTTATAAATTAGGCGGTAGCTCAATTTCTGTTAGAGGCGGGGGTATTAAAGGGAGTTTGTTGGGAAATTTGGGATTATCGACATCTTGTAAGAAAACTGAAATCAGCTTCAATCCAACAACAAATTCCAGCTTCAATTCGAATTTCCCTTGTTATCTTTCTTTCTTGTTCTTTAATTTTGCAACCACATGTCACTAGGGATCATGGTGAGGAGAACGAGGCGCCAGGATGAGGAGGCGGTGGTGGATCCAGCGGTGGAGCTGGAGATTGAGCGAGCCGAGGATCTCCGAGCTCCACATATACCCCCCAAGTCTATAATCCATAAAACCATACCCAATCGTGTTCTTTTGATGTTCAAATTCTCGAGAATCATAATTTGGATAAGCATACATGTTTATCCGTCAAACCTTTTTATCTATTATTTATTTATTTCCATCAATCCTTTTTCCCTTATTATCTTATTTTATATTTTGTATTGAGACCTACCCGTAAATAATCAAATATAAACCAACAGACTGACAAATGCCAATAATTATTAAAATAACATGTTTAAAAATTACATTTATAAAGAAACACATTTTATAATTTAAAAAAATTATTTCTAAGGTCCATGTAAGTGCGACTATTAGCTCGCAATCTAATGGTTAGGTAAAATACATATTCATAATGTGTTATACATAATACATATTAATTAAACATTATATAAATTAAACGGTTCTGGTTCTTCCACGGGTTCAAGACGACATTCAAAACAACTAAACCCAGATTGGACCCATTTAGCACTCGGGTAATCAAGTCGGGGCATGCTGGTGGACGGATATAAAATCCTAACCAGATCCATCTAAACGGATCTGATACCTTGCAAGTCTGGATCCTACCCCAGACCCATAACAGGCTTATTATCCAGGCACCAATATATAATACTTTAAAACACAAATTATATTTCCTCTATTTTCTCCTACAAGAATATATTTGACAAAACAAAAATTAACATTGCAATAAATTTTAAATTCCTAACGATATCTATCAAATCTAATTATCTAAATATAGTATATTCAAATCCCAAGATTATTCAAATAGTGTCCTATTTCTATTTATATATATGTTCATCTATCCTAATCTATTTATATCTATCCTTATTTCTATTTACTAGAACATATAAAACTATCTAATCTATTTATTCATTTAGCCATCCTAAAATTTGTGATTCCTAACATGTAAGAAATTTAACAAAATGGTGTGGAAGATTTGCATGTTAGATGAGTTATTTAGATAAGAGTTAATTTAATTTAACATGCTCTAAATTCTCACGTCATCAATCCCAAACATTTTCTCTCAAAAAATTTAAATTTCTCTTGAACAAAAACTCAAGTCCTAGAATCTCTTTTTAATCTTTCTCATCTCAAGCTGATTTATTTCCCTATATTTTCTTTAAAGATTACCTTTATAAAAAAAATTCATCTATTTTTCTATGATTTTCTCACTTTGTCATTGTCCATATTTTCAGGAAAGCTTTCATCAAGCTCTTTAGACGATAAAAATGGGTTATCTCATATCTATCTTTTCATATTTGTATTTTCTTGTGTTTTACGATAAAAATGGGTTATCTCATATCTATCTTTTTTATTTTATATTTGTATTTTCTTGTGTTTTAGAGTTTTCTTCTAGAGTCACACATGTTTCTCTTCTAAAATCTTAAGTGATCTATTTTACTAATGTAATTTTTAGATATATTTTCTTCATAATCTGCGTTTTTTTATTTTCCTAGTCAAGATCCAGAAGACATTCCAGGAGTAAAACTTATATGAACCTATATGATATTTGTTTACTTATTTTTTTTCCTTTTTAATCCATTATGCTTCTCAATTGTTTCATCTCGATATATTTTGTAATTTTCTCTTATTTTATTTTTCTTGGTAGTAAAACATCCATTGAAAGACTTCACAAAGATTTCTTAGGTTCGCTTCGTTTGAAATATAAAATTCTTACTGAATTTGCAATTATTTTTAAATTTATTAAACAATATAACACAATTAACTCAATAAAACATTCGGCGTATTTTCACTATGTACTATTAATCTATTGAATAACTTTGAAATTATATCAGTCAATAAAAATGATTGCATCTATCTGATTAAATTTAAAAATAATAAAAATCTTATCTTGATGACTATGCATATGTCTATACATTCTTTTAAAGTTCTATATACAGATTTTCTTTTGATGTGCACTATATATAGTGCAAATTATATTCTCATAATTAACTGCAATAAACCTTTTTGCTAACTTATTAATTAAAATATTAAAATTAAAAGTTTTTTTAAATTAAAATTATTTAGCTATAATTCTAAACCTTAGCTGAAATTAATATTATTTATATGTATATATATATATATATGTTAATGGGTATCATATGACAATGGAGGCTTAGCATCATATACCAAGACACAAAAAAGTGGGTGGTACAACAAGTACAAGCCCATGTGGGGATTGTACTTCCCTCCTTTTGTTTCTTGGTATATGAGGCTAAGCCTCCATTATCATATGATACCCATTATTCTATATATATATACATATATATATATATATGAGGAATATGGGCCTAAGCTGTCAGCGCAGGAAATCTTTCCTACGCTAACAGCGATTTGGGGCATTAAAAAGTATTTTAAAAAAATTTGCAGTTGGTCCCACAACTTGTTAACTAGCTCGCCACCAAATTTCAAGTCAATCCAACACCATTTGAGCCTCCGTTCATGCGTTTCAAAAATGTTGCACTGACAGTTCGGTTTTCGGTAGCGGTTTTTTTTTTGAAACGCATGAACGAAGACTCAAATGGTGTTGGATTGACTTGAAATTTGGTGGGGAGCTAGTTAACAAGTTGTAGGACCAACTACAAAAAAATTAAATACTTTTTAATGCCCCAAATCGCTGTCAGCGCAGGAAAAATTTCATGCGATGACAGCTCAGTCCCATATTCCTATATATATACTAGTAATAACCCGTGCCCGCGGGCACGGTTCAATTAAGATTTTTCCCCGCAAAATCTGTGTTCCCCAAAAAATTATGTTCACAGTCAAAATTGCGCGGAACAACAAATTAGCATAAAAATATTTAACGGCACGGACGCATGCGCCTTCGGCGCGTAAAATTATTCTTATCTTGTTGCCACATGCATCAAAGAGCCGGGGGGCCCTGCGTTGAGGGAGAGATCATTCGATCTGCAGCAGCATTCGATTTTGTGCATTCTGCTATTCTCCAGAAATTTTCATTTCCCAAAAACTTTCATTTCCCTAAAAACTTTCATTTCCCCAAAAACTTTCATTTCCCCATTTCCTCATTTCCCCAAAAACTTTCATTTCCCCATAAATGTTTTTCCCTCCAAAACTTTCCACAAAATCTCATCTCAACCATTCATTTCTCAAGATTAAATCTTAACCGGTCTTTTATCAACCCTTTTGTCCTAGTCAGCTTGTTCTAGTCAGCCCTAGAATTCAAAAAAGGTTGTCAAATGTAATATAGATGTGAATTGGGTTTGATTTGTTTGTTGACTTCCAATTAATTTCACATAGTAATCTATATGGAAAAAAGGTGTTGGCCTATCTTAATGATATCCCTGCACACATTGGAGCAATCCTTTTTCTATCCACCTTTGTAGTTGGAATGAGTAGAAATATAAAAAAGAAGATTTGTTGTAGGATGTACATCTAGAAATAAGTCAGACTCATGCTGTAGGATTCATGTTTCTTAATGATATCCATGCACACATTGGAGCAATCCCTTTTCTTTTTTGATGTATTATTCGAACCCCACAATGAAATTAAACAGAGATATATTCCACCATCCAATTTCCGTTCTGAGCAAGTGATAAATTTTCAAATGGCAGGCGTCGTTTGAATTTTTTTTAATGAAATGTATTAAAGTTGCGCCGTCCAAAGTTTGCTGACAATTTCAAAAAGGGTTTCAATTTAAGGGCTGTGTTTTTTTGGGTTTAAGGGCTGATGATGCCAATTTCAAAAGGTGTTTTTTTGGGTTTAAGGGCTGATGATGCCAATTTCAAAAAAGAAAAGCTTTTGTGTTCTCCCAACACAGTTCCCTCCCATCCAAGAAATTTCCCCCCAAAACTTGACATAACACGGCCACATATGATAAGTTCAAAATCTTCCCTCAATTGTAATATATATATATCATTTGGCTAACAATTTGATAGGAATCGATATATGATAGTTTTTATACAATTATAACGACAACAATCTTATTTAACAACAATAGTTAACAAAATGAGCATAATTATATTTCATAAATATGAAATAATGGGAATGAGCTGGCATCGCATTCCCATTATGTGCTGCTGAGAGAGAGAAAAGGGGAGATTGGCCCCATTTTTCGCTTTCGACAATGTCCACTACCTCATCTACTCTCTAAGCAGCATATTTGCAATAATGTCAGCTCATTCCATTAAAAAAGTATCACCTTGGCATGATCCCTCTTTAGCTGCCTAAGGCGAGCCAGTAACCCAAGAGGGAATGGGTAGGCTCCCCTTAAGCCGGTTACGCGCTCACCCAATTTTAATAAGTTTATAATAGGAAACTTGACTATCAACATATTAAATGTGACGTATGTTTTATAGTTTTTTGCTTTTGATATGATTTTTTGGAATTTTAATTTTTCCTTTAAATTTGAACGGTTATGAATGTTTAAGGAAAAAATTGCACAGGCAAGACTTCGGCAAGTTTTTATGTTTTACTTATTTATATTTGGAAAGTTACTATTAAAATATTAATTGTGATATTTGTCATATATCTTTATTTTTCTTGAAATAAATCTTAAAATTTTAACATATTTTTGGATGTTCGAATACATTTATTTTTATGAAGAAAAACTCTTAGGCCCTGCCTAATCCCTTAGGCCCTATATACCATGGCCCAATGCTTCTGCCCTTGCCACTGGTTCTTAAAGCATTGGCTCATTCCCAGCAAACCCTTAGAAATAACATATGCCCAACCGTGTGATACATGTTCCTATTGTTGGTAGCCTAATATGCAAACAATAAAACCGTAATCGACTCATACAAGTATGCAATATCCATTCATTTTTAATTGTTTCAACTCCAGCGAAGTAAGTTTACCGATAGGCATCAAATCCAATCTACCCTCCGAGATCCCATCACAAGTATAGTAGAAGGGAGATAATAATTATTATATTGGTCATATCAAATTTACGGCTCTTGCCACATGGTTTATGATTTTATGTTGTTCTCACTTCACAAGAAACTCCATCTTCTCCGCTCGCCATCTCTGCACTCAAACCCAATCTAAACCCTTAGCGCAAGAAGAGAGAAGAATGGTGGGAGCTTCGTCGGCAGAAAGCCTACACTGTTGAGATTGATACTACTGCTAACAGGCCTCACATTTTTTGCTTACAGCGTGGCTACCCTCTCTATTGGCTCAGCACCAAAGCCCTGGGGAGATCGTTGTCATCTTGCCCACATTTATTTTGTGATTGCTCATCTGAGCCTCTGCTCTTGGTTGCAAAGGTAATCGCCCTGATTTGGGTTAGATCTCACTCAGATCTGATGGACTTTGACATGTACTTTTAGTTCCTTTCTTGAACTTGGTTGTGGTTGTAAGCTAATGGTAGGTTTTTTTTGTTGTGTCCAGAGTTGAAATATGTTTTTTTACAGGTCAGCATATCTCTCTACTTTTGGTAAAGTTTAGATTTGATTGCATTTAGATGGGAAATGCATGGTCTGTTAGATTCTAAAAAGATATAATACTGTGGTGGTGGTGGTAGCATGATTTCGTTTAGGGCAGTTGTATTTGTTCTCTGTGCATATCACATTATTTGGATCAGAGTTTATTTACGGCTTTATCTCTTGTTTCCCTTTATATTAGATGATCCATGGTCAATATTACACAGGTGTTCATTCAAAATTTACAAACTTGCTCCTCCTCATTTTTCTAAGCTGTCAGTGAAGGATGTTCTACTCCAACTTAATCAGTTGTCACCTATTATTTGTGGATGTGGTGCATGCATCTTGCTCTAACATGGACAAAAGGCATTCGACACAGACGTTATTCAAAAGTAAAGACACTGTGACATGGATATATAAGGTTTATTTATGAATATACACATCTTTTGAGAGCATAATATACTCATATTAAACACAAATACATGGGCCCTTATAATTTGTTTGTGTATATGAATAAAGGGTAAACACATGTACACAGTTACTATGTATATGTATCATATATGTCATCGTATGCATAATCATCTATTATACAAAAAAGGGAGGTTGATGTGACTTTGTCCTATGTGGCAATGTCATATCAATCCCCTCCAAATTTTTTCCCCTTAGCCCCCCTTTACTTACAAGGTTGATATTGTCAATTTTTTCCCCTTTGACACCCCTTATTTACGTGCTTGACATTTATATTTTTCACACTTTTACCACTCGACGATACTGACACACACACACTTCTCAGTCCTTTTCGGTTGCACGCGTGCACCGCATCCTGTTCATTGGGTCTTTTTTGTGCCGTGCACTATGTGACCGGGTTATTTCTAGTATGCCAATTAATGGTGGCGTCCAAACAAGAATCTAACATGCGGGACAGCATGCCTTGTCTAACACAAATGAACACCCCAACTTCTTAGTATGGAGAAGTATCCTACATATGCGTACTATGGCTTTCTTTTCTGTTTTTCCTATGTTAACAATTAAAATTGCATATAGATGCTTTTAATGCGCTCCAGTGGCCAAAACTAATCCATGGAGTTTAGCTGCTTGAATGCGAATTAGACATGGATCTTGTCAATTGAATATGCAATAGGATGATGTTTAATGAATTGAGAAATATGGTATGCAGTAGTTTCTATATTAATTCAACAATTAGAACAATGGTAGGACAAATGATCTTGAATTTTGGAGTTGTAGGGGTGTTTTCTAATTTTCAGTTTTCAAGGGTTTTCAAGGGTTATGTTTGTAATTTCAGCTTTATGGTTATTTTGTAATGTTGTTATTTTCAGTTTAGTATCTATATTGGGCTAGGGGGATTAGAGAAGGGTGTCAAATATTGAGAAGAAACTCGTGAGAGGTTGATGGATTCCCTCTTTTGATGGAGAGTGCGGCTTCCTTTCGAATAGAAGCTTTGAAGAGCGGTCCACCTCTCGAACGTGGCTGAGGAAGAGCGGGTTCTCTCGAAAGAAACCAACATCTATTCATTTCTATTTTCAGTTTTAGTATGAAAAAATTTCTTTCCTCCCAAAATCCACTTTCTAGCCCTAAAATCCAACATTTAAACCCTAAAAATCACTCATTTCCATTAAAAATCTCATCTTTCTACCAAACCCCCCCTTTTTATCCATCAACCCCCTTCTAAAAACATATCAAACGAAGCAACTAATTATTGTTACAGTATAACAGACTGTAAAGGGACTAATTGAAAATATGGTGCTAGAAATCTGATCCATTAGGTCCATGAAATTTACGAAACCATGCTACAGGTGGATCATAGTTTGCATGCTTTGCATCTGATATAGTATGGAGAATACTAATGGATAAAGAGTTTCTAATTTATAATTAGAAGAAGATAAGAGTTATTGTTTCCTAAATAGAAGTCAAATTAGGCGCCAATCTTAGTTTGGAATTAGAAATTATAGTTTTAAAATAGTAGTCAAACAGTCAAATATGGATCTTGTCAAATATGCGAATTAGACATGGATCTTGTCAATTGAATATGCAATAGGATGGTGTTTAATGAATTGAGAAATATGGTATGCAGTAGTTTCTATATTAATTCAACATTCGGAACAATGGTAGGACCGCAGATCTCGAATTTTGGAGTTGTAGGGGTGTTTTCTAATTTTCAGTTTTCTAGGGTTATGTTTGTAATTTCAGCTTTATGGTTATTTTGTAATGTTGTTATTTTCAGTTTAGTATCTATATTGGGCTAGGGAGATTAGAGAAGGGTGGCAAATATTGAGAAGAAACTTGTGAGAGGTTGATGGATTCCCTCTTTTAATGGAGAGTACGGCTTCCTCTCGAATAGAAGCTTTGAAGAGCGGTCCATCTCTCAAACGTGGCCGAGGAAAAAAGAGCGGGTTCTTTCGAAAGAAACCAACATCTATTCATTTCTATTTCAGTTTTAGTATCAATAAAAAAATTTCTTTCCTCCCAAAATCCACTTTATAGCCCTAAAAATCCAGCATTTAAACCCTAAAAATCTCATCTTTCTACCAAACCCCCTCTTTTTATCCATCAACCCCCTTTTAAAAACCTATCAAACGAAGCAACTAATTATTGTTACGGTATAACACACAGTAAAGGGACTAATTGAAAATATGATGCTAGAAATCTGATCCATTAGGTCCATGAAATTTATGAAACCATGCTACAGGTGGATCACAGTTTGCATGCTTTGCATCTGCTATAGTATGGAGAGTACTAATGAATAAAGAGTTTCTATTTTATAATTAGAAGAAGATAAGAGTTATTGTTTCCTAAATAGAAGTCAAATTAGGCGCCAATCTTAGTTTCGAAATAGAAATTATAGTTTTAAAATAGTAGTCAAACAGTCAAATATGAATTATACTCCTACTTGTATTAATTCTGTACTTTCCTTATATAAAGAACACAAACACCTCTGCTTGAGGTGTGATGTTTATTTTGAATAATATTTTTTCTTTCGATTTTCAACATGGTATCAACGCCACAACCCAATTTTCTTTCTCCTCTTTTCTACTTCCAAATTATGACGACATTTTGATATTTAAAAAATAAAAAATATTCCTCTTCAATCCCCAATTCTCAACTCTAAACTTGATTTTCATTTCCTCGTATAAAAATAGAAAAAATAGAAAAAAGAAAAGTTATTGTAGCAATACTGTATGGTACTAGGGCGCAACCACTCGCCACATCAATACTGTAGTGGTACTAGGGCGCTACAACACTCGCCACAGCGCTAGAGGAAAAATAAAAAAATAAAAAAATAAAATGATGTAATTGATTTGGATTTCTTTTGGTTTAGTGATTTTTGGTAAAGATGAGTTTGTTTTTTGAGAAAAATTGGAGAAAAAAATTTGATTTTGGTTTTCAAAACTTGGAATGTATTTAATATAGTTTAATTTTTCAAGATTTTGGAAAGCAAATTTGACTTAGTTTTTTTGAGATTTGAAAAGCTCTTTCTGTGATATCCATCGCTTTCATTGCCCCTTCTCCAACACCATCTTCACAAAGTTATCATCATTTTTGGTTGTCGTTGAGATGTTCTTTAGAAGTTGTTATTGATTAGGTATTGTTGGTTGGTTGACAATTCATTAATAGGTATTTGTTGCTTGAAAGTTATTGAAAATTTGGAGAAGGTTTTTAATTTTTCGCTTGGTTTTTTTTTTTTTTTGAATTTGATCAATTGAATTGCCTTGTTGCTCCTCAGTAAGTCAGGTATTGTTGGTTGGTTGACGATTCATTAATAGGTTTTTGTTGCTTGAAAGTTATTGAAAATTTGGAGAAGTTTTTTATTTTCTCTTGGTTATTTTTTTTAAATTCGAACAATTGAATTGCCTTATTGCTTCTCAGTATAGTCCTATAATCCTTTTTTGAGTTTTTCTCTTATTGGTGTTGTCATAATTACAGAACCTTGCCATCTTCACGTTAATCTAGACTTTTCTTGATCTCATTATCATCATCATCGGCCTTCCAAGTTCACCACCATAGCCTCCTCCTCCTCAGCTCTCATCGTCATCGTTGTCGTTGATTTGTTGAAATTTATCGTCGTCCTTGGTTGGTTGAAATTTCTTGGCGATTGGAAGTAGTCAATAGTTGTGATTGGCTATTTTGTTTGTTATTGCGGGTGATTGGTTGTTAGTTGAAAATGATATTTTAGTTAATAAGTATTTAAGGTTTGCACTTGTTTTCAAGAATAACAAGACAGATCAATTAGAGACCAAGTAGAAGGCAAAATTGAAGTTCAATTTGAAAAGAAGCATATTCCAGCACAATTTTGGACTGCTTATGATACACCATCATCGTCTATTACTTAAAAATTGATTGCAACTGGATATGAACATTGAAACAGCTCAGGTTCAATTTATTTTTGACAGGCATAAGCATGTATGCTCTGGCATGATAGGAAGTGTTAATGAATGATTTTAGAATTAAAGGAATATAAGAATTATGATTTTTCAACTTTAGAATAATAGTCAAATTAGGAGCCAATTTTCAATTTATAATTAGAAATTATAGTTTTCAATTTTAGACAAGTAGTTAAACAATGACTCAAATAAGAATTGTACCCCTACTTGAGTTCGTTTTTTATTTTTTATATACATAAACATGACAAATACCTTAGATTGAGGTGTGGCCTTTATTATTCTGAAAATTATTCTCTTTCAATTTTCAACAGAGAGAGCATTGCATGTTGGGCCTAGTAAAAAGTAGTATAAATGCTAAGAAATCATAAAGGGAAACAAAAAATCTGTCCAGCTACTGAATTGATTTAAAAACAACAAAAAAGGAACTCTGTAATGATGATCTATCAGATTAAGGTAAATGTGAACAAACAAAGAAAAATAAAGCATAGGATAAGGAATTCCTCTATTTTTTTTCTTTTTGAAGTAACCACCTCTCAAATGGAAAAAAATTCAAAAAAATTAGGAAGAAAATTTCGTGGCTCAGTTCCCTTCCCTAGCAAACTCAAGAACAACCATACAATAAAAGTCCCCAATTTGAATTTAGTAAGACAAAGCAAAAGGCATAATCATTAGGTTAGCTGCACCGTAAAGGAATATATGAACAAAAAGTGTTACCTTGATGAGAGCTAACGTTTCAGCATTATGTTTACGGCATAGCTCCTTCGTCTGCATGCCAACCTCATAGTCAGGATCAGATGGGTCCACCCATCGCACTTGGATCTTCCTATCAGGTGGTGATGGCCGATCAGCAAACATTTCAGCAGTGGCAGCCTGTGCCCTAACAGGTCTAGGCATCCCGGACATCATAAACGGGAAATTTGTCATGTCAGCAACAAGTGCTCTTGCCTGCTTCTGATTCTCCATCTCCACCAAAGCACATGGGGGAATTGGATATGGTATCGTGTAGTTAGGAAGGAATTCCACATTGACTACATTACCAAATTGCCCGAGAGCATTTTCAATGACAGCTGATGTCACCTGCGGAGAGAGGTTGGCAAGGAATACAGTCCTCTTCACCTTCTCTTCAAATTCAGCATATTCCTTTCTGGCCTGCTCGCTCGATGTCTCCATATCTTTGTTGCAGACTATTACACCTGCTTCGTAAGTCATAGATTAAAATTTCCTTCAGCATAATAAATACACAAACATATTGATAATTTCTGAACAAAAAATTCAAAGTAAAAGACCGTTTCAAAATTCAACTCTAATTGCTTAAGAAAAAATGCTACAAATACATAGGGTCAAAATTATTCCATGCTTGAGTAAAGGTTTTGAAAGGAGGGATGTTAGGCATCACAGTCTCTACCTCCAAGGTTCTTCCATGCTCTGTGTCATGAGTAACATTTTAACTGTATTACATTGCAACACCAATTACGGGTCTCTCGGGTGTCACTTTACGTTGCATGGACACAAACATGCCGAAGTGGATGCAACATTGATAGGGATCAGAATTTGTAATTTTATTCTAGTTTATTTTGAGTCTTAAGTTAATTTTGAGTGTTTAGGTGCCTTGGAATTCTGGGTTATCAGAGCCTGAGACTCACATCGAGTTCGTAATTGTGAAATTATTAGAAGACTAATGATTTCCGAGCTCTCCCTGGGCGTGAAGACGTCCTACATCAAACATGTTACACAGAAAATTCTAAAATGTATGCAGGAAACAGAAGCATGATGTTGGGACGTGTGTCCAACACGTGTCCAACACGATATGGTTTTACATAATTAAGTGTCTATGCTACATGCTTGAATGGGAAATGTGATGCTCCAAGTGATAAATGTTCATTCCATGTCAACCAAACATAGATATCAAAGCTGCCACTATCTAGTTAGTAATCTTCATTATAGCAATTAGAAAGAATGTCCCCTGCACAACATACACAGAACAAAGACCAATACACCGTATGGGGATCATGATCTCATACCTATATCACAATAGATGGATAATGATTTTGTGAAAATATTATCGTAACATGATGAAAATATAACAAATTTGTAAAAAATATTAAAATAACACCATGAAAACTGTTGCCTAGTTTCCATGTATAAGACCAGCACAAGCATAAGAATGTTAGACTAAGAGACTAATAAGAAACATATCCGGAAAAAACTATCCTTAGGCTAATTGGAAGTGTTAAAAGTTCCCCTAAATGTATTAGAATATCAGGTACGTTTTTGTAGAATGTGATTAACAAGTCAAATGACTAAAATCCTTGTTGAATAGTAAGGGGAAACTGCACTGAAGATAGAAACAATACATACTACATGGAGAAAGTTGCAATGATAAATATTAGAGCCAAAAAAGTAAGATTATGCTAGCATTAACAGTTTACTATGCATAAATGAGGCAAATGACATACAGGTGAAAAACAGGACCACATAGACCATCAAGATCAGTGAACTCATCATTGCAATAATCAGCACTACTAAATCTACTAGGTCGGTGAGACAACAACAACTATGGAAACAATTAATTAGTGATATTCATGGATATCACAAGAATTGATTATCACACATAAACTTTTGCTATTATACTTTCACCACAATTGATTGGTCAAAACAAAAGTCTCCAATGGTACACCTTCATCACGTGTAGAGGAACAGTAAGCACACTTTCACACGGTATGTGTTTGCAGTTTGCACGCAAAGATGAACTTCCACATCAGTACAAGGAAAAGTGATGCATGAATCAAGACATACTTCTACTCTCACATTAACTTTTCTAATCCATACAACTGTTCATTGTGTATTCATAAGTGATCATTGATAACAATTAAGAAGGCCAAAACCAAAAAAAGATCAAAACCTTTCATGCTAGGGCAATAGCTATTCCTCATAATTTCTTCCCAAAGACATCTATCTAAAGAGTACATATTTTTTAAACACAAATAAACAAATTAAAACAAACCCCAAAAACTACGTCAAATACATATAAATGAGAGATCGTGCCCCGCTCTGAAACAAAGAAAAAAGTGTGTGCTGCTAATCAGCCAGTCGGTATAACCAGTTTGCCATCAACAAAAGAATACCTCCATTCTCGCACTTCTACCGTAGGATAAACTTTGTAATCCGCCGTAGACCCTACTTCAAGTTTTGATGATGCATGATATAACCTAAACCAACATACTCTCCCCCAATAAATATGACAAGAACAAGGTCTAGCACCTTTCTGACATTTGCCCACCATAATAATCGTTCATGTCCACCTTATTGGCTTCTTGATCAAACCACCTCCACATCTCCCTCGTCCACCTCCACCAACGTAGTAAAATCATAAGTAGGGTTGGAAAAGGATTTGGGCAGGCACACGACACAATGAGTCAGCAGAAAATAATACGGTATATGGATCTTAGAATCATGTCATGGGTCTAATCTCTTTTGACACAACACGACACGCCCCAGATAGTTTTCGAAGAGAGCTTGGGCCTACCCCCTCAAGCACAGCATGCCCAAGGCACGGCATGTTATGGTACAAACAGAAGTATGAACAAAATATTACGAGATATTATGTTGTTTAGGTGTATTCAAATAGTCTAATGAAGCAAAGGAGCAGCACATGAGTTCATATACCAATAGAGTTCATATACCATTAACGTAGACAAATATAAGTATTTTGTTATTTTGGGTCCAATTCAAATTTAACGTTTCTTATAATGACTTAAAAGTAGCATGCACTAATTTCGATTATTATGTACTAGGAACAAATTAATCTCTTCATGCAAGATAAATAGTTTAATGGTCATTTTTCTAATTTTTGTAATTTATGATCCTTTAAATAACTATGAAAAGAGATTTATATGTAAGCTAGGCTAACTTAATAGCACAACTTAAAAAATTACGTCACAAAATAAGAGGTTTAAGTCAACATGATGGGATGGCATGATAAAAGAACCAATGGACCGGTCCAGTATAACATGTGGACCGGTTCACCATCCAATAGATCGGTATATGAATTCATAGCTCTAGGCCTATACAAGCTTCGAGCTATAATTGAACCTAGATAAATTTATGTGGGCCATGATTCGGTTTGGGACAGCATGACACGGCCCACGTCCAACCCTAATCATATGATTGTCACTGAGGCTGGGCATAATGGAAAAAACACATTACATTAGTCTTAATATTAAACACCACGAGCCCCACCCTAGCCCCACCCCATGCCACAGTAGAAAATGTAGTTATTAAGGTGCTTCTCTGTCATGGATGTATCATTATGTCCAGTCATCTATCCTTCCCCTAGTCCTAAATATCCGCCTCCTTACTGTTGGATATTGGACTCCCCGGATTTGGTTTTGGATGATGAACAAACATAAATATAATATGTACTAACACTTTGTGAGCGCAGTTATGGAGATCGTCGCCAAATTCACATGAATAACAATTACGACGTCTCAAGACTTCTCAAAGCACGTGATCGTATGCCTAAAGCTTCGTTGAAGCTTATGGACCTATTTAGAAGTCATGAAGATTCGATTGAAGCTATTGAAGACAGTATCGTCAAGTTTAATTTATAGTCTTTAAGCTTCTTTCGTAGAATGTTAAGCCTTGAGTAGGTCTTACGTTTTAAATCTTCATAACGCTCATATCTTAGCTCTAGGATCTTAGTAGAAGTCCATACAATTCTTCCCGAAGCTTTAGGCATACGATCACGTGCTTTGAGAAGTCTTGAGACGTTAAAAAGATTTGAGTTTTGATGATTTCGTTTTACGATTTTTCGACTTTGGTATCATTGACACGCCTTGATTCTACTCGTATTTTTCTATTTGGTGTCACTTGAGCCGTCGTCGTATTCTTCGACTCCCGTGCTTTTAATTTGAGGCCATTGTTGTTGTCGTTGTTATCCTCCCGCTCTTTTTGCTTATGCCAAAGGGGGAGAGATATAATAATAACGATGTGCCAAATGAAAATTTAAAGCATTTCTCCAAGAATCTAAATTGTTGTGTTAGATTCAGGGGGAGTTAAGATATATAAATGGATTTTCAAATCCGATATTTCAATAACCTACGTTTGGTATTTCAATAATTCAATAATCGATTCTCATTTAATATACTTCACTCGTCTGCTTGATGCGTATTATTTTTGTTTAAATTGGAAATTAACGTGTCATCAATGCAGGGGGAGTAAGTAAATTTCATTTGAATTATTATTTTTGATTATTATTTATGTTGGTTTGTCATCACCAAAAAGGGGGAGAATGTTGGATATTGGACTCCCCGGATTTGGTTTTGGATGATGAACAAACATAAATATAATATGTACTAACACTTTGTGAGCGCAGTTATGGAGATCGTCGCCAAATTCACATGAATAACAATTACGACGTCTCAAGACTTCTCAAAGCACGTGATCGTATGCCTAAAGCTTCGTTGAAGCTTATGGACCAATTTAGAAGTCATGAAGATTCGATTGAAGCTATTGAAGACGGTATCGTCAAGTTTAATTTATAGTCTTTAAGCTTCTTTCATAGAATGTTAAGCCTTGAGTAGGTCTTACGTTTTAAATCTTCATAACGCTCATATCTTAGCTCTAGGATCTTAGTAGAAGTCCATACAATTCTTCCCGAAGCTTCGCGCTTCGATTCGGGACTTCTTGTGCATGTTAGTTGGTTCAAGAAGAAGAACTGACCGACTAGATGGTGATCTAGTCGGTCAGCCAAGCTTCTTGGACCGACTAGTTTCTGTCAGTTAATTCTTAGCTCTTTACTGTTTACAGTTAGTCGGTCTAAGTTGACTCACCGACCGACTATTTTGTGAACTAGTCGGTCAGTGATGCTTCTGTGACCGACTAGTTGAGCTTTCCCTGAACATGCACATTTTCACTTGAGCTACTGTTTATCATTAGTCGGTCTGTGCTCATTGATCGACCGACTAGTTGATGAACTAGTCGGTCAACTTTTCTTCTTAGACCGACTAGTTTAGTTTACTGTACATGCCAAATTTTTCACCATACTTACTGTTTATTGTTAGTCGGTCTATGTTCATTTGGTGACCGACTAGTTGGTGAATTAGTCGGTCAACATTTGTTCTTGGACCGACTAAGTCTAATTCTTCTCAGACTTCAGTTTTATCTGTTAGTCGGTCCACGTTGAGTAACCGACCGACTAGTTGTGAAACTAGTCGGTCAGTGACTCTTCTTAGACCGACTAGTTCCATATGTCTGTGCTTTGATCTTTTCTCTGTTCACCCATTAGTCGGTTTACGTTAATTGACCGACCGACTAGTTGATGAACTAGTCGGTCGGTGATTGTTCTTTGACCGACTAGTTGAGTTCAGAAAAGAGCCGTTGGAGCCCTAATTGAAACGTTTTTCTCTCTCTCTCTCTCCTCTAACCTATATATACTTGATGGGCTGCATTCATTGCTGCCAAGGCTGATATTAATGCAAGTTTAGAGTTCAAGAGAAATCAATCCAAGCTCATTCAAAGCTCATTCCCTCCATTCATTAATCTCTCCTAACTCTTACTTCCAAAGAGAGATTGATTGAGTGTGAAGCCTTCCAAGCCAAGTGCTTGATTCTAGGTCACCAACATCCCCAAAGCTCTCCATCGCTGTTCTACATCTTGGAGCTAGGGTTTGGTGCCACTTCTTCCTCAAAATCATCCTTGCCCTAATTCGTAAGCAATACTCAAGGCATAGGTATTTTGTTCGGTAAGAAGTTTCTTTATTTCATTTCATATTTGATTTGTAAGATTCACTCTCGGTTGTGAGAGTGTGGTTGTGATCCCGGGTTGTGGGAGTCACAAGTTACATTTTGTATGATTTGACTTGTGGAGGTTTTTCACAAGTATTTCATAGTGGAAATCTTGAGTTAGGGTTTCTAACTCAAGTATCCGGAGGGGATCCGGGTGGTTGGGACGTAGGATCACCGGGAACAAGTCGGGGAGACTTGGGTGGATCCGAACCCAGTAACATCTCTTGTTAGCATTGTTATTATTGTTGTTGTCATTCAATTTAAGCTTCCGCAAATTGATTTGGTAGTTGTTTGCATTATAATTAGGAATTATACTCCTCGTTATTTTTAAAGTACTATTCACCCCCCCCCCTCTAGTACTTGTGCAGTAGCTTGTAGGGCATTACATTTACCTTATCCTTGTTGCTTCTCAATTTCACATCACTAATAGCTCCCTTCACTGCTGGCATCTGACTAGTGTTCAGTACGGGCCTTTTACTCCAGAGCCATGACTGAATCCATTCTCTACCCTCATTATGGGAAACTCGCAACCCTTTGTGAAAAAAGTAACTGGGAAGCAGAGGTTTGGAATTCAACTGGCATTTTGAAAGTTCGGATCACGCATCTAGCAGCTAGCTAATAGTTGAAGAGAGATTTAGCAACTTATATCAAAAAGGTAAAATAAAAGAAAAGTTCAAAACTAAAGAAACAAGTAGAGCAGGAATCCTTATTTGCTACGCAGTGGCTTCCATAGGCTGAACACCAACATAAACAAATTTAATGTTAACTTCACTAAAACACAGAATCTTTTAAATTGTCATTACAGAGCACAAATATTTGGCACTTTCCAAAATCTAAAACTAAAAACAGACTGCATTGGTCATGACATGTGCCAAGTCAGGAAAAAGGGAAAAAGCGTTTCTCAAACAAATAGTAATAATATATTACCAAGAATTTATTGATAGATTGAACTCCAAAAAATAAAGACCCACTGATCACGCACTGGTAAAAGAAAGAATCTTAATTTATTAGACGAATTTAGATCTCTCAAGACCAAAACAGCTGTTGGGAAAAGAAATTAGACTTTAAATAAATTCTACAGAACCAATATTGATACTGATTGACAAAGAATGGAAATGCGAAAAAAATAACTGAATGAATGATTTGTATTTTTGGAACATCATATTGATTTCAACATGAGCAACCATTACATCGACATGGAATAAACAATTGGAACTAAAGAACTGCAGCAACAAAAAATAAATAAATAAAATGCACGTACTGAACACTAGTCAGATGCCAGCAGTAAAAGACACTAAATTCGTCTAATAGATTAAGATTCGTTCTAATATGGATAGGTTCATGAAAATATTTTTTAAAATTTACAAAGGTATATGTGAATACCATATAAAATCATGGTAAATTCGAGACATTTCACCATTGAAGTAGGATTTGGCATCCTGAAAAAGTTCAAGAAGGAAGCGTCACAGTAGTTTTGAGAAAGAACGGGGACAATGCAAATCAAACATAGCCCTACCGACCCGACCCGCTTCGACCCAATCCATTGACACTGGAATTTTAAGGAGTCGTCTCACAAACCCTAGGGAGAAGGGGTAGATAAAGAAAGCGCACCACCAATTGTCAGGTACTTCACTCATCTCACTTGGCGCTTAAATTGTTCGTCCTTTTACCAAGTCTTGTTGTTTTGCAAAACTTATCTTGATGCATTCCGACAGAAAATCGTGCGAATTTTAAGCTTGAGTTCTGAACAGATGTTGATTGGGATCCGCATTGGTTCTAGGGTTTTATGTTTCATCTGACTAGTGTTCAGTTCTAGGGTTTGTGCGTTTCTCAATTTCACATCACTAATAGCTCCATTCATTGCTAGCATCTGACTAGTGTTCAGTACGGGCCTTCTCCAAAGCCATGACTGAATCCATTCTCTACCCTCATTATGGGAAACTCACAACCCTTTGATCTGAAAAAAAAAGTAACTGGGAACCAGAGGTTTGGAATTCAACTGGCATTTTGAAAGTTCGGATCAGGCATCTAGCAGCTAGCTAATAGTTGAAGAGAGATTTAGCAACTTATATCAAAAAGGAAAAATAAAAGAAAAGTTCAAAACTAAAACAAGTAGAGCAGGAATCCTTATTTGCTACCCAGTGGCTTCCATAGGCTGAACACCAACATAAACAAATTTAATGTTAACTTCACTAAAAACACAGAATCTTTTAAATTGTCATTACAGAGCACAAATATTTGGCACTTTCCAAAATCTAAAACTAAAAACAAACTGCATTAGTCTTGACATGTGCCAAGTCAGGAAAAAGGAAAAAAAGCGTTTCTCAAACAAATAGTAATAATATATTATCAAGAATTTATTAATAGATTGAACTCCAAACAATAAAGACCCACTGATCACGCACTGGTAAAAGAACGAATCTTAATCTATTAGACGAATTTAGATCTCTCAAGACCAAAACAGTTGTTGGGATAAATTCTACAGAACCAATATTGATACCGATTGACAAAGAATGGAAATGCGAAAAAAAATAACTGAATGAATGAATCGTATTTTTGGACTATCATAATGATTTCAACATGAGCAACCATTACATCGACATGGAATAAACAATTGGAACTAAAGAACTGCAACAACAAAAAATAAATAAATAAAATGACATGAAACATAAAACCCTAGAACCAATGCGGATCCCAATCAACATCCGTTCAGAACGCAAGCTTAAAATCCGCATGATTTTCCGTCGGAATGCATCAAGATAAGTTTCGCAAAACAACAGGACTTGGTAAAACGACGAACAATTTAAGCGCCAAGTGAGATGAGTGAAGTACCTGACAAATGATGGTGCGCTTTCTCTATCTACCCCGTATCCCTGGGGTTTGTGAGACGAATCCTTAAATTCCAGTGTCAATGGATTGGGTCGAAGCAGGTCGGGTCGGTATGGCTATGTTCGATTTGCATTGTCCCATTTCTTTCTCAAAACTACGGTGACGCTTGTGATGCTTCCTGAACTTTTTCAGGATGCCAAATCCTACTTCAATGGTGAAATGTCTCGAATTTACCATGATTTTATATAGTATTCACATATACCTTTGTAAATTTTAAAAATATTTTCATGAACATATCCCAAAATTCACGAGACTTGCTCTCATACAGTTGTATCCTTCTTTATGGAAATTTATACTCTGTATTTCCTTTGCAGTTTTAATGTTCTTTTTTTCTTTTCCTTCTTTTTACTTTTTTTGAATAAAAAATAAATCCATAAGAGAACCATCATACTGTTTTTATTAACAAAAATTGTCATGTGATGACCATATTGCACTACTTAAATATCATAGCATTTGTGGTATTTTCACGTAAATACCATACCATTTTAGGTCATAAAAATTGCTATCTTTTTTTGAACTTTAGTAAGAGTGCTGTTAATATTAACACCGTAAGCTCCTATGGATTCACTACATCTTTAAATTCACGCATCTCTTTATTAAAAACCACTCTTATTTCCAAAAAAACCACTCTATTAAAAACCACTCTTAATATTAACACCGTAAGCCCCTATGGATTCACTACATCTTTAAATTCACGCATCTCTTTATTAAACCCCACTCTTATTTCCAATTTTTACCTCACCACTTTCCAATTCTGCCAATTCTTTGACATACTCTTCATCCTTCATCTCTCTCTAGCCTCTTTGGGCACGAGGGAGTGGATTCCAAAGAGAATATCGCTGGATTGAATTATTATTGTTCCTTCTTCCGCCGACAAAACCTTCTTTGTTTAACTACCACTTTCTCTATCTCCCCCCACCCAAAGCTGGCGAACGAGATGGACGACGGAGAGTACTGGCTCCCCTCTGATTTTCTTACCAACGACTTCATCGTCGAATAAGAGATGCTCAACGAGACCAAGACCAAGACCAAGAACGACTCTGTCATCTGGTTAACTCGTCACATGATGACACTCTCTTTCCTTCACGAGGAACTCCAGAACTACTCTTCTGCTCTCAAAGAAAAAACCCAATGGTATGTTTTTCTGCCTCTTAAATTTTTTGCCCTTCTGATTATCCTTAAATCTAGGATCTAACTTTTTCTTTACGGGGTTTTTTGTATTTAGCCTTCGAAGATGGCGAACTCTCCTCAATCGACGTTGTTAGATGGGGAGATGGTCGTTCTCAAGCATCGACGGCCCGAAGCACTTGTATCAAACCCCAGTAGCTAAAAATCTCAACAATATGTGTGGCTTTTACTCCAGTCAAGATCTCATCTAGCAGCAGCTTCAGGCCACTCGAGTATGTAAACTATTTTGCTCTATTGAGAATTTTTGCTCTTTAGTTCTTTTACTTAATATTTTATTCTAGTATGTTTTAGTTTTATCAGCTTAAGAGGCAGCAGCTCCTAGAGCAACAGCAGCATTCTACTGCGTGGGAACGGAACCAAAACAGTGCAACAAACTCCGACAGGCTTCTCGATATGTCGAGCTCCGCTTGACAGCAGCAGCATCAACTTGTAAATAGAAGTGTGGTGAAATCATATAACCGATGAGTAAATAAGTAATTTTGTTTATGCATTTAGGTAATGACAAGCTTGTAAGTAAAATTGTGGTGAAATCATAAGAGTTTGCGGTGTAACTAATGTTACTGTTAGACTAAATTACCCTTAAATAACGTTTTGCTAATCCATTAGTGTGATCCACATGATCCTACAACCACGGTTGGGGGAATTTACAACGGGAGTAAAAGCAGAGGAGAAAATTTACCAGGCAGACAAAATTTGGAAAGGATGGTAAATTTAGGACGGTCGGTGGCAATCAGTAGTCGATCGATGTTGATAGAAGGGCATAAGAGAAAGAGGTATCTATTTAACGGCCTAGGATTAAACGTTGTACTCCTGAAGCATTTTAATTGTGGTTGGTTGCTTCTTAATGTTACTGTTAGACTAAATTACCCTTAAATAACGTTTTGCTAATCCATTAGTGTGATCCACATGATCCTACAACCACGGTTGGGGGAATTTACAACGGGAGTAAAAGCAGAGAAGAGAAAATTTACCAGGCAGACAAAATTTGGAAATGATGGTAAAATTAGGACGGTCGGTGGCAATCAGTAGTCGATCGATGTTGATCGAAGGGCATAAGAGAAAGAGGTATCTATTTAACGGCCTAGGATTAAACGTTGTACTCCTGAAGCATTTTAATTGTGGTTGGTTGCTTCTTAATTTGAATAGAAAATTTAAGCATTGTCTTACGAACAATATCAATTGCTCAAATTTGATTTCTATAAAGTATAAAAAAATTTATCTCTATAAAATATAACCATGGTTTGACATTGTTTTGGTTTTATAATGTGTTGATTGATTATATCAATTATGTCAATTATGTGTTAATGGTTGTTAGTCGTTAGTTTAATTATATATTGATATTAGTATATTTGTTTGATTATAAAGTATAAAAATTTGATTTCTATAAAATATAAACATGGTTTGACATTGTTTTGGTTTTATGATTGGTTGATTGATCGGTCCTAAACATATTTGATTAACAGTTAAACCAATTAGATTTCTATAAAGTATAAAAGTTTTATCTCTATTAAATATAACCATGGTTTGACATTGTTTTGGTTTTATAATTGGTTGATTGACAGTCTTAAGTAAGTTTGTTTAACTGTTAAAGTGGTTGATTAAGTATCGTTTGGCTGGGGATCCTCATCCTATTTAGGCGACAATTTTGTCTAAAATTATTTCTTGTACCTTGTAATTGTACAATAAGGTGGTGGGTATGCTAAATTAATTGGATTGTTAAAATGTATGTGTTAATGGTTGTTAGTCGTTAGTTTAATCATATATTGATGTTAGTATATTTGTTTGATTATAGAATAATAATTTAAACAAGTTTGTTAACAGTGTATCTATTTTTAAATGTTCACATTCAAGTGACCGAAGTTATTGGTTAACAAATAATCGCATATTATCCACGCTCAGTTTCCTTATTTTATATGCATAATTTAGATGGTTCTAACAGTGTCAGTTAACTTTTTTTACAATTATTATTTGATTAGTCGATGATTTATTTTTATGTTAAGGTGAACACCTTTGTAAAGTTTTGTTATTCATTCACTCCTGAAGTTACACGATTATTAAGGCCAGATGGTGGATACACTTGGGTTTCAGATATAGTTATCAAAGATGTGCAGTCAGAGTTACTAGATTGGAATTCCAATCTATCATTAAGGAATAAGGTTATGAGAATTGATTCTATGTTTACTTCAAGCTTTGGAGGAAAAAATTTTATTTGGCGCATCATAATAAATGATGATGAGAAGGCTGTAGTAATTCCAAACACGAACGGAAGCAAGACCTTTGACATATATTTATTGGCTTAACTAGGAATACACTTTGATGTATCCTTTTGTATCTAGTTAAGTGTCGTTCTAGTTTTGATGATAGCAAGCAACTTAATGATTAACATCTTTATGAATTCAGAGACAAGATTGCGGCATGCCCGAATTCATGCCATTGGCAAAACAAATTATCATGGGCTGTTGTCGCAAACTTTGAAGGGGCTGAAATCAAGCATGCTCCAATGACTCCTTTATGACAGCACTCAGTAGGGATCAGCATGGGACGGGTCGAGTCAGGCCAAATAGATACCCAATTCAAACGGACTGGCTTTTGGGCCAGCCCAAAGCCATATGGGCTTTTTTAAGAATGCACAAATGGGTTTAAAGAGGGCTTTGGGCCTACTCATCGGGTCTCTTAATAAAATTACAATAAAAACATTAAAAATATAATAACAGACATGTCACATTCAAATTAATACTCGAATTCATCCTGATTACAAACTAAAATGAAAAAATTAATACAAATATACTTTCTTTCACTACACCCATAATAATAACATCAAGCATAACAATTACACCAATTAATCCCATCACCCCCACAAAGCATTCTTAAATTTAGATAAAAGGGAACTGCACTTGAGAGGAGCATTTGTTCCAAGGCAATACAGCGCACTCAACAAGACTAACCCTCATAAATAACATTAAAACAGGAGCAAAAATACCACAGTTACAAGAACCCTAAGTGCTCTCATCCTTTACCAACCATACAAAATGAAAGAAAAAAATAAATAAATGAAAGACCCAAAATCTAATGTAAGCCAAAACCAACTATCTAAATAAATTTCATAATTCCAAGAAGTAAGCATTTTGATGCCAATCACTCAATCAAAGACACAAAATCTACACAGAAGAGAACCAGAAAGGTTAACCTTCGATAGCGATCTACTGAAGTTCGGAGGTCACTGTGCTCCGGCGATCAATCTTCGGATTTTTTGGCCCGGTGGTCGTCGAATGGATCTTCTTGAGACCCCGCGAAACCCCAATGCCCTAAAACTGCATGAGAGGTTGAGATCGCAACCATGATTCTCCACTGCTGAATAAAAATAGAAAACCATCGTACCAAGACACACAACAAAAAGCTAGGGTCTGAGTCTTACGTGTCGGATCAAATGGGATGAGGGACAAATCGTGCCCGCAGTCTGACCTTCGTGTGAGTTATTAGAGAGAGATCCGGTCGGATTCTCGGCAGCGAGGAGAAACCCTATAAAATTTGAGAGAAATATTCGTTGGGCGAGATTCGAAGATTTTCAGAAGCTTACACAAGCTTGGTGTGTCACGTGTGGGCAAGGCAGAGCCTATCGGGTTTTGGGGGGAAAGCCCGACTTCTTCGCGTGGGCAGCGGCAGGATCGGTTAAGCATAAAAAGCGAAATAAAATATGAGGTCTAAGTATCAATGCAAAATTTTTAGGAGCATTCAAATAATTGAAGCTCATTCGGTTTATTTAAACATTTTTCTGTTGTGAATGGGTATTTACTGGGTTGGATGAGTTATTGGGCCAACCCAAGTGTTTGGGCCCATATCTGTATAAGCCCACTTGTATTCTCCCCTTTGGCTATAAATATAGACCTGAGGGCTCTCCCCTGTGTAGTTGATTCATAACACGTTATCAGCACGAGCCTCTAAAACTTTTTTTCCACAAATTTTTCCGTTCGTTGCGAAGGCGAAGGTGAAGGCGAGACGGGAGATCCACGAGCGCGGTGCAAGGCTTCCTCCATCAAGGGTCGTCATCCGCGTAGGGCTTCGAGCAACCGTCGCTATATCCGGAGGACGGATATAGAGGTAAAAATACTAAAAACGATACTTTTAATCATACGTATGAATGCCCCTCCCCTAGATCTCGCAAGATCGTCATGGGGATTCATCGTCGCCTTGAAAACGACGGATTTTCCATCCCAAAAATCAATTTTTTTAGGGTTTTTGGATTTTCTGTAAATACCAAACCCTAAATCTACCCTAATTCCCCCCCCCCCCCCCCCCCCCCCGGCCACGCCGTCCCCCCCATGGGGGGGCTGCCGCCGCCGCACCCCCCCTGCAGGGGGGGCGGCGCGGCCCCTGCCGCCGCCCTCCCCTGCAGGGGGCCCCCCCCCCCCCCCCCCCCCCCCCCCCCCCGCTCCCCCCCGCAGAGGGGGGCGGCGGCCCCCTGCGCCCCCCCCCCCCCCGCAAAGGGGGGCGGCGGCCCCCGCCTCTCCCCCCCCCGCGGGGGGCGGCGGCCCCCGCCGCGCCTCCCGTGCAGGGGGGCGGCGGCGGCGGCGCCCCCCCTTCTGCAAAACCCTAAACAGAAAAAAAAACGCAGAGATGTGGGCCTGAAGCCCACAGCAGATCTGTGGGCTTCAGGCCCACAGAATTCAACACAAAAAAAATTATTCAGATCTGTGGGCCTGAAGCCCACAGCAGATCTGTGGGCTTCAGGCCCACAGATTTCCAAAAAAAATGCCAGATCTGTGGGCCTGAAGCCCACAGCAGAACCTGTGGGCTTCAGGCCCACAGATTTTCATCAAAAAAAATTTGGGAGGAGGCAAAGGGCTATAAATTTGCCTCAAAAGGCAATTTATTAGCCTAAAAATTAATTTAAAATGGGGATTCAAAGGCAAAATATTCGTGAAAAATCACGGTAAATTACGGGACAAATATCGGGCAGACAAGGACATTTTGGGGATTTTTTTGGGGGGGCCTTTGGGATGATGAGTGAACCTTTTTCCTCATACAAAAGAAAATGTTAACTTTGGGCTCTTAATCAATTTAATTGATTAAACCCACTTACTTTACAACCTATGCATCGTAATTTCTTTTACATGCTTTACATCTATGGCAAAATTATGTGGATATTATTTGCGTGGTTGTACATTTTATTTAAAAACTTAATAATTAGGAAGATCCTGCGACCGCTCTGCCGTTAGTTACCTAAACTAACGGTGTATGACGTTGCCCAGTGGTCCAATAATTATTAAGTGATTAAATATCGTTTTATCCTCATATGAATAAACTGCCTGTGATGTCTGTGGATGAAAATGTTGATGAGCACAATATTCTTGCATGAATTGCTAAATGTGGTTTTTGGATCGTCCGTTTAGTCCCACAGTTTATTTTCCGCACTTTTCTTTTATTTTTAAGAGAAATTGTAGTGAGGAATTTATGTAAATGTCAAAGAAAGAAGACCTACTTCCATGGAGTCGGAAGCTACGCTTGAAGACGAAGATATTAAATGGGACCCACGGGGTTTCCAAAGTTGTATTTTCATTTTAATTCAAGCTGCAAATTTGTATAATTTGGACTGTGGACTCTTGGACTTTTTCTTGTGGGACTGGCTGATCCACACATTTAGCTTTTCATTAAATATTGCTTCCGCATGAAAATGTTTTTCTGATTGATTATTAATTCATGCATGTTTGTGCTCTGCTAGATAAATGGCTAAAATTGCAAGCGTTGACTTTGAAGTGCTGGATGCATCAGGCAGAACCTATCTAAGCTGGCAGCTAGATGTTAAGTTTCACCTGCGGGCCAAGTCCCTCATCACTGCTGTGACTGAAAAAGAAAATGTTAGCGATATATAGAAGGCGCAAGCCATCATCTATATTCGCCGCCATGTGGACAAGACCTTAAAGGCTGAGTACCTTACGGTCGAAGATCCACTTGAGCTATGGACCGTCCTTGAGGACAGGTATAAACATCAGAGAGATGTTATACTCCCAAGGGCGAGATATGAGTGGGAGAACCTGAGACTGCAGGACTTTAAGTCCATTGCTGAGTACAACTCAGCACTTTTTAGCATCACCTCACGCCTGAAGTTGTGTGGTGAAAAAGTCTCAGAAGATCGCATGCTGGAAAAGACGTATACGTCTTTCCATGAAAAGGATGCGATACTTATGCAGCAATGCCGTAAACGTAAGTTCACCAAGTATTCAGAGCTGCTGTCATGTCTTCTCATGGCCGAGCAAAACAGAGAGCTTCTTCTCGCCACTCACAATATGCGCCCTCCCGGCACTGTCCCCCTACCAGAAGCTCACCATACCTCTTCCTTCAAAAAGAAGAGGGACAATAAAAGAAAAGAAAGACCACAGAAAGGGGGACAACAGAAAAGAGCCAAGGGCCCACCACAGCAGCTCAAGAATGAAGGGAAGCGCAAGTTCACCTAGCGCATGAATGATAACAAGAAAAACAATGCACCCCCACCCAAGAGGGACTGGGAAGAACAGTGCCACAGCTGTGGCATGACAGGCCACTGGTCTAGAGTGTGCAGGACCCCAGTGCATCTCCAGGAGCTTTATAAACAAAGCAAGAAAAAGAATGCTGAATCAAACCTGGTGGCTGCGAATAATGCAGTCAAATTCACAGCAAAATACTTCGAGTCAGATAATCTGCTTGATTAACCCGTTATCATTTATCTTAGCATTTTATTATATGAACATTTTATTTCTTGAGAGCTTTTATGTATCTTCAATTCTGTTGAATAAAATTTAGCCTTTCTAAATGCAAATGTTTGCTCATCTTTTTAGATGGAATGCTCTCATGATTGTCTAGTAGACAGCGCGTCAACACATACGATCCTTCAACACAAATGCTATTTTCATAGCATTATCCCGTATAAGAGCCATGTAAACACAATTTCAGGGCCATCAGACATAATTGAAGGTTCTGGGAATGCAATCTTATTGCTCCCCAATGGAACAGAACTAAAAATAAAAGATGGACTTTACTCTCCGAATTCCAAGAGAAACTTACTAAGTTTCAAAGATATCTGTTTTAACGGATTCCAATTGGAAACAGCAAATGTCAAAGGAAATGAATTAATGTATGTAACGTCTCAAGAAAATGGAGTTAAAACCATTCTTGAACGTTTTGAGAGCCTCTCATCAGGACTCTACCATACAAAAATTCGGAGAGAGGAAGCAAACCTGACGGAGCACCTGAAGTGCCCGACATCGGCCAAATTCTTACTTTGGCACGATAGACTTGGCCACCCCGGATCTGTGATGATGCACCGCATCCTAGCACAATCCCATGGGCATAACCTGAAGAACCAGAAGATTCTTCAGAAGGGAGAATTCCATTGTGTACCCTGCTTTAAGGGTAAATTAATAACAAGGCCATCACCACTTAAAGTGGATATTGAGTCTCCTAGCTTCCTTGAAAGAATACACGGAGACATATGTGGACCTATCCACCCCCCTAGCTGGCCTTTTAGGTACTTTATGGTACTGATTGATGCATCTTCGAAATATTCGTATGTGTGTCTACTTTCAACCCGCAACTTAGCTTTTCCAAAGCTTTTGGCACAAATAATAAAGTTGCGGGCGCATTTCCCAGACAACCAAATAAAGAAAATACGTCTGGATAATGCGGGGGAATTTACCTCTCAGTCATTCCAAGAATATTGCCAGTCAACGGGAATAGAAATTGAACATCCTGTGCCGCATGTTCACACCCAGAACGGGTTAGCTGAGTCACTAATTAAAAGACTCCAATGGATCGCACGACCATTGCTGATGAAATCCCAGTTGCCGGTGGATGCATGGGGACATGCAATTTTGCATGCTGCATCACTAATAAAAATTAGACCCTCAGGAGATCAGAGTATATCTCCAATGCAACTCGCATATGGAACGCCGCCGAACATCTCTCACTTGAGAATCTTCAGCTGCGCAGTTTATATCCACATTGCACCACCACAGAGGACCAAGATGGGTCCTCAACGTCGCCTAGGTATCTACGTAGGGTTTGACTCACCCTCCATTATAAGATACCTAGAACCCCAAACGGGGGACGCTTTCAAGGCACGCCTTGAAGACTGCAATTTTGATGAGACGTATTTCCCCAAAATGGGCCTAGACATCGAAAAGTCTAGTGCAAAGCAAATGTTAACGTGGGATACAAGAAGCTTGACCCACTATGATCCGGTAACAAAACAATATGATGATGAGATCCGGAAGATCTTACACATCCAGGACACAGTCCATAGATTACTGGACTCGTTCACTGACAACCAGAAGATTGTCAGATCACACATCCCTGCTGCGAATACTCCAGCTAGGATTGACATCCAGAAGGATGGATGCAATCCACCTGCAGCAGAAGTGGTTGCACCTCAACAGAAAAGAGGCAGACCACCAGGCTCCAAGGATAAAAACCCAAGAAAAAGAAAAATATCCGGAGACCTTGGGACGATACCCCCACAGAGAAACGAGCTCGTGTCCATACCCTCTCCCCTCCCGGAATCCACTGCAGAGGAACTGCCGGGAGAAACAGAAATATCACTAAATTATGTACGTACATGGGAGGTATTGGACAGAAAGAGTACAGTCGTCGATGATGACTTCACGTTTCACATTGCCATTCACGTCGCCGGAAGCGATGATGATTATGAACCACACTCCGTTGCTGAATGCAAACGTAGAGATGATTGGCCAAAGTGGAATCAGGCAATAGAAGCCGAGCTAGACTCGCTTCAGAAACGAAAAGTCTTTGGGCAAATAGTCCAGACACCTACCGATGTCAAACCTGTGTGATACAAATGGGTATTCGTCAGAAAAAGAAACGAAAATAATGAGATCGCACGCTACAAAGCTAGACTTGTAGCACAGGGATTTTCCCAAAGACCGGGTATAGACTACGACGAAACATACTCCCCGGTCATGGATGCGATCACGTTCAGATTCCTGATAAGCTTAACAGCAAAGGAAGACCTAGATATGCAGCTAATGGATGTTGTGACTGCGTATCTGTACGGCAATCTCGACAAGGAGATCTACATGAAACTTCCTGATGGCTTTTCAATGCCTGCTGAACTGAAAGATAGACCTCGGGACGTCTATTCTGTTAAGCTACAAAGATCATTGTATGGTCTCAAACAATCAGGAATAATGTGGTATAACAGACTCAGTGAGTTCCTTGTTCAACAAGGATTCACGAACAATGAAGTCTGCCCTTGTATCTTCATAAGAACAAAGGGAAAAGGATTCGTGATAATAGCTGTCTACGTAGACGATCTGAATCTCATAGGATCTCCCGGAGAGATCGCTGAGATATCTGTAAGCCTAACAAAAGAATTCGAAATGAAAGACCTAGGCAAAACCAAATTCTGCCTTGGCTTACAGATTGAACATCAAAAAGACGGAATCCTATTACACCAAACCACATATACGAAGAAAATGTTGCAAAGATTCCATATGGACCATTGCCATCCATTGAGTACACCTATGGTGGTACGATCCCTGGATGCACATAAAGACCCCTTCCGGCCGCTGGAAGATGTGGAGGATATACTTGGTCCAGAAGTTCCATATCTGAGTGCCATCGGAGCACTACTATATCTGGCAAACTGCACGCGTCCCGATATAGCGTTCGCAGTAAATTTGCTTGCCAGATACAGTGCAGCGCCTACACATCGCCACTGGACCGGGGTAAAGCACCTTATGCGCTACCTCCAAGGGTCTGCAGATTTGGGACTCTTCTACAAAAATGGAACATCCTCTACACTTGCAGGTTATGCTGATGCAGGGTACTTGTCTGATCCCCACAAAGCAAAATCTCAGACTGGGTACGTGTTTACCTACGGAGGGACAGCCATTTCCTGGAGATCCATCAAGCAAACCCTGACGGCGACCTCATCCAATCACTCGGAGATCATTGCCATCCACGAAGCAAGCAGAGAATGCGTATGGCTACGCTCAGTCATCCACCATATCTTGTCTACGACCGGACTGAAGACTGGAGACCTCGAGCCCACTACCATGTTCGAGGACAACGCTGCTTGCATAGCTCAGCTACGAGATGGCTTCATCAAAGGCGACAGAACGAAACACATCTCACCAAAGTTCTTCTGGACGCACGAGCTACAGAGAGATGGCAAGATCGACATCAGACAAGTGCAGTCATGTGACAATTTGGTAGATTTGTTCACTAAAGCCCTTCCTACTGCTACCTTTAGAAAACTTGTACATATGATTGGAATGAGAAGCCTAAGAGATCTGAAAGCTTGAGAGCTTGTACAGATAAGGGGGAGTTTGGCAGAGTTTGTACTCTTTTTCCTTAACTATGATTTTTCCCACTGGGTTTTCCATAGCCAAAGGTTTTAACGAGGCAAATCTCACCAACTCAGGATCATGAAGTATCCACCCCATGTGAGACCCATACAGGCTCAGAATCCTGAAGTATTCATGAGCAGGGTCCACAACTATGGCTGGATAAGGGGGAGTGTTGTGAATGGGTATTTACTGGGTTAGATGAGTTATTGGGCCAACCCAAGTGTTTGGGCCCATATCTGTATAAGCCCACTTGGATTCTCCCCTTTGGCTATAAATATAGACCTGAGGGCTCTCCCCTAAGTAGTTGATTCATAACATTTTCTAGCTTTTTGAGAAGCAACGTTTTTTATCAAAGGTTTATATTCAATACTTTCAAGTATATCTCTCTCAATAGAAAGACTACTCAATCCATTTAACCAATGTTGAGTCATGGTTGATCTTAAATATGTTTTTAGTATTTTTCAACTTGGAAAAACTTCTTTCCGCCGAAGCAACTGTTACTGGGACGGTCAACAATCTCCTATATGCAATGCTTGTATTAGGAAAAGAATCCGTCTTATTGACATAATCTAAAATCAAAATTGGAGTATTAATTTCTGTATGTAATATTTCTTCTAAGACTCTTAGCTCTGAAAAAAGATCACACCCATCAATATCGGAATGTTCGCCAACTTTCAAAAAAAATTCAAGCTCTATGCACCGGCTCTTCAAAATACTTTCATGTGAACATTTTTCTAAATCAAATAAAAATCCAAATATCTTTTCATACTCCACAAATTCTTCAAATCTCGTTTTAATTGAAACAACAACTTGATCAACTATATGTAGGGAAAACTCGATTCGAAAAGATTCTTCAATTGAAAGTCTAACCTCATCATTATTATTTTCATCCAACCTTTTCTTTCTATGAATCACACGTTTCTCACGGAACTTTGGTTCAACATCTAATTCTTTTGCAATTTCTTTTGTAGCATCCATGGCAGACTCAACCCCATTCTCCCTATATTTTTCAAAATAAGAAATAAGGCCTTTCAATTGATCAATATCAATGTCAAGATGCATATCTTTAGATTGTAACTTTTTGCTAACAATATTCACTGCAAATAATATAGCATACCAAATATTCATAGACAATAGAAATTCAAAGTCTTCTATCTCATATTTGGCTAAAGAATTTGCTTTACTTTTTGTTTTAGCATCATCACTAACATTCGCTAATTCAAGAAGAGCATCCCTTATGTTCGGAGCTTGGAATTTTATGGCCTTTACTCTTTCAATTTGACTTTCCCACCGAGTATTAGAAAGTTGTTTAACAGTAAACTTAGGCACATTGTCTTGCAATACCTTCCACCTTTTTTAGAAGAAAACAGACAATATATACGTTGCACCACACCAAAAAAAGATAAAGCTCTGGTGCATGAATTAACCGCATCACATAGCACAAGATTAAGATTGTGACAACCACATGGTGTATAAAATGCTCTGGGATTTATATCTAGAAGCCTCTTTTGCACGCCTTGGTGTTTTCCTTTCATGTTCGATCCATTGTCATAGCCTTGGCCTCTTATGTCACTTACATCAAGATTATGTATTTCTAAAGCACTTACAAGTACATCAAAAAGACCTTTTCCAAATGTATCATCTACTTTCAAAAATTCTAAAAAGTACTCCTCAATTTTGATAGGACTTACCGAAGTATTCACACATCTTACAATAAGAGTCATTTGTTCTTGATGGCTTGCATCGGGAGTACAATCAAGTATGACAGAAAAATATTTTGATTGTTTCAATTTTTTTATTATTACTTGTTTAACTTCAGAAGCTAACAATTCAATCAATTCATTTTGGACGGCATGACTCAAATAATGATTATGAACCTCACCATGTTGTATTCGTCTAACATGTTCTTGCATCACATGATCAAATTCTGCAATCATCTCAATAATGCTCAAAAAGTTCCCATTATTAGGTTCATAGATCTTCTCATTCGTCCCACGAAATGCAAGATTACATTTCGCAAGATGTTTAACCACGGAAATAATCCTCACTAACAATTGTTTCCAATGCTCTTTTTCTTTGTTGATTAGTATCGAAAGCTAATCCTATAACGCATGCTTTACATAGAACTATGATATAATTAACTGTCATTTGTATGTACTTAATTAAACAAGAGATATGAAGGGTAGACCGTAGTTGAAAGGAGACAAGATCCACCATGGTTTTGGATGTGAGTGAGATGATATTAATTAGAAATTATTTCCTGAATGGTTCCATAATTATTAGGGCCTGTCTAAAACTGTTCAACTTATATTTCATTTACAACCTAATACATTTAGCACATATTTGGCTCTCAAGTTTTTTAAACGTAATTTAGAATTATTGCTAGAATTTAAAGATAATGTGGATGGCTTAAATTCTTTTAGTAGGGAAGGTGACAGAAAATTAAACCTAACACTTGTAACCTTGTTACCATCCTGTCAAAAAAACTGATGATAATCCAGTTCTATTGTTACAATGGACAGAGTTCTGAGATAATAATGTAGCAGGAAAATAACTGTTTTGAGTCTTAAGTTGTCATTTTGCAAAAACCAATCTAACTGAAAGCCATCATCCAACAACCAATCTAACTGAATCCAACAACCAATCCATTCATCAAATTGCACAACATTAAGGTAAAAATGCACAAACCCCAAATCAATAACCATAGATTGAAAATCGATCAATTCCATAATTAAAATAGAAAATAAGATAAAAATTTACTGTGGATTGGAGCCGAATCAGTCGATTGGAGCGGATTGGAGCCGAATGAGCCAATTGGAGCCGGAGGCGGAGGTCTGACTTCTGAGAGAGGGAGAAAGATCGGTGATGGAAGGCGACTTAGGTGAGTCGATGACGAAGCCACGAAGGTCCGACAGACTCCGACCGTCCAAGACCGCCGACCGGAGGGAGAGAGACGGAGGGCCGGTGGGGCGGGGGCCGAATCGGCGACGGCGTCGATGGCGAATGGGCGATGTGAGCCGGAGGCCCGGAGGGAGATTATAGTAGGAGAGACGGGGAGAGAGGGGGAGAGAGGGAGAGAGAGGGGACGAGAGCGAGAGAGAACCGTGAGAGAGCAACGTCGTTTCGGTTTTCTTTTTGCTAGGGTTTGACTGTGCGGCTACGGTTTGCCTTTTGAGATTCCCCTCAATATCTCTCTCAGTTGTGATGTAGGGCCGGTTCGTTCGTTTTCTCGAACAGAGAAATAAGAATAAGGGAAAGTTTGTAGTCCAAGAAGAGAGAAAATTGAGTTTTGTATTGTTTTGAATGGAATGAAGTATGGAAAGTGGGGTCTGGAATAAAAATTGGGGTCCACTTTTTATTCTTGTGTTCTTTTGGGATTGGAAAATTGGAATGAGAAAGTGGAAAGGTGGTGAGTTGGAGATGAGAGAGTGGGCCCCACTTACTCCTCTATTCCAATGCATTCCCAACTTTTTTCAAGGAATACAACTCTTGGGATGGAGTCCCAAATAGTGCTGCCACGTGGGCAAGGAATACAATTTTCCATTCTTGCAAAAGAACAGCCTTTGGGAATGGAGTCTGGGAATAGAGGGAACAGTGCATGAATAGTGCCGATTTCTCTATTCTCACCTCTATTCCCGCCAAAAGAACATGCCCTTACCCGTTGGCATGGAAGATTGGGCTTGACCTGAGGCGGGCAAAAATAAATGTTGGGCTTACGAATGGGTCGAAATAATGTTGGGCTTAAGAATAAAAATATATGGGAGGCCTTTCAAAATTGGAGGCTTAAGGCAGCTGCCTAATTGCGTTTACTATAGAACCGGGCCTGGGCAGGGGTGAAAAGGCCCGATCGGGGTTTGGGCCACTTATGTCACGAGCGGGTTTTGGGCCACTTGTAACCATGTTTTAAATATATATCGGATTCCAGCTACCTACATCATCTACAAAACAAATTCTAATTCAAATCAATTGTCATTCTTTTAGGCCATAAAGACAATAAAGACTTCTATTAGACTCTTCGAAATACTAAATGTATGCACCTTTTAACATTGACATCCATTGATTTGTCGCATATTTGTTTAGAAAAAAGACGTGGCCGTAAACTTGTGCATCTCTTCCGATTTTATTGAATGAACCGTTGTTACATCGTATCTTCTAACCTTTTCCACAGTTGAATATCTTCTAACTTTTCCCCCATTTGTAAGGACATATCCGTAAATTAAAATAAACCACTTATACACATCTCTTCTATAAAAGAGAACATGCTACGATTGTCCTATGTGGCAGAGTTTGTCCCAGTCACAAGTTGAAGGGAGATAAGATATGACTAGGACAAAGGTGGACCCCTCATCCACATCACCCTCCACCTCACCCAATAAATCACCCCCTCAAATCCACTTATTTACATGTTTGCCATCCCTCTCACTCATTTACATATTTGTCATTCATCCCAAAAACTAACAATCACCCACTTATTTACTTGTTTGCCACCTCAAGATTTTTTTCATTTTAACCCATGATTTTACGTCTTTTATCCCCGACGATACCTGCACGCACACCCACATTTCTCACTCTTTTTCGTTTGCGCGCGTGCACCACATCCTATTCGTGGAGGTTTATTTTTTGCTCCGTGCACTGTGCGAGTTAACAATCCCAAAGGTCAAATGATTGACATATGCTTTGCCACCTCATCATGGTGGGGGCCATTTGGGAGTGGATGGGATTTTGGTCTTGCTTTGGGTGTGGCTTTGGGGAGTTGGCTTAAATGCATCTCCAATTCCCCTTATTTGCAAGCTCGTCATTGCTTCTTCATCAAACCCAAATGCCCTTTCCCTTCCACATATTTACGGGTTTGCCATCGGTCTTTTTTCACATTTGACCCCTTGCGCTTTTTGCACTTTAACACCATCATTTTACCCGTTTACCTCCGGATGATACACACCCACCCACACTTCTTACTCTTTTTCATTTTTGCCTGCGCATCATCTCCTCCCAACGATGCGCGCACACACACACATCCCCCCCTCTTTTCTCGCTCTTTTGTTATTTGTGTGCATGCACCGCATCCTGTGTGTTTTTTTCACTCCGTGCACTATATTTGGCTACCTCATTATGATGGGGCCCAATGGGGGGTGGGAGAGACGTAGGGTGCGGTTTGGAGTGTAGTTCTGTAGCACCCAAGTGAAGGCCCTCCATTCCCATAAATTACAAGCCTGCCATTGCCAAGTAAACCTCACTCTCCCACCAATTTTACGGATATGCCATTGGGGTTTATGCACTTTGCCCCCCACCCCAACCCCCAACACATTTTTTTGTAATTTAACCCCAACTTTTTTCCCTTTTACCTCCTGACGGTACATCTCACACACCCACACTTCTCACTCCTTTTTGGTTGCGCACTTGCACATCATCATGTGTGTGTATTTTTTTGCACCGTACGCTCTGTGCACGGATTATTTTTAGTCTTTTATACAATTGAGGGATGGTTTTGAATTTATTCCTACCAGGACAAATGGTTATCTCATTTGGCAACCGATTGTTCTACTATGACAAAGTGTTTACGAGAGTGAGGTGGCCGAATGGGGTGTTTATGAGTGGTTGGGTGTAAGGTTGGATGTTTTGGTGGAACCCCCAAAAAAGCCCACCACATTGCCTTTAATTGCAATGTTGCCACTGTTTTTTCATAAAACCCAGAGACACATCATCTTCCCCCTATTTACTAGTTTGTCAGCGCTCTTTTTCCACTTTACACTCCGTAATTTTTTTGCACTTTATTCCCTTATTTTTCTCTTTTTACACCCCTGACACTCCTATCTCACACACCCACACCTTTTTTCACTTTGGACCCCGCTTCTCCCCGAGTATTTTTTCCCGGTCCCCGTGCTCCATGTGCATGGATTTTTTTCATGGTCCCCGCATTTGCGTCCGGGCGAAGACTACATCAGAACTCTCCGGGCTTAGCAAATGATTTTCCTCCTTTTGCCCCCCGACCCTTCTCTCTCACATACCCACACTTTTTTTGCTTTGGCTCATGCTTATCCTCTTTTGCGCCAGAGCGACCAAATCATATGTTTCCTCCGGGAACGTGCAATTTCTAGCCTATTATACATTTGAGGAATTTGTCCTTCACGACGGGGTTTGTCCCATGCGACACTGTAACGACCCGTTCTCCAGGATACCCTGGAAGTGCAAATCCGTCTCAGGTATTCCTAGATCAACGAGCGTTACGTAGAAAGAGAGAAAAGAAGAGAGCAAAAAGAACACTGCAGGTCACCACGCACGTGCTGGGAAGTACAATTAAAACTCCATCACAGATATAACACTGAGAAATAAACAAAAGTACAATATTTCATTTATTTAATACATTGATACAATCTTTTACATAGACCATCTGTTCAAGGGGTACAAAAGAGGGAAGCTACACTAAGACAACGATAATCTTTGTCACGCCCCGCTTCCCAAGTATGGAAGGCGAGACGTGAGAAGGTCCGCTCAGACTTGGAGCTGTGAAGCTGCAAGTCTGATAAGCGTCCATATACTATAAAAATGACAGGTCCTTGCATTGCGACGAAACAACAATAATGATAAATAAAGGCAGACAAGAAACATCCACCAGGCATCCAACAAATATTCTAAACATCGCAGAAAAGTCACAAAGTAGTCTGAACGAAAGGCCTAAGACATGGTCGATACATAAACAGAGAGATAGGTGCTACGCACCGAAATCTAACAGCAACCACTAAAACAGCAACCACTAAAGGAAGTCACCAAGTGGGTCTAGGACTGGTCACCAGTGTCCTCGAACCCGGTCTCCACATGTACCTCGAAGTCAGCGTTTGTAAGCTGCTCGCCCTCTGTAACTACCTCTGACTCAGAACCTGACATGTGACACCCAAAGAGAAGAGGGCACATGTCAGCAAAAGTCTCCCAAGGAAAACGGAGGACTTTTGTGCAAGTATACGAATAAAAGCAAAGCGGCTAGCAGTTCTAATATAATGAGAGGACATGGCATTTAAAGATGCAATAATTAAAATGACATGATGAAGCAAACACGCACGTCGTAGCGAAAACTACGAAAACACTATTTCACGATTCACTATTCACTATTCACTATTCACTGATTATCACTTTGTGCATAGAGTTTCCGTCTTTTGGCTGAAGTGGCTGTACGGGCTCACTTCTACGCTCAAGCGACCGTTTAACCCTACCCCTCCACGTGTATATGGACTGGCGCCCATCTTCTGGATCACGAGCCATGAAGTGTTATTGGCATAGGGTTGTGCCCGCAAAGCAGGTGCCTAGCCTCAATGGTTAACAATTTTATCGTAGCGTGTGCTACACAATCATGATGACATTTCGATGCATGAATGACATGGCAAAATGCAGATAAGAATGCGTACAGTTAATCGAAAGTAAACGTGACATGACAGCATGAATGAAAGCATGGTAAAGGTGTCGGATCTAGCTTCGTTGTCAAGCTAGATCTAGTAAGGGCGTCTAGGCGACTATCATTTCATCGCCTAGTCTCTTTTATGCTAGTACACAAAATTGGCCTAAACGTGACCTAAACAACACTGGCAAGTATCACTTGCCTGTGTCCGGTGATGTCCGTTGTCGCGGGTTCGTCTCGACGAGCGTTACGCTATGGAGCGACTGGTTCTCCGTTTCGATTAAATATCTCTGAATTAGTTTCACCCCCAACATATTTAAATAACAAATCATTTTATTAGGTTCTCTAACCTAGGATGTTGTCCATCTCATAATATTAAACCAGCGATCATATAACATAGTAAGAGTAAAACCTTCCGTTGGGGTAGAAACATGCTAACAACAATTTTACCAACATTTTGATAATGGTTTAACACAAGTACTTATATAAGGGGGGCTACTGACCACAGTGCTCATGTCATCGTTTTAGTTGTAGATCTTAGTCAACCACACAGGGTACTGTTCATTGGCAACCTTATCATTGCATTCAACTCAAAAGTTTTAAGAGCTTTCATAGGTATTAGGGTGTTAATAACATGTCTTCATTAATTTGATCTCCCTTGTACCTGTACATAGTCTGTTCATCTGCTTTGTGATTTACAATACTGAAAGCTATCCTATAAGAGGTCACAGACTCGAGTCCATTGTTTATAAATAAACATATGTTACATAGGTACGGTTCATGTAAGTATGTTACAGTTCATCCCAAACAGGGTATGGTCCATTCAAAATCTCAATGCTACAACACATGCTTTCATTATTAATTACTCATATGATTTAACAATATATATAGCGTAAATCAAGTCACGTGTTATCAACAGTCTACGGTGTAACACGCGCATGCAGAAATTACTTATGAATGCTAGTTACTGCTCACCCAGGCAACAAATTATCATATTTTAACTAGCTTGTGTTTTATTTCTTAAGCAGATGGTCACATCGATTATCACCCACAATTTGCATGCATGAGTACACATACCATTCCCCTTCATACCGCTATCCATAACATAATTTCCAATGCAAATGACAGGGACTTACGTGTGAAAGGCGCTTCAGCGTGTGCTTGCACGTGGAGCGGCAGCGGCGCCTGGAGAGGTGAACTGGGCGGCGATGCTGGGCGTGCGCGAGGGAGGAGGAGGCGAGTCGATGGCGGCAAGCTGCGTTCGAAGTCAGGGGCGGAGTTTGCCGCGAGATGGGGAACGGCGAGTTCGACGGCTGCCAGGATCATGGCGTGGAGAGGCGCTGAGGGTTCTGTCGCGCGTGGAAGGAGGAAGGAGGCGTCGAGACGTGAGGGGCGAGGCGGTACTAGCGGTGGTTGAGGGGGAGTTCGCCAGGACTGGGCTAGGGCGTGGTGTTATGGCAGGTCGAAGGGGAGGGGGTTTGTGGCGGTGTGTGGGTTGGGGTGATCGGAGGGAGCAGGCTCCGGAGGAAAGGCACTGGGTTTGGTTTCGTTTGTGATGAAGATAAAAGATGGCCTGTGTTTCGAAGGGGAGAGGAGGGACTGACTGTTGTCCTATGAATTATTTGTAGAGAGGTTGTGGTTTTAAGGAGGAGGAAAGAGAAATCGAACGTGGAGGGCGACGTGGGTTTGGTTGCAAAGGACGTGAGAGATGAGCCATGCGCTTGGAGATGATGTGAGTTGGGGAGAGATAGTTGTTAAGAAAATACAATTGGTTGGGATATGGGGAGTTATAAGCCCAGTTGGTTACGAAAGATTATTATTTTATAAGATTGTTAACAAATCCCCTATTTTTTTACCGTTATGATGTGAAACGTTATGAATAAAAGATCAGCAGCTTTGGTTTTTAAAAAAAACAAACGTTTTCTCTTTCTTTTTTTTAAACAAATGAAAATAGAGTTAAGGGGGAATGTTAATGACAATGATAATAATATTATTACAACTCTACACCTAGGCATCCAAAAATTATAAACAAGGTATCGGGGCGATCGCACCTCTGAGAGGGCCGTGTATACGGGATCCGGTCACGCGTCTAAGTTACAAAAATACAATAATAAACAAATACGAATATACGCTCCTGAAACGACAAACACCCTAAATTACATACGACCGGACAGTGGTCGTTACATCATACCCACCTTAAGAGACGATTCCGCCCTCGGAATCTACATCAACTAATGCCCAGCAAATAAATGCGGGAAGCTCTCTCTCATCTCTTCTTCCCGCTCCCAGGTAGACTCCCCAGGTGAACCAAGACGCCACTACACTCTAATCAGGTTGACAGTCTTATTCCTCAACTGCTTCTGTCGTCGATCCAGAATCTCAACTGGTTGCTGATCATAGGTCAGGTCCGGTCGGACCGTGATCTCCGAGAAATCCACAGCATGAGATGGACCACTGATGTATCGGCGTAACTGAGATACGTGAAACACGTCGTGAACTCCCTCCAGTGATGACGGCAACGCCAAGCGGTAGGCTACCTCGCCAACACGCTCCAGGATGTCAAATGGTCCAATATACCTCGGACTCAGCTTGCCTCTCTTTCCAAATCGGATAACTCCTCGATTCGGAGAGATCTTGAGAAAAACATGTTCTCCAGGCTGAAACTCCAACGGTCGCCATTTAGCATCTGCCCAATGCTTGAAACGGTCCTGAGCGATCCTCAGCTTCTCCCTGATGTTTCTCACAACATCCACCGCCTCAACAATCATCTCAGGCCCTAACAGCTCCCTGTCTCCAATGTCATCCCAGCTCAGTGGCGACCGACATTTCTTCCCATAAAGCGCGGCAAATGGCGCCATGCCAATGATCGCCTGGTAGCTGTTATTGTAGGTGAACTCCACATGATGAAGATGATCCTCCCAAGATCCCTTAAATTCCAACATACATGCTCTCAGCATGTCCTCCAGAATCTGAATCGTCCTTTCTGATTGACCATCCGTCTGCGGGTGGTACGCGGTACTAAAACTCAGACTCGTACCCAAACTCTTCTGCAGACTCTGCCAAAACTGAGATGTGAATCTCGTATCTCTGTCCGACACGATACTCACGGGGACTCCGTGAAGTCGCACGATCTCCTGCACGATTCACGTTACATCACTATCTAAACTAGGGAAAAGAAGTAAAACGAAGAGTAAAGAATTTACCTCCATGTATCTCTTCGCTAGTGTCTCAGTGGACTGTCCTACTCAGAAGGGAATAAAGTGCACAGATTTGGTCAATCGATCCACGATCACCCAAATCGCGTCATTTGGCTTCGGACTCCGAGGTAGTCCAGTCACGAAATCCATAGTGATGTGTTGCCACTTCCACTCCGGAATCGGAAGCGGCTGTAACAACCCTGCTATACGCTGATGCTCCGCCTTAACCTGCTGACACACCAAACACTTGGCAACACTCCGTGCCACACTCGCTTCATGCCATGCCACCAATAGTTTAGGCGAAGGTCCTTGTACATCTTGGTGCCTCCAGGATGTACAGAATACGGCGAGCTATGTGCCTCAACAAGCAACTCCTCTCTGATATCTCCAATTGGCACACAAACTCCGGCTCCATACCTCAGCGAGCCATCCTCATAAATCCGAAAGTCAGTCTGCAGACCGGCTTCTACCTGTTCACAGATCCTCTTCAGCTTCGGATCTCCAGCCTGACCTGCCTTGATCCGATCCACGATCGTCGACTGTATCTGCATACACATCAACGAAGAAGCCTCTCCAGGAAGTATAATCTCAATACCAGACTCGCAGAAATCTTGCTGCAACCTCCACTGTGAAATCAACATCATCACCGCTGGTAATCTGCTCAGCACATCGGGAACCACATTCACCTTGCCAGGATGGTACTGCAAGTCGATCTCATAATCTGCCATGAGCTCCAACCATTGACGATGTCGCATGTTGAGCTCCTTCTGCGTAAAGATATATTTCAAGCTTTTGTGATCAGTGAAGATCTTCACTTTCTCACTCAGCAAGAAATGCCTCCAAATCTTGAGCACAAATACGACTGCAGCCAACTCCAAGTCGTGTGTCGAGTAATTCTTCTCATGAGCCTTAAGCTACCGAGAAGCATACGCGACCACATGCCCATGCTGATGCAAAACACAACCGAGACCCTTGCCAGAAGTATCACAAAAGATCTCAAATCCTCCACTTCGATCAGGTACTGCTAGAACAGGTGCAGTCGTCAACCTCTCCTTCAGAATAGAGAAAGCCTCCTCACAAGCATTGGACCAAACAAACGGTAAATCCTTCTTCGTCAGTCTAGTCATCGGCTCCGCAATCCGAGAGAAATCCTTGATGAAGCGCCGATAATATCCTGCTAGCCCAAGAAAACTCCTGATCTCAGACGGTGACTGCGGAATCGACCACTCTCTGATAGCCTTGATCTTCTCCGGATCCACGGATATGCCATCTCCTGACACCACATGTCCAAGAAAGGCAACTCTATCCAGCAAGAACTCGCACTTGGAATACTTCGCATACAAACCATGCTTTCTCAAAATCTCCAGAACTGTCCTCAAGTGCTCAACATGCTCCTCTTCTGACTTCGAATAGATCAAGATGCCGTCAATAAAGATAACGATGAACTTATCTAAGAAGTCATAGAATATCAGGTTCATCAGATTCATGAAAACTGCGAGTGTGTTAGTTACACCGAAAGGCATAACCACGAACTCGTAGTGTCCATACTTCGTTCTGAACGCTGTCTTCTGCACATCTTCCTTCTTCACCCTCAGCTGGTGATATCCGCTCATGAGATCCAGTTTAGAGAATACATTCGATCCTCCAAGCTGATCGAAAATGTCGTCTATCCGCGGCAACGGATACTTGTTCTTGATGGTGACAGCATTCAACTCTCTATAGTCCACACACATCTGACGCGAACCATCCTTCTTCTTCACCAGAAGAACAGGTGCTCCCCACGGGGACACACTCGGATGGATATATCCTTTCTGCAAAAGCTCATCTAACTGTTTACGTAACTCCTCTAACTCTACCGGAGCCATACGATATGGTGCTTTTGAAATAGGCTGCGCTCCCGGAATAAGATCAATCGAAAATTCAAGAGCTCGATCGGGCGGCAGCCCTGACAACTCCTCGGGGAAGACGTCATCGAAATCTCCCACTACAGCTGGTCTGTTCGTCTCCATCTACATAGCTACCAGCTCCGCCACTGGCTTGGCCCGAAACTTGACAGGCCCAAGCGAACTGCTCCCGCCACTGAACTCGAAGGTCGGATAACCAGGAATCTCGAACACCACCTTCTTCCGTCGACAGTCGATCGTAGCGTAGAAGCAACCAAGCCAATCCATCCCAAGAACAGCATCATAGTTGGTAATGTCATGGATGATAAAATCGGCGTAAAGCTCGAATCCACAAACTACCAAGGGACAAGATTGACATCCAAGGGATACCGAGATCACACCATTCCCCGTAGCGATATCCCAACTCTGGGAAAGAGGGGAAGTCGTCAGAGAATGCTTGTCCACGAATCTCCGAGATAAGATGCACATGGATGCACCGGAGTCGAAGAGAACTCGGGCGGGACAAGCACAAACAAGAATAACACCTAACAAGCAACTAGCAATCAAAACCTATTCTAGCAAATAAGTTCTAATCTAATATGCAAAATTAATTAACAAAAGTAAAGACTAGTCTGAGGGTTACCTGCAATAACGTCATCCTCAGCCTTGGCCTCCACTGCAGTCATTGTGAAAGCTTGCCTCATAGGCTGGACGGCCTGCTTAAAAGCCTGCTTCTGGGGAATGAGAGGCGCTCCACGTCCAGCGGTTACCGGAGCTCTCTGCTGCTGAACTCCATCTGGTGCCTTCCACGGCTGCTTAGTACTCGGGCAATCCTTCAAAGTATGCGACGCGTCGCCACAAATCAAGCACTAGCCCAGAAGCCTCCTGCACTGGTCCTTCGCGTGACCAGTCTTACCGCAATGATTGCACGTCTTCTGAATTGGCCCACCTGGCCTCTTAAACTGCACGGACTGATTAGGCCCTGGCACTGGCCTAACCACAGCTCCAGCCTGCTCCATCGGCCTCATCGCAGCACCTTAATACTGCCCCCTCCTCTGATTGGCTATCAGTTCCTGTCTCTTGGCAGCTATCAGTAATTTCTGGTAAGAATCCAAGTCCAAAGAGGACATCAGACTCTACAGCTCCAAAGATAAACCCTGTAAGAATCTCTGAGCTCGATCTTCAGCGGTCTCCACCATCTTCGACGCAAAGCGACACAATCTAATGAACTCCTGGTGGTACTGATCCACCGTCAGATTTCCCTGCTTCAGACTGATAAACTGCTGCATCAGCTCACTCCTAGCAGCTCAAGGGAAATACTCCTCATCAAATCTCGCCTTGAAAGTGTCCCAGGAAATAGGCTTCTCTAGCATCTGCTCATCTGACTCCCACCAGCTACGAGCATTATCCTTTAGTTGCTTCTTCACCAAGTCAACCCATCCAGCCGGGTTAACCTTCAAGAGAAGCATGTTATCCTCTGTATTTTTCATCCACTCGTCTGCAGCTAATGGTCCTTCTGACCCATTGAAATATGTCGGGCCCAGCTCCCGAAACTGCTTCGCTCCCAGCTCGAAGCGAGGGGCACTCTGAAGCATGCCCTGCTGAACCTGCATCATCTGATGCATCATCCTCATCATCTCAGCCGTGGTGGGTTCTCTATCAGCATCCTCAATACGTCCTGCTCCACCACCAGCTCCAGATCCACGACCAGTACGGGCGTTGCGTCTTCCCGCCATCTAAGACAAGAAAACGTTCAGATTTGACTTAATTATGACTCGGATATTCCAAATATTTAATTGGATGTTGTTTATCATTATTATTGTTCCGATATTTCGCGGATGCAAAAAGGAGGACCTGCATGGGCCACCACTAAAACCTGTCACGCCCCGCTTCCCAAGTATGGAAGGCGAGACGTGAGAAGGTCCGCTCAGACTTGGAGCTGTGAAGCTGCAAGTCTGATAAGCGTCCATATACTATAAAAATGACAGGTCCTTGCATTGCGACGAAACAACAATAATGATAAATAAAGGCAGACAAGAAACATCCACCAGGCATCCAACAAATATTCTAAACATCGCAGAAAAGTCACAAAGTAGTCTGAACGAAAGGCCTGAGACATGGCCGATACATAAACAGAGAGATAGGTGATACGCACCGAAATCTAACAGCAACCACTAAAGGAAGTCACCAAGTGGGTCTAGGACTGGTCACCAGTGTCCTTGAACCCGGTCTCCACATGTACCTTGCAGTCAGCGTTTGTAAAATGCTTGCCCTCTGTAACTACCTCTGACTCAGAACCTGACATGTGACACCCAAAGAGAAGAGGGCACATGTCAGCAAAAGTCTCCCAAGGAAAACGGAGGACTTTTGTGCAAGTATACGAATAAAAGCAAAGTGGCTAGCAGTTCTAATATAATGAGAGGACATGGCATTTAAAGATGCAATAATTAAAATGACATGATGAAGCAAACACGCACGTCGTAGCGAAAACTACGAAAACACTATTTCACGATTCACTATTCACTGATTATCACTTTGTGCACAGAGTTTCCGTCTTTTGGCTGAAGTGGCTGTACGGGCTCACTTCTACGCTCAAGCGACCGTTTAACCCTACCCCTCCACGTGTATATGGACTGTCGTCCATCTTCTGGATCACGAGCCAGGAAGTGTTATTGGCATAGGGTTGTGCCCGCAAAGCAGGTGCCTAGCCTCAATGGTTAACAATTTTATCGTAGCGTGTGCTACACAATCTTGATGACATTTCGATGCATGAATGACATGGCAAAATGCAGATAAGAATGTGTACAGTTAATCGAAAGTAAACGTGACATGACAGCATGAATGAAAGCATGGTAAAGGTGTCGGATCTATCATCGTTGTCAAGCTAGATCTAGTAAGGGCGTCTAGGCGACTATCATTTCATCGCCTAGTCTCTTTTATGCTAGTACACAAAATTGGCCTAAACGTGGCCTAAAAAACACTTGCAAGTATCACTTGCCTGTGTCCGGTGATGTCCGTTGTCGCGGGTTCGTCTCGATGAGCGTTACACTATGGAGCGACTGGTTCTCTGTTTCGATTAAATATCTCTGAATTAGTTTCACCCCCACCATATTTAAATAACAAATCATTTTATTAGGTTCTCTAACCTAGGATGTTGTCCATCTCATAATATTAAACCAACGATCATATAACATATTAAGAGTAAAACCTTCCGTTGGGGTAGAAACATGCTGACAACAATTTTACCAACATTTTGATAATGGTTTAACACAAGTACTTATATAAGGGGGGGCTACTGACCACGGTGCTCATGTCATCGTTTTAGTTGTAGATCTTAGTCAACCACATAGGGTACTGTTCATTGGCAACCTTATCATTGCATTCAACTCAAAAGTTTTAAGAGCTTTCATAGGTATTAGGGTGTTAATAGCGTGTCTTCATTAATTTGATCTCCCTTGTACCTGTACATAGTCTGTTCATCTGCTTTGTGATTTACGAGACTGAAAGCTATCCTATAAGAGGTCACGGACTCAAGTCCATTGTTTATAAATAAACATATGTTACATAGGTACGGTTCATGTAAGTATGGTACAGTTCATCCCAAACAGGGTATGGTCCCTTCAAAATCTCAATACTACAACACCTGCTCTCATTATTAATTACTCATATGATTTAACAATATACATAGCGTAAATCAAGTCACGTGTTATCAACAGTCTACGGTGTAACACACGCATGCAGAAATTACTTATGAATGCTAGTTACTGCTCACCCAGGCAACAAATTATCATATTTTAACTAGCTTGTGTTTTATTTCTTAAGCAGATGGTCACATCGATTATCACCCACAATTTGCATGCATGAGTACACATATACCATTCCCCTTCATACTGCTGTTATCCATAACACAATTTCCAATGCAAATGACAGGGACTTACGTGTGAAAGGCGCTTCAGCGTGTGCTTGCACGTGGAGCGACAGCGGCGCCTGGAGAGGTGAACTGGGCGGCGATGCTGGGCGTGCGCGAGGGAGGAGGAGGCGAGTCGATGGCGGTAAGCTGCGTTCGAAGTCAGGGGCGGAGTTTGCCGCGAGATGGGGAACGGCGAGTTCGACAGCTGCCAGGATCGTGGCGTGGAGAGGCGCTGAGGGTTTTGTCGTGCGTGGAAGGAGGAAGGAGTCGTCGAGACGTGCGGGGCGAGGCGGTGCTGGCGGTGGTTGAGGGGGAGTTTGCCAGGACTGGGCTAGGGCGTGGTGTTATGGCAGGTCGAAGGGGAGGGGGTTTGTGGCGGTGTGTGGGTTGGGGTGATCGGAGGGAGCAGGCTCCAGAGGAAAGGCGCGGGGTTTGGTTTCGTTTGTGATGAAGATAAAAGATGGCCTGTGTTTCGAAGGGGAGAGGAGGGACTGACTGTTGTCCTATGAATTATTTGTAGAGAGGTATTGGTTTTAAGGAGGAGGAAAGAGAAACCGAACGTGGAGGGCGACGTGGGTTTGGTTGCAAAGGACGTGAGAGATGAGCCATGCGCTTGGAGATGACGTGAGTTGGGGAGAGATAGTTGTTAAGAAAATACAATTGGTTGGGATATGGGGAGTTATAATCCCAGTTGGTTACAAAAGATTATTATTTTATAAGATTGTTAACAAATCCCCTATTTTTTAACGTTATGATGTGGAACGTTATGAATAAAAGATCAGCAGCTTTGGTTATTAAAAAAACAAACGTTTTCTCTTTCTTTTTTTAAACAAAAGAAAATAGAGTTAAGGGGGAATGTTAATGATAATGATAATAATATTATTACAACTCTACACCTAGGCATCCAAAAATTATAAACAAGGTATTGGGGCGATCGCGCCTCTGAGAGGGCCGTGTATACGGGATTCGGTCATGCGTCTAAGTTACGAAAATACAATAATAAACAAATACGAATATACGCTCCCGAAACGGCAAACACCCTAAATTACATACGACCGGACAGTGGTCGTTACAATCTTATACAACTCCAAGTCCAGTTCCAACTTATACAATACCAACATTTTCATCCTCACAACTCTAGGTACAAATGTTTATCCTAAAAAGAAACACCAAAAGTACAAGTCTCTAATCATACCCCTAGCCACCCAATCCTACAACTGTTCACCAACTACAATGCTCCAGCCTCTAACTCCAACCTCCAACTCACACAACCTGAAAGTCAACGGGAACACGTCAACGCGTGACCCAGTAGAAATTCCTAACACTCTAGTAGAACCCAGTTTTAGAACTGGTCTGCCTATCTAGGGAGGGTGGTCTAACAAGTACGATTCATGGTGCATAAAAGTGATCACATTCCAACATGCGAACTTAGTTATGTGAACTTGCAAAACATGCATATGAAACCATATTATGAAATGCAGATATTGAAAGAAAGCATAAGAACATGTTACCATGGGATAGCAGCATTAAAGTAAATAAAAGTAAGGATACATGAGATAACAACAGTTATAAATTAAAGACAATTACTATAAGTTGTTGATTCACATGTTTGGAACTCATTGTAAATCGTAGGACGCTGAGGAGGCAGACTTCACCCAGTGTGGGTGAAAAAGTGTGTAACGGTACGTTTTCGTTGTACTTCGTTCGTGCACGTGCTTTTGGTCGTGCACGTGTTTATTTTAGACTTTGTTTGATTTTGAATACTTTTGTGTGTTATGCCGTTGTGAACGTCTCTGAGAGTATTAAATAGTGGCACTAATTTGGAACGACGTTTCCCGAGTCATTTTCCCACAATTCAAACTTACTCGATGAGACGTGACGATTCTCACTCTTGACGGGAGACGTTTCTATTTTTAGTTTCGTCGTCCGACATCGAATTTGAGATTCGTCTTCTTAGTTAGCTCACATTTGTCATCACGACCACCACGATATTTATTTTATAATTTTTGGAGTTTATTTGACCACTTTTATAATTTTTACAAGTTTTATATTATTTTTAATAATTAATCTATAAATTATTTTCGGCCAAATAAAATTTATTTGAGTTTTAAACGTTTTAAATAATTTTTGAGCCAATTTCCAGCTCATTTGGACCAAGTCAAACCCTTGGATGAGTTGGAGTAATTGAATTTCAAATTTTAAATCTTTTTGAACTTCTAATCCTATTAGATTTAGCCCTAGACCAAGTCAACCCATCTATACTATATAAGCAACCCCTAGCAAGACCTATTTTCGCAAGAAATTAGCCCTAGCCTCTTCCAAACTTGAAATTGGACGTTGCGACGATTCGTCGCAACGTTGCGACGTTCAGCCCCCGACCTGACCGAGAAAACCAAGCCATTCCGCCCGCTCCGACCGATAGCCGCCCCCGCATCCATCGCCGTCCGCACGCTGCAGCAGCCGCCCACGCCCGTTCCCCCGCTTGACCGAGAGAAGCCCTCGGTCTGACCGAGGCCCCGCTCCGCACAGCGCTCGCACCGACCCCCGCCTCGTCGCCCCGCTCCGCATAGTGTCTGACCGGTCGCCACGCCCGCTGTGACCGAGCGCCCAAGCGTTGCAACGTCGCAGCCGTCGCATCCCAAGCGCACGACCGACCGTCCCAGCGTGTCTGACCGAAGGAAACGCCCGCACCCGCGCTGCTGCACGCCCCCAATCGTCGCACAGCGCCGTTCCTAGTGTCTGACCGAGACAAGTCCCCGCACCGAGGCTGTACGACCGAGAGCCACTCGTCGCAACCCCGCATCCGTCGCACCACTTGCCTCCGTGGGCCCCCCAAGTTCTCCAGAGTTATTGTGGGTTCCCCAAAGGTCCCTAGGACTACTGTGGGCCCCACCTTGGTGCTTGCTCTTCGAGGATTCGTCGCGTACGACGTCGTCGCACGTCGTAGCCCGTCGTCGCACGTGCTAGCTTTGGAATCTGGAATCGTCGCCCGGGTTGATTGCTCTGAAATTTCCAGCGAGGAATCTAATTGGAATCTGGACTTGGAGCGCGATCTTTTATTCCAACCCCCGGCGTCGCTACCCGACGCCGGTGTAGCTTTCGCGTCGTGTTGAGGTAACGTTTTGCACCCCTAGGACCCCCAACCCAATTGCATGCTAATCAAGACTAAAAATCAGTATTTTTAAAGTATTTTAAATGTTTTAGAAATCACTAATCAAGATTAATAAAACGGATGTAGGCCGGTGGACTTGTGCACGCAGGAATCGTGACTTTGGACTCGTTGGACGGTGTTTTCTTGACGTGATAGTTGCAGGCAAGTGAAACTTGCCAACTCTTGTGTAGGGCCATGTTTTTAGGCCACTTCCTTGCTTTTAGCGTAAAAGAGACTAGTCAGTGAAATGATAGCTGGCTAGACGCCTACTTGATCTAGTTTGACAACGAAACTAGATCCGTCACCTAAATGATCCAGCTTGACAACGAAGCTAGATCCAACCCTTAAACTTGTCATTCATGCATGCTAAACTGTCACGTTTACCTTCTTACTTGTACGCTTTACTACCTGCCATGCCATGTCATCCATGCATTGATTGTTGCATCGTAGCACACGCTACAATACTTGTCCTCGTACTACTTGTCCGGCTAGGTGCACCCCTACGCCATACTTGTTTACACACTTCCTGGCTCGTGGTCCAGAAGCGAGCATTCCGTGTTCGGGGGTAAGGCCCTGGCTCGACACACGTGGAGGGGTAGGGATAAACGTTCACTTGAGCTTAGGAGTTGGCCCGCGCAGCCACTCTAGCCAAAAGACGGAATCTCTGTGCACGAGGTGCTTTCTTACTTGTCGTGTACTTGTCTTGTGAATGCCATGCCATGCTCGTACTTTACTTTACTTTTCTTTACCTGTTGTACTCATAACTTTAACTGCCATGTCATCGCATCATGCTAGAACTGCTAGGTTGCTTTACTTTTCCCACCTCCAGTTTCCTTGCACAAGTCTTCCAGACTTGCTGACATGTGCCCCTTGCTCTTTTGGGTGTCACATGTTAGACCCTGAGCCAGAGACAGTTGCTGAGGACGAGGTGTTTGCTGACGCTGAGCCCGAGCCTACGTTCGTTGAGGAGTTCGAGGACACCGGAGACCAGTCTTAGAGACTGATTTTACTTGCTTTTGCTTTAGGTTGCTGTTAGATGTCGGTGCTTGAACCTTTTCTTGTTTTCGTACTTTGTACTTTTGTTGGCCATGCTGGGCCTCTTTTAGACTCTTTTATTTTTAGCCTGGTGGCTTTTCTGCGATGTTGAGATTTATTATTTTGGATATTCTGAGATTTACTTTTGTCTCTTTTCGTTATTATTATCTTTGTTTCGTTTCGCGTTGCAAGGACCTGCAGTTTAAAGTGATTGACGCTTATCGGACTTGCGGCTTTGTAGCTTCAAGTCTGAGCGGACCTTCTCACGCTTCGCCTCCACGTTTTTGGGAAGCGGGGCGTGACAGGTTTTGTTGGTGGCCCATGCAGGTCCTCTTCTTGCGATTGCGAACTAACGGAACAACGATAATAAATGGAATATCCATAATAATAAATTACGACATCCAAGTCATTAAGCTATGAGTCTAATTTGTTTGTTCGTTTTCTATGTCCTTAGATGGCTGGACGACGACAGACCCGATCTGGCACTGGGCCCAATCGTGCTGAGGTACCAGATAGAGAGCCCACCAATGCTGAGATCATGAGGATGATGCATCAGATGATGCAAGTACAGCAGGGCATGCTCCAGAACACTCAGAGTGCTCCTCGCCAGGAGCCAGGAGCGAAGCAGTTTCGGGAGCTGGGCCCGACGTACTTTGATGGATCTGAAGGACCGATGGCTGCAGAGGAGTGGTCTGAAGATGTCGAAGGTCAACCCGGCTGGATGGGTTGATCTGGCAAAGAGGCAGCTGAAGGATAATGCCCGAAACTGGTGGGATGCAGAGGAGGAGCTGTTGGTGAGCCCTATACCTTGGGCTACTTTCAAGTCTAGATTCGATGAGGAGTACTTTCCGAAGGCTGCTAGGAGGGAGATGGTGCAGCGCTTCATTGAGCTGAAGCAGGGGAGTCTGACGGTGGACCAGTACCACCAGGAGTTTACGAGATTGAGTCGCTTCGCGCCGAAGATGGTAGAGGATGCTGAGGAGAAGGCTCAGAAGTTTCTGCAGGGTCTTTCTCTAGACTTGCAGAGTCTGGTGTCTACGTCGGACATGGAGTCATATCAGAAGTTATTGGTAGCTGCTCGGAGACAGGAGAAGATTGCGAAGCAGAAGAGGGGACTGATTTCTGGAGCTGGGAAGAGGCCTATGGAGCAGGTCAGAGGAGTGGTTAGGCCTGGGACTAGGCCTAATCAGACGGTGCAGTTCAAGAAGCCAGGGGGGCCTGTTGTGAAGACTTGTCATTTCTGTGGCAAGCCCGGGCATTTCAAGGATCAGTGTAGGAAGATGTTGGGACAGTGCCTGGTTTGTGGAGACCCTACCCATGCTATGAAGGATTGCCCGAGATCTAAGCTACCTTGGAAGGATCCCGTTGCCGCACAGCCGTTGCAGCAGAGAGCACTTGTACCTGCAGGTCGTGGAGCACCTCTCGCTCCTCAGAGGCAGGCCTTTCAGCAGGCCGTGCAGCCGAGGAGGCAGGCTTACCTGATGACGGCAGTGGAGAACGAGGCTACGTATGAGGTTGTCGCAGGTAATTCTCTAACCAGTTGTTTCCTTCCTTAGACAGATTTGGTTTTAGTTTATGTTTGAATTGATTGCATATGATTGTTTGTTAGAATAGGGCTTGATTGTTAGATTATTTGTTAGGTGTGATTTTGGTGTGCACATTTCCTGCACGAGTCCTCTTTGACTCAGGTGCATCGATGTGCATTATCTCTCGGAGCTTCGTCGAGAAGCATTCCTTGACGACTTCCCCTCTTCCCAAGAGTTGGAACATCGTCACGGGAAATGGCGTGATCTCGGTGCATCGAGGGTGCACTTCTTGCCCTTTGGTGGTCTGTGGACATGAGCTTTACGCTGACTTTATTGTCCACGACATCATCAATTACGATGCCGTGCTCGGGATGGATTGGCTCGCGAGCTTCTATGCTACGATCGATTGTCGGAGGAAGAAGGTGGTGTTCGAGATCCCCGGACATCCGGTGTTTGAGTTCAGTCGGGGTAGCAGTTCGCTTGGCCCTGTCAGGTTTCGGGCCAAGCCGGTGGAGCTTGTTGCTATGCAGATGGAGCAGGATAGACCAGCTGTGGTACGTGAATTCGACGACGTCTTCCCTGAGGAGATGTCTGGATTGCCACCCGATCGAGCTCTCGAATTTTCGATCGATCTTATGCCGGGAGCGCAGCCTATTTCGAAGGCGCCGTATCGGATGGCTCCAGCAGAGTTGGAGGAGTTGCGTAGGCAGCTGGACGAGCTTTTGCAGAAAGGATACATCAATCCTAGTGTGTCTCCGTGGGGAGCACCGGTGTTGCTGGTGAAGAAGAAGGATGGTACGCGTCGCATGTGTGTGGATTACCGGGAGCTGAATGTTGTGACTATCAAGAATAAATATCCCTTGCCACGGATAGACGACATCTTTGATCAGCTCGGAGGATCGAGGGTGTTCTCTAAATTGGATTTGAGAAGTGGCTACCATCAGCTTAAGGTGAAGAAGGACGACATTCCGAAGACAGCCTTCAGGACGAAGTATGGCCACTACGAGTTCGTGGTTATGCCCTTCGGCGTAACCAATGCACCCGCAGTCTTTATGAACCTGATGAATTTGGTCTTCTATGACTTTCTAGATAAGTTCGTCGTCATCTTCATTGACGATATACTGATCTATTCAAAGTCGGAGGAAGAGCATGCCTCGCACTTGAGGACAGTGTTGGAGATCTTGAGGAAGCATCGTCTGTATGCTAAGTATTCCAAGTGTGAGTTCTGGCTGGATAGAGTTGCCTTTCTCGGGCATGTGGTGACTGGTGATGGAATTTCTGTGGATCCCGAGAAGATTGTGGCTATCAGAGAGTGGCCGGTTCCGCAGTCGGCGTCAGAGATTCGGAGTTTCCTTGGACTTGCAGGCTATTACCGACGTTTCATTAAGGACTTCTCTCGGATTTCTGAGCCGATGACCAGACTTACGCGGAAGGATGTACCTTATGTTTGGTCTGATGATTGCGAGAAGGCTTTTGGTATTTTGAAGGAGAGGTTGACGACTGCCCCTGTACTTGCTGTGCCTGATCGGAGTGGAGGATTCGAGATCTTTTGCGATGCTTCTGGAAAGGGTCTTGGATGCGTGTTGCATCAACATGGGCATGTGGTTGCGTATGCTTCTCGTCAGCTTAAGGCTCATGAGAAGAATTACCCGACACATGATTTGGAGTTGGCTGCTGTCGTGTTTGCGCTGAAGATTTGGAGGCACTTCCTGCTGAGTGAGAAAGTGAAGATCTTCACCGATCACAAAAGCTTGAAGTATATCTTTACTCAGAAGGAGCTCAACATGCGACAGCATCGATGGTTGGAGCTCATGGCGGACTACGAGATTGACTTGCAGTATCACCCTGGCAAGGTGAATGTGGTTCCGGATGCGCTGAGCAGACTTCCAGCGGTGATGATGTTGACGTCGCAGTGGAGATTGCAGCAGGACTTTTGCGAGACCGGTATCGAGATTATTCTTCCTGGAGAGACTTCTACGATGATGAGCATGCAGATACAATCGACGATCGTGGATAGGATCAAGGCTGGACAGGCTGGAGATGCTAAGCTGGTGAAGATTCGGGAGCAGGTGGAAGCCGGTCTGCGGACTGACTTCTTGATTCACGAGGATGGTTCGTTGAGATATGGAGCCAGGTTGTGTGTGTCAGCTGGAGATATCAGAGAGGAATTATTGGTCGAGGCACACAGTTCACCGTATTCTGTTCATCCTGGTGGGACCAAGATGTACAAGGATCTTCGTCTGAATTTTTGGTGGCATGGTATGAAGAGAAGTGTGGCTCGGAGTGTAGCCAAGTGTTTGGTTTGTCAACAAGTAAAGGCGGGGCATCAGCGGACGGCAGGGTTGCTACAACCGCTTCCGATTCCGGAGTGGAAGTGGCAGCACATCACTATGGATTTCATGACTGGACTACCTCGGAGTCCGAAGCAGAACGACGCGATTTGGGTGATCGTAGACCGATTGACCAAATCTGCGCACTTTATTCCCTTCAGAGTAGGACAGTCTACTGAGACACTAGCGAGGAGATACATGGAGGTAAATTCGTTTACTCTCCGTTTCTATTTCCTTTTTCTAGTTTAGATAGTGATGTAATGTGAATCGTGCAGGAGATCGTACGACTTCACGGAGTCCCCGTGAGTATCGTGTCGGACAGAGACACGAGATTCACATCTCAGTTTTGGCAGAGTCTGCAGAAGAGCTTGGGTACGAGTCTGAGTTTCAGCACGGCGTACCACCCGCAGACGGATGGCCAGTCCGAGAGGACGATTCAGATTTTGGAGGATATGTTGCGAGCGTGCATGTTGGACTTTAAGGGATCTTGGGAGGATCATCTCCATCACGTTGAGTTTGCCTACAATAACAGCTACCAGGCGAGTATTGGAATGGCGCCTTTCGCCGCGCTATATGGAAAGAAATGTCGATCGCCACTGAGCTGGGATGACGTTGGAGATCGTGAGCTGTTAGGACCGGAGATGATCGTGGAAGCCGTGGATGTTGTGAGGAATATTCGAGAGAAGCTGAGGATTGCGCAGGACCGTTTCAAGCATTGGGCGGATGCTAAACGGAGGCCTTTGGAGTTTCAGCCTGGCGATCATGTCTTTCTGAAGATTTCTCCGAACCGCGGAGTTATTCGATTCGGGAAGAGAGGCAAGCTGAGTCCGAGGTTCATTGGACCGTTCGATGTTCTGGAGAGAGTTGGAGCTGTGGCTTATCCCTTGGCGTTGCCACTGTCACTTGTGGGAGTTCACGACGTATTTCACGTATCTCAGTTACGCCGATACGTTAGTGATCCATCCCACGCTGTGGATTTCTCGGAGATTACGGTTCGTCCGGATCTGTCTTATGATCAGCAGCCCGTTGAGATTCTGGATCGTCGACAGAAGCAGCTGAGGAATAAGACCGTCGACTTGGTTCGAGTGCAGTGGCGTCACGGTTCCCCCGGTGAGTCTACCTGGGAGCGTGAAGATGAGATGAGAGAGCGCTTCCCACACCTTTTCCCGAGCAGTGCTTGATGTTGATTCCGAGGACGGAATCATTTCTAAGGTGGGGAGGATGTAACGGTACGTTTTCGTTGTACTTCGTTCGTGCACGTGCTTTTGGCCGTGCACGTGTTTATTTTAGACTTTGTTTGATTTTGAATACTTTTGTGTGTTATGCCGTTGTGAACGTCTCTGAGAGTATTAAATAGTGGCACTAATTTGGAACGACGTTTCCCGAGTCGTTTTCCCACAATTCAAACTTACTCGATGAGACGTGACGATTCTCACTCTTGACGGGAGACGTTTCTATTTTTAGTTTCGTCGTCCGACGTCGAATTTGAGATCCGTCTTCTTAGTTAGCTCACATTCGTCATCACGACCACCACGATATTTATTTTATAATTTTTGGAGTTTATTTGACCACTTTTATAATTTTTACAAGTTTTATATTATTTTTAATAATTAATCTATAAATTATTTTCGGCCAAATAAAATTTATTTGAGTTTTAAACGTTTTAAATAATTTTTGAGCCAATTTCCAGCTCATTTGGACCAAGTCAAACCCTTGGATGAGTTGGAGTAATTGAATTTCAAATTTTAAATCTTTTTGAACTTCTAATCCTATTAGATTTAGCCCTAGACCAAGTCAACCCATCTATACTATATAAGCAACCCCTAGCAAGACCTATTTTCGCAAGAAATTAGCCCTAGCCTCTTCCAAACTTGAAATTGGACGTTGCGACGATTCGTCGCAACGTTGCGACGTTCAGCCCCCGACCTGACCGAGAAAACCAAGCCATTCCGCCCGCTCCGACCGATAGCCGCCCCCGCATCCATCGCCGTCCGCACGCTGCATCAGCCGCCCACGCCCGTTCCCCCGCTTGACCGAGAGAAGCCCTCGGTCTGACCGAGGCCCCGCTCCGCACAGCGCTCCGCACCGACCCCCGCCTCGTCGCCCCGCTCCGCATAGTGTCTGACCGGTCGCCCCGCCCGCTGTGACCGAGCGCCCAAGCGTTGCAACGTCGCAGCTGTCGCATCCCAAGCGCACGACCGACCGTCCCAGTGTGTCTGACCGAAGGAAACGCCCGCACCCGCGCTGCTGCACGCCCCCAATCGTCGCACAGCGCCGTTCCTAGTGTCTGACCGAGACAAGTCCCCGCACCGAGGCTGTACGACCGAGAGCCACTCGTCGCAACCCCGCATCCGTCGCACCACTTGCCTCCGTGGGCCCCCCAAGTTCTCCAGAGTTATTGTGGGTTCCCCAAAGGTCCCTAGGACTACTGTGGGCCCCACCTTGGTGCTTGCTCTTCGAGGATTCGTCGCGTACGACGTCGTCGCACGTCGTAGCCCGTCGTCGCACGTGCTAGCTTTGGAATCTGGAATCGTCGCCCGGGTTGATTGCTCTGAAATTTCCAGCGAGGAATCTAATTGGAATCTGGACTTGGAGCGCGATCTTTTATTCCAACCCCCGGCGTCGCTACCCGACGCTGGTGTAGCTTTCACGTCGTGTTGAGGTAACGTTTTGCACCCCTAGGACCCCCAACCCAATTGCATGCTAATCAAGACTAAAAATCAGTATTTTTAAAGTATTTTAAATGTTTTAGAAATCACTAATCAAGATTAATAAAACGGATGTAGGCCGGTGGACTTGTGCACGTAGGAATCGTGACTTTGGACTCGTTGGACGGTGTTTTCTTGACGTGATAGTTGCAGGCAAGTGAAACTTGCCAACTCTTGTGTAGGGCCATGTTTTTAGGCCACTTCCTTGCTTTTAGCGTAAAAGAGACTAGTCAGTGAAATGATAGCTGGCTAGACGCCTACTTGATCTAGTTTGACAACGAAACTAGATCCGTCACCTAAATGATCCAGCTTGACAACGAAGCTAGATCCAACCCTTAAACTTGTCATTCATGCATGCTAAACTGTCACGTTTACCTTCTTACTTGTACGCTTTACTACCTGCCATGACATGTCATCCATGCATTGATTGTTGCATCGTAGCACACGCTACAATACTTGTCCTCGTACTACTTGTCCGGCTAGGTGCACCCCTACGCCATACTTGTTTACACACTTCCTGGCTCGTGGTCCAGAAGCGAGCATTCCGTGTTCGGGGGTAAGGCCCTGGCTCGACACACGTGGAGGGGTAGGGATAAACGTTCACTTGAGCTTAGGAGTTGGCCCGCGCAGCCACTCTAGCCAAAAGACGGAATCTCTGTGCACGAGGTGCTTTCTTACTTGTCTTGTACTTGTCTTGTGAATGCCATGCCATGCTCGAACTTTACTTTACTTTTCTTTACCTGTTGTACTCATTACTTTAACTGCCATGTCATCGCATCATGCTAGAACTGCTAGGTTGCTTTACTTTTCCCACTTCCAGTTTCCTTGCACAAGTCTTCCAGACTTGCTGACATGTGCCCCTTACTCTTTTGGGTGTCACATGTTAGACCTTGAGCCAGAGACAGTTGCTGAGGACGAGGTGTTTGCTGACGCTGAGCCCGAGCCTACGTTCGTTGAGGAGTTCGAGGACACCGGAGACCAGTCTTAGAGACTGATTTTACTTGCTTTTGCTTTAGGTTGCTGTTAGATGTCGGTGCTTGCACCTTTTCTTGTTTTCGTACTTTGTACTTTTGTTGGCCATGCTGGGCCTCTTTTAGACTCTTTTATTTTTAGCCTGGTGGATTTTCTGCGATGTTGAGATTTATTATTTTGGATATTCTGAGATGTACTTTTGTCTCTTTTCGTTATTATTATCTTTGTTTCGTTTCGCGTTGCAAGAACCTGCAGTTTAAAGTGATTGACGCTTATCGGACTTGCGGCTTTGTAGCTTCAAGTCTGAGCGGACCTTCTCACGCTTCGCCTCCACGTTTTTGGGAAGCGGGGCGTGACAAAGTGGGACCACTCCAGCGGCACAAGCACTGGAGGGGCCTCTCGTAACTCCGTACCCGACTGGACAAGGTACCAGAGCGAGACTCATCTCGGTTTTTCTGTCGAAAAAACGGAGAAAACCATCATTTACCGACATGGTGCGACACGAGCACACCATTGGCCTCTCTAGCCCTCTCAAACTCCCATTCCGTGGGTAACACATTGGGCGAGATAATCGTACTGCCGTCCGCTCCTTAACACCAATGATTTACCCGTGTTTCCCACAAACCCATATCTGGAGTCTCATCCATTTCAAGAATGGACCGAGTCCTCCGATGTCAGACTCTCTGCTCACTCTCAGTTTTTAGAACATTTTATCGTTTCATCGTCTAGCGGCCTCTACTTCCGCTTTTACATCTTTCCATTACTTTCATCAGTTCACCGATGTCGTGTTTTAAACAACGAACATCGTCTTTCCATTCACTTAATTACATCATTTTCCAAAGTGAAAACATTTCATGAACATCCTTATAAAAACGTATCTCAAGAGCGTACTATTGTGAGCACAAAGAGCATAAACAAATTTAACTTAAGTTAGACATATTTCTCATCTTCATCATCACATAAGACATAATATATGCACGGATTAATAACTGAAATTGAATAAAACATAAATTGACAAAGTATGGAAATTAACATGATCAAATTCAGCTTAAGACAAAAATACAACATAACAATTTCTAAGCAAAGTTAACACATGAATCTGTGTAAACTGTCACAACAGAAAGAATGCTACTTCCGACCTATCTACAGTCAGATTTAGCTTCTGGTACCTTCTTCAAAGTTGTAGATATATGGGTTATACATAAGCATACTAAATTTCAGAGAATAATTCCAAGTATTATGGTGATTGTTCTCATAACAAGCACAGTTTCAGTCTGTAGAAATAGAAACTGGGGCATTTCCAAGTCCAAATTACTATCAATTAAAGATAGAGTAAAAATTTGAGAAAATTATGGGTTGAAGATCTTGAAGCCAGATTTCCAACGGCACCAAGATCATTACGTTTCATTAAGTTTGCAGGGTTTTCTACTCATTTTACTGAAGGGTGTCCAGACTGTCCAAAAACAGACCAGTTTCAGAAACTGAATTTTTACCCTAGTTTTCAGTTCGAATTTGCAAAACTTGTAAACGTGAAAGTTATTAAGGACTACAATATGAGCAACATATATATTTTTCATGCATTTCCATGTAGCCAATTAAGTGCAAGCTACTAAAGTTTCATCCAATTCTGTGTAAATTTCAGCATGTTGTTCATCTAGCTAATTTCACATAACTTATTAACATAAAAGGAATTTCTAGTCCTAAAACTAAATCCTACTATAAGTGATAGGAAAATCTACCTCCAAAAGTCCTTCAAATTTTTCTTTGGCCCTTCTTATTTCCTTGATGAATTTTTTTGATCTCATAGTCTCCTTCTTTCAAGCTCCTAACTAGCCTCCAAAGGTTGGATTTGGGGAGTAATTTTGAGGGGAATTTGGTGTTTAGAAGGATGAGGAACAAGGGGGTGTTCTTGGTGGTGGAGTATGTGGTGTTTTGGGAGGATAATGGTGGTGGGATGATGAACAAAAGAAGAAAGGGGATGGGGAAAATTTTGGCCTGGTTGAAGGTGGAGAGGGGAGAGTGAGAATGAGAGAGATTTTTTTGATTTTGGGGTAGAACTTCAAGAGCTACAAGCACATATTACAGTAACCAGGATGACAGAAACAACACACAACAAAATTTCAGAATTTCAAATGGGTTGTTTTTACTAAGAATTTCAAGGGATATTCTGTGAAATTGAAACATGTCTCATGAATTTTCACCATCCATACTTCATATTAAGTAAAACAAGCTATAAAAACATAATAGCAAGAATCAATTTAATGGAATTCCAAATCCAAGAGGATTCCTACCTCAAAAAGCTTAATTTCCTCTTCTCTTCCTCTTTCTTTCTTCTCCATCTTCTTCTCTCTTTAAGCAAGCATGGATTCCTTCTATTTGTGAATTGGAATTAGGGTTTTCATTTGGAAAATAAGGGGAAAGGGGGAAGAGGGTGGTCGGCCTAGTTGGGATGGAGAGGGAAGGAGAAAGGGAGAAGGGAGGAGAAAGTTCAAGAAAAGAAAAGGAGATATTTCCTTGAGAAATTTCCACAACCCTTACTTGCTCCATAAGCCATGGTTTGCCTAAAATGACTAAAATACCCTTCCAAAAATGCCCCTCAACTTTTAGGTATTTACAATTTTGCCATAACTTTATGCACACACAACTTTAGTATGTACGCACAGCAGTTTTAGTCCAAATGACCGTTTTGCCCCTCGCCTTTCTAAAAATTTGCAAGGGTTTCCATTGACCCCTAACCCCTTTCACACTATCATGTCTTCCCTACACACACTCATGCATGCCCACACATGCATACATGCATCACACACACTCGTCCGATACATTTCTGTTGTTTTGCACCCACGACGTCTTTCACACTTCTCCCGCACTCAATCTTGCTTTCTCGTCTCTTAGCCATGCATTACGGTCCAATCCCCTTGCACTACGTCACATACATCGATATCCACAAATATTTCATGCCTACGTATGTATCGTAGGTATAAATACCACATGTACTCTGTAGAATACACATATAGTTCAAAATAGGGCATGACACGTGGGGCGTATATAAGGACTTCTGTCTTATGGGAGACCGGCTTAGCGTAGGTAGGATGCTCCTTGCTTCGATTGCTCCTATCCCTGGGCCGCTTATCTCGAGACTCCTGGAGGGGGGTCACCGAGGTCGGTTTCACTCGCCTCGTGTCTCCGCGCGCGGGAGGGGGTGCTCTTCGCATTAGCTCCGGCTGGTTTTTCCACCTCCTCGGAGGAAGTGAACCGATACGTAATGTTGAGTATTTCAGCGACTATGTTAGGGAGAAACTGGTGAAGGTCCCTCCTCTGGTGTTTGTTCCGGACCGCCTTTGTGAGCGTCGCTATGACGGGCACGTCCGGTGTTTCTTCTACATCGGGACTCTCGTCATTGAATCTCTCGACGAAGGCTCGAATCTACTCATTCTCATTCTGTTTGAGCGAGAAGAGGTTAGACGACCTCTTCTTAGGACGTCTTTCTGCGACGAATTGTTTGCAGAATATTTCTGCCAATTCATCGAACGAGCTGATGCAGCCGTGGGGTAGCCATTCATACCAGCTTTCTGCCCTCTTAGATAGGGTGGTGTGGAATGATCTACAAAGGTACGGCTCGTCGGCCACATGGAGCAGCATGATATTCAGATACTTATGAATATGTGACCATGGGTCGCCTCTGCCATCATAAGCTGGTAGAGCAGAGAGCTTAAACGTGGGGAGAGGATGAGCGGAGATGATATTCTCCTTCAGAGGGGTCTTCCGAATCGCAGATTAGACCAGTAGGGATTCTTCTTCTCCGGGTTGCACGTAGTTGGCTCCGAGGATCGGTTTGGGATCTATTCTCTCCTCACGAATCCACCTGCAGGATTCAGAGGGGTATAACCTGTGGGAGCCCCATACATTACCTGATCTAGGATGTTGCGGTTTGCTGCCCGGTAATTTAAGGGGGTGGGTTCTCTCTGGAAAATGAAAGCTCTATTGTCGACCCCCACTCTGTCATACTGGTGGGTCGGGGGGTCGAATTCTGGAGGTTAATATCCAGTTGGTCTGCCCTTTGGTCCCCTAAATCTCGGAGGAAAGTCGCACCCTTGTTTGGCTTCAGGTTCTGGTTTGGAGGCGGCAATGGCTCATTTACGGGGGAAGGGCCCCCATGTTTTGGCGTATTAAAGTCTCCAATGCACCTAGGCTCATATCGACCTGCTCGGTGAACTGGGTTAACTCCTTTTGGGTCACCCCAGGCTCCTTTGGGGCCTCTGATGGTCGTGGTGGGGGCGTCGTGGAGTCCGCGACGTTCTTCACCCGAACGTTGTTCGCCGTGACGTTCTTCACCCGAACGTTGTTCGCTCTCGGCTTCTCCTTCAGACCTTCGACAGGTCCGGCGTTGTTGGGTCTAGCTGTCATAGCTTCTGGATTGCTTTGGGATGTCAAGTTGGCTAATGTTTCCTACAGATGGTGCCAAACTATTAATGACAACGTTGACCGAGACAGTTGTCAAGCTAACGTGGATTCGAGATGCTGAGTTGGAGCCTTGTCAGCAGTTGTAGTGGGACCCTCGGTTGGAAGAACCAGGGTCAAATGATGGTAGTAGGAGATGATGCGACGTTCGATTAACCTTCGAGCAGTAGTTGCACCAATCGTTCGAGGTTGGGAAGCTCAATGTCGACCTTCGACGTTGGATGATTACCATCGATCTGCACCACAGGGACTCGTTAGGGGGGTTGGATCTGGGTTCCGATCTAAATCCCCTCTAATGCTTAAGTTAGTATGGAACTTAAGGGAGAGAGGGAGCTTGGTGCAGCTGAGATCGACCCACGGAGGTTCGTCTCAAGGCTGGCGGTGCAAGCTCGAATGTATAAGAAATGTACGCTGAGAAAGTAGAGTTCTATGTCTTAGACAACGTGCCTTGGAATTAGGACACTTTCTGCTATTTATAGACGTTCAGGGTCCTTATGGAGACGTTGGAAGGCTGTTAACAAATTCAACGCCAAATTCTTGGGTATCGTAAGGGAAATACTATAAATTCAACGCCAAATTCTCTATGAGGCAGTTGACAAACTCTGTAAAGCATCGCAAGTGAAGCATCCTATTGAATCACCGGGAGATGCCCTCCGACCGATGAAGACTACATTCAAGTGGCCTGCATCTTCAGTCTACAATCGATCCCCTGACGGTGTGATTCCATTGCAACCGAAAGGGACATCTCAATAAGAACTATCGCCTGCTGTAGAATCAATGTTTGGCCTGTAAAGCATCTGAGCACTCTCTCAGGAACTGACCCAACCACATTAATAAGAAAGCGATTACGACAGCCGGAGTTTCTGGATCAGCACAGCGTACGCCACCTCTAGCTCCACAATATCGAGTCTTTCATCAGGCCAAGCTGAACCAATCCCGGCATCAAGCATTCATCAAGTCAACTAGAGAAGCTGAGGCTGCAGATCCAATAATCACTGGTATGTCTGAACATTTCTCCTTTACGTAGATTTGACACCCAACGCCTTCAAAACGATTTCAAACTTCTACCATGGGATTCTATGATCATTTAGTGCTCCCTATATTAATTTCGTAATTTTCTGAATCAAATCGATATAGAACCCGCAAACCCGCGACCTAAACATTTTGGCCCAAAACTCGTATCTTCGTAGCTCAAACTATGAAATAGATCTCGTTGTCACGATCCTCGCGACGATACAAACATGTGGCTATGTTTTCGTAATTTTTCAGAGTCATATGTGATTTATGGGTATTTTAACATTATCTTGCTAATCACCCTTACTAATCGCTTTTTACTAGCACTAATTACTATTTTCTTTAACCCTAATTATCCCCACCAACCCTAATCGTGGTAGCCCATGTGCTAACCGACAAAACTTAAAAAAAGTAAGTCAATTCGCTGACTAAGTATTTATTACATAACTGTTATATTAATACTTAATTACTATATAAATCCCCCTCACTAATCTCTCTCCCTCAAAAAACAAATCACCCAGGCAACAAATATCCCAGGCCCGAACCCAACCATCATCGCTCCTCCCCTCCCCGTTCTCCAGCAAACCCCTTTCCTCCACCCACGCCTCCACGGCGAGCACCCATCCCGCCACCGCCGTACGACCCACCGCCTACTGCCTCTCGTCATCGAACCATTAGGAACGCCGCTGCCCTCCGACGAGCGACCCAAGTGGCCCCCCGGCCTACGCCCCTCTACCCCGCCTCCCTACACACCAACAGCCCCGACCCGTCTCCCTCCATACAGCTTCACTCACCTCACGCCGACGCCCGCATCCCCCGTCGTACGGCAGCCGCCTCCGGTGACTCCGAGCGCCTCCCTGACTGAAGCCCGCCACTGCACGCCGCATGCCGCACTCTCCCAACAGCAGCCTGCCGCTCCCGACGCCGACGCCGCCTTGACCCACCGCCACCACCCCACACTGTACCCCCTCTCCTCGCGGACCTCCGACGATCAAATACCGCCGCCGTCAGCCAAGCGCGCGCGTTTGAGGGTAAGGGACGACATGTATGTTTTTAAATGAAATACATATTTAAATACGTATAGGTATACGTATATAATAGATTGTTCGTAATAAATTCATAGTAAATCATACAAGCCTTAGAAAAATACGAGACCAAACCCAAAAAATCAGAAACGACGAAACGACTCATTGCCACTGTTTTCATCGCCAAAAGGCAAGTATATCTCCCACAATGATTTTTCAAAGGCAAAACTTAAATAAGCTAAATTTGCTTTAAAATTCATAACTTGAGATTTTGACCTACACTGACGTACGAGAAAAATATATGTTGTAGTACTAGTTAATACGATCATTTGACATCTTGTTTGAAGAATTCCGACGTACGATTTGCCCTAAATAAATCTTTGAATATATGTCGTAAAAATGATTTCTTGATTTAAAATTAGTTTTTGGCCCTTTTAAATTGTTTAAAAATGATTAATAATTATTTAACGATCTTGAAAACTAGCTACTAGCCTTAGAAACATATTTTAAGCTACTTTAAACTCGTTTGCTTAGTTAAAATCATTTTTTGCTGATTCTCTTATACTATTACTTATTTTTACGTTTTGTTAAATTGAGCCGTGAAGTCGTGAACTTTTGTGAAGATATTATACAGACTATTGAGACATCATGGAACCATTGTACGCATCTAATGATGCAAATGACCTGAGTATACATGAATGGAAGATGGAACCTCAATAAAAGTAAATGGAAGATGGAACTTCAAATGTAAATTGATAGCACACAAACTTTGACCTGACACTTGACCTGACCTATAGGTTTGGGGTAGTCTATGATCATAAGTGTTACGGAGTGACTGGATGCACCCATACTAAATTACCTCCAACACATTACAGAGGTTAGATCCTTGACCCTCGCCATATAGGGACGGTGGGTACCGCCTCGGATCTGCTCCCATCGCAGGGCGCATGTTGGTTATCTCTCGTACTCTTGGACATGGACTTATCACTAGAATAGACTGGCTATTGAATATTGTTCTAACCTCTTTTTATACAGGTTGCTGACAACGTTACAATTACGTTATTAAATGTTAAAACTATTACAGGTTGCTAATCATATTACCAATTGATATCAAATGATTAAATTGCTGCAGGTTGCAAAGTGATGTGCATGTTTAACTGCTTTAACTCTTTTAAAATTAAACTTATTCATTGTCTTTAACCTTTTTTAAAATTAAACTTATTGCTTGTTTTTAAAGTTCAGAGTGGTTCGATTTTAAATATCTAACTTTTTTTGGAGATTATCTTGCCGAGTAAACCTCGTTAACGGACATTTCATTTTGTTATTTTACAAAATGTCCGTCAGTTATTGATAGTGAGTTCACTGAAGACACTACAGCAAAAGTTGAGCCAGTGCTCGAAGAGCAAGTGGAGTACCTACATGCTGAAGATTAGACAAACACCTTCGCGATTGCTGTAACGGTCGCTTTTCGACTGAGTGTTTTTCAGCGCATATTTTCTTTTTCGTATGCGTATTTATTATGACCGTATTTTGAATCCTAAACACGTGAAGTTATATATCGTTGTGACCCTCAGAGAGAGTAGTTATTTGTGGAATTTTTTATGAATGTCATTTCATGGGTCATTCCTCCACAAATCAGCTTTGAATGAAGAGGTGTCGAAACCCATAAACTTTAACGAGTAGCTAATTATTTTTATCATCGTTTTCTGTTAACCTAGCACGTGACCGAACACCGTATTCTCAATCCTCTCGTTACCACGGTCGTCCCGATATTTTTCTTATATTTTTCGGACATCGTTAGACTGACCCGTCACCTTTAATATGATAATCTATAATTTTATCCCTAAGTTAATTCAAATTCAAATCCCTAACTCTAAATCAAATCTAATCCCATTTGGGTCCTACGTATCATGTCATTTAACTCCCAGGCTATTTGCAACACTAAGTCTACCCTCCCTCCCTCTCTCTCCCCCCACCTATCCCTTAAATACACTCATTTTCTTCCATCTTTAGCAAACTTCCCCATCATTATAACGCAAGCCAGCAACCTAGGGTTTTTTCTCAAACCCAGCTGTCGGCCTCACACCTTGCACCGGCCCCCTCTTCCTCTACCCCCCTCCGGCCATAACCCCCGCGCAAGAGCACTTCCCCCTCCGGCCTCTCCCCCTACTGTCCACGGCAACCCCCGGCCAAGCCACGCGCAGGCCGAACCCTCGATAGTCGGCCTCCCTCTCCCCTTGACAGCCCAACTGCTGGCCTCCCTTCACCATGCCACCAGCGAACCCGACGGCAGCCACCTGCTGTCGACCTCCTATCACGGCAGACCTCCGTGCGCGCAACCCTAGCTGCCAGCCACCCCTCTATACCCAGCTACTGGCCCTCTTCCATCCACCCTGGTGTCCATGTAACGTCAGCCCCCTTACGCCCTAGGAGCCCACGCAGCTGATCTACTGGCTCCCAACGTCGATGCGCTCCCCTCGCTTGATCGCCATGCCGAACACTCTCCCGACGTCGCTGCCGTTACCGTTGCCGCAAGCAGCTTCGTTGCGCTACCCACAGCCGGAACGATCACGAGGTGACTTCCTTACTGTGTTACCCGCAGTCAAGGAACCGGAGACGACGAGATCCAATACTGTTTCCAGATCCGACGTCAGACCCGTGCACGTTTGTCGTACTAGGTTGGTCCCTTTACTCGTATCAACCCAAACAATACGTCATCGAACCCTAATTAAAAATTGACAACTTAAATAACTAAATTTACTTTCCGCTCCTTTAAAATATTGTGCTAATCTAGAATCGACGATCGGACTTTTTAACTATGCATATAGGGTAGAATCGTCGAATAGGCTGAACATTCAAAACTTGACTTGAAACTGATAGGTTAGCCACGATCAGCTTAGAGACAACCTAATAGAATTTCTAAACTGGTCCTGACATCGCCCGTTGACTTATGACAGCGGATTTTGACCGACACACTGCCAGAGACAAGACGCTTCCGACGGACGTTCTTCTCGCCACTGCAGGCAAGTCTACCCACTTGCGTAGTTACGACCATGTTTAGGCCATCTCACTTTAAAAATTGTGAATCGTTGAACAAAAGAACCGAACATGAAATGATAGCGTCTGGTACACCCTCACGACAGCCTAGACTTTACGACGAAGTCTAAGTATATAAATTGCTATAACTGTCATGCTAGGAACTATCTGTGTGCGCGCGCGTGTGGACCCACTAGAATGAAAAGAACATACTATACCCGTGTCATGCCATGTACCATCATTCATGAAATGTTTTACACAGCCTGCGAGCAATAGGGCACTCTCCAAGACAGAAAGAGTGATCCCTTATACAGATACATAGCCTGCGGGCAATGAGACACCCACCTAGCAGAGTGGGTGATCCTTGGTACAGAACACCCTACGGGAAGCTCGGCACTCACCTAGCAGAGTGAGTGACCCCTGTAACCTGTGGGGATTAGAGGCACTCACCTAGCAGAGTGAGTGGTCCTCGTACAGTCTTGTCTTGAGCACTTGGGGTGGGGTGGGGTTGCGTGACCACCAGGTTAGAGAGTTTGGCCACTTTCTAATCTGAAGGCGTGAACCCTCTTGGTGTCACACCGTCTTGTCTAGTCGCTTGGTGTCACACCGTCTTGTCTAGTCTTGTCATGTCTTGTAGCTGGTAGCATACACTAAGACTTTTGCCTGCCACGTTTACTTTCTACACAATCTTTACATTCCTTGCATATATGTATAAATACCATGCTCTTGCATCTCTCATGTATCAACCATAAAATGTCGTCTTTAATTTCATTTACACTTGCAGTAGACTTTACCTGACGTACAACTCCTTTTCTCTTGGGTGTTGTACGTTAGGTACTAAGACGTAGTACACAGATGAGCCGGCTTTACTTGATGACTTGGAGTCAGAGGACGTTGACCCAGAGTACGTTCCAGACGAGAACCAGACCTAGAGATCACACACCGTCGCTGTCTTACGGAGGTTTACTGCTTTCTAGTTTGGGTGCGTAGCACCATTTTACTTCTTGTCTAGGTTGAGTGCGTCGCACCATTAGTTTCCTTTTCCACAATTGTAGCCATGATTGGGGCTTCTTTTTAGACTTGATGTATTGCTGGATATTATCTCTTTTAATAATGAATGTAGTTTCCTTTCGAGTACTCTTATCTTATTGGTATGAAATTTTTATATGCAAGAACCTGTAATTAATTGGTATTCTTACAGACACTTATTGGGCCCGAGTCTCACAGCTCCGGCCCATGCGGACTTTCGTCTCGTCCTCGCACCCGTTTAGGAAGTAGGGCGTGCCAGGTTTTAGTGTTGGACATGCAGGTCATGCGAAAAGTTCAGTAAAAATTACTCGCATTCATTTAAATATCCAGTTTATCATGTACAAGTCTAAATTGGGTTTTCCTTGTCAATAGGATGTGAGGAGGACACGATACTCAAGCCGGACCTTCAGCTGACGGGGCCATGGATGGCCAAGGTGGTGAGTTCTGCCAAATTCTGGGCGTCATAAGAGATATGCTGGATGTTCAGCATCAGTTGGTAGAGCAGACACACCAGGTTGCCCGTGCTGCTCAGACTGCTCAGGCTGCACCGCCACTACCGCCACTGCATGTATCTCGAGCTGTACCTGGAGTGAAGCAGTTCAATGAGCTGCAGCCGATGACCTTTTCTGGGAGGATGGACCATTGGATGCCGACAAATGGATCCAGAGTGCTGAGGATAAACTGATAGCTGCCAAGATACCTGATGAGACCAGAGTAGAGATAGCGAAGATGCAGCTGATTGAAAATGCAAGGAATTGGTGGCACATTAAGGAGAGGAGTCTGCAGAAGCCAGTTGAATGGAGCACTTTCAAGTCAATGTTCAAGGAGAAGTACTTTCCCAAGGCTACGAAGAGAGAGCTCTTGCAGCAGTTCGTGAATCTGACTCAGGGGAGCATGTCGGTAGATGAGTACGAAGCAGAGTTTGAGATGTTGAGCTGCTTCGCCCTGCACATGGCGAAGAAGGAATAGAACCGAGCTGATCAGTTTCGTCAGGGGCTGAACCCCAAGATCCAGGCCTCTATGACTTCAGCAGACTTGACTACTATGAGGCCTGTACTGAATGCAGCCAGGACCCATGAGGCCGTAGCGAGACTTCCTGATCCTCCTGCTGGTGGAGGAAATAGACCGATGGAGTAGTATATGCCACCTGTTAGGCATGCTATGAGATCCAATCAGACGGTGCCTTTCAAGAGGCCAGGAGCACCTGCACAGAACCAGATCAAGGGTCCATGCCATTTCTGTGGCAAACCGGGGCATAAGCAGAACAATTGCAGGAAGAAGCTGGGTTTGTGTCTGGTGTGTGGAGATGCCACACACGTTGCTAGAGATTGCACGAACCTTCTTCGTACTATGGGCGGAGCACCAGCCCCACTGCAGAGTAGAGCACCGGCCCCTACTTAGAGAGGGGTTGTTGTTCGTCGACCCATTTGGCACCTCAGGAGCAGATTTACCATCAGGCAGTGCCACCACGGAGGCCAGCTTATACCATGACAGCCGTGGAGGGTGAAGACGTGGATGACGTCAGTGCATGTAACTATTTAGACCTATTCTTTTCATTTTATATCATAGATCATGTTGGTTGCATATGGTTGTTTGAGCCTTGCTAGTTAGATTAGTAGCCTTGTTTAACTTTAGCTTTATCTTTTGTATCTTAGGCACCATTTTAGTGTCGTCTTACCGGGCTTTAACTTTGTTCGACTCTGGTGCATCTATGTGCATCATAACCCAAAGATTCGTAACAGAACACTCCATTCCCAACCATGCACTTTCTAAGTGTTGGTACATCACTACAGGGAACAGAGCGGTGACGATTAATTTGGGATGCCGATCAATTCTGTTGGTGATCGGTATACATGAGCTTTATGCCGACTTCATTGTCCATGATCTACCACATTTCGATGTTGTTCTTGGCATTGATTAGTTGGGAGATTTCCAATCTTCGATTGATTGCCGCAGCAATAAGGTGGTGTTCAGGATTCCAAGCCACCCGGAGTTCGAGTTCCATTTCAGAGAGTGATCGCTTGGGCCCGTTAGATTCCGGGCCAAGCCGGAGGAGTCGATCATTGTCGCCATTGCAGATGGAGACCAGTAGACCAGCAGTCGTCAGAGACTTTGACGACGTCTTTTCGGATGATATTTCAGGGTTACCACCCGAAAGAGCTTTATAGTTCAGCATAGACCTTATGCCGGAAGCGCAACCTATTTCGAAGGCGTCGTATCGAATGTCTCCTGCAGAGCTTGAGAAGTTGCGGAACCAGTTGGAAGAATTGTTGCAGAAGGGATTCATACACCCTAGTGTGTCACTTTTGGGGTGCACCAGTTCTATTGGTGAAGAAGAAGGATGGATACCGCCGGATGTATGTGGAGTACAGAGGGCTGAATGCAGTGACCATGAAGAATAAGTATCTGCTGCCCCGAATTGATGACATATTTGACCAGCTTGGAGGTTCGAGGGTTTTCTCGAAATTGGATTTGAGGAGCGGGTACCATCAGTTGAAAGTGAAGAAGGATGATATTCCAAAGACGGCCTTCAGGACAAAGTACGGACACTATGATTTCGTAGTCATGCCGTTTGGTGTGACCAACGCTCCAGCAGTGTTTATGAACTTGATGAATTTGATTTTCTGCAACTTCCTGTATAAGTTCGTCGTCATCTTCATCGACGACATACTTATTTACTCGAAGTCTGAAGAGGAGCAAAGCCGTCATCTGAGTACAGTGTTGGAGACACTGAGACGTCATAAGCTGTATTCCAAGTGTAGTAAGTGCGAGTTTTGGTTGGATGGTAGGCCCAAAATAGTGCTTCTCTCAACCGCAAGAGTCCGTACAAGTAATATAATCTGGGAGTCCAGATGTCGAATCCTCAGGAGAAAATCTGTTGCAACCACAGCTCAAATCAAATAGAAATCCAACGAAGAGAAACTAACCACTTCAATAATGATGGTGATGTGAATGGAGTTGATCGTGGTGAACAATGCGAACGAAGAAAATTCGTGAAAATATCTATAAAAAGTATGCACATGGTATGGGTTCATTAGGGTCCATGAGTCGTATTAATTTGGTTGACGAATATAACACAATGAATTCTCTTTTTGAGAGCAATTCACCGGAAAATACCCAATATAACTCAATGAATTCTCCTTTTGGGAGCAATCCATCGGAAAATACCCTTTTGGTGGTTCAAGCACAAAATTCAATAAGATCGTTGCTAAAGTTTTAGTCTTTTAAATACGATATGAAAGTCCCTTTTGGGGAAATCAAAACTCACCCTTGTAGGGTGATCATCTACTCTAACACGTTCTTTTGGAAAATGAAGAGAAGATTTAATAACAAAGACTATAACTTTATCAACATTAACAATTTAGCACAACGAATATTCAACCAAATGAACACAAATCATATCCCCTAACTACACCATACCATGCACAATAAGAAATTTAGCTACTCATACTAAAAATAAACAGAGTTTTCATCATATAAATCATGGTTCTAAGCAATACAATCAAAAAGAGTTCAAAATACGCTAAAGAGTTCAAGAATATCACCAAATACGCTAGCAAATAGACTAAGAAAACCCTTCTTCTTCCTCCTAAAAGCCTCTGAAAATTCCCTCAGATTTATCTCTGTAATGTCAGGGATTTTCTCTAAAAATCAGCTCTAAAATCGCCCAAATACGCCAATAATACGCTCAAAAACCCTAGAAATACCTTATATACTTAGATTGCGGGTTTTAATGTGCTAACGGGTCCCAAAACCGCACCCAAATCGCTCAGAATCCGCATCTTACAGCCGCCTGAAATCTTGGCCGCACATCCATGTGGGATCTGATCTGAGTGCGCCACGTGGGCTTTGAGATTCGCGCGGCTGCTGCATCTGAATCCAAATCGGGGCGTGTTTTTGGACGTTGGAAGCTTGATCAACGGTTGTGAATGGGCCTCGTCTCCGCCTAGCAGCAAGCGTCCGATTGAGCGGGCGACCGCTCGATTTGCGCCACGTCGCCCGCGATGTACGCTCCGCTCTTGCTGTTTTCCGCTTGTCTACGTCCGTCGGATTGGAATCGGTCGGCTCGAAATGAACCACGTGGCCTCGCGATTCCCTCCGCTCGTGGATACTGTGCTTCATGTCTTAGCCGTTCGATCACGATCGTGCGGTGCAGATGAGGCAGCGTCACCCCGCTCTCGTGCGTCACTGGATCGGTCGGGAACTGGTGGATTGATGCCACGTGGCCGCCAAGATGCGTGCGGAGCGTATTTCCAAGCGTATTTTGAGTGTATTTCCTCGTTTAATTGGTATTCTACATTCAAAAAATCATAGTAATTAGCACAGATCTCAGAAAAATACAAATAAATAGTCGTTGGAATCGTAAGATTGAGACCAAGCCATGAAAAATATAAAAAGTGCAGAAATAATCCGTTAATTGCTGTTTTGTGCTCAAATAGAATGTTTTCTCTAATAAATGATTGTGTACAAAATACGAACGTATTAGAGAACAATATAGCATCATATAAGCACAAAATAGGGCTAAATAGGGGGTTAAATATGCAAATATCACTCCGAATCATTGGACAGAGTCGCATTCCTGGGACACGTGGTGTCTGGTGAAGGCATATCTGTAGATCCGGAGAAAGTCAGAGCAGTCAGCGAGTGGCCGACCCTGCAGTCGGCATCAGATATCAGGAGCTTCCTTGGATTCGCGGGCTACTACCATCGATTCATTAAGGATTTTTCGAGGATTGCAGAGCCGATGACGAAGCTGACAAGGAAGGATATGGAGTCTTTTGGTCGAAGGATTGTGAGAGGACCTTCAGTATTTTGAAGGAGAGATTGACCACGGCACTGGTTTTGACAATACCAGATCGAAGCGGAGGCTTCGACATTTACTGTGTTGCATTTGGCAAGGGCCTCGGATGCGTCTTGCATCAGCATGGTCACTTGGTCATGTACGCTTCTCGAAAGTTGATGAATAATGAGAAGAACTACCCGACGCACGATCTGGAGTTAGCAGCGGTGATATTTGCGTTGAAGATCTGGAGACACTTCCTGCTGAGTGAGAGTGTGAAAATTTTCACCGATCACAAAAGCTTGAAGTACATTTTTACACAGAAGGAGCTCAACATGCGTCAGAGACGATGGTTGGAGCTGATGGCAGATTATGAGATAGATCTGCAATATCACCCGGGGAAGGTGAATGTAGTGCCCGATGCTTTAAGTAAACTCACCGCAGTGATGATGCATACTACCGACTGGAGAGTACAGCATGAGTTGAGAGGGATGAACATTGAGGTTGTCCTACCAGGAGTGATCGTTTCGTTGATGAACTTGCAGATTCAGTCAACGATTGTGGATCGGTTCAAGGCAGCTCTGGCAGGTGACCCAAAACTACAGAGGATCAGAAGACAGGTAGAAGCGGGACTTTGGACAGAGTTCATCATTCATGAGGATGGGTCCCTGAGATACGACATTATACTCTGCGTACCTACATGTGACATTAGAGAGGAGCTGTTGAGTGAGGCTCATAGCTCGCCCTATTCCATACATCCTGGAAGCACGAAGATGTATAAGGACCTCCGTCTGAACTATTGGTGGATTGGCATGAAGAGGAGTGTGGCACGGAGCGTTGCCAAATGTTTGGTATGCCAGCAAGTGAAGGCGGAGCACCATCGGACCACAAGATTTCTATAACCTCTTCCTATTCCGGAGTGGAAGTGGCAACACATCACGATGGATTTCGTGACAGGCCTACCTCAGAACCCGAAGAAGAACGACGCAGTCTAGGTGATCGTTGATCGATTGACCAAATCTGCACACTTCATCCCATTCCGAGTGGGACGGTCCACGGAAGTCTTAGCGAGGAAGTATTCAGAGGTAAAGATATTTTACTTCTCTATTTATAGTTCCTCCTTGAGTTTAGTTCGTGATGTAGACGTGTACGTGCAGGAGATTGTGCGCTTACATGGAGTTCCAGTGAGCATCATATCTGACAGATACTCGAGATTTACATATCAGTTCTGGAAGTGTCTGCATGAGAAACTTGGTACGAGTCTGAGTTTCAGCACGGTGTACCACCCGCAGACCGATGGCCAGTCAGAGAGGACTATTCAGATTCTGGATGATATGCTGAGAGCTTGTACGCTCAATCTGAATGGTTCGTGGGAAGATCATCTCTATCTAGTGGAATTCTCATACAACAACAGCTACCAGGCGAGCATAGGCATGGCGCCGTTTGATGTCCTATATGGAAGGAAATGTCGATCGACACTGAGTTGGGATGACATCGGAGACCGAGAGCTGTTGGGTCCGGAGATGATTGTAGAGGTCGTGGATGTCGTGAGAGACATTAGGGATAAGCTCCGGATTGTGCAAGATCGTTATAAGCATTGGGCAGACACCAATAGACGACCTTTGGAGTTTCAGACAGGAGATCATGTCTTCCTGAAGATTTCTCCAAACCGCGGAGTCCTTCGTTTCTGGAAGAAGGAAAAGCTGAGTCCGAGGTATATTGGACCGTTTGATGTGCTGGAGCGTATGGGAGCAGTGGCTTATTGCCTTGCTCTGCCACCATCTTTGGAGGAAGTTCACGACGTTTTACACGTATCTCAGCTACGTCAATACGTCAGTGACCCATCGCACACTGGATTTTTCAGAGATCACAGTTTGACCGGACCTGACTTATGATCAGCAGCCAGTGCAGATTTTGGACAGTTGGCAGAAGCAGTTGAGGAACAAGGTAGTCGACCTGTGGAGAGTGATGTGGCATCATGGATCGCCTGGAGAGTCCACTTAGGAGCGCGAAGAAGAGATGAGAGAGCGCTACCCGCATTTATTTCCCGAGTAGTAGTTGATGTAGATTCCGAGGACGGAATCATTTCTTAAGGTGGGTAGGATGTAACGGTCGCTTTTCGACCGAGTGTTTTTCAGCGCAAATTTTCTTTTTCGTACGCATAATTATTGTGACCTTATTTTGAATCCTAAACACACAAAGTTATATATCGTTGTGACCCTCAGAGAGAGTAGTTATTTGTGGAATTTTTTATGAACGTTATTTCACGGGTCATTCCTCCGCAAATCAGCTTTAAATGAAGAGGTGTCATAACCCCTAGACTTCAACGAGTAGCTTTTTATTTTTATCACCATTTTCCGTTAACCTAGCACGTGATCGAACATCGTATTCTCAATCCTCTCGTCGCCACGGTCGTCCCGATATTTTTCTTGTATTTTTCGGACATCGTTAGACTGACCCGTCACATTTAATATGATAATCTATAATTTTATCCATAAGTTAATTCAAATTCAAATCCCTAACTCTAAATAAATCTAATCCCATTTGGATCTTATGTATCCTATCATTTAACTCCTATGCTATTTGCAACACTAAGTCTACCCCCCCCCCCCTCTCTCCCACCTATTCCTTAAATACACTCATTTTCTTCCCTCTCTAGCAAACCTCCCCATCATTATAACGCAAGCCAGAAACCTAGGGGGTTTTCTCAAACCCAGCCGCCAGCCTCACACCTTGCGCCGGCCCCCTCTTCCTCTACCCCCCATACGGCCATTACCCCCGCGCAAGAATAGTTCCTCTTCCGGCCCCTCCGCCTACTGTCCAGGCAACCCCCAGCCAAGCCACGCACAGGCCGAACCCTCGACAGCCAGCCTCCCTCTCCCCTTGACAGCACTACCGCCGGCCTCCCTTCACCCTGGCACCGACAAACCCGACGGTGGCAGCCTGCTGTCGGCCTCCTCTCACGGCAGACCTCCGCACGCGCAACCCTCGCTGCCGGCCACCCCTCTAGACCCAGTTGTCGGCCCTCTTCCCTCCACCATGCTGTCCATGCAACGGCAACCCCCTTGCACCCTAGGAGCCCACACAGCTGATCCGTCGGCTCCCGACGTCGTTGCGCTCACCTCGCTTGATCCCCAGGCCGAACACTCTTCCGACGTCACTGTTGTTACTGTTGCCACAAGCAGCTTCGTTGCGCTACCCGCGGCAGGAATGATCCTGAGGCGACTTCCTTACTACGCTACCCGCAGTCGAGTAACTGGAGACGACGAGATCCAACACTGTTTCCAGATCCGACATCGGACTCATGTGTGTTCGTCGTACTAGGTTGGTCCATTTACTCGTAGCAACCCAAACAATACGTCATCAACCCCTAATTAAAAATCGACAACTTAAATAACTAAATTTACTTTCCACTCCTTTAAAATGTTGTGCTAATCTAGAATCGACAATCGGACTTTTTAACTGTGCATATAGGGTAGAATCTGTTGGATCCTATGGATGGCAAACAACACTAGAAGGGGGGTTGAATAGTGTTGTATAAAGATAAAACTTTTTCGTTCTTAACCAATCAACACAAAACTAAACCTTCTAATGTTGCCTAAGAAACCAAGTAGAATAATCTACGCTTGGTTCTTAATCAACTCAATAAATCTTCAAATCAAATCAGAGATAAAAGTCTTCTGGTGGTCGACTCCCTATGAACAGTAGTCGACGCCCAGAGGGAAATTAAGCACAGCTCAGATAGATAAACACTTAATGAAGATATATAAGTTTTGCACAGAAGTATAAATAAAAAATAGATCATTGCAGTATATTATAAGAGAGTTGCAAGAATGTTAAGCAAAGAATAATTATAAGAAAGACTTGCAAAGATAAACAGTCACAGATAAGCAAACACAGACACAAGGATTTTTATCATGGTTCCCACAACTTGGTTATGTCCAGTCCCCGACCAATCCGGTATAAGATTTCCACTATCTGCCTTGGCAAATACAATCATCTAACTTCACTTGTTAGGATTTCCAACAACCTAGTCTTGACCAGGATTTCAACCGCAACACCTAGACTTGTCTAGGGTTTTCAACAACAACACCCTTACACCAAAGGGTAATCACAAAATAAAATCAATATCGAATTCACCACAATAGATTGGTAGAGACTGGATTTACACCCAAATTCTATAGCCAATAGTAATAGACAATTGCGTGCGTATTGGCTTGATAGAGTAAGATTCTAGATCATACAAAGATACGAATAAAGTCTTTGTGATCTATATCAACATGTTTTTCAAAAAATCCTTTAAATAAAAATTCGAGAATAAACAATAAGGATTTGAAAAACCGATAGCCAAATAAAATTATGATCTTCAGAAAATAATAACAAAAGAAAATTGCAATATCAAGAGTAAACCAGATTTGGCTAAGAGAGAACGCGAGCTGAGAATTTTGAGAGCGTTTTGCACAAGAGATTTTGAATTCAATAGTTGTGATTTCTCAATGAAAATGGTCCTCTATTTATAGGAGAAATCTGAGAATTTGAATTTCAAATTCCTTTGACTTTTGTCCCAGAAATCATGGGAAAAAATCAATTAAAGATATGTCAAAAATCAATTCAAAACGTCAAACTTTGACAGCTGGTAGCGACTCCCTATGAGTGGTAGTCGACTCCCAGTGTGTTTCAGGAGAAATTGATTCTCAGCTGGTAGTCGAATTCCTTACCTTTGGTAGTCGACTCCCAGCGGAGTTTCTTCTGAATCACAGCTAGTCAATCAAGTAGTTAACTCCAGGGTGTAGTGGAGTTTCACTACGGAAAATATAAAACGACTAGAAAAAGCTCGCATTATCTTTTTGAAAATGATTTAAAAGATATTTAAGATTTTTTTGAAATCATTTTTGTGTGTGTGATTGTCTATACGATTGGCTTTAACATTACCCTAAGAAGGACACAACACACTCACTATAGACTATGACCCGTCTTCGGAAGCTTGATCAACTGATGGAGTAGATGTGAGCTTCACTTGAGCGTCTTGTTCTATTTGAGCTTTGAGCTTCATCATTGATCTTTAGTAACGTTCGTCCTTGTCTTTGAGAGTAGATTGCGCTTCTTGGAGTATGCATAAAGATTTTCATTTGTCGCACAACCTACACACTTAGTCGTAGTGTAGTTAGTACACCAAGCTTCATTTGGTGTGCTCATCATCAAAATCACTTGGGGTGGAATTCAATTTCCATCACTCTCCCCCTTTTTGATGATGACACCCAAATGAAAAATGAAGTAAGTTGAAATGTAAAAATATACCTACTCCCCCCTGCTTTGATGTGGTTCTCCCCCTGCATCGAAGCCGTTGGCAAAACAATACATTCATTTTTGCATTTCATATTTTTCTCCCCCTTGTCATCAACAAAAATTACTGACATAAAATAATTAATCATTGTTCAATTCTTTTTCTCCAACAATACCCAATTCTCTACAAAGTCTAGAGAATGTATCTTTTTGTATGGTTTTGTTAGAATATCTGCAACTTGAAATTCAGAGGAGACAAAGTTAAGTTCAACATCCTTTTTGGTACAGTGATCATCTATAAATCTGTATCTAATATCAATATGCTTTGTTCTAGGATGAAGAACAGAGTTTTTAATTAGATTAATAGTGCTTTTATTATCACAGTAAATAACACATGTAGATGTATTAACACCATAATCTACGAGGACTTGTTTCATACAAAGTATTTGGGCACAGGCAAGTCCGGCAGCTATATACTCTGCCTTAGTGGTAGATATTGAAACGGAACTTTGCTTTTTGCTAAACCACGAAACAAGGGAATGTCCAAGAAAATGACATGTTCCACTTGTGCTATTTCTTGTGGCTTTACAACCAGCATAGTCTGCGTCACTAAATGAAGTTAAATTAAATGTGCTGCCTTTGGGATAAAATAGTCCAAAGTCAGAAGGGGTTTTAAGATATCTAAATATGTATTTTACCGTTTTAAGATGTGATTCTCTAGGATCACATTGAAATCTAGCACATGCACAAACACTAAACATAATGTCAGGTCAGCTAGCGGTTAAATAGAGTAAAGAACCGACCATACCTCGATATGTTTTCTGATCGACCTTTTTACCTGCTTCGTCTTTGTCTAAAGGATGTTTCCATTGGTATGTTCTTTCCTGATGTGGTTTTCATCCCAAACCTTTTGATCAAGTCTTTGGCTTATTTTGTTTGATGAATAAAGGTTCCTTCTTTTCCTTGTTTTATTTGTAATCCGAGAAAATATGTGAGCTCCTCTATGTGGCTCGTTTCAAATTCTTCCTGCATTAATTTTGCAAACTCCTGACAAAGATCTTCATTAGTATATCCGAAAATGATGTCGTCTACGTAAATTTGGATGAGAATGATATCATCATGAATTTTCTTAACAAATAATGTGGTATCTATTTTTCCAACAATGTAACTTGAGTCAATTAAGAATTTTCTTAATCTCTCATACCAAGCTCTTGGAGCTTGTTTTAGGCCATACAAGGCTTTATTTAGCTTGTAAACATATCCTGTTTTCTTATCATGTTCAAACCCGGGAGGTTGTTCAACGTAGACTTCCTCCTTTATGAATCCATTTAGGAATGCGCTTTTCACATCCATTTGATATAGTTTAAAGTTTTTATATGATGCAAATGCAAGTAGTATCCTAATAGATTCTAATCTAGCAACAGGAGCGAAAGTTTCATCGAAGTCTATACCGTCCTCTTGTGAGTATCCCTGTGCTACTAACATTGCTTTATTTCTTACCACATTTCCATCTTCGTCTAGTTTGTTCCGGTATACCCATTTAGTGCCGATAACTGGACGATCTTTCGGTCTAGGTACTAACTCCCATACTTGATTGTGCTCAAATTGCAGTAGTTCTTCTTGTATAGCTTCAATCCATGCTTCATCTGTAAAAGCTTTCTTCTACCTTTTTCGGCTCAACGTTAGAAACAAATGCAATATGTGTCAAGTGTTCTATTTGTAGTTCTAATTACTGCATCAATATCACCTATGAGTTGTGTGTGTGTGTGTGTGTGTTGTGTGACTTCAGGGAATGATTTTGGCAAAGAACTAGAAATGTCATTAACAGTGATAAATTCATTATTAGGAGTAGGTGCAATGATTACGTTATCGTCATCATTATGATTGTTATGAGATAGGGATTCATCAAATGTTACATGTAAAGTTTCAACAATAGTTTCAGAACTTTTATTATAAACTCTATATGCTTTACTACATAAAGAATAACCGATAAATATGCCTTCATCCGCTTTGGAGTCAAATTTATCTAAGTTATCTTTAGTATTCAGAATATAGCACTTACAAACAAAAACTCCGAAGTAAGATACTTTCGGAATTCGTTGGAGCAGTAATTCATAAGGGGTCTTTTCAAAAGGTTTTCTTATTAAAACTTTGTTTTGAATATAGCACGCGGTTGCTACAGCTTCCGCCCAAAAACTTTTTGGAAGGTTGCTTTCACACAACATTGTTCGTGCACACTCTTGGAGTGTTCTATTTTTCCTTTCAACTACCCCATTTTGAGGAGCAGCTCTAGGAAAAGCAAAAGTATGAGAAATGCCTCGTTCTTCACAAAACAGTTTAAAATGTTCATTTTCAAATTCACCACCGTGATCACTTCTTAAAGAAATAATTTTCAAAGAGTATAAACATCCAATTCTTTTGAAAAATATTTCGAATTCACGGAAGGCGTCATTTGTATGAGTTAAGAATAATACCCATGTATATCGATTAAAATCATCAACTATGACAAATACGTATTTAGAGTTACATAAAGATGGAGTTCTAGTTGGGCCAAACAAGGCCATATGAAGTAGTTCAAGTGGCCGATTAGAAGTGAGAGCTCCAATATTCTTAAATGAACTCTAATGCATTTTGCCAAATTGACATGAATCGCATATCTTATCCAATTTAAAATTTATTTTGGGAAGTCCTTGCACCAACTCTTTCCTAGAAATCTTATCCATGTTTTTGATGTTCACATGACCAAAGCGTCTATGCCAGAGCAACGGGTTATTTGTTGAAACAATTAAACATACATTTGATTCACATTCATTTAATCTAAGTACATAGATATTCTCTACTCGCTTACCTCTAACAAGAATGTTTTTCATATCCTTGTCGTAGACTAAACAAGAGTCAAGTGTAAAGAGAACCTTCATACCCTTGTCGCATAGTTGGCTTATGCTTAATAAATTATGCTTCAGCCCATTTACCAAGCTTACATCTTTGATGAGTAATTTTGAGGGACTGCCGTTGTTGCCTATCCCGACAATTTTACCTTTCTTGTTGTCGCCAAATGTCACGGTTCCGCCGTCATACATTTTTAGAGCGCTAAGTAGTTTTGTGTTCCATGTCATGTGTGCGGAGCATCCGCTATCCATTATCCATATGTCATTGTTCTTGTCGTTCTGACGAGCCATCATGCATAGTTCTTCACCATTGGCTTGAGGTATCTTTATGGGTGTTTAGATCTCATTAGATTTTGATCCAAATCTTTCGTCCAACAAGTTTAAGATTTGATGTGCGGATTCCGCCTTTTCTACAAGATCTAACATTTGATCAGTTAATCAAGTGTCAAGTAAATGCATTACCTTGAGGTTGTTGAAGTAGGCTTCCTCTTGATCAGGATTCCATTGAGTTTGCGGTATGGTTGGAATCTCGTATGGTTCTCTGAGAGATCTCATGTATTTCAGATCTTGTGCATCTAAGAAGATTTCCATTATCCTTCTCCATTGAGAATAAAGGTTGTCGTTGAAGATCGGAGGAGTATGAGTGTTGCAGACGTTTGTTGATGCCATCGCTTTGACCTCGCTCTGATACCAAGTGTTGGATCCTGTGGATGGCAAACAACGCTAGAAGGGGGGTTGAATAGTTTTGTATAACGATAAAACTTTTTCGTTCTTAACCAATCAACACAAAACAAAACCTTCTAATGTTGCCTAAGAAACTAAGTAGAGTGATCTACGCTTGGTTCTTAATCAACTCTATAAATCTTCAAATCAAATCAGAGATAAAAGCCTTCTGTTAGTCGACTCCCTATGAACAGTAGTCGACTCCCAGAGGGAAATTAAGCACAGCTCAGATAGATAAACACTTAATGAAGATATATAAGTTTTGCACAGAAGTATAAATACAAAATAGATCTTTGCAGTGTATTATAAGAGAGTTACAAGAATGTTAAGCACAGAATAATTATAAGAAAGACTTGCAAATATAAACAGTCACAGATAAGCAAACGCAGACACAACGATTTTTATCCTGGTTCCCCACAACTTGGGTACGTCCAGTCCCCGACCAATCTGGTACCAGATTTCCACTATCTGCGTTGGCAAATACAAGCACCTAACTTCACTTGTTAGGATTTCCAACAACCTAGTCTTGACCAGAATTTCAACCGCAACACCTAGACTTGTCTAGGGTTTTTAACAACAACACCCTTACACCAAAGGGTAATCACAAAATAAAATCAATATCCAATTCACCACAATAGATTGGTGGAGATTGGATTTACACCCAAATTCTATAGCCAATAGTAATAGACAATTACGTGCGTAGTGGCTTGATAGAATAAGATTCTAGATCACACAAATATACGAATAAAGTCTTTGTGATCTATATCAAAATGTTTTTCAAAAAATCCTTTAAATAAAAATTCGAGAATAAACAATAAGGATTTGAAAAACCGATAGCCAAATAAAAGTATGATCTTCAGAAAATAATAACAAAAGAAAATTGCAATATCAAGAGTAAAACAGATTTGGCTAAGAGAGAATGCGAGCTGAGAATTTTGAGAGCGTTTTGCACAAGAGATTTTGAATTCAATAGTTGTTGTGATTTCTCAATGAAAATGGTCCTCTATTTATAGGAGAAATCTGAGAATTTAAATTTCAAATTCCTTTGACTTTTGTCCCGAAAATCATGGGAAAAAATCATTTTAAAATATGTCAAAAATCAAGTCAAAACGTCAAACTTTGACAGCTGGTAGTCGACTCCATAGGAGTGGTAGTCGACTCCCAGTGTGTTTCAAGAGAAATTGATTCTCAGCTGGTAGTCGACTCCCAGCGAAGTTTCTTCTGAATCACAGCCAGTCAATCAAGTAGTTAACTCCAGGGTGTAGTGGAGTTTCACTTCGGAAAATATAAAACGACTAGAAAAAGCTCTCATTATCTTTTTGAAAATGATTTTGAAGATATTTAAGATTTTTTTGAAATCATTTGTGTGTGTGATTGTCTATACGATTGGCTTTAACATTACCCTAAGAAGGACACAACACACTCACTATAGACTAAGACACATCTTCGGAAGCTTGATCAACTGATGGAGTAGATGTGAGCTTCACTTGAGCTTCTTGTTCTATTTGATCTTTGAGCTTCATCATTGATCTTTAGTAACGTTTGTCCTTGTCTTTGAGCGTAGATTGCGCTTCTTGGAGTATGCATAAAGCTTTTCATCTGTCGCACAACCTGCACACTTAGTCGTAGAGTAGTTAGTACACTAAGCTTCATTTGATGTGCTCATCATCAAAATCATATGGGGTGGAATTTAATTTCCATCAGAATCTTCGAATATGCTGAACATTCAAAACTTGACTTGCAACTGATAGGTTAGCCACGGTCAACTTAGAGCCAACCTGGTCCTGACACCGCCTGTTAACTTGTGACAGTGGACTTTGACCGACACGCTGCCAGAGACGAGACGCTTCCGACGGACATTCTTCTCGCCACCACTGGCAAGTGTACCCACTTGCGTAGTTACGGCCACGTTTAGACTATCTCCATTTAAAAATAGTGAATCGTTGAACAAGAGAATCGATCGTGAAATGATAGCATCTGGTACACCCTCACGACAGCCTAGACTCGACGACGACGTCTAGGTATATAAATTGCTATAACTGTCATGCTAGGAACTATCTGTATGTGTGTGTGTGTATGGACCCCCTAGAATGAAAAGAACATACTATACTCGTGTCATGCCATGTAACATCATTCACGAAATGTTTTACACAGCCTGCAGGCAATAGGGCACTCTCCAAGACAGAGAGAGTGATCCCTTGTACAGATACACAACCTGCGAGCAATGAGACATCCACCTAGCAGAGTGGCTGATCCTTGATACAGAACAACCTACGAGAAGCTCGGCACTCACCTAGCAGAGTGAGTGGCCCCTGCAACCTGTGGGGATTAGAGGCACTCACCTAGCAGAGTGAGTGGTCCTCGTACAGTCTTGTCTTGAGCACTTAGGGTTGGTTTGAGCGACTACTGGGTTAGAGAGTTTGGCCACTTTATAAGCTGAAGGTGTGAACCCTCTTGGTGTCACACAGTCTTGTCTAGTCGCTTGGTGTCACACGATCTTGTCTCGTCTTGTCATGTCTTGTAGCTGGTAGCAAACGCTACGAATTTTGCCTGCCACGTTTACTTTCTGCACAGTCTTTACTTTCCTTGCATATATGTATAAATGACATACTGTTACATCTCTCATGTATCAACCATAAAATGTCGTCTTTAATTTCCTTTACACTTGCAGTAGAGTCTTCTCACCTTTTCCTTGTAGACTTTACCTGACGTACAACTCCTTTTCTCTTGGGTGTTGTACGTCAGGTACTGAGACGGAGTACACAGACGAGCCGGCTTTACTTGAGGACTTAGAGTCAGAGGATGTTGACCCGGAGTACGTTTCAGAGGAGCACCAGATCTAGAGGTCCCACACCGTCACTGGCTTACGGAGGTTTACTGCTTTCTAGTTTGGGTGCGTAGCACCATTTTACTTCTTGTCTAGGTTGGGTGAGTCGCACCATTAGTTTCCTTTTCCGCAGTGGTAGCCATGCTTGGGGCTTCTTTTTAGACTTGATGTATTGCTGCATATTATCTCTTTTAATAAGGAATGTAGTTTCCTTTCGAGTACTCTTATCTTATTGTTATGAACTTTTATATGCAAGAACCTGTAATTAATAGTTATCCTTACAGACGCTTATTGGGCCCAAGTCTCACAGCTCCGGTCCATGCGGACATTCGTCTCGTCCTTGCACCCATTTGGGAAGCGGGCCGTGACAACTGCTCCTTTATATTTGAAATAAAGGTAATTTGTGTACTTTGTTTGTATTGGACATGCTAGTTCCAAGATGTATCTAAATTATTGTACGCTGGATATGTAATAATGTTGTTTGAGCTGTTTCTTAAATTTGCATGCAAGGACCTAAAATTTCTACACAGACGCTTAGTGTGTTTAAGCCAAGGAGGAAGAAAAGAAAAGATTTTAAAAAGAAAAAGGTTGAAGCACACCGCAGACCCGCTCGCGTCCTTACTCCCGGTAGAATGGGAATCAGGGTGTGACAGGTTTTAGTGGTGGCCCATGCAGGTCATGCGTTTGCAAAAACTTTAAGATCGGTTTAAACGACATTAATATTTAAGTGTACAACTAGTTAGATTTTTTCACCTAACTTACATTGCGGTTTGTCTTGAAGTATGGCAGGTCGATCAGATACTCACGACGTAACTAACAACGACATCTTAGGTATCGTAAGGGAAATACTGGAAATTCAACGCCAAATTCTACATGAGGCTGTTTACAAACTCTGTAAAGCATCCCAAGAGAAGCATCCTATGGAACCACCGGAAGACGCCCTCCGACCGATGAATACTACATTCAAGAGGCCTGCATCTTCAGTCCATAACCGATCCCCGATGGTGTGCTTCCATTGCAACCGAAAGGGACATATCAAGAAGATCTGTCGCCTGTTGCTGAATCAATGTTTGGCCTGTAGAGCATCTGAGCACTCTCTCAGGAACTGTCCCCCACCACATCAATAAGAAATCGATTACGACAGCAGGAGTTCCTGGATCAGCGCAGCGTAAGCCACCTCTATCTCCACAACGTCGAGTCTTTTATCAGGCCAAGCTGAACCAACCCAGTCGTCGAGCATTCATCAAGTCAACTAGAGAAGCTGAGGTTGCAGAGCCAATAATCACTGGTGTGTCTAAACCGTTCACCTTTACATAGATTTGACACCCAACGCCTTTATTATCATTGCTAGTATACATTATCATACTATAAGTATTGCCTTTGTAGCATACCACTTATTGATTTAGAAGTTTTCCATTGCTTCTTATCACAAAAAGTCGCAACAATCCATCTCCATCGATCCTCATTATCTTCTTCGAACTTTTGAACCTTCAACTAGGAACTCGTGTTTCATTTTGACGATTCTTATTTTAGAACCTTTCTTTGATAACAACTACATTGAACTTCCTTAAGATAGAACCGTCCATTCATTTCATCACCATCATCATTCTTGTAATGACATTCCAATCGTCCTACTTATTCTAAGAATACTTCAAAGTCGCGTTTAGTTTATCTAAACTATGGCTATACTCTTTTATAGGGAGGGTAGCATTCGAATTTTTCGATCACCCGAAGTTCGAGTTCGAGAACAGAATCAGATCGAACGATGCTCAGAAGTATTTGAGGATATTGCTAGAGAATTTGAGACGAGCCAAACCACGACGTGCAAGTGTAGACTGTTACATCTGATGGAAATTGAATTCCACCCCAAGTGATTTTGATGATGAGCACACCAAATGAACGCTTAAGTGTACTAACTACACTATACCTAAGTGTGCAGAATATGCGAAGCTTTACTCATACTCAAAGGAGCACACTTCTACGGTCAAAGACGAAGGACGAACATAGCTAAACTCAAGTGATGAAGTTCAAGCTCGAACAGTACAAGAAGCTCAAGAGAAGCTCACTTTCACTTCATCAAATTGATCAAGCTTCCGAAGACATGTCCTAAGTCTATAGTGAGTGTGTCGTGTCCCTTTAGGGTATTTGTTAAAGCCATATCATATAGACAAAACACACACACAAACAATTTCGAAAATACTTTTAAATTATCTTCAAAATACTTTAAGAGAGCTTTCTCTAGTCACTCTATAACTTTCGTAGTGAAACTCCACACACCCTGGAGTTAACTACTTGTCTGACTAGATAAGTTGCAGGAAAAACTCCTCTGGGAGTCGACTACCAAAAGTAGGGAGTCGACTACCAGACACAGATCAAGAATTCCTGGAACTCTCTGGGAGTCGACTACCAGACACAGGTCAAGAATTCCTGGAACTCTCTGGGAGTCGACTACCTAGATGAGGGAGTCGACTACCAGCTGTAAAATTCTGACGTTTTTGAATTTGAATTTTGAAATTCGTTGAGCAATTTACTCCGTAATTTTTGGGACAAAAGTCAACGAAAATTCAATTTTCAAATCTCAGTTTTTCCCTATAAATAAGAGCTAAATTCTTTTGTGAAAACACAACTATTTGAAAATAAAAAATCTCTTGTGAAAACGCTCTTGAATTCAAAGCTCTCATTTCTTTCTAGCCAATTTGATTTTATTTGTGATCTTGCAATATTCTCTTATCAATTCTTTTAAGATCATACTCTTATTTTTTATTGGCTAAAACGTTTTCAAAATCCTTATTACTATTCTCTTTATCTTGTTTAAAGGATTTTTGAAAAGCAATAGATCTAGATCACAAAGAATTTCTCTCGTATCTTTGTGTGATCTAGACTCTTATTCTATCAAGCCACTACACAAATTTGTCTATCTTTGATTGGCTATAGAATCGGGTGTAAAAACCAATCTCCATCATTTATTGTGGTGTATTGGATAAATATCTCAGTGTGTTGATTGTTGGAACACTAGACAAGTCTAGGTGTTGCCAGTCGAAAATCCTGATTGAGACTAGGTCGTTGGAAATCCTAACGAGTGAAGTTAGGTAATTGTATTTGCCAAGGCAGATAGTGGAAAATCTCGTACCGGATTGGTCGGGGACTGGACGTACCCGGGTTGCAGGGAACCAGGATAAAATCGCTTGTCTCTGCGTTTGTTTTTCTGTGCTTGTTTATCTTTTAATATTTGTTGAGACGTTTTCAATCTTCTGCAAAGATTAAACTATTTGTAACCGCTGAAATTTATATTATTCGCAATCTTATCTGTGCTTATATATACTATGGGAGTCGATTACTGCTCATAGGGAGTCGATTACCTGCTGTGAAATTGCTCTGTGTATTTTTAAGATTATATTGTTGATTAAGAACCAAGCGTAGATTGCTCTACTTGGTTTCTTAGGCAACATTAGAAGGACGTTCATTAATTATCTAAAAAGTTTATTATATACACAACACTATTCAACCCCCCCTTCTAGTGTTGTTTGCCATCCACAGGATCCAACACTTGGTATCAGAGCAAGGTATCGAGATGGCATCAACAAAGGTAACATCCGTCCTCCAACGATTTGATGGAACAAATTATGCGGATTGGAGAAAGAGGATGTTGAGAGACATTGAATCACTTAGACATATGGCGTGGAGTTTCATCGAGTTCCCGTACATCAAGCCTACCACTCCTCCATCCCAATGGACAAACCAAGACATGGACAAAGCTGTTCTTCACTCTGAGGTAATGAGTCTATTATTATTTAATATTGACGATTCTATTTTTGAGTACGTTTCAGAGACCACTACGACATTTCAAATATGGGACTTGCTTAAAGTCAAGTATGGAAAGGAAATTATTGAAAAATGGATTTTTGACACCACCATCACCAAAAGAGAAGAGAGCAAACTTAACGAAGAAGAGTACGATTCAAATCCGGATGACTCAAGTGATGAAGAAACGAAAGAGCAACCCACAAATAATATGTGCATGATGGCTTGTCAAGATAATAAAGATAAGGTATGTGAATCCCGTTCTGACGATGAAAATGATTTTGACATTGCTAGTGCATATGAAAATTTGTATATAGAATACGGAAAATTGACAAAGAGATTCAAAAGTTTGAATAATAAGTATAAAGTCTTGCTTAACAACCATGATGATTTATCTAGCAAACATAATAACTCACTGAATGATTATGATGATTTGAAAAATAACTGTACTAGTTCAAATGTTTCACTACATGATCATAAGTGCTTAAAGGACAAGTTTGAGTCTTTATTGAATGATCACTATTTATTGAAAAATGAACATGCGTTGTATGTCTCTTGTTTAAATGATAAAATAGAATCACTTGCAAATATTATGGCTTCTAGTCGTATAAAGCATGAAGAATTAGTTGCAAAACTTGATTTTATCAAGAATAATTCTATCTCTTCTCCTAAAAATGTTGTTAATAGGTATACTCATGCTCAAGCTTCTACTTCTAAAGATATGAGTAGAAATGTGAATGTCGTGCATGCCAATGTTAAAAAGTACGCTTTTATGTATGGTAAAGATGCCAGACACAATAATGTACATAACAAACTTCATGTTATATCCTATAACACGGCACACAAAAATGTTGTACACAATGCACATCAAAGATCACACTTTGTACACAAACCTCACAGAGTACACAATGCTAGAAATAATATGATAGGGGTGCCTAAACATTTAGGCTTGCATGATAAAAATGCTTACATTCATAACTTAACTAGTAGTATGCATGGATTTTATAAAGATTCATTCGTTCATAGGAAATCAAATTCAAATCGAATTTGGGTTCCAAATAAGTAACTCTCTAATTTTTACACAAGCATTAGGGTATTCACTTGCTTCATGCATATTATTTGATACCCAACCTTCAAAATTGTATATAACACATAAATTTCTTTTCTAACAAATCAGGACCCAATTATAAGTGGGTACCAAACGTGTCAAGATTACTTTCTTTCAGGATATATGGATAATGGATAGTGGATGCTCCGCACACATGACATGGAACGCAAGACTACTTAGCAATCTGAAAAATGTATGATGGCGGAACCGTGACATCTGGTGACAACAACAAAGGTAAAATTGTCGGAATTGGCAATATCAGCAGTCACTCAAAATTGCTCATCAAAGATGTAAGCTTGGTGAAAGGATTAAAGCATAATCTATTAAGCATAAGTCAACTATGCGACAAAGGTATGAAAGTTATATTTACTCTTGACTCATGCTTAGTCTATGACAAAGATATGAAAAATATCCTTGTTAAAAGTAAGCGAGTAGAAAATATATATGTACTTAGACTAAATGAATATGAATCATATGTATGTTTAATTGTTTCAACAAATGACCCGTTGCTCTGGCATAGACGCTTTGGTCATGTGAACATCAAAAACATGGATAAGATTTCTAGGAAAGAGTTGGTGCAAGGACTTCCTAAGACAAGCTTTAAATTAGATAAAATATGTGACTCATGTCAATTTGGCAAAATGCATAAAAGTTCATTTAAAAATATTGGAGCTCTTAGTTCTAGTGGACCACTTGAACTACTCCATATGGACTTGTTTGGCCCAACTAGAACTCCATCATTATGCAACTCTAGATACGTATTTGTCATAATTGATGGTTTCACTCGATATACGTGGGTATTATTCTTAACTCATAAGAATGATGCCTTCCGTGAATTCGAAATATTTTTCAAAAGGATTGAACGTTTATATTCTTTAAAAATTATTTCTTTAAGAAGTGATCACGGTGGTGAATTTGAAAATGAGCATTTTAAACTGTTTTGTGAAGAACGAGGTATTTCTCATACTTTTGCTTTTCCCAGAGCTGCTCCTCAAAATGGGGTAGTTGAAAGGAAAAATAGAACACTACAAGAGTGTGCACGAACAATGTTGTGTGAAAGCAACCTTCCAACGAGTTTTTGGGCGGAAGCTGTAGCAACCGCGTGCTATATTCAAAATAAAGTTTAAATTAGAAAACCTTTTGAAAAGACCCCTTATGAATTATTGCTCCAACGAATTCCAAAAGTAACTTACTTCAGAGTTTTTGGTTGTAAATGCTATATTCTGAATACTAAAGATAACTTAGATAAGTTTGACTCCAAAGCGGATGAAGGCATATTTATCGGTTACTCTTTACGTAGCAATGCATATAGAATTTACAATAAAAGTTCCGAAACTATTGTTGAAACTCTACATGTAACATTTGATGAATCTTTACCTCATAACATTGCTCATGATGATGATGATAGCATACTCATTGCATCAACTCCTAATAATGAATCTATCAATGATATCCCTAGTTCTTTGCCTAAATCATTTTCTGAAGTCACACATCACCCACACACACAAGTCTTAGGTGACATTGATGCAGGAATTAGAACTAGATCTCAAATAGAGCACTTGACACATGTTGCATTTGTTTCTAACATTGAGCCGAAAAAGGTAGAAGAAGCTTTTGCAGATGAAGCATGGATAGAGGCTATGCAAGAAGAACTTCTACAATTTGAACGCAATCAAGTATGGGAGTTAGTGCCTAGACCGGAAGATCGTCCAGTTATCGGTACTAAATGGGTATACCGAAACAAACTAGACGAAGATGGAAATGTGATAAGGAATAAGGCAAGGTTAGTAGCACAGGGTTACTCTCAAGAGGAAGGTATAGACTTCGATGAAACCTTTGCTCATGTTGCTAGATTAGAATCTATTAGGATGTTACTCCCATTTGCATCATATAAGAATTTTAAATTTTACCAAATGGATGTAAAAAGCGCTTTCCTAAATGGATTCATAAAGGAGGAAGTCTACGTTGAACAACCTCCAGGATTTGAACATGATAAGAAAACAGGATTTGTTTACAAGTTAAACAAAGCCTTATATGGGCTAAAACAAGCTCCAAGAGCTTGGTATGAAAGACTAAGAAAATTCTTAAGTGACTCAAGTTACACTGTTGGAAAAATAGATACAACCTTATTTGTTAAGAACGTTCATAATGATATCATCCTTATCCAAATCTATGTAGATGACATCATTTTTGGATTTACTAATGATGATCTTTGCCAAGAGTTTGCCAAGTTAATGTAGAAAGAATTTGAAATGAGCCACATGGGGGAGCTAACATATTTCTCGAATTACAAATCAAACAAGGAAAAGAAGGAACCTTCATTCATCAAACAAAGTACGCAAGAGACTTGATCAAAAGGTTCGGGATGGAAACTGCATCCGGAAAGAACATACCAATGGCAACATCCACCTCCTTAGACAAAGACGAAGCAGGTAAAAAGGTTGATCAGAAGACATATCGAGGTATGGTCGGTTCTTTACTCTACTTAACCGCTAGCAGACCTGACATCATGTTTAGTGTTTGTGCATGTGCTAGATTTCAATGTGACCCTATGGAATCACACCTTAAAACAGTAAAATACATATTTAGATATCTTAAAACCACATCTGACTTTGGACTTTTTTATCCCAAAGGAAGCACATTCGATTTAACTTCATTTAGTGACGCAGACTATGCTGGTTGTAAAGCAACAAGAAAAAGCACAAGTGGAACATGTCATTTCCTTGGACATTCCCTTATTTCGTGGTTTAGCAAAAAGCAAAGTTCCGTTTCACTATCTACCACTGAGGCAGAGTATATAGTGTAGGGATTTTCAAGGTCCCTTAGAGCTAATTTATTACTATTCGTCCTAAGTCGGACGAACAAAATAAATAAAACAGCGGAAGAAATAATTTATTAAACTATTTAATAAATAAAGCCCTAAGGAAAAATTCCCTAAGCCAGGAAATCTACTGACTCGAGTTGGGTCCGACCAACTCGAGAAAGTTCTAACTACTGATTAAGCTAATTGCATATAAAATTGACTCACCCGGAATCTTGCCCTGGAGCAGGCAGGATGTTCCGCACCGTCTTGCGCTCATTGATCTGAGCCGTCTTCCGAGCCGTGTTGCGTCGCTCCTCGCCGCAGACTGGATCAGCTCCCGTAGCGCACTTCCGAGCCGTGTTGCGTCGCTCCTCGCCGCAGACTGGATCAGCTCCCGTAGCGCACCTTGCCTCTGAAGCCATCACAAGCCGTAGAAGATTTCACTTGAGTAAACCCGCGTCGTAGACTTCCGAATCAGATTCGGACCTCCTCGTTGTCTTGCTAGGACTCGGTTGGAGGACAGGAAAATTTATAGAGGAAGAGAATAAATTTAGTCTAGATTAAGTTTGCTCAAAATATTTGTGAGCTCCTTAATCAGAGACTTGGTGCAAGAAACAAAGAAGGGAGTGCCCACCTATTTATATAGGAGGCCGGCTCCCCTTCTTTTGTCATGAGCAATGTGGGACTAATTGTAGGAAGAGGGATTTGCATTAATTCAATTTGGGTTAGTTTAGCTTACACAAAGCCTTAACCTTCAACCAATTAATCCTCACTCATCGTTGAGCTCTAGAGATGATACAAGTTATCATTTCGAAGAGCTAGTGATGGTGAACGCGTAGGAACAAACGGCGACGAGATCTGAGTTCGTTTGACCCTTCAAACAATTGCTCAAATTTGAGCAAAAACCCAATTTCGTAGCCGTCAAGGGTTTCCACGAAAAAACCCTAAATAACTTAAGTGGCGGGCGACCCGCTAAGCTTGGCGGGCGCGCCCGCCTAAGGCTACTGGGCGCGCCCGCTAGGGCACGCCCGCGCGGGCTCAGCCCGCTGTCACCAGCGGGCTGCGCCCGCTGCACCCAGCGGGCGGGCCCGCTGCGACAGCGGGCCGCGCCCGCTGCGCCCAGCGGGTGGGCCCGCTGGGTCAGCGGGCCTTGCCCGTTATGCTAAGTGGGTTTTATCCCACTTCCCCTTTCACCTTTCTCGCGTTTCTGGGCTCATCCGAGCTCCGATTCCTACACGGTTTGATCCTCTGGATTTCATACGAAATTTCCTCCATTCCCAAATGCTTCAAGTTCACAACCAACTTGTGAATTTAGTATTCTCTTTACATCTAATGATATCCTCTATACATTCTATCTGTTACTACGACGTGAATGTTACTCGGTGTGAGACCCTACAGCCTGACCCTTACTACAGGTCGAGACTCGAAGTCTCAAGACGACAGTGACCACTAGCAGTAGGTGTCGTCCCTGTTTCGGGATCATCGATTACGTGATTGGTTCGTTTAGGCAAAAGTGCCGACGAAATCACTCTGACTGTGACTGTGATAATTTCCGCAGTTTTAGTCCCTTCGTCATAACTATGTCACTCGGCTAGTCTAGGGTATGGTTCTCTATCAACCCCATTGGCTAGTAGTGGTCAGTATACATCGGTCTCTGGTACATACAGGTTGTACAAGTTACAACATACCTTGGCCAAGGTTTTACCGAGAGCCGTACCGACCTGTGACACTAACTTCCCATTAACGGAAGAGACGAATCCTCTGTTGATCACTACTTAGCTCATATGTTTCGAGTGTCACCCAGCCTAAGATCTTTCATCAGGCCTGGCCTCGAAGTTAGATCTTTAGACCTAAGTGACACTGTCCACACATAGCTTCATACAATGATCTCAAGTCCTAAGGACCAACTTACCTATTATCACTTAGAGTTATTAATGATAGTTTAGTTAATGTATAACCATTTAATAACTCCCTGTTTTGGTCGTTCAGTGAACTCAGCTTTTACTGAGCACCTGCGTCCTGTTTTCGACTTCACCAAGTCGCTTGGTTATGAGACCAACCAGACAGGGACGCAATGGTCTGTCTGATGTGTTGATATCCCTTATCTCGACACATCTATGACCATGAACACTTTTAAGATTCAAGCTATTAGAGGTCAGACATTTCTCATAATCGTAATCTCCATTTCGAAACATGTGTGACCTAACTATGAATCCAAGGGAATAATCCAAGCAATGAACAACTCAGATAATACTTTACCAGAAAGAATACTTTCATTTATTGAACAAGATGTTTCATTATGATAAATAGCCACGAGGGCATACATTCCTCTACATCTCCCACTTGCACTCAGGCCTATTTATTTTGGTATCTCATACCATATTTACACGCTAGTTTTTCTAAACGATCACGTGCCAGCGCCTTCGTGAATGGATCTGCTAAGTTGTCTTCTGAAGAGACTCTAAGGAGTTCTATATCTTTCCTCTGCTCTATCTCCCGAATCAGGTGATACTTGCGAAGAATATGTCTGGATCTCTTGTGGAATCTAGGTTCTTGAACCAGGCTTATGGCTGCATTGTTGTCGCAATACAACGGTATTGGACTTTCAACGGCAGGAACCATCCCGAGCTGGTTAATGAACTTCTTCATCCAGACTGCTTCCTTTGCTGCATCGTTGGCCGCAATGTATTCGGCTTCCATTGTGGAGTCTGCTATGGTGACTTGTTTGGAACTCCTCCAACTGACTGCTCCTCCGTTGAGAGTGAAAACATATCCTGAGATCGATTTGCTATCATCCATGTCACTTTGAAAGCTTGAATCTGTGAACCCTTCAACATTCAGGTGTTCACTTCCATAGACCAAGACCAAGTCTTTAGTTCTTCTTAAGTACTTAAGAATTGTCTTGACTGCTTTCCAGTGCTCTTCTCCCGGGTTAGACTGATATCGGCTTACTATACCCAGTGCATAAGCGACATCGGGTCTGGTACAAATCATGGAGTACATGATAGATCCCACAGCAGAAGCATATGGGACCTTGGTCATCTTTGCCCTTTCCAAGTCAGTTTGTGGAGACATCTTCTTGGTGAGGGCTATCCCATGATTGGCTGGTAATGAACCACCCTTACTGTTTTCCATGTTAAAACGTTTTAACACGGTTTCAATGTACCTGGTTTGGGAGAGTCCTAGCATCCGTTTAGATCTATCTCTATGGATCTTCACACCCAGTATGTAGGATGCTTCTCCCAAGTCCTTCATGGAGAAATTTGTTGATAGCCAATTTTTAACAGACTTTAACATCTCTATGTCGTTGCCTATTATCAGAATGTCATCTACGTATAGAACTAGGATGACTAAAGAATTTTTATTACTGGTTCTTTTATAGATGCATGGGTCATCCTCATTTCTGACAAAACCAAATTCTTTGACTGTTTTGTCGAAACGGATGTTCCAACTTCTTGATGCTTGCTTGAGTCCATAAATGGACCTGTGCAGCTTGCACGCCTTTCCATTGCTCCCACTGACTTCGAAGCCTTCTGGCTGAGTCATGTAAATCTGCTCTTCCAAATTACCGTTTAGGAATGCAGTCTTCACATCCATCTGCCAGATTTCGTAGTCGTAGTGGGCAGCAATTGCGAGCACTATCCGAATAGACTTGTGCATGGCTACTGGCGAAAAGGTTTCGTCGTAATCTATTCCTAGAATTTGACGATATCCTTTTGCAACCAGTCTAGCCTTGTACGTCTCTACCTTTCCATCTGCTCCAATCTTCTTCTTGAAGATCCATTTGCAGCCTATGGGAACATTTCCCTTGGGCACGTTTTCTAAGGTCCATACCTTATTTACGTGCATGGAATCTATTTCGGATTTCATTGCATATAGCCATTTGTCAGAGTCTATACTCTTTATGGCTTCCTGGAAGTTAACAGGGTCATCATCAATTATGATGCTATCCTCGATTCCCCCGTCTACGAGAAAACCGTAGTACCTTTCGGGTGCTCGAGGAATCCTACTTGACTTCCTACTCACTGGTTGGGAGATGTCAAGTTCTGACTCTCCCACTGGTTCCGACACTTGTTGCTGTGTGGGTACTACCTCCGAGCATTCATTCAAATCAATTACCTTGCCAGTGGATTCCTTCACGAGGAATTCCTTTTCTAGAAAGGTGGCATGTCTAGAGACAACAATCTTTTGTTGTTCTGGATGGTAAAAGACATAACCTAATGAATGTCTTGGGTATCCTATAAATTTACACAGTATAGATCTGTCTTCCAGTTTGTCTGGATTTTGTCTTTTGACATAAGCAGGACAACCCCATACCTTCAAGTGATTGAGGCTGGGTTTCTTCCCTGTCCATATCTGATACGGAGTCAAATGCACAGATCTTGACGGAACTTTATTTAGAATGTATATAGCAGTTTCCAGGGCATAGCCCCAGAGGGAAGTAGTTAACTCAGCTTCACTTAACATGGACCGAACCATGTCTAACAAGGTCCGGTTTCTCCTTTCTGAAACACCATTATGTTGAGGTGTGTAAGGAGGAGTGATTTGAGAGAGAATCACATTCTCTTTTAAGTAAGTGAGGAATTCATGGCTTAAGTATTCTCCTCCTCGATCGGATCGAAGAATCTTAATACTTTTCCCAGTCTGTTTTTCGACTTCGGCACGATACTCCTTGAATCGCTCAAACGTTTCGGACTTATGTTTCATCAAGAACACATGTCCAAATCTTGAGTGGTCATCAGTAAACGTGACGAAATATGAAAATCCACCTTTGGCTAACGTAGACATGGGTCCACATACATCGGAATGTACTAGACCCAAGAGTTCGATAACTCTTTCCCCTTGACTGGCAAAAGGAGTTTTGGCCATCTTACCTTTGAGGCAAGACTCGCAAGTGTCGAATGACTCATAATTCGAGAGGCCCAAGAGCCCCTCTTTATGTAACTTGCTGAGTCTCTTCTCTCCGATATGGCCTAGTCTACAATGCCAAAGATAGGTTTCATTAAAACTAGATTCCTTACGTTTTCTAGTATTACCGTTTAATACCACCTCATTGCTTAAAGTGTATATTCCATTGCTCAGTGTCCCAAATCCTAGCAACTTACCATCAAGGGCAATGTTCATGACATTTCCACTGATAGTAAAATTATAACCATCTTTAGCCAAAGCTGAGACAGATATAATATTGCATAGGAAATTTGGGATATAGTAACATTGCTTCAAAAGCAAGTTAGCTCCACCAGCCAATGTGTCTAAGATCTCCTATGGCTACAACATCAACATTTGCTGTGTTTCCCACTTGGAGAATTACTTCATTCTTTGCAAGTTTTCTACTGATTCTCAATCCTTGTAACTGGTTACAAATGTGAGAACCTGCACCGGTGTCTAACACCCATGCAGTAGAATTAACTGAAAGAACTACACTTTGTATTTTTGAGGTTAATGCATAGACTTCCCTTAATATTGCCCTTTCTGCTATTGACTTCTCCAACCAGCTATCATTAATATTAGAACCAGTTAATAAAATCTTATCTCGGATATTATTAAACTTACTCATCATGCTGCAAAGATTAGAACTCCTAATTAGCATGTGTTCAAAATATTTTTTAAATATAACTAGAATGGATTTTGTCCAATTATACTCTCCCATTAATAAACAGATCGTTTTCGTCCAAAACTTGATTAAAATTAATTTGGGAGCAGGAATCCAACAACCTTGAGTCACCCGACCTTGAGTGTAGCTCAACAAGTCGTTTGACTCGGCTGTAGGTAGACGAACTCTTTGTCGATCATATCAATATATGACTCCCTATTCGATTTTACCCCTAGTCATTTGTGATCATGAGTGTGCTCAACCGGATCACAATGGCTAGCCTAGTCGGACCCTTGTTTTCGTGTCAAGCCTGACTTGCCCCTTTGCTCGGTGTATGCACGACACGCCGGTTTGGGTCAGAGCTTAAGACTACATTCTTGGTTAGACTTACGCCGAAGCTCTAGGGATGAGCCAACGGTTTCAGTCAGGTTAAGATGTTAATCAAGAAATCGGTTTCTATAAGATTGACCTGTTACGGCTTGAGTGTGCTCAACAACCGAAACACGTTTCTTACAGTTGCCAACTCCTAAAACAAGGAGGGCTACGATTTATCTTGAATAAGATTATTATCGTATTAGACTTAGGTATAGTCGATGGACTTACATAGTTATGAATCGACACCTTGCGGTCCAGCGGACGCGGCCAGGGAATTGACTAAGCCAAGACCACTTGTTACCCAGTCTAGCTAGGTTGGTCCAAAAACTTTAGTCAAGCACATTGGCCGACATCATGATCCATTGAAGGTGTTGTCATCATTTCCATGTTCGTTCAACAACTAAATCGTTTTTAGATTACAACTAGTTAATCCTTATCAACTAGTGGATCCCTAAAATTCAAAATTTTATGGGTTTGTTAGACGATTTTTATTAAGTCCTTATCATCTATAAGGATTCAAAAGTATATGCTGCTCCCTAATCGTCCAATAGGCAATTTAAACAATTTAAAATTCATAGCAGTGTCTCAAAATTATCACATAAGGTTTGAGGGAATTAATGGCTAACCTAATTGTCCATTAGGTAATTTTTTAAACAATTTAAAATTATTAAGCATGGTGTTTAAAATTTATCACATAAAGTTTAAGAGTCATTTAATGGCTAACCTAGCAAGTCTTTCTTGTGACATCAGAATAAAACAAGAATGAGCCATTAAACTAATTATCATATAATTAATACATGCAGTTAAAAAGCAGTATAGAACAGAGTAGATCTGGCTCTGATACCACTGTAGGGATTTTCAAGGTCCCTTAGAGCTAATTTATTACTATTCGTCCTAAGTCGGACGAACAAAATAAATAAAACAGCGGAAGAAATAATTTATTAAACTATTTAATAAATAAAGCCCTAAGGAAAAATTCCCTAAGCCAGGAAATCTACTGACTCGAGTTGGGTCCGACCAACTCGAGAAAGTTCTAACTACTGATTAAGCTAATTGCATATAAAATTGACTCACCCGGAATCTTGCCCTGGAGCAGGCAGGATGTTCCGCACCGTCTTGCGCTCATTGATCTGAGCCGTCTTCCGAGCCGTGTTGCGTCGCTCCTCGCCGCAGACTGGATCAGCTCCCGTAGCGCACTTCCGAGCCGTGTTGCGTCGCTCCTCGCCGCAGACTGGATCAGCTCCCGTAGCGCACCTTGCCTCTGAAGCCATCACAAGCCGTAGAAGATTTCACTTGAGTAAACCCGCGTCGTAGACTTCCGAATCAGATTCGGACCTCCTCGTTGTCTTGCTAGGACTCGGTTGGAGGACAGGAAAATTTATAGAGGAAGAGAATAAATTTAGTCTAGATTAAGTTTGCTCAAAATATTTGTGAGCTCCTTAATCAGAGACTTGGTGCAAGAAACAAAGAAGGGAGTGCCCACCTATTTATATAGGAGGCCGGCTCCCCTTCTTTTGTCATGAGCAATGTGGGACTAATTGTAGGAAGAGGGATTTGCATTAATTCAATTTGGGTTAGTTTAGCTTACACAAAGCCTTAACCTTCAACCAATTAATCCTCACTCATCGTTGAGCTCTAGAGATGATACAAGTTATCATTTCGAAGAGCTAGTGATGGTGAACGCGTAGGAACAAACGGCGACGAGATCTGAGTTCGTTTGACCCTTCAAACAATTGCTCAAATTTGAGCAAAAACCCAATTTCGTAGCCGTCAAGGGTTTCCACGAAAAAACCCTAAATAACTTAAGTGGCGGGCGACCCGCTAAGCTTGGCGGGCGCGCTCGCCTAAGGCTACTGGGCGCGCCCGCTAGGGCACGCCCGCGCGGGCTCAGCCCGCTGTCACCAGCGGGCTGCGCCCGCTGCACCCAGCGGGCGGGCCCGCTGCGACAGCGGGCCGCGCCCGCTGCGCCCAGCGGGTGGGCCCGCTGGGTCAGCGGGCCTTGCCCGTTATGCTAAGTGGGTTTTATCCCACTTCCCCTTTCACCTTTCTCGCGTTTCTGGGCTCATCCGAGCTCCGATTCCTACACGGTTTGATCCTCTGGATTTCATACGAAATTTCCTCCATTCCCAAATGCTTCAAGTTCACAACCAACTTGTGAATTTAGTATTCTCTTTACATCTAATGATATCCTCTATACATTCTATCTGTTACTACGACGTGAATGTTACTCGGTGTGAGACCCTACAGCCTGACCCTTACTACAGGTCGAGACTCGAAGTCTCAAGACGACAGTGACCACTAGCAGTAGGTGTCGTCCCTGTTTCGGGATCATCGATTACGTGATTGGTTCGTTTAGGCAAAAGTGCCGACGAAATCACTCTGACTGTGACTGTGATAATTTCCGCAGTTTTAGTCCCTTCGTCATAACTATGTCACTCGGCTAGTCTAGGGTATGGTTCTCTATCAACCCCATTGGCTAGTAGTGGTCAGTATACATCGGTCTCTGGTACATACAGGTTGTACAAGTTACAACATACCTTGGCCAAGGTTTTACCGAGAGCCGTACCGACCTGTGACACTAACTTCCCATTAACGGAAGAGACGAATCCTCTGTTGATCACTACTTAGCTCATATGTTTCGAGTGTCACCCAGCCTAAGATCTTTCATCAGGCCTGGCCTCGAAGTTAGATCTTTAGACCTAAGTGACACTGTCCACACATAGCTTCATACAATGATCTCAAGTCCTAAGGACCAACTTACCTATTATCACTTAGGGTTATTAATGATAGTTTAGTTAATGTATAACCATTTAATAACTCCCTGTTTTGGTCGTTCAGTGAACTCAGCTTTTACTGAGCACCTGCGTCCTGTTTTCGACTTCACCAAGTCGCTTGGTTATGAGACCAACCAGACAGGGACGCAATGGTCTGTCTGATGTGTTGATATCCCTTATCTCGACACATCTATGACCATGAACACTTTTAAGATTCAAGCTATTAGAGGTCAGACATTTCTCATAATCGTAATCTCCATTTCGAAACATGTGTGACCTAACTATGAATCCAAGGGAATAATCCGAGCAATGAACAACTCAGATAATACTTTACCAGAAAGAATACTTTCATTTATTGAACAAGATGTTTCATTATGATAAATAGCCACGAGGGCATACATTCCTCTACATATAGCTGCAGGACTTGCCTGTGCTCAAATACTTTGGATGAAACAAGTCCTCGTCGATTATGGTGTTAATACATCTACATGTGTTATTTATTGTGATAATAAAAGCACCATAAATCTCACTAAAAACTCTGTTCTTCATCCTAGAACAAAATATATTGATATTAGACACAGATTTATTGATGACCACTGTGTCAAAAAGGATGTTGAACTTAAATTTGTCTCCTCTGAGTTTCAAGTTGCAGATATTCTAACAAAACCCTTACAAAAGGATACATTCTCTAGACTTCGTCGAGAATTGGGTATTGTTGGAGAAAAAGAATTGAATAATGCTCAGTTATAATATTTTTTTTGTTGATGACAAGGGGGAGAAAAATATATGAAATGCAAAAATGAAATTATATGAATTGTATTGCTTGTATTGCTAAAAGCTTCGATGCAGGGGGAGAACCGCATCAAAGCAGGGGGAGTAAGTACACTTTCATGAATCTCATTTTTTTTATCTTACTTCATTTTTCATTTGGGTGTCATCATCAAAAAGGGTGAGAGTGATGGAAATTGAATTCCACCCCAAGTGATTTTGATGATGAGCACACCAAATGAAAGCTTAAGTGTACTAACTACACTACACCTAAGTGTGCAGAATATGCGAAGCTTTACACATACTCAAAGGAGCACACTTCTACGCTCAAAGACGAAGGACGAACATAGCTAAACTAAAGTGATGAAGTTCAAGCTCAAACAGTACAAGAAGCTCAAGAGAAGCTCACTTTCACTTCATCAAATTGATCAAGCTTCCGAAGACATGTCCTAAGTCTATAGTGAGTGTGTCGTGTCTCTTTAGGGTATTTGTTAAAGCCATATCATATAGACAAGACACACACACAAGCAATTTCAAAAATACTTTTAAATTATCTTCAAAATACTTTAAGAGAGCTTTCTCTAGTCACTCTATAACTTTCGTAGTGAAACTCCACGCACCCTGGAGTTAACTACTTGTCTGACTAGATAAGTTGCAGGAAAAACTCCTCTGGGAGTCGACTGTAGGAAGATATGTGCCCATAAGGCAATTTATCTTGATTATACGTCTTGTTCATACCGTATATGGTACGTATTATTCTAAGTATAAATCATTTGTATTAATATACTTAGATAATATCCATAGACTTAGAGTTAGGTCCTTACATATCTAGATGAGATCTCGATTATGAGTAAGTAAGAGACCGAATAGAAACATAAGTCTAAAACGGTTCGTGATCATAGATGTGTCGAGAACTGGATATCGACACATCGGACAGATCACTGTGTCTTCGTCTTACCTTCGGGTACTGATGGTCTCATAGTCATTCGACTTGCTGAAGTCGGAGACGAGACACAGGTGCTCATTGAGTAATGAGTTCACTGAACGACCAAGTTAGAGTTATTAAATGGTTAACTTTAATGAACTGTCTTTAATAACTCTAGGGTGATGATAGGTTAGTTGATCCTTAAGACCTGAAGTCATCTGTATAAACCTCTGAACAGACGGTGTAGCTTAGACCCATGATCTAGCTTCGAGGACCAGTCCTGATGAAATATCTTAGGTTGGGTTGCACCAGAAGCTCTCTAGGTGAGTAAGTGACTAAGATGGGATTCGTCACTTCCATTAAAGGGAAGTTAGTGTTATAGGCTCAGTACGGCCTTTATGTTAATCCTCGGCCGGGGTACGTTGCAATTTGTACAACGTGTATACAATAAAGACCGCCGTATACTGACCAATGTTGTCTGATAGGGTTGACAGTAAACCATACCCTAGGCCAACAATAACACAGTCTTGACGAAGGGATTTTAGCTAACGGAATTCATCACTGACACAGCCAATGCAAACCCTATGACACTTTTGTCAAAAGGTCGATCACGTTATGATGACTCTGAAACAGGGACGACAGCTACTGCTCGTAGTGACCGTCGTCTAGGGGTTTCGAGCCCCAACCTGTAGTAAGGTCAGGCTGTAGGGTCTCACACCGAGTAGTGTTCGTGTCTTAGTAATAGGAATATAGAATAGAGAGAAATATCATTTGATAATATTCACAAGTTGAGTTGTGAAAGTTAGTCGCGTTAGCAATAGGGACACAACGTTGCATTAGATGCTAACTTTATCTAAACGCGTTGTAAATTAGTTACGACGAAATTTGTAGGAACAAACTTGTTGGAAAGGGTTACCTGGATGACGGGATCGTCCCGGTCTAAACACAGGTTCAAACCGCGTCCAAATCAGAGCTCAAACGAGCCCAGAAACGCAGAAAGAGTTCAAGGGGAAGTGGGTTAGACCCACTGGGCCAAAAGGCCCATGTGCAAAGGCAAACGGGCAACGCCCGCTGGCTGCAACGGGCGCACGCCCGCTGCAAGCGGGCGCGGCCCGCTGCAGCAGCGGGCCAGCGCCCGCTGCACGCAGCGGGCACGGCCCGCTGCAAGCGGGCGCGGCCCTCTGCACGCAGCGGGCCAGCGCCCGCTGCAAGCGGGCGCGACCCGCTGCACAGCGGGCCCGCGCCCGCTGTTGCAGCGGGGCACGGCCCGCTGCGGCAGCGGGCGGGCGGCCCGCCCTTCCCCCCTTGGGCGGGCGCGCCCGCTAAGTCTAGCGGGCGCGCCCGCAACTTAAGTCAAATTAGGGTTTTTGAAAAACCCTAATGACGGCTACGAATTTTGTGAAAATTGCTAAACTTTGAGCAATTGTTTGAGGGGTCAAACGAAGTTGAAATTTGTCACCGTCAGTTCCTACGCGTTCACCATTCCAAGCTTTTCTGATTGATAGCTTGTTTGGTGTCTGAAGTTTAGTATGTGAGGAGAATTAATTAGTTAAAGTTTGACTTTGTGAAAGGCTAACTTTAAAATTGAAATTAAGCCAAATGACTTAATTTATTTTTCTCTTCATGTGGATTGTCCCACATTGCCCGCAACGAGAGGGTGAGTGCTCACTCCCTATATAAATAGGGGTGCACTCTCCTCGTTGAAAAACACACCAGTCAACGATCGAGTAGCTCCAGAATTTTAGAGCAGGCTCGGTCGGCGACTAAATCTCTCTCTCTAATTTTCCTATTCTCCGGAGTAGTCCTAGCACGACTACGAAGGGGGTTTGGATCTGATCCGGACGTCTAAGACGCGGGTTCTTCTCAAGTGAAACTTTCTACCGCGTGTGATCGGCTCGGAGGCGAAAGCGGCTCGGGCGGATCGGTGCGAGGGTGCGAGGCGGCTCAGGGAGATCGGGTCAACGCGGCTCGGCTACGAGGAGCTTCTCAAGACGGTGCGGTACATCTTGCCTGCTCCAGGGCCAAGATTCCGGGTATGTGGATTAAGCGTTTTTTAGCGTAATTTTTAATTAGTCGCTTAGTGTAGATCCTTCTTGGAGTGGTCAGACCCACTCCAAGTCGGCATAGATCGGGCTGGGTTCTGGTTCCCCAGAGCCTAGCTAAATAGTTTAGCTAGTGTAGAAATTTAGATTTCTGGTATTCCGCTGCGCCTTTTTGTGCCTCCGTGGTCCGTCCGACTTAGGACGGATACGGATCCGAGCTCTGGGGGTCCGCCAAAACCCCAACAGTGGTATCAGAGCCACGGTTATGCTATAGATCTACTATAGCGACTTTTTAAATCGTTAAAAATGCTATCTTTCATATGCAAAACTTTTTTTTATTATGTTAAATTAGTTTTGAAAATATTTTTTTGTGTTTCAAAATTAAAGTTGCAACACGGAAATTTATTTTGGAGCATATTATTTTTATGCGATAAATCTAAAAGTAGCCTCCTTTGTTTTAAATACTTTATAAAAATTTTTATGAAACATTAAAATTTTTTAAAAGAGTATTTAATGCTTTTGTAATCTTTAGAAAAATTTTATTTTTGAAATTTAAGAATTTTTCTTTAATTACATAAAGTTAGAAATCTTTAAAAAACTTTATTTGAAAGCTTCTAAGTGATTTCTAAAAATTTTTAAAAGAGTTTTAAAATTATTTTAAATATATGTAAGTATAGAAATGATTTTATTTCATGAGATGAAGCATAAATTATTTTCTTTTTGTTACATATAGGTTTCTAAAATTATTTTGTGACATTTTAATTTTAGAAGTAAGGTTAATATTTTTTAAGGCCTAGGTTTAAAATTATTAGATAATTTTGAACGACCTAGTCTTATGCGATAAAATTTTTGGGAGACTTTAAAAATTTTAATCTTTAATTTTAAAGTGTTAAAATTTAGATTTGCATGTTTGTATTATATAGATATTTTTTAAACTTGCAAATACATTTTATATGTCACTAAAAATGAAACTTTCTTTTATGTGGATAAAGTTAGTTGCTTCATTTCATGTTGAATAATGTATTCACAAAACTTGTTAGGTTAGCCATTAAAACATGATAGTGACATGTTATGTTTGATAAAACAAAACAACATTGAACCTAATACCTGATTAGGGTAGTCCCCTTGTTTGTAAATCATTTCATTAAATCGTTTAAATAATGATTTTCACAAAAGACAAAATGTTGAATTGTTTTATAAAAATCCTAATAAGATTGGGGTAGTAAGTTGAACGAAGAACCTTATAGTTGATAAGGACTTAATAAAAGATGTTCAACCAACCTAAAAAATTTTGAATTTTTAGGATCCACTAGTTGATAAGGATTAACTAGTTCTTTTAATTAAAAGCCATTTAGTTGTTTGGAAAACATAAGATTGATGACAACTCCTTCAATGGATCATGATGTCGGTCAATGTGCTTGGCTAAAGTTTTTGGACCAACCTAGCTAGACTGGGTAACAAGTGGTCCTGGCTTAGTCAATTCCCTGGCCGCGTCCGCTGGACTGCAAGGAGTCGATCCATGACTATGTAAGTCCATCGACTATACCTAAGTCAATACGATAATAATCTTGTTCAAGATAAATCGTAGCCCTCCTTGTTTTAGGAGTTGGCAACTGTAAGAAACATGTTCCGGTTGTTGAGCTACACTCAAGCCGTGACATGTCAATCTTATAGAAACCGATTTCTTGATTGACATCTTAACCTGACTGGAACCGTTGTCTCATCCCTCGAGCTTCGGCGTAAGTCTAACCAAGAATGTAGTCTAAGACCTGACCCAAACCGGCGCGTCGTGCATACACCGAGCAATGGGGCAAGTCAGGCTAGACACGAAAACAAGGGTCCGACTAGGCTAGCCATTGTGATCCGGTTGAGCACACTCATGATCACAAATGACTAGGGGTAAAATCGATTGGGAATCATAGTAAATATGATTGACGACGAGTTCGTCTATCGACTGCAGAGTCGGACAACTTGTTGAGATACACTCAAGGTTGTCAGACTCAGGGTAGTCGGATCACTCTCTCACAAATATTATTTTATAATAAATTGTTTATTATTATGGCTTTAAATAAATTTAGTGGGAGAATATAGTTTTATTAAAACCATCAAAACTATACTATGAACATTTACTAACTAAAGTATCTATAAAATACAGAATGGATTCGGGACTTAGATACATGGTTGAGAAGAACGTGCTGGATGGAACGAACTACAAAGACTGGCTTAGGAACATCAAGTTGGTCCTTTCCCTAGCTGGAATAGGATACGTACTGTTCGAGGACGCTCCAGATAAGCCCGATGAAGATTCGACCCACGAGGAAAAGGAAGCCTACAAATTGTACCAGAGGGATGCAGAGAAGGCCAGGTGCCTTACTCTGGCTTCGATGACCAACGAGTTGCAGAGGAAGCATGAACATATGGATGATCAAAGCATGCTCCTCAACGCACAAGAGTTGTATGGCAAGCGATCAAGAGCTGCCAAGTTCGAGGCCACTAGCAACCTCTGGGGCACCAAGATGGGGACGGAACCCGTACAGGATCATGTAATCAAGATGATCGGGTACGTAGAGGACGCCGCCCAGTTAGGATTTATCCTGGACAATGAGATGTCCACGGACATTATCCTAAAATCTTTGACTCCCGATTTCAAGCCTTTTATAACTGGCTTTATAATGAACAGCCTTGAGACGGATCTTCCGGGTCTCCTCAATATGCTCCGGCAGTTTGAGGAGATTCATAAGAAGCCGACTGCACTGGTTGTTGGCTCTGCTACTTCCGACCAGCCGAAAGGCAAAGGGAAGAAGAGGCAGGTCCCACAACCTGCGAAGGCTAAGAATGGGAAGAAGAAGAACAAAGGGGCCCCGTCGAAATCTGAGTGCTTCCATTGCCACAAGATTGGCCACTGGAAGAGGAACTGCAAGATCTATCTTGCAGAGAAGAAGAAGGGGCATACTGATGCCTCTACCTCAGGTACAAATTAAAATTCAATTAAATGCAATTATATCCATTCATATAGTATGAGAAACTTATAGACATCTGTGTACTATATACAGGTGGCTGATAAGAACTGGAGATTGGAGAAGTACGGAGATCGGTCGGCAATCAAAGCAACAGTTGCTGTTGGGACCGCTCAAAGACTTCTGGAGACGATGATCGTGATGGAGATGATATTTTTCTTATTTGAATAAAATGTATCATCTTTAAGGATCGAAAACAATGAATGAGTGCTTTGCACTCAAGGTTTATTTTTGATAAACAAATTAAGGTTCCTTTTATGAACCCGTTGTTTTGGAAAGGATGTCTCGTATGTTGCAATTGAAATTGAATTGGCTTAAAATTCTGTGGATGTGGCTTTTCTGTAATGGTTGCGTATATTTTCGAATAATGGTGTTGAGCTTCGATAATATTGATTTTGAAGCTGACTAAATGTCTGAAGTCAATCAGTAGTTAAGTATAGGTTCCAGGGGGCGTATAAATTGTGTGCAATCACAATAAATACGCATATCAAGATTAACTCGTGATTATCTGCATTTAGTTATTAAGAGAGTTAATACTAAATGTGGTTAAAGGAATTAGTACAATGTAGAACGTTTTGATTGAACGAGTCAATGTCAAGATTCCTTAAAACGATCTTGACTTGACTCATTCGTCAAACCGAATCTGACACTTGTACATTCCATCTAAGGCACTTACCAAAAGGTTATTTTTGCACATAAATCTAAATATGATTTAGTTATTATGTTGAAGTAATTTATGTAGGATCCTGCCAAAACAGAGTTAGGATCGATAATTAAAGTTGAGACTTACGCTTGCGTATGCGGAACGGTAGTCTCGGAACTTTGCCTTCGGATTCGCCACGACAGATCGAGTCTTCTCACGAACGGAGTAAGGCTACTAATCCACAATCTAAATCTCTATTTTAGATTAAGAACTTGGAAAGAGGAAGAGAAAGGATTTCTGCAGAGCTTCGCTAGGATGAAGATGCATGCATGAATTTCATGCAAATGGTGTCAGAAATGGCTTACCCTTGGGTCTTATTTATAGCCCCCAAGGTAGTTATTTTAGGGTAAGTTGTTCCTTTGGAACAACTTAATTAAGGTGTACCATGATACATGGCACATTATAAGCTTAAGTTGTACCATATGCATGGTACAACATAAGCTTAAGATATTCCCCCTTTATTAGCCATATGTCGCATGCACTTATGCATATATAATGCGACTTTCCCACTCATCCAGAGATCCTCTCCGCAAGGGAACAGATTCCCTTTGTACACGACTTCGTGTACGCGACGTTCGAGGTCCGTATTCCCTCGTACATCCCCCACAAGGGTGTACAAACGTCTTCCTTATCCAACATCTCCCACTCACACTTGAGGGGATTGTAAGAGAACGTCTTTCCCTTAGTTCTTTCATCTATCATACCGAGAAATAGACCGTGCGACCGTCATGCGCGTAGAGTCTGTTGTTGTGCACTTGTTAGAGATACACAACGACCTCGAAGGTGCAAAGTTGAGTAGTTCAACGCATGCTTTACCCTAGATTATTTCTTCACATTTCTTGTACTTTATATTCAACAATTGAATCCCATCTGGATTACAATTGGCTGGCCAGCTTTGAATCATTAAAGTCCAAATGCGAATATGAAATCAATCTTCCTCTTCTTGCGAACCTTCTGATCTTGACTTGATTCGCTTTTCTAACGTGCCCCGCCGAGCCGAATTACCATAGCCCATTAGTAACACGCTAAGATAGCGATCATCTCGTCAAATCTAAAGGAACCAATTGGAGTCCTTGAGGGTAAGAGTTAAGACCCGTATGGCCTTTGAGTCTCACATAATAGCAAACACTATTGCTACTAACTCAGTGGTCGAAATGCATACGTGGTATGAACACGTATTACAACATCACTCCTTTCCCAGGGAGAGTATGTCTTAATGATGTTGTACGGATGAAAAGATCAGACACCACAATGCCTATCTTTTTGAGTCCCCTTACTACTCGTGAAATATTCACGGACTCTCATCCTGCATAAGACAGATAGGATTTAAAATCCTACGAGATCTCTTTCAAATATCCTTGTGATACAGATCTCAGATCTTTTGTAAGCATCCATATGATGCAGATCTTTCATTCGACTATCTTGTTTAAGTCACGACTCTAAATCATTTCATGATTTTGACTTTAAACTAGTCTCATCTCTATCTTATCCATCTGATAAGATAAGGCGGTTGCTTATGTGAGAAAAGCCAACCTTAATCTGTCCGACATACACACAATAAAATAGCTGAGACTTAAACACAAATGTATAAAATCATTTGTAAGAAACTTGTATGCAATATATAAAAGAACTTCTTTCTTTTATTAAACTTTGATCTTCTATAGACATGGGAAATATTACAAGATACAGCTCAGCACCTACGCATTCCCATAGATGATAAGTGTTTGTAAAACACATCTCTGGGGATCGCCTTAGTAAGGGGATCCGCTATCATCTCATGCGTGGATATGTATCCTATGTCTACTTCCTTCCGTTTGTCATAGTCCTTCGCAAACTTGAATCGAATGTCAATGTGTTTGGTCTTACAATGAAATTTAGGATCTTTGACGTAGGCAATCGAAGCTTGACTATCACTGTATATCGGAACAGTGCTTGAGTCAGTGGCATTCGTTAGCCTGTCTAAGAATTTCCTAAGCCAAACAGCTTCTTGGACCGCCATGCTGAATGCTACGAACTCGGCTTCCATGGTTGATAGAGCGATGCAGGTTTGTTTCTTGCTGCTCCAGGATATTGCACCATTCCCGAGTAAGAAAACAAAGCCTGAGGTAGATCTTCGCTCGTCGAGATCACCTGCCCAATCAGCATCGGTATAGCCTTCGAGTCTCAAGGTATTGCCTTGATAGCATAACGCTAGTCTGCAGTCCCTTTGAGGTACCTTAATATCCTCTTTACCGCTTTCCAGTGTGCTTGTCCTGGGTTGGATTGGTAACGGCTTACCATACCAACAGCATAGCAAATGTCCGGTCTGGTACACATCATGGCGTACATCAGACTCCCGACAGCACTGGAGTATGGAACTTTTTCCATAGCTTTCTTTTCTGTTGGATCTTTGGGACACATCTCCAAACATAGACCCTCGCCTTTGCTTATTGGAGTATCAATTGGCTTGCAGTCCTGCATATTAAACCGTTCTAAAACTTTCTTTATATATGTCTCTTGAGAGAGAGAAAGAAGTTTCTTAGAACGATTCCTTGAGATCTTAACCCCAAGGATATATGCAGCTTCACCCATGTCTTTCATCTCAAAGACAGATGAAAGCCAAGCTTTGATATCCAAGATAAGACGCTTATCATTTTCGGCTATAAGTATGTCATCTACATAAAGAGACATAATTACATACTTGTTTTTAATCCTCTTAATATATACGCAGTTGTCTTCGTCGAGCATGGAGAAACCATACGACAAAACGACTTCTTGAAAGCGCATATACCACTGCCTTGAGGATTGTTTAAGACCATATATGGATTTACGAAGTTTACAAACCTTATGTTTGTTTTCTTCTTGTACGAACCCGTTTGGTTGTTCCATGTAGATCTCCTCATCTAGTTCTCCGTTAAGAAAAGCAGTCTTTACATCCATCTGATGTAACTCGAGGTCCAAACAAGCCACCATTGCCAGAATTAAGCGAATGGAGGTAAAACGCACGACAGGAGAGAAAGTCTCTTCGTAGTCTATTCCTTCCTGTTGCGTGAAACCTTTCGCAACAAGGCGAGCTTTATATTTCTCGATGGAGCCATCAGCCTTATGCTTGATTTTGAGAACCCACTTGTTCCCAATGGCTCTACGTCCCTTAGGTAAATCAACCAAGTCCCAGACTTGGTTTGTTTTCATGGATTGAAGTTCTTCTTCCATAGCCGCTATCCATTTATCTTTAGCAGGGCATGTGACGGCCTGTTTGAAATTTGCAGGTTCGTCATCATCTTGTAGTAATGTCATGAATGTTTGAGGAAATTCATCCTCAAATCTCAGAGGTGTTAGCCTCGTTCGATTACTACGTCTTGTTTGAGTTTGATCACTCCCACTTGGAATGACATCTCTCCCACTTGGAATAATATCACTCCCACTCGGAATAGGATTGGTATCGTTCGTATCATCCATTGGTGAAGTTTGAAACGTATTTTCTTCTTCACCAAGAATTCTCCCACTCGAACGTTCCGATCCTTCTTGATCCCAAGTCTCAAACAAGGATAAGTCTTGACTTATCTCACCCTGTCTTGGAAACTCGTTTTCCAAGAAGACAACATCCCTCGATTCGAATTCTATTAGACCCACATTGTCCTCTTGACCGACGAAAACATATCGTTTGGAGTTTTCAGCGTATCGGATGAAGATACACTTCCTCCCACGTGGCCCAAGTTTGCCATATTTGTGAGAGGATAAATGTGCGTAAGAGGCACAACCCCAAGGTTTTAGAATGTTTAAGTCTGGAGTTCTATTGTTCCACAACTCATAAGGAGTAGAACTTACCGACTTCGAGGGTACACGGTTTAAGATGAGTGCTGCCGTCAATAATGCGTCACCCCAAAAGGTGATAGGCAAATTTGCATGAGACATCATTGATCGGACCATTTCCATCAATGTCCTATTTCTTCTTTCCGCAACACCGTTTTGTTGCGGAGTATAAGGCATAGTTATTTGATGAACTATGCCTTTTTCATCACAAAGTTCCTTAAAACTTATTGATTGATATTCACCGCCCCTATCGGTTCGCAAAACCTTAATCTTGCGATCTAATTGATTCTCCACTAAACTCATATAGTTTTTAAAGCAAGCCAAAGCTTCACTTTTGTGGGATATCAAATAGATATGTCCGAAACGGGTGAAGTCATCAATGAATGTGATGAAATAGGACTTCCCGCGTCTTGTCTTAACATTCATTGGACCGCAAATGTCCGAATGGATAAGCTGTAATGGAACTTCGGCCCTTGTGCCAGTTCCAAACGGCTTGCGACAAGTTTTCCCTACAAGACAATGTTCGCAAGTTGACATTTCAACTTTTGAAACATTAGATAGCAAGCCACTTTTGGCAAGTCTATCCATTCTAGTTGGTCCAATATGACCAAGTCTTGCATGCCAACAAATGATCTCAGATTCAGAGTTAGAAGCATTTGTCAAATGGAAACTTTCATTAATGGAAGAAGAATCATCATACATTGTATTTAAAACAATTAATCCATTACAAACATTACCAGAACCAATCAAAGAATTATTACAAACAAGGTCAACATATTGTTTATAGAACCTCCACTCATAATCTAAAGACATTAACATGACCACGGAGACGATATTCCTTCTAATATCTGGAGCAAAGAGGACGTCGTGCAATAATAATGTCCGGCCGTTGTCGAGAACTAGCTTACATGTTCCGACACCTTTGACTTCAACACGAGTGTTGTTGCCGACGTATATCCACTTTGTTCCTTGAGATATCCTTCGATACTCTACGAAGAACCTTCTGTCCTTCGCAACGTGGTCTGTGGCCCCTGAATCAATCAACCAATAATAGTTAGATTCAGCAAGAAACATGGAACTAGAAACACATATGTAACTAGCCCTACAAGTTAACTTATCACTTCCATCCGTACACTTACGGGCGAAGTGACCGTACTTGTTGCACTTAAAGCACTTGATCTTCTTCAAGTTTTTCTTCTTTGAGTGCACATTCTTTTGCCACTTTTTGTTCTTAGTCTTCTTTGAGGTTTCCGGTTCTTGCTTTCATTCGTTCACAAACCTTAAGCGTTTATTCTTCCGCTTATTTCCTCCATGTGAGGAACTAGCGGCCAAGTGCACTTCTGCACTTGGTTTTGCGGCTTGAATCCGCTCTTCCTCGAGTTCGAGGTGTTTCGATACATCGCTTAAAGTTTTAATGCACTCATTATGAGTGAGATGCATTTTCATGTTATCCCAGCTATCTGGGAGTGAACGAATGACTGCTTGGATCTGCTGTTCGTCAGACAGCGTAACACCCGCATCCTTTAATTCAGATATGAGATTCGCCATGTGGCGGAGATGCTTTTTCATAGAATGATCTCGCCGCATCTTGTACGAATCAAATTGAATATTTAAGGAGCGGAGTTTGGTAACCGAAGTTCCACCAAACTTTATCTCTAGCTCAGACCATATGTCTTTGGTTAGGTCGAATTCCCGAAATAGACGCATTATGTCATTGTCCATGGCGGACAGTAACGTAATACGTGCTATTTTGTTCTTTCGAGTCCAAGTGTCATAAGCTTCCCGGTCCCTCTTGTGTTGGGCCGTATTGCCCAACTCAGGTTCTACCATTATGTTTTGGAGTGTTTCGAGCACATCTTGCTCCTCCAAAACATATTGGATCTTTATTGACCAAAGTTTATAATTGTCGTCGTTGAGCTTTTCACCTTTGTTAAGCTCTGCGACTATGTTTTTAGAAGCGGTAGACATATTCGATTCAAAAAACTGCAAAGAAAATGAAAAACACGATCAAAATTCTATGCATAAAGTTTCGATTCTTTAAACACTTGATAAGTTCCTTGGATGCGTTGAAATGTTACTCTAGAATCGAGAAGTTCACTACGTTCCCAACTACCATCTAGAAGTAACTTTCAAAGTATCCCTCTTACTTATCTTAAGTAAAAAGAAATCAGAAATAATACCCGTATGGTATTAGCAGCGGAAAATTACTTTGAAAAACATATCTTTCAAAATAGAATAGGTGAGAGTTTGCGCAAAGAATTTTAACGCAACAATTGCCAAGCCACGAGACCTGTTCGACACACCTATGGGTTAGATAACCATGACCGGATCGTGGTAGGACTTGGAATTCTAAATTGCGCTATCCCGATTTAAGGACGGGACATAACCTATTTGAAAAACATCTTTTTCCAAAAAAAATTTTGAAAGCACGTTGGCTAATCTCCGTAGAGTAGAGCACAACGTCACAAGTACATTGGCTAATCTCCGTAGAGTATAGCACAATGACATGGCTAATCTCGCATGAAGTAGAGCACTATGGCTAATCTTCAAGGAGTAGAGCCCAAAAAACTTCATTAAAACGTTAGTTCCGTATGAACTAGTCGGCACTGTGGTTAGCCCCGTATGGGCTAATCGGCACATTCGAGTTTGGCCAATGCCTTTTGTCACCCCGTATGGGTCAGTAGGCAAGTTTGCAATCGACCCAGGCCTTCTGCCAGATTGGTCGACCAAAAACACAAAATTGGTCGACCAATTTTTTCGAAATGCAACTTCTCCCGGCCAGGGCCTCTGCCCTGGCCGGGGCTTGGCCAAGGGCCGGCCAGGGGCCCTGCTCCCCTCGGCCAGGGGCCGGCCAGGCCCTGGCCTCTGACAGGGCCGGCCGGCCAGGCCACTGGCCGGGACCAGGGCTCCTGCCCTGGCCTCGGCCAGGCCCTGGCCTGAGGCCAGGGCGCTGCCCTGGCCTCTGCCAGGGCGGCCTGGCCCCTGGCCTGAGGCCAGGGCGCTGCCCTGGCCTCTGCCAGGGCGGCCTGGCCGCTGGCCGGGGCCAGGGCTCCTGCCCTGGCCTCTGCCAGGGCCGGCCTGGCCCTGGCAGTGGCCAGGGCGCCGGCCCTAGCCTCTGCCAGGGCCGGCAGGCCGGCCAGGGCCGGCCCTGGCCACTGCCAGGGCCGGCCCTGGCCACTGCCAGGGCCGGCCTGGCCGGCAGGCCTTGGCCAAGGCCGGCCACTGCCGGCCTGGCCTTGGCCGGCCACTGCCGGCCTGGCCTTGGCCGGCCACTGCCGGCCTGGCCTTGGCCGGCCACTGCCGGCCTGGCCATGGCCGGTCATGGCTTGGCCATGGCCGGCCATGGCCATGGCCATTCGGCGTTGGCCGGCCATGGCCCCTTTGGCCATGGCCGGCCACCCCCTTTGAATGGGGTTGCCGCACTTATTCCTCCCCCTTGATGGGGTGGTCGCCGGTGGTTATTGGCCGTAGCCAACCCCCTCCGCATGGGGAGGGGGGTGCATGGCCTTCATAGCCCATTTGGCCATGGTGCACATGCACCAAATTTCCTCTTACCCGATGGAAATAACTACCATCATCTTCCTCGATGAAGCACCCGTTCGTCGAGAAATTAGTTATTTCCTAATGGCCGTGTGCCAAAAATGAAAAATAACATACTACGTGAACGGTCGGTTCTTCCCGTCACGGAGAGTTCCTACCATATCCGTAATGATAGGAGACCCTAACGTGAAAAGAACAACCGCTGTGTTCTCTCCGTCACGAAGCGTTCCTACTATATCCGTAATAGTAGGAGACCCATTCGTGAAAAAGACAACGACTCGTTCATAGTTTCGACGGGGCGGTGGTTTGACCGGGGCGAACCCATATGGCTCTGATACCAATGTAGGATCCTGCCAAAACAGAGTTAGGATCGATAATTAAAGTTGAGACTTACGCTTGCGTATGCGGAACGGTAGTCTCGGAACTTTGCCTTCGGATTCGCCACGACGGATCGAGTCTTCTCACGAACGGAGTAAGGTTACTAATCCACAATCTAAATCTCTATTTTAGATTAAGAACTTGGAAAGAGGAAGAGAAAGGATTTCTGCAGAGCTTCGCTAGGATGAAGATGCATGCATGAATTTCATGCAAATGGTGTCAGAAATGGCTTACCCTTGGGTCTTATTTATAGCCCCCAAGGTAGTTATTTTAGGGTAAGTTGTTCCTTTGGAACAACTTAATTAAGGTGTACCATGATACATGGCACATTATAAGCTTAAGTTGTACCATATGCATGGTACAACATAAGCTTAAGATATTCCCCCTTTATTAGCCATATGTCGCATGCACTTATGCATATATAATGCGACTTTCCCACTCATCCAGAGATCCTCTCCGCAAGGGAACAGATTCCCTTTGTACACGACTTCGTGTACGCGACGTTCGAGGTCCGTATTCCCTCGTACATCCCCCACAAGGGTGTACAAACGTCTTCCTTATCCAACAATTTAACCAGGTAATTCTCAAAGTCAGTGGGAGCAAGTAAGTATGCTTAGTTCCGTTTTTTCCGGACTAAGTAAAAAGGATTTTTCACTTTAATGAATCTTCTATATAAATCATAGATGTGTTGAGACCGAATAGAAACGTAAGTCTAAAACGGTTCGTGATCATAGATGTGTCGAGAACTGGATATCGACACATCGGACAGATCACTGTGTCTTCGTCTTACCTTCGGGTAATGATGGTCTCATAGTCATTCGACTTGCTGAAGTCGGAGACGAGACACAGGTGCTCATTGAGTAATGAGTTCACTGAACGACCAAGTTAGAGTTATTAAATGGTTAACTTTAATGAACTGTCTTTAATAACTCTAGGGTGATGATAGGTTAGTTGATCCTTAAGACCTGAAGTCATCTGTATAAACCTCTGAACAGACGGTGTAGCTTAGACCCATGATCTAGCTTCGAGGACCAGTCCTGATGAAAGATCTTAGGTTGGGTTGCACCAGAAGCTCTCTAGGTGAGTAAGAGACTAAGATGGGATTCGTCACTTCCATTAAAGGGAAGTTAGTGTTATAGGCTCAGTACGGCCTTTATGTTAATCCTCGACCGGGGTACGTTGCAATTTGTACAACGTGTATACAATAAAGACCGCCGTATACTGACCAATGTTGTCTGATAGGGTTGACAGTAAACCATACCCTAGGCCAACAATAACACAGTCTTGACGAAGGGATTTTAGCTAACGGAATTCATCACTGACACAGCTAATGCAAACCCTATGACACTTTTGTCAAAAGGTCGATCACGTTATGATGACTCTGAAACAGGGACGACAACTACTGCTCGTAGTGACCGTCGTCTAGGGGTTTCGAGCCCCAACCTGTAGTAAGGTCAGGCTGTAGGGTCTCACACCGAGTAGTGTTCGTGTCTTAGTAATAGGAATATAGAATAGAGAGAAATATCATTTGATGATATTCACAAGTTGAGTTGTGAAAGTTAGTCGCGTTAGCAATAGGGACACAACGTTGCATTAGATGCTAACTTTATCTAAACGCGTTGTAAATTAGTTACGACGAAATTTGTAGGAACAAACTTGTTGGAAAGGGTTACCTGGATGACGGGATCGTCCCGGTCTAAACACAGGTTCAAACCGCGTCCAAATCAGAGCTCAAATGAGCCCAGAAACGCAGAAAGAGATCAAGGGGAAGTGGGTTAGACCCACTGGGCCAAAAGGCCCATGTGCAAAGGCAAACGGGCAACGCCCGCTGCTGCAACGGGCGTGGCCCGCTGTGTGCAGCGGGCCCGCGCCCGCTGCGGCAGCGGGCGGGCGCCCGCTGCGGCAGCGGGCGGGCGGCCCGCCCTTCCCCCCCTTGGGCGGGCGCGCCCGCTAAGTCTAGTGGGCGCGCCCGCAACTTAAGTCAAATTAGGGTTTTTGAAAAACCCTAATGACGGCTACGAATTTTGTGAAAATTGCTAAACTTTGAGCAATTGTTTGAGGGGTCAAACGAAGTCGAAATTCGTCACCGTCAGTTCCTACGCGTTCACCATTCCAAGCTTTTCTGATTGATAGCTTGTTTGGTGTCTGAAGTTTAGTATGTGAGGAGAATTAATTAGTTAAAGTTTGACTTTGTGAAAGGCTAACTTTAAAATTGAAATTAAGCCAAATGACTTAATTTATTTTTCTCTTCATGTGGATTGTCCCACATTGCCCGCAACGAGAGGGTGAGTGCTCACTCCCTATATAAATAGGGGTGCACTCTCCTCGTTGAAAAACACACCAGTCAACGATCGAGTAGCTCCAGAATTTTAGAGTAGGCTCGATCGGCGACTAAATCTCTCTCTCTAATTTTCCTATTCTCCGGAGTAGTCCTAGCACGACTACGAAGGGGGTTTGGATCTGATCCGGACGTCTAAGACGCGGGTTCTTCTCAAGTGAAACTTTCTACCGCGTGTGATCGGCTCGGAGGCGAAAGCGGCTCGGGCGGATCGGTGCGAGGGTGCGAGGCGGCTCAGGGAGATCGGGTCAACGCGGCTCGGCTACGAGGAGCTTCTCAAGACGGTGCGGTACATCTTGCCTGCTCCAGGGCCAAGATTCCGGGTATGTGGATTAAGCGTTTTTTAGCGTAATTTTTAATTAGTCGCTTAGTGTAGATCCTTCTTGGAGTGGTCAGAACCCACTCCAAGTCGGCATAGATCGGGCTGGGTTCTGGTTCCCCAGAGCCTAGCTAAATAGTTTAGCTAGTGTAGAAATTTAGATTTCTGGTATTCCGCTGCGCCTTTTTGTGCCTCCGTGGTCCGTCCGACTTAGGACGGATACGGATCCGAGCTCTGGGGGTCCGCCAAAACCCCAACATCGACTACCAAAAGTAGGGAGTCGACTACCAGACACAGGTCAAGAATTCCTGGAACTCTCTGGGAGTCGACTACCTAGATGAGGGAGTCGACTACCAGCTGTAAAATTCTGACGTTTTTGAATTTGAATTTTGAAATTCGTTGAGCAATTTACTCCGTAATTTTTGGGACAAAAGTCAACGAAAATTCAAATTTCAAATCTCAGTTTTTCCCTATAAATAAGAGCTAAATTCTTTTGTGAAAACACAACTATTTGAAAATAAAAAATCTCTTGTGAAAACGCTCTTGAATTCAAAGCTCTCATTTCTTTCTAGCCAATTTGATTTTATTTGTGATCTTGCAATATTCTCTTATCAATTCTTTTAAGATCATACTCTTATTTTTTATTGGCTAAAACGTTTTCAAAATCCTTATTACTATTCTCTTTATCTTGTTTAAAGGATTTTTGAAAAGCAATAGATCTAGATCACAAAGAATTTCTCTCGTATCTTTGTGTGATCTAGACTCTTATTCTATCAAGACACTACACAAATTTGTCTATCTTTGATTGGCTATAGAATCGGGTGTAAAAACCAATCTCCATCATTTATTGTGGTGTATTGGATAAATATCTCATTGTGTTGATTGTTGGAACACTAGACAAGTCTAGGTGTTGCCAGTCGGAAATCCTGGTTTAGACTATGTCGTTGGAAATCCTAACGAGTGAAGTTAGGTAATTGTATTTGCCAAGGCAGATAGTGAAAAATCTCGTACCGGATTGGTCGGGGACTGGACGTACCCGGGTTGCGGGGAACCAGGATAAAATCGCTTGTCTCTGCGTTTGTTTTTCTATGCTTGTTTATCTTTTAATATTTGTTGAAGCGTTTTCAATCTTCTGCAAAGATTAAACTATTTGTAACCGCTGAAATTTATATTATTCGCAATCTTATCTGTGCGTATATATACTCTGGGAGTCGACTACTGCTCATAGGGAGTCGACTACCTGCTGTGAAATTGCTCTGTGTATTTTTAAGATTATATTGTTGATTAAGAACCAAGCGTAGATTGCTCTACTTGGTTTCTTAGGCAACATTAGAAGGACGTTCATTAATTATCTAAAAAAGTTTATTATATACACAACACTATTCAACCCCCCTTCTAGTGTTGTTTGCCATCCACAGGATCCAACAACATCTTCTTCTTCATTCGTAAGCTCGTAATACCAACTACTTTTATCTTGTGCCCGATTTTCCATGGATTTGAAACCTTTTTTTGCCTACCATCTCCCCCTCTTTATTTCCTTTTGTCCGCTTCCTCTCCTCGAGCCCCGGTCCCGACTAACCTCCCCACATTACCATACCATATCGACGACTACAGCGTCCCCTTTAAACCCCCTCGTCTCTCACCCTCACCAAACCCATCATGTGGCTTCCTCACTGCCGCAACGACACCCACCTCCTCAACTAGCCTCTCCCTCGTGAGCCTAACCCCTCTTGCCCCAAGCTCGTCCAACCTCAATCGAAGCTCTGCCACACCACCCGTCGTCGCTGAGCAGTCGCCGTCACCACACGACATGGATCGACAACCGCAGATGGCCCTCCGGCCTTTTGTTTTAGGATTTTTGGGTTTAGCAACGATCCTCCTTACCGCCACCCTCACTTCCGACGTGTGGTTGAGATCTTGGCAAGTCCATATTCTTGGGCTTCTTTTGAGCTCATTGTCCTTGATATTGCCCTCATTGGTGACCCGTTTAGGCATCTCCGCAGGTCCACTCCTTCAGGTTTGCGAAACTGTATGTTTTTGGTTATTGGCTTGTTTGGGATTGATGATGAGAGTCGTGGATGTCGACAATTGGTGTTGGCAAGGAGTATCGTTGTTAATGGGTATTGGCATGCTGTTAGCCTTAGGTGTTGAAATTGGATGTCGATCTTGTGTTTGGATTTGGATAATGGTTTCGGTGTTTGATTGTAATTGGGCGTTATGGGAGTTGATACAAGGAGTGGCAGTGATGAGTATAGTGATAAGTATGGTGCCTTGTACTTGTTTATTTGTGTTGTTTTGGACGATGACTTGTCTTTGGTACTTATGGGAGTTGATGTCATTTGTGCTCGGCTGGTTAAGGTATAACAACACGAATGCATATGGATTAGTCATTACGTCTTTGTATGCTATATTGATGACTTCCTTGGCTAGGCCCCGTTAGTCATCATTAGACTGAGTTGAAATTTTAAACTTTATAATCTTCCTTTTGATGTGATTTAAATAGCTTGCTACTGGCTTATCATCTCTTGCTCCAAGTTCGAACCGATGTTATCATAATAGCTATCATTTTTCATGTAACGCCATTAGCTCATATTGACATTTGGCTACTTGAAAGGTCAAGGTAATTATTATGATGATACTAGTTGCAGGACTAAATACTGAAGCTATGGTGATGTTAATACTTATTAGAAATATTTATTGTGCTCTTGATGATATGATATCACATTATATTTCATGATATTAACAACTTATTTTACGAGGTCATTATCATTCGTCGAGCATTCCATTTTATCATTTATTTGCTTGAGCTTCTTAATAACATCAATTATCTGTTTCATAAGAGTTTCGAGAAATTTCGAGGATGGAATTATTTTAAGGAGGGTAGGATGTGACGGCCCGTATCCATCAGTACGCGTATAATTATATTCGAAATATTTTCATATGTCGTAAGTATTTTATAATTGTTGGTCAGGTGTTTAATATCAAATTGGTTTCAAAATCATTTATAAAAAGAATATTTTGTAGACTCAATATAGTTATATCCTATTTTAAGGAATGCAAGTGCCATCATACACCCCTAAATAATTTATATAATTATTCAAATTTAATTAATACCGATATAGCCGTATCAATTATTTTTCCATATAAGCGTTATTAAAATGGTTAAAACTTCTACCATGGGATTCTATGATTATTTAGTGCTCCCCATATTAATTTCGTAATTTTCTGAAGTCAAATCAATATAGAACCTGCAAACCCGCGACCTAAATGTTTTGGCCCAAAACTCGTATCTTCGTAGCTCAAACTATGAAATAGATCTCGTAGTCACGATTCTCGCGATGATACGAACCCGTGGCTATGTTTTCGTAAATTTTTGAAGTCATATGTGATTTATGGGTATTTTAACATTATCTTGCTAACCACACTTAGTAATCACTTTTTACTATCACTAATTACTATTTTCTTTAACCCTAATTACCCCCACCAACCCAAATCATGGCAGCCCATGTGCTAACCGACAAAACTTTAAAAAATTTAGTCAAAAGCTAAACCTACTTAATAAATTCTCTGACTAAGTATTTATTACATAACTATTATATTAATACTTAGTTACTATATAAACCCCCCCCCACTAATCTCTCTCCCTCAAAAAACAAATCACCCAGGCAACAAATCTCCCAGGCCCGAACCCAACCATCCCTGCTCATCCCCTCCCCATTCTCCGGCGAACCCCTTTCCTCCACCCACGCCTCCACAGCGAGCACCCAGCCCGCCACCGACGTACGACCCAACGCCTCTCGCCGTCGAACCACCAGGAGCGCCACTGCCCTCTGACGAGCGACCCCAGCGGCCCCCAGCCTGCGTCCCTCTATTCCGCCTCCCCACACGTCGATAGCCCCTGACCCATCTCCCCTCTCGCCAGCTTCACTCACCTCACGCCGGCGCCCGCATCGCCCATCGTACGGCACCCGCCTCCGGCGACTTCGAGCGCCTCTCCGACTGAAGCCCGACACCGCACACCGCATGCCGTGCTCTTCCAACTGCAGCCTGTCGCTCCTGCCGCCAGCACCGCCTCTACCCACCGCCCCCGCCCTGAAGGGTTTTGACGGACTCTTGGAGCTCAGATCTGTGTCCATCCTAAGTCGGACAGACCACAGAGGCATAAAGCACAGCGGAAAATAAGCTGGCTAGCTAAAAAATTTAGCTAGGCCCTGAGAGAGCCAGAGCCTATCCCGATCTATGCCAACTTGGGGTGGATCTGACCACCCCAAGAGGGATCTATCATACTGCGATGAAATTAAATTATACTAAAATTACTTAGAGAACATACCCGGAATCTCAAGCCTGGGGCGGGCAAGATGTACCGCACCGGCTTCTGACGCTCCTTGTAGCCGAACCGCCTTGACTCGATCCACCTGAGCCGCCTCACACCTTCGAACTGATCCACCCGAGCCGACTCCCGCCTCCGAGCCGATCACTTGCGGTAGATGGTTTCACTTGAGTAGACCCGCGTCTTAGACGTCTGGATTCGAATCCAAACCCCCTTCGTAGTCTTGCTAGAACTAGTAGGGAGAATATGAAGAAGAGAGAAAAGAATAGTTTAAGTCGTAGATCGAGCTTGCTTTAAAATCCGGAGCTACTCGATCGAAGACTTGGTACATTTTTCAATGAAGAGAGTGTACCACTATTTATATAGGGAGTCGGCACCTCTCTTTTTGTTGCGAGCAATGTGGGACAAATAACAAAATAGAAGAGAAATTAATTTAGCTTAATTGAAGTTTAGTAAGCCTTTCTTAAAGGCCAACTTCAACGAATTAATTCTCTTCATCCATTAAAATTTAGACACCAAACAAGCTATCATTTCGAAGGGCTTCGAATGGTGAACGCGTAGGAACAAACGATGACGAATTTCGACTACGTTTGACCCCTCAAACAATTGCCCAAAGATGGGCAAAAAGTCAATTTTCGTAGCCGTCAAAAAGGGTTTCAAAAAAGCTGTAATGACCCGATTCCCAGGCCCGTTACTTTTTGGTATTTACGCAGGTCCTATAGTTAACCAGTGAAAACAAATAGCCACGATGCAGAGATGTACAAAAATACCCAAATAGTGTCCAATTATTACATCCGTATTGTACAAAAATGGTCCAACAATCGTACATGAATGAAGGTAAATACAACTGGAAACAACTCTGAAAGCTGCAGACTCATGGTCAAATTCTGGCGCTATTAACTCTAGAGCATCTGCTTCTATATGTACGTCGTCTGCGGTGCCACAGAGATGGAACCGTAGGTAAGTTACAACAATTCTAGCAATAGAAATAGAGTAGTGCAACAGTATGGAACAAGCTATAGTAAACAAAAGATGATCTTGCAGGTGCAAAAAGTAAAGTATGGGCAGACAGGTATGTAAGAGAATAAGTAAAGTACTGGTAACTACTCAGGTGTGGTAAGTAGTGCATGTAATGCATAAAGTAAGGGTGACTGTACGAGAGCAATAACTATGGCCTGGCATATGGTAACAACAATATTTTATCCAACAGACAATGTGATGACGATAGTTAGACATCCAGGTGGTTGTAGCAACACTTAAGAAAAGATGCGCGTCGTTTGGCTATCTAATAGTGTAGGCGGGCCTAATAATAAGAAGTCTAGTTTAACTCCCAAATCAACCAGTCAGTCAGGGCTTGAAGGCACATGTCACTTCAAAGACCGCATGAACAAGTCCCTTGGTTGACCAACCCCCTTCCCATTTCCTTTCTAGACACTGATTAAGTCGTAATTTAAGACCGCCCATTATTATACCGTTCTATCACGTTCGAGTAGTCTCGACTTAGTCAATAGAGTAGTCGTGACAAAAGCAATGGTATCAATCAATTATCAATTAGTGCAACATCAATCAACTAGTGCATCAGCCTTGGCTCGAGTGTACGATATGCAACCAGAATTGCACCCATCCCACGGAGCAACTCGTTGAATATCTACCTACCATTCCTGCAGGGTGATGGTACAACTTAACTAATAAGGGTGGACCCGGTCACTCCCACACACTTCGTAGCTCAAGACTACCCCGTATCCCGTGTATTATCATAGTCCAATGTTCATATCAGTGTTTGTATCAATATGGCCTCATCGGCCCTGGTATCAATTACGCTAGTGCAACAGTCTTAGCTCGAGTGTACGATATGCAACCAGAAGTGCATCCATCCCACGGAGCAACTCGTGGACTATCTACCTACCATCCCTTGCAGGGTGATGGTACAGCTTAACTAATAAGGGTGGACCCGGTCACTCCCGCACACTTCGTAGCTCAAGACTACCCCGTATCACGTGTATTATCATAGTCCAATGTTCATATCAGTGTTCGTATCAATATGGCCTCATGGGCCCATCATTTCGTACATCCAACAATGTGTACAACAATACATCCATCAATGAGTACAACAAATACATATATATGGTAGTTACTTGCTGAAAAGTCAAGGCAGAAGCCTCAACAGAGAATATCAGTCCTGAGCAATGCTTTGAAGTCCAACAACTATGATATCTAATTCCATAAAAGTGCACTATCTCAATTTAGTCCTGATCAATGCTTTGAAGTCCAACAACTATGATATCTAATTCCATAAAAGTGCACTATCTTAATTTAGTCCTGATCAATGCTTTGAAGTCCAACGACTATGATATTAAATTCCAAAAAGTGCACTATCTCAATTTAGTCCTTTATGATGGAAATTGAATTCCACCCCTAAGTAATTTTGATGATGAGCACACCAAATGAATGCTTGGTATACTAACTACACTACACTTTAAGTATACAGGTATACAGGTTTCGTGAAGCTCTACTAAATACTCCAAGAAGCACGTATCTACGCTCCACGACAAAGACGAACATGGCTAAACTCGAGTGATGAAGCTCAAGCTCAAACAAAGCAAGTAGCTCAAAGAAGAAGCTCATCTTCAGTTCATCAAGTTGACTAAAACTGCCAAAGACATGTTCAGAGTCTAGTGTGAGTGTGTCGTGTCTTTTAGGATATTTGTCAAAGCCATATCAAGTAGACAACACACACACACACAAAAGGATTTCGAAATATTGTTTTTACTACAAAAATAATTTTAAAGAGCTTTCTCTAGTCACTTCAATAATTATAGTGAAACTCCACGCACCCTGGAGTTAACTAATCCTTTTTGACTAGAACATCAGGAAAAACTCCTCTGGGAGTCGACTACCAAAAGTAGGGAGTCGACTACCAGTCAGGGATGAAAATTTCCTAGACTCCTCTGGGAGTCGACTACCAATAGAGGGAGTCGACTACCTGCTGGAAATTTTCAAACGTTTTGAATTTGAATTTTAAATTTCTTTGAGTGATTTACTCCGAAATTTTTGGGACAAAAGTCAAACGAAATTCAAATTTCAAATCCCAGCTTTTCCCTATAAATAGAGCTTAATTCTTTTGTGAAAAATACAAGATTATTGAAAAATCAAATTTGCAAAAGCTCTCGTGAATCAAAGCTCTCTCATTTCTTCTCTAGCCAATTTTTAATTTCAGTTTTTGATCTTGCAATATCTTTTTAATTCTCTTGAAGATCATATTTTTTTTATTGGCTAAGTTGTTTTTCAAAATCCTCTACTTTACTTCTCTTTGAATTCTATTTGAAGGATTTTTGAAAAAGCTCTAGATCACAAAGAATTTATCTCATATCTTTGTGTGATCTAGACTATTATTCTATTAAGCCACTACACAATTGTCTATCTTTTGATTGGCTATAGAATCGGGTGTATTTCCAATCTCTATCACTTGTTGTAGAGTATTGGACAAATTTCTTATTGTGCTATTTGTTGGAACACTAGACAAGTCTAGTTGTTGCCATTTGGGAAGTCCTCGGTTTGTGAGGCAAGGGTATAACCCTAGACAAGTCTAGGCGTTGTGTTCGGAAATCCTGGTCAAGGCTAGGTCGTTGGAAATCCTAACGAGTGAAGTTAGGTGCTTGTATTTGCCAAGGCAGATAGTGGAAATCTCGTACCGGATTGGTCGGGGACTGGACGTACCCGGGTTGCGGGGAACCAGGATAAAAATCCTTGTCTTTGCGCTTGCATTTTCTGTGTTTGTTTATCTTTGCTTTTATTTTATATTCAGTAAATATCAATCCTATACGCCGAGATTTGCATCTGTTATTTTATTCGCTCTAACTTATACTCTGGGAGTCGACTACTGCTCATAAGGAGTCGACTACCTGCTGTGATTTTTCGCTGTGCATTTTTTAATTATATTGTTGATTAAGAACCAAGCGTAGATCGCTCTACTTGGTTTCTTAGGCAACATTAGAAGGAATTGTTTTTGTGTTGATTGATTAAAGAACGAAAAAGTTTTATCTTTATACAACACTATTCAACCCCCCCTTCTAGTGTTGTTTGCCATCCACAGGATCCAACACTTGGTATCGGAGCAAGGTTACAATAGTGATGGCATCAACATCTTTTCACTCCGAAGGATTGAACACCATGCGACCACCTCTATTCAACGGAACCAACTACGCCAGCTGGAAGATCCGAATGAAGACTCATCTAGAGTCATTAGACATAGAAGCATGGACAATCACCAAAGCCCCGTACATCGCACCCATCGACGTTGAGTTTGGAAAATGGTCCATCGATGATAAGAAGAAAGCTAATCTCAATGCAAAAGCAATGAATGCCTTGTTTTGCGCTGTTACAGGAAATGAGTTCAATCGAGTCTCCCAATGTGAGACAGCACATCAAATTTGGCACACTCTTCAGGTAAGTCATGAAGGTACAGAAAAGGTAAAAGAATCTCGTATAAATGTATTACATTCAAAATTCGAAACTTTTAAAATGGAAGAAGGAGAGAGTATCACCGATGTGAATACTCGTTTTACTAACATTACAAATGAGCTTGCAGGACTAGGAAAGAAACTTTCCGAGTATGAACAGGTAATGAAGATACTAAGATCACTCCGTCCCGAATGGAAAGGAAAGACCACGGCCATTCGAGAAGCTCACAATGTGAAGGATCTCACCATCGAAGAACTGATGGGAAATCTCATGGCATATGAGATCGAGCTTGAAGAAGACAAGAAAATCGAAGAAAAACCAAAGAAGAAAAATCTTGCATTCAAAGCTCAAGAAGAAGATTCCGATTATACGGACAAAGAAGATCACATCGCGTTCATCTCAAAGAACTTTAAAGAGTTCATCACAAGTAAGTATGGAAAACGATCTTTTAGACCCACTAACGGTATTATCTGTTTTGGTTGTAATAAACCAGGACATGTCAAGAGAGATTGTCCATTGGAAAGAAACAACCGTGATTCCAGAGATCGTGGGAAGAACAAAGAGAATAATGAAAGACGAACCAATACAAGAAGCAAGTTTAGACGACCAAAGAAAGAAGCCTATGCAGCCTTCGATCAAAGCGACAATTCCTCATCCGACGAATCCTCAGACGAAGATAATGATGAAAGAAGAGAGACAGCACACATGTGTTTTATGGCATCTACATCCTCCAAGGTAAGCTCGCATCATGATTCATCTAGCGACAATGAGTCATCATCAAGCGATGATGAAGACTTGGACTATAGGGGAGCATATAAAGAGCTATGCAAAATGCATGAAAAGCTCATTAAAGAACATAGAAAAACACTTAGAATTGCTAAAAGAGAGACTAAAGAAAAGGAAGAAGTTGTTAAAGAAAATAGTCTTCTTAAAGAGAAAAATGATCTTTTACAAAAGGATATTTTGCTAGTAAATGAAAAAGTTGAAAGTCTGAATAATCTTCTCGTATCCGTCAAAGATAAATACGACGCTACGATGAAAATTATTGAGAATTTCAATAAAGGAAAAGGGAAGCTAGATAATATAATAGATAATCAAAAAGCTTCATCTAGCAAAACCGGACTTGGCTATGATTCATATCATACCAAGAAACGGGTTAAGCACACTAGGATGCATCATGCTAACGATAATGTTTTAAGCATCTGGGTACCAAGGAAATTATCTGATCAGCAAAAAGAAAGGTACGCTACTAACTTTGTTCAACAGATTCATTTTAATAAAAATTATAAGTATATTGTTCATGAAGGAACTAAACCGTATTGGGTTTGGTTTCCTAAAGACTAACTCCTCGAACTCAAAACCAAAGAGTACCATAAAACGCTCATCTTTCAGGTGCTCTAAAAAGGAGGAAAACAATGAAGAAAATTCAGGGAGTCAAACGGCTGAATCGGAACAAATTTTTATATATTTATATAATTATTTAAATGAGTTGAAATAAGTTAAAATTGTATGCATGATTGTGTTTTATTGCTTAAAATATTTTTTGTTAAAAGGAGCTCGCTCAACCTGGACCAAACTTTTTTCCGGGATGAGAAAACGACTCTACCCAGGAGGGAGTCGACTACCTACAGAGGGAGTCGACTACCAGCGCGAAAATTTCTGGGTTGTATTTTTTTTGACTAACTCCTATTGGGTTCTATTTGAGTGGTTGGGTCAAGATCCGTTAAGACAACTTACCCACTAAAGTCTAAAACCCATCCTAGCCACCCAAATCTAGATCTAATGGTTCCTATTTCTCCTCATCTCTTCATCTCTTCAATCAAAACCCCAAGAAAACCCTAGAGGTAGCCGACTACCTCCTTTCCCCTTCTCCTCTCTTGGGTTTTCATCTTGAAGCTTGGGCATTTGGAGCAATTTTCATCTTCTTTCAAATTTACCCAAGGTAAAATTTTTTTTACTCTCATGAACTTTATTGTTTTATTTCTCTTGGTTATCTAGTAGTGTAAAATATTTCTGTTGTTGTTGTTTTACTCTATCTAGATGCCTTTCAAAGGAGCTTTTCCTAAGAAGAGAAAGATTGCTACTCCTAATGTTGATTCTGAAAAAGAAATCATTCTACCATATCTCTTCAAATCAACTACCTATGAACATTTTGTTAAAGTGTCTAAGAAACCTATCTTGCATGAAAGATTTGTCAAACTCAATGATGTTATCAATTACGGTATTGACAGTCTTCTAGATTTCCAGAACTTAGCAAATTTGTTCTCCTCAGAAAATGTGTATATGTGTTATCCTAGGCTCATTCATCTCTTTTATGCAAACATGGATTATGATCTCGTAAAAAGTCGTTTCATTACTAAGGTTCTCGATACCAAACTTGCAATAACTGTAAAATCCCTAGGTGAAGCCTTAGGAATCCCATACTCCGGTATGATCCTTGAGAAAATTGAGATGACTGACGAAAATATCCTAGAGAGAATGTATCTGCCCGGTAAACACTTTCTGACTAAACTTCCTTGTAGCCATCTTCGCTATCCGGCGAGAATCTTAGCCAATATTCTGTCATATAACATTACTCAAAAATCTGGAAGTCATGCTATCCTTTCTGAAAAACAAGCAAAATGCATCTATGCCATTCTTGGTAACATTCGTGTGAATTGGGCTAAAGTCATCATGGATTCTATCCTACTTTCAGCTTCATCTGACAGACCTTCCTCCACACTTTCTCATGGGCACTATCTGACCATCCTATTCATTAGCTTTAACGTGCCTTTGGATCATGAAACAACCATTCTAGAACCTGCTCGTGTTTTTGATGTTCATGCTCTTGGAAGAATGAATCTTCATCATGACCTTGATGAGAACGTCCCTGAAGAGCAAATCGCTACCGAAGGAGGATCATCATCCTCAAGGCGAGGTAAGAAGGTTGTAATTGCAGATTCTGATGAAGAAAGTGAAGAAGAAGAAAAAGGAAGCGACGAGGAAGAAGAAGAAGTTCCTGCTTACATCCTTGAACTTCAGGAGATGCTCCTGAAAAAGATTGGAAAATTGAAGATCTCACAGGAGAAAGGATTTGAAGATCTCAACCAAAAGGTGGATGATCTCAAGGAAATCGTAGTGCAAAGCAAGAAGATGACTGAGGAGACGCTCGTTATGATCCTTGAAGAAATCAAGGAACTGAAAAAGAACAGCGGTCACCCTTAGTTTCATGCACTTCTACTTCAAAAACAATGGATTTTCGTTTCAAAAACAATGTTCTCTTAAACTATGGTTTGTAATAACTTCTATTGTGGGATGCTAGCTTCTATGAAGCTATATGCTATGCTAAAATTAGTTGTTCTATGAACTAACACCTTCATTGCAGGCATAGGGAATTGAATTCCTCATATCCTTAATGATCCATAGAAATTACTGTTTTATTGTATTTTTTGTTGATGACAAGGGGGAGAAAAATGTTATAATGCAAAAATAGCTTCGATGCAGGGGGAGAACCGCATCAAAGCAGGGGGAGTAAGTATACTTGCAATATTATTCATATATGTCTTGCTTCCAATTTTGCATTTGGGTGTCATCATCAAAAAGGGGGAGAGTGATGGAAATTGAATTCCACCCCTAAGTAATTTTGATGATGAGCACACCAAATGAATGCTTGGTATACTAACTACACTACACTTTAAGTATACAGGTATACAGGTTTCGTGAAGCTCTACTAAATACTCCAAGAAGCACGTATCTACGCTCCACGACAAAGACGAACATGGCTAAACTCGAGTGATGAAGCTCAAGCTCAAACAAAGCAAGTAGCTCAAAGAAGAAGCTCATCTTCAGTTCATCAAGTTGACTAAAACTGCCAAAGACATGTTCAGAGTCTAGTGTGAGTGTGTCGTGTCTTTTAGGATATTTGTCAAAGCCATATCAAGTAGACAACACACACACACACAAAAGGATTTCGAAATATTGTTTTTACTACAAAAATAATTTTAAAGAGCTTTCTCTAGTCACTTCAATAATTATAGTGAAACTCCACGCACCCTGGAGTTAACTAATCCTTTTTGACTAGAACATCAGGAAAAACTCCTCTGGGAGTCGACTACCAAAAGTAGGGAGTCGACTACCAGTCAGGGATGAAAATTTCCTAGACTCCTCTGGGAGTCGACTACCAATAGAGGGAGTCGACTACCTGCTGGAAATTTTCAAACGTTTTGAATTTGAATTTTAAATTTCTTTGAGTGATTTACTCCGAAATTTTTGGGACAAAAGTCAAACGAAATTCAAATTTCAAATCCCAGCTTTTCCCTATAAATAGAGCTTAATTCTTTTGTGAAAAATACAAGATTATTGAAAAATCAAATTTGCAAAAGCTCTCGTGAATCAAAGCTCTCTCATTTCTTCTCTAGCCAATTTTTAATTTCAGTTTTTGATCTTGCAATATCTTTTTAATTCTCTTGAAGATCATATTTTTTTATTGGCTAAGTTGTTTTTCAAAATCCTCTACTTTACTTCTCTTTGAATTCTATTTGAAGGATTTTTGAAAAAGCTCTAGATCACAAAGAATTTATCTCATATCTTTGTGTGATCTAGACTATTATTCTATTAAGCCACTACACAATTGTCTATCTTTTGATTGGCTATAGAATCGGGTGTATTTCCAATCTCTATCACTTGTTGTAGAGTATTGGACAAATTTCTTATTGTGCTATTTGTTGGAACACTAGACAAGTCTAGTTGTTGCCATTTGGGAAGTCCTCGGTTTGTGAGGCAAGGGTATAACCCTAGACAAGTCTAGGCGTTGTGTTCGGAAATCCTGGTCAAGGCTAGGTCGTTGGAAATCCTAACGAGTGAAGTTAGGTGCTTGTATTTGCCAAGGCAGATAGTGGAAATCTCGTACCGGATTGGTCGGGGACTGGACGTACCCGGGTTGCGGGGAACCAGGATAAAAATCCTTGTCTTTGCGCTTGCATTTTCTGTGTTTGTTTATCTTTGCTTTTATTTTATATTCAGTAAATATCAATCCTATACGCCGAGATTTGCATCTGTTATTTTATTCGCTCTAACTTATACTCTGGGAGTCGACTACTGCTCATAAGGAGTCGACTACCTGCTGTGATTTTTCGCTGTGCATTTTTTAATTATATTGTTGATTAAGAACCAAGCGTAGATCGCTCTACTTGGTTTCTTAGGCAACATTAGAAGGAATTGTTTTTGTGTTGATTGATTAAAGAACGAAAAAGTTTTATCTTTATACAACACTATTCAACCCCCCCTTCTAGTGTTGTTTGCCATCCACAGGATCCAACACTTTAGTCATTCCACTATTGATTAGTTCTATAGTTAATTAGGTCTCTAGTCAATTGATCAGGTCAATAGCTGTTCTGAGAATATATATGAGATCCTAAGTTCATACGAGCACACTATCCAGATTTCCAAAGTTAGAATTAGAGTGACTTACCATATTTAAGATCGTCGTAGTAAGACGAGGTTGGAGCTAGAGCTTATAAAGATGCTGGTGCACGAAAACTGGTACCCTGCAAATACAAGAAACCATTAGTTACAGACTACCCTATTTTCTATCTATTTAATTGGTCGTTTTGATTTTATAACTGGCTGAAACGTATTCGAAAAGTGTTCTAAATTTTTATATAAGCTAGATATGATGAAAATAATTTTATCGTAGGAGAAAATAATTTTTTAAAGCTTATAGTAATTTTTATAATTTTTAAGAGCTCAAATTAGATTTAATACTAATTTTTAATTAAGTAACGTAATTATCCAATAATTTCTCCTGGATGCAGTCTGCATCGGAAAGTCGCAAATAAGCTGTCAAAATGACCATCTCGAAGAGTACTTTAACATATATTTTTATAACATATTGGTTTACGTGAAAATAGCAAGTTACTGATTTTTGAATGAAAATAACCTATTTAACTTTTAGGCTTAAAAATTATTTCTGGACAAACTAAGCGTCCGATCGAGACGAACCTAGTGCCATTGGGTCTAGAATGTCATTTCTGATTTTCTGAAACTAGTCTCGTATTTTCCTGACCTCTATATTATTTATTATTAATTATTTACTATTAACCCATATTTAATAATTGTCAAAATACGCTTATACTCGTATAAATACGCGTATACGTTTTAATATTTTACGTTTCTCACCTCCTCTCTCACGTATGCGTGCATGGGGCGGGGTTGCTTCGCCGTTGGCGATGAAGCGGCATCGGGGCGTCGGTGCTGGAGGTCGGATGGCAGCTGCTGCTGCTGCTCGCGGCGGGAGCGGAGGTGGCTTGGGTGGGCTCCGGTGATCAGCGGATGAGGGTGGCCTGGGGACGGCGAGGGCGGAGGAGCGAGCGACGGCTTCAGCGGGCTTCAAGCGGGGGTCCCTCGGGGACGGCGCTGGGGAGCTTCACGGCGGGCTGCGGGGAGCGGGTGTCGACGGAAGTAGGCGGGTCAGAGCAGCGAGGATCGGAGCTCCTCGTCGGATCTGCTGCTTCGTCGGAGCAGCGGGGCTCTCGGGTAGGAGGCCGGAGCTGCTCGGAGCAGGCGGGGTGCGACAGCGGCGTGCTGAGGCAGACGGCGGCCCTGCGGAACTCGTCGGAGCGGTGTACGGTGGCTGAGGGTGTCGGGTGGTTTGCAGCGCCACGGAGGATGGAGCTCCGGCGTCGCCTTGGCGGAGGGGAGCGGCGGTTCTCGAGTGCGACGGGGGTGTGGTTTTGCCGTCGTCGGAGGGCTTCCGTTGGGCTGTGTATGCTCACGGCGGGGCTCAGGCGGAAGCGGGAAGTGCGGGCAGTGGCGTGAAGCAGTGGGGCTTGGCAGCGGTTGTTCGGTTGGTGTCGCCGGCCGTGGGTTGAGCTCGGTGGAGAAGAAGAGGGCGGAGAGAAAGAGAATGGCCTGGGAGAGGGGGAGGGTTGAGTGTATGTGGGTTTGTGTTATTTCTATAACAAAATAGAGAGGGAGGATTGCCAGGGTGAGAGAGAAATGAGCCTGTGTACGTGACTTTGGCTTAGGGGAGAAAGAAGACGGGTTAGGGGTTATTATATAGAGTAATTAAATTAATTAAAAACAAATCTCATTTAATACTTAGTCAACTATTTATTTAGGTTAGGTTAGCTTTAAGACTAAATATTAAATAAGGTTAGACTAAGTTTGGAAACGTTTAACGTGTCATCTCCATGTGTTAATCATGTTAGGATAATTTAATAGTTGATTAGGTTAAGGTAATTAGTAATTAGCTAGGGTAATTAGTGACGGTAGCAGTAAAAAAAATTGTAACGAAATTACGATTTTGACCCTACTAGTAAATGTGTCCGAAAAATTACGAAAACATACCCACGAGATCGTATCGTCGCGAGGATCGCGAATACGTAGTCCGTTTCATGGTTCGAGCTACGGAGATACTAGTTTTATGCCAAAACGTTTAGGAAGCGGGTTTGCGGGTACTCTACTGATTTGACTTCAGAAAAATACGGAATTAATGTGGTAAGCTCTAAATGATCATAGAATGTTACTGTAAAAGTTTGAAAACGTTTTGATATTGTTTGTATAGAAAATAAATTCATTAAGCAAAAACGGTAATATCTGAAAATGAATTTTTATCAGAATATTTAGAGACATTTGATGAAACCCGAACTTACTAAAATACTTCATAGCTAGTCTGATATCTCAAAATATTTTTATAAGCAATTTTTTTTGAAATTGTAAAACTCCTGACAAACCATTATAAAATAGTTTAAAAATTGAAAAATTGGTCAAATACGCAAATAGTTTGTCTTGATGAAAACAGGCCGTTACAAAAACCCTATTAACTTAAGTTGCGGGTGCGCCCGCTAGGCATAGCGGGCGCGCCCGCCCAAGGCAATGGGCGACCGGTCGGCCGGGCCGCTGGACAGCGGGTGTGCGCCCGTTGCTGCCAGCGGGCCGCGCCCGCTGTTTCCAGCGGGCAGCACCCTCTTCTCCTTGCGGTTTGACCCGTTTGCCCAAGTGGGTCTAACCCACTTATGCCTTTGTTTGTTTTTGCGTTTCTGGGCTCGTTTGAGCTCCGATTTGGACGCGGTTTAAACCTGTGTTTAAACCGAGACGATCCCGTCAACCAGATAACCCTTTCCAATGCTTTTGTTCCTACAAATATTGTCGTAACCAATTTACGACACGTTTAATCTTTGTTTGCATCAAATGCAACATTGTCCCTATTGCATCTACGACTTAATCTCACAACTAGCATGTGAAAATTAACTATTCCATTTCATTGAATGAATTTCTCTTATTAATCTTCATATTACTAAGACACGAACGCTGCTCGGTGTGAGACCCTACAGCCTGACCTTACTACATGTTGGGGCTCGAAACCCCTAAACGACGGTCATCACGATCAGCAGTTGTCGTCCCTGTTTCAGAATCATCATAACGTGATCGACCCATTGACAAAAGTATTGTTAGGTTCACTTTGGCTGTGTCAGTGATGAATACCGTTAACTATAGTCCCTTCGTCAAGACTGTGTCTCTGTTGGCATAGGGTTCGGTTTACTGTCAACCCCATTAGACAGCATTGGTCAGTATACGGCGGTCTTTGTTGTATTCACTTTGTACATCTTACAACGTACCCCGGCCGAGGATTAACACAAAGACCGTACTGAGCATGTGACACTACATTCCCTTTAACGGAAGAGACGAATCCCATCGTAGTCATTTACTTACCTCAAGAGCTTCAAGTGTAACCCAACCTAAAATCTTTCAACATGCCTAGCCTCGAAGCTAGATCATATGTCTAAGCGACACTATTCACCCACAGTTTCGTACAAATGACTTCAGGTCTTAAGGACCAGCTTACCTATCATCATCCTAGAGTTATTATAGACAGTTTAGTTAAAGTTAACCATATAATAACTCTAAGTTGGTCGTTCAGTGAACTCATTCTCCAATGAGCACCTGTGTCTCGTCTCCGGCTTCACCAAGTCCAATGACTATGAGATCATTACTACGCTATGGTAAGACAAAGACATAATGGTCTGTCCGATGTGCCGATATCCACTTCTCGATACATCTGTGACCACGAACTGTTTAAGACTTAAGTTTCTATTCGGTCACTTACTACTTATAATCGAGATCTTATTTGGATACGTAAGGACCTAACTACAAGTCTATGGACATTAGCTAAGTATATAATTTATTAGTGTTTATACTTAGGATAATGGATACCATATATCATATTAACAAGACATACACTTAGGATAAATCGCCTTATGTGCATATATCCAACTACACGCCCCGCACTGCACCCCCTCTCCTCGCGCCCTCCGACGACCAAACGCCGCCGCCGTCAGCCAAGCGCGCGCGTTTGAGGGTAAGGGACGACGTGTATGTTTTTTAAAATGAAATACGTATTGAAATACGTATTTAAATACGTATAATAATAGATTGTTCGTAATAAATTCATAGTAAATCATACAGGCCTCAGAAAAATACGAGATCAGGCTTAGAAAAGCAGAAACGACGAAACGGACTCATTGGCGCTGGTTTCATCACAAAAGACAGGTATATCTCCCACAGTGATTTTTCAAAGGCAAAACTTAAATAAGCTAAATTCGCTTTAAAATTCATAACTTGAGATTATGACGAACAATGACGTACTAGAAAAATATATGTTGTAGTGCTATTTAATACGATCATTTTGACCAATTGTTTGAAGAATTTCGATGTACTGGTTGTTCTAAATAAATATTTGAATATATGTCGTAAAAATGATTACTTGATTTAAAATTAGTTTTTGGTCCTTTTAAATTGTTTAAAAATGCTTACTAATTATTTAACGATCTTGAAAATTAGCTACTAGCCTTAGAAAAATATTTTAAGCTAATTTAAACTCATTTGATTAGTTAAAATCATTTCTTGCTTATTCTCGTATACCATTACTTATTTTTATGTTTTCATTTAATTGTTAAATTGAGTTGTAAAGTCGTGAACTTTTGTCAATATATTATGCGGACTATCGGGACATCATGAAATCGTTGTACGCATCTAATGATGCAAATGAACTGAGTATAAATGAATGGAAGATGGAAACTCAATAAAAGTGAATGGAAGATAGAACTTCAAATGTAAATTGATAGTAGACAAACTTTGACCTGACACTTGACTTGACCTATGGGTTTGGGGTAGTCTATGATCACAAGTGTTACGGAGTGGTTGGATGCACCCATACTAAATTACCTCCAACAAATTACGGAGGTTAGAGCCTTGACCGTCGACATATATGGACGATGGGTAGCGCCTCGGATTTGCTCACATCGCAGGGCGCATGTTGGTTATCTCTCGTACTCTTGGACATGGACTTATCACTATAATAGACTGGCTGTTGAATATTGTTCTAACCGCTTTTTCTACAGGTTGCTGACAACGTTGCAGTTACGTTATTAAATGTTAAAATTGTTATAGGTTGCTAGTCGTATTACCAATTGTTATCAAATAATTAAATTGCTGCAGGTTGCAAATTGCTGCGAATGTTTAACTGCTTTAACTCTTTTAAAATTAAACTTATTGATTGACTTTAACCTTTTTTAAAATTAAATTTTTTGCTTGTTTTAAAGTTCAGAGGGGGTTCAATTTTAAATATCTAAAATTGTTTGGAGATTATCTTGTTGAGTAAACCTCGTTGACGGACATTTCACTTTGTTGTTTTACGAAATGTCTGTCAGGTATTGATATTGAGTTCACTGAATACACTAAAGCAGAAGTCGAGCCAGTGCTCGAAGAGCACGTGGAGTACCTACCCCCTGAAGATTAGACGATCACCTTCGCGACTGCTCCTTTATATTTGAAATAAATGTAATTTGTGTACTTTGTTTGTATTGGCCATGCTAGGCCCAAGATGTATCTAAATTATTGTACGTTAAATATGTAATAATGTTGTTTGAGCTGTTTCTTAAATTTGCATGCAATGACCTGAAATTTATACACAGATGCTTAGTGTGTTTAAGCCAAGGAGGAAGAAAAGAAAATATTTTAAAAAGAAAAAAAGTACTTCTTCTTGTTTTGAGCACACTGTGGACCCGCTCGCGTCCTCGCTCCCGGTAGAATGGAAAGCGGGGTGTGACAACCAGTATCCAATAAAACCCAATACCCAATACCAATAGCTTAAACTGCATTCTTCATCTTCTTCCTTTTCTCTCCTTCTGTCTATCTTCTTCCTTTTTTTATTTCTCTTGCAGGGAGAATATATGACGGCAGGGGGGACAGGTGCAAGTGGCCAGGGGGCGGCGGCGGCTGCCGCTGTGCAGGCCGCGGCAGCGGCGCAGGGGCATGCGGGCTGCTGCGGAGGCGGAGCGACGGGCTACAGGTCGGCGGCCAGTGGGGTGGCATGGCCTGCTGGTGGGCGGAGCAGCGCGCGGGGCTGCGGGAAGAGGAGGGTGATGGCTGAGGGAGAGGATGAAGGAGATTGAACTGGTTCAATTTCAGATCTGAAATCGGATTTGATTTTTTTTGATCTTTTCCATTCTCAATTTCAGATTGATTTTGGGTTTGATTTTGGATTTGTGATTGCTTTGAAGGAATTGATTTGGTTGTATGTTGATTTTGGGGTTTTGATTTGGGTTTGAATGTTGTTGGAAGAAAATTGGGTAATGATTTTGGTTGAGAAGTTGCATGGAGGAGGAGGAAGACGATGAAGCTGCCGTTGTGATGATGATGTTGTTTTCTCCTTGATTTAATAACAGTGAAGTGGGTTACGACTTACGAGGGTGAGTTGGCTGTGGGGGAAGAATAATGATGTATGTTGGATCTCACCGATATATTTTGGTGGGATGTAAAGGGTAGGATTAGAAATTGATTAGGGTATGTGGGTATGGTTAGGGTTAAAAAACATTAACTAGGAATAAAGTTAATTAATTATGATACGATGAAAATTCTAAAAGCAGAGGCGCGCTTGCGTCGATGCGTGGAAAAAGAATGTAGAGACGAAAATAACACTCGGACAACCGAATAAAATACAGGCACGCACGAACTCAAACACGTCTAAAAATACAAGCCGTTACAGAGGGCCTTAGCCTAAGGATCGACGGACAGAGGCCGCCATCCTCCGTTTTTTTTCCGATTTCAGTCAATCTCGGGTATCGTTATTTGACACCTAGCATGATCATAAATAAAAATTGCCTTGTTTTTAGGAACACTTCAGGATCGAAAAAGACGGATGTGGGGTATTGATTTCTTGTCCGCGCGTGGACAATCATCCGTCGTTCTTCAAAACGTTCGTAACATCCGTTCCATCTCTTTAAGGAAGAGCGTGTTGATAACGTGTTGTGAAGTGCTTTTTGGAGCAAACCACATGTCTTTATTTATAGGGAGAATATGAATGAGTTCATATAATTGTAGGATACTGTATTCATGTAGGATACAAACTCATAATTTTCTGCTGGATAGAATCAGTTCTATATATGCATACATAATACATTCATAACAAAAATAAAATAAAATAAAATAAATCCGTAATTAATTTCCTTTATGTGGGCTCGAGCAGGCACCGCCCAGATCCGCCGAAATTGTGGGCCGGCGGGGGTCCAAAATGGAGACTTGACCGATCGGATATGTATGTACACCCGAAACATATCCGACCCGTTCGCCAGCTGGGAACCTTATCTTCCTCAAATGGAAGCGGCAAAACAATTCATCTTCCCCAAAAAAATCGCGCGCCAAATTCGAAGAGATTCAACGCATTCCCTCCACTCACCACCGTTTCGGTGGGCCCAACAACCCCATTGGCGCCAAAATTTCGAACCCGAAGCTTCCCAAAGAAGCCAGCGGTCCCAAAACCCTAGTTACCTACCCACTCTCATCGTCTCAATTTAAACACCTTCATCCCCGCTCTCATCGCTCGTCGCATGTTCGACAAAAGTCCCCACTCACAGAAAAGCACCACCTAATTTAGCCCTAAACTGCAAAGATGTACGTAGTGAAGAGAGACGGGAGGCACGAGCCCGTGCATTTTGACAAGATCACGGCGAGGCTGAAGAAACTGAGCTACGGATTGAGCCACGAACACTGCGATCCGGTGCTCGTCGCCCAAAAAGTCTGCGCCGGCGTCTATAAAGGCGTCACCACCAGCCAGCTCGATGAGCTCGCGGCCGAGACTGCGGCCGCCATGACCGCAAACCACCCAGATTACGCGTCGGTAAGAACCTTAACGAAATTTTGGTGATCGATCGATCGGATTGGATTCTTACGTTGATGGATTTTGGATCTTGTTAGCTTGCGGCGAGGATTGCTGTCTCGAACCTGCACAAGAATACAAAGAAGTCGTTTTCAGAGACGTAATGATAATTTTTCCTCGTGCTTGATTGTTGTTGAGGCTTGATTCCTCTTAAAAATTGCAACTTTTTACGTGGTTTAAATTGTGGTTTCAGGATTAAGGTGATGTATCATCATTTCAATGAGAGATCGGGGCTGGAGGCGCCTCTGATTGCTGATGATGTTTATAAGATAATCATGAAGGTGATCACCCTCACTTGTTTAGATTAAAGAATGTTAATTTGAGTGGGAAATGCTTTGCATATCTATAGTTTTACTCTGCCCACATACCGCTACACTAATTTAAAAATTTATGAAACTGCCATTTAAACAATCTAGAAACACCATTGATATAATTTAGTAACTGCGCATAACCGTCAAATTTTTTGCCTATTATTCGTGATGATTAATTTTGAGGATTGCAACAATTTTTTTTTCTCACAACGTAAAACCGACAATTTTTTGTATGTTGTGTGTGTTGAATAAAAAAATATTAAACTCTACATGTTTATTCATCTGCACAACATACAAACTTTTTATCTATTGTGTGTGTTGAGTAAAACTTTATGCACAAAAATAACCATGCAAAAATTTGCTATAAACTTATTTCAAACAAAAATGAATCTAAAATGTCTCAAAGAAATTATTAGTTGCCAACAGAACCCATTAGGTCATAAGGATTGGATAATTTTTTGATTGACAATTGAAAATAAAATTTTATTTTCCAATTTTTTGACTATCCTCTGACAAGGATATCAAAATTACTCATCGCTCACAATAGGCAAAGATTTTGCTTATTCTACGCGTTGAAAAATATAGAGTTTAATGATTTTTACTCACATCTTACAATAGGCAAAGATGCCTGTTGTGCGCGTTGATTAAAATTTTATGCATAGAAATAATAAGTCAAATATTAGTTACAAACTTATTTCTAACAACAATTAATTTAAAATGAGTCAGAGAAATAATCAGTTACCAACAAAACCCATTAGATCATAAAGATTGTGTAATTTTTTGATTGGCAACTGAAAATGAAAATTTTTTTCGCAATTTTTTGGTTATCATCTGACAAAAATATCAAAAAGTAACAAGTCTATATTATCATATTTACACGTGTTATATGGGTCTATTATTAGTCATTTTTGATTAAAAATTGATGCACTAAACAATATTACTCAACGCGCACAACATATCTACTTTTTTTGCTTGTTGTGCATAGTTAGTAAAAATTTCTTGACAAAAAATTGTTCGTGCCTTCAATTTTTTTGTGCGATCTACATATTCTACGTTTTCATCCCTTAAATAAACTTGGCTGATAGAAATTTTATCACGATTCGGATCCTCCTTTAGTTTATACGTATATGTCTTAACTTTGTTTTATGATTTTATTAACTGATTTTAGGATGTTTTGGCTAATGAGTATTTCCGGTATTTCCGATTGTGCGCTGAGTAAAAACTAAAATAATAATATTTAATTGATATGTGCGCAAAATAAATACTGTACAAGTATGCGCGCTTCCATTTGATTTTGCCATCTATTCATCTTTAAATGAATTTTGATGCATTGATCTGTATCAGTATTACATACTACTGGTAGAAATTTGAACATTGTGTTTTTTGTAGTATTAGACACCAATCATTGATTTTATAGGAGTTATGTGAATCTGTGGCATTCCAGATAATGGACACGATTGCTAATTTATGCATATTTTCATGTGTATTTTTAATTGATTTATTATTGTAGAGGTTTTAACATTGCTCAATTTTATTGATTACAGAATGCAGCTCGTTTGGACAGTGAGATAATTTATGATAGAGACTTTGATTATGACTACTTTGGTTTTAAAACTCTTGAGAGATCATACCTATTAAAAGTCTCGGAAAAAGTTGTAGAGAGGCCTCAACACATGCTGATGAGAGTTGCTGTTGGAATTCACAAGGATGATATCGATTCTGTTGTCAGAACGTACCATCTAATGTCCCAGCGATGGTTTACACATGCCTCCCCTACTTTATTTAATGCCGGCACTCCTCGGCCTCAGGTATCGCCCCCTTCCCCAAAGTTCTCTTCTGCCTTGGAACTTTGTTGTAATTTGTCTTGTGATGTTTTGGAGTTGTATGTTACCAGTTAAGCAGCTGCTTCCTTATTTGCATGAAAGACGATAGCATTGAGGGTATATACGACACTCTCAAGGAGTGTGCTGTCATTAGCAAATCTGCAGGGGGAGTTGGGGTTTCTGTTCATAATATTCGTGCAACGGGCAGTTATATCCGCGGGACAAATGGAACCTCCAATGGTATTGTTCCAATGTTAAGGGTGTTTAATGACACTGCTCGTTATGTTGACCAAGGAGGAGGCAAGAGGAAGGGTAATTTACACATGGCCAGCTCATTTTCTTGCTTTGTTATTGTTCGTTCTGGGATGTGTTCTACTGAAACCAGTTGTATGTGTTGTATTTAGGTGCATTTGCGGTGTACTTGGAGCCTTGGCATGCAGATATCTTTGAATTTCTTGATCTTAGGAAAAACCATGGAAAGGTATGACTCACTAAATTCTAAATATTGCAACATATGTATGCTTATACTTTGGAACATTTTACTGTTTGATGACCTTATCTGATTCTAACCTTTTTCAAGAATCTTATGATTTGTTATTGGGCATACTTGCATATAGTGCAAATGCACTCTAAACATATGGTTGGGAAAGGTGTCCTTTTGTTAAAATGAAACAGAATAACATGTTTGGAACTGATAAGTTTGTCCAACCAGACGCACAATCATGTTTATGCTTATAAATGTTGTCAAAACCAACAAAATATCTGCAAATTCATAACTAGAGGTGTAACATGCATTGTTTTTGTGACATTCACACATCACCTTTCTGCCATTGTAGGTTCTGCATCTTGATTTTCTCTTTGTCAATGCTCCCCTTCTAACACATGCATTTTTGAAATAAATGACTAAAACATGTTACAACTAACCAAAATTAATCTACACCTAAACCTTTAAAAGCCACCTAATCCAAATAAAGTTAAACAATTCATTGGTATCAATTTTGTTGGTATCCAAATAAAGATTGCCTTGAGCTCATCCAAAGAGCCTCTTATATGCTAGGAATTCATTGGTATCAATTTCATTATTACTAATATGTAACATGAAAATTAAAAACACGGTTTTATAGACAAGAAGATATATATAAAACTCTTCAGTCTTTTAAATGCATGACAAACTAAAACAAGTAATTTTATTTAGTTTAGCTAGTTTTTAAGGATTATGTGTGGACTAATTTCTATTAAGTGTTGCATGTTTGAGTTATTTATTTCAACATATTTTCACATTGACTCAAATGAGTAAGAGATTCTCAACCTTAACTTGGGCATAATTTGCTTTGGCACATTGAACGGATATTTCAGCAGAGCCAAGGAGTTTGCTTGATGGTGTTCAAGATAGGTTGGAAAATTTGATGATTGTTGGAGTTAAGGTGACGATTTATTGAAATAAATGACTCAAACATGTAACACATAATTGAAATTCATATACACCATAAAATCCACCTAACTCAAATAAAATTGCTCCATTGACTTTGCCATGCATTTTAGAGCATGAAGAGTTTTGTATAGCAGTGTTATCAGTTTCACTGTGGCATTAGCAGTAACAAAATTGATACAAGTAAACTTGTATTTATAGGAGGTTTTCCAGATGAGCTCAAGGCAGGTAATATGTGTTAGCGGAGTAAGGAATAATGTATAGAAGTAGATGAGATCTAGATTATTTATTTATCTTCTCATGCCTAAAGAACCTAAGGTTTTTTCTGTGACTTTTCTTGTATAAGAAAATAGAGGTGTTTTCTTATAAGCTTCTTGTTGTGGGTTTTGTTGTCTGTGAGAATATCAAATAAGTGTTCTGATTGTTATTTCCCCCCTTTTATTATAGCAAAACATCAACCGTGGTCGTCTGAGGATATAGGCTGGTACAAAACCACACAAATCTCCGTGTCTCATGTATTGCTATGTTTCTGTATTTTCTCTATTATGTAATTAAGATTTTTTTGTGCTTGGATTTCTTCTGCTATCTGTAACAATTCTATTGTAGAGTGCCTAAATGATTGTACTTGATGGATTTTCATTACATAATAATGTTAATTATTCTGTGGCTGAGATTTAACTGCAGAGCAAAAAGGTTTGAAATTTGTTGAAACAGTTCGACGCATGGTCTCAATCCTTTTCAAGTCATTATATAATCCTATATATCATCTACAGCCATCCATTTAGCTTTATGAAGCTATATATTATTGTACAATAAGTTTGCATTTGAACTGATGGTTGATCAGTTGGTTTCATGGTTGTGATACATTGTGGATCTTATATACACCTGGTTGTTTGTTGCTAGACTTAAAGTATGCGCAATAAGACAGGATAGCCAGTATCTTGATCAGTGAGCTGCCCTTGTAGGCTTGATGTCAGGTTAGCAACTAGCTATATTTTGATCAGTCTCTTGGGTTTGACTCGTGATGTTTCCCTTCAAGTCCTTGGCCAAAAATTTTTGACAGGCAACCAATTTCAAAATTTAGTTTGGAGCAAGTTAAGAGAGTGGTGGCAGTAATGATAGGGGGTGAAAGTGAAAATGTTGATGCCTATTTTAAACCACATTCTGATCATCCTAACTTTCATTTCTTTATTTATGACTTATTCACTTATCAACATATCCATGCTATGTTGTGTGTATATATATATTTGCGTACATTAATCAGGACATTTTTTGTGAGAAAATGGCCAGGACCTTTCTTCATTAGCATATCCAGACATTTAATTCAAACTTTGTAGTTCTTTGGGATGTTCCCTCTGATTCATGGATTTTCATATATTAAAGTTGTTATTTTTATGCAATGTATTTTAAATAGTGTTGGATTAGTATGCCAAGTTACTGATCACTATCAATATTTAGTTCTCGTTTATGTTTGCTTTATAAAATTGGCACATTATTGTGATATTTATCTGGTTCAATTAAATTAATTCATGCAACTATCATATAGGAAGAGCACAGAGCACGTGATCTCTTTTATGCCCTTTGGATTCCTGATCTATTTATGGAAAGGGTCCAAAATAATGGGCAATGGTCATTGTTTTGCCCTAGTGAATCTCCAGGATTGGCTGATTGTTGGGGCAAGGAGTTTGAAATATTGTACACAAAATATGAGAGAGAGGTAAATCCTTTATCATGGTTCCAAATTTGAGTCTACATTTTATAATGAGTTGGCATTCAATTTTGCATGTTGTGATTTTTAGGGAAAGGCCAAGAAGGTTGTCCAAGCACAAAACCTCTGGTTTGAAGTCCTGAAATCACAGATAGAAACTGGTACACCATATATGCTATATAAGGTATGATGATTGTATTCATAATGCATCATCTAACTTCGTTTCCTGCAAATGCCATTGGGGTTTACCCATCAATCTAACTTTTCTATATGTAGGATACCTGCAATAGAAAAAGTAATCAACAAAATCTTGGGACCATAAAGTCTTCGAACTTATGCACTGAGATACTAGAGTATACAAGCCCTACTGAAACTGCTGTGTGCAATTTGGCCTCCATTGCTTTACCGCGATTTGTTAGGGAGAAGGTACTGACTGTGATTCCTTGCACCTAGCCTTTGTTGACATATGCCGCCATAAGCTTCCATAGTATGGTATATAAGTTCTGCTCTCAATCTCTCTTTTCAGGACATCCCTATTGAGTCACATCCATCTAAGATGGTTGGAAGCATAGGATCAAAGAACCGATACTTTGATTTTGACAAGCTGGCTGAGGTTTGCTTTTTGCACAATATTTTCAGAAGTATTTCTCTAATACTGGATTGTTATCTTATTGTGTCTATCAACCTTAACAGATTACAGCAATTGTTACCGCAAATCTCAACAAAATAATTGATGTTAATTATTACCCTGTTGAAACTGCCAAGAGATCAAACCTGAGACATAGGCCAATTGGCATAGGTGTCCAGGGTTTGGCAGATACCTTCATCTTGCTTGGCATGCCTTTTGATTCAGAAGAGGTAGTTGCTAATGTTTAAGTGGTTCCTTTATAGTCCTTCTCTTTTTATTGTGCACTGGTTGAATCAGAATCTAAATAGTACTGATTGCCTATGCAGGCTCAAAAGCTGAACACGGACATATTTGAAACAATATATTATAATGCTTTACGAGCTTCTTCAGAAATTGCTGTAAAAGAAGGCACTTATGAAACATATCAAGGGAGTCCTGTCAGTAAGGTGAGTGATGGTTGCTCATTTCTATTGGATAATATAGTGCATTTGCTTTGGTTGAAGTCTCTACTGCCTGGGAACCTTTTCTAACATGCTTCTGGGTTTCTCAGTCAATTTCTTATAATTTCCTCAGTGACTCCCATATAATGGATACGTGCATGTGTTTGTTGAAGTTAAATTGCTAGGTTTTTATGTGAGTGGTAACGGAGATTAATCATATATAGCAATCTGTAAGGAACATTGTATTGTTGCATGTATGTCAGTCAATATATACTGATATGTCGAGATTTTTTTTAAATGTTGGATGGGTTCTTCTTGGTGATGAGATTAAAACTATAATAATTCATACATCGTTGAACCATTGCTTGTATTTTACTCACCATAGTGATCTACAGGGAATTCTACAACCTGACATGTGGAATATTACCCCTTCAAGCCGTTGGGATTGGCCTGCACTGAGGGAAATGATATTAAGAAATGGAGTTAGAAACTCTCTTCTGGTTGCTCCAATGCCCACTGCCTCAACTAGTCAAATTCTTGGGAACAATGAGTGTTTTGAGCCCTACACATCCAACATTTACAGCCGTAGAGTTCTGAGGTTTGCATTAACTAGCACACAGTAACATTACTTATTAGTTTCAAATGCATGAACTTTTCTTATGAATTATAGTACTTTTGTTTGCAGCGGAGAGTTTGTAGTTGTCAACAAGCATCTACTGCATGACTTGACTGAGATGGGGCTCTGGTCTCCTGCTATCAAGAACAAGATAATTTATGAGAATGGTTCAGTTTTCAATGTTCCAGAGATCCCGGATCATCTCAAAGCGATCTACAAGTAAGATCCATACAATGGTATTTTTAGTCAGTTATATTTAGATCCTTATTCTTACTGGATTGAACTTGGTAATGTTAGAACTGTGTGGGAGATCAAGCAAAGAACTGTTGTTGACATGGCTGTTGATCGTGGGTGCTATATCGATCAGAGCCAGAGCCTGAATATTCACATGGACCAACTCAACTTTGGGAAGCTAACTTCACTTCACTTCTATGCTTGGTCTAAGGTAGGACATTAACTCTGACCCTTCATATAAATATTGTTCCAACATCTCAACCAACTCAGCCCTTTCTTATATTCTTATGTGAATTTCTTGATATAGGGTCTCAAAACAGGAATGTATTATTTGCGTTCGCGTGCTGCTGCTGATGCGATCAAGTTCACCGTGGATACGTCCATGCTGAAGGTAGAACCGAATGAATTTGTCTTTCTTTCGTCCATTTTGTTTCCAAGTGCATACCTTTTAGTAACCAAAACATGTTTGTTGATGGTACACAGGACAATAAAACAGTGGAAGTGGATAATCTGGAATCTAAAATGGCACAAGTTGCTTGTTCATTGGAAAACAGAGAGGAATGTATGGCTTGCGGAAGTTAAGATCGTTGTTGTTGGACCTCCGGAAAGATGATTATGCCGGTTATTATTGCTCGAAACCATCGAGTAATACTTGAAGAGGTGATACTATGTATATACATATGTTTTTTTTCCCGGCTATGCTCATTTGTTTTTATGTACATGAGATTTTATGGCATGCGGAAGTTAAGATCATTGTTGTTGGACCTCTGGAAAGATGATTATGCTGATTATTATTGCTCGAAACCATTGAGTAATACTTGAAGAGGTGATACTATGTATATACGTATGTTTTTTTCCCGGCTATGCTCATTTGTTTTTATGTACATGAGATTTATTTCAACCTGCAGTAATTAATGTGAACCATCCTACTTATGTGTAAAAAGTTTTCCTTGATAAGAAAATCAAATGATCTGATGTGCATGTATTGGTTGAATCTGGACATCTTATGAAGTTGAAATTATTCCATGTCAAAACTTGGACTTTATAAAATGTCTATTCTTGGGTCGGTGACGTGATTGGTCTCACAGTTATGGGAATTCTATGCTGACCTGGTCTGCTTGAATTGGAGTGATATCGTTTAAGCAAATGTTTTGTTTTTTTTTGAGTCCAAGGACACCAAGTCTCTACTGTCTCTTGTCACAGTGCATCAAGTTGCATATCCTATTGATATATGAAGTTGACTTGTGAATCTCTGGATAACTTTGACATCCTCTAGTCTCTTTCTTTGCTTCATTCAAAAATATTGCAGGTTTTAGTTGACGATGATCTTGACATTTATGGTTGGTGGCAAGTTTGGGTTTATGCATGACGAATTATTATGGGAGGAATATAGCAAGGCGAATGTTGATTTGATAAACTTGACCTACTTTGAGTGAGCTGATGTATTCCGGTGAATGATTATAGTGTCTGTGTTTGTCAAGTCTGAGCCATGTCCGCAAGGACCGAACTATTCTTGGCCACCTTCAGCCTCATGGGTACTAGCAAGTCGATTCTTGGCTAGTGGTTCTCGGTCTGAGCTACCTTCGGCTTCCTGCACCACAGAGCTCGTTAGGTTTCGTTGGATTTGGGATCCAACATAATCCCCTCCGTTACTTAAGTCGGATGGTGACTCAAAGGAGACTCAGAGTAACTATGGCTGGCCTGTTGGGAGATGAATCGATAGTTATCGCGCCAAGTTATGGAGAAAATGTAGAAAGTTCGGAGTAGATCCTAAGGTAGGAGTACCTGATGGGTGATTTTCTGAGAATTGTGTTAGAGAAGTTGCCTCAGCTTGAGTACTGAAAAAGTTGGCTTTCTCTCATTGTCTAAGAGGCCTCTTACAGACGGGACATTAGAGTGGAACATTATTAACATATGAGCCTTAAATTTGTTGAGATGTCACTATTGCTGACGAGCGTAACAGTCAACTTTTCAATGCCTTCATTATGAGTCAGCAGTTTAAATGTAGGAGCTCAACGGTCAGTTTGGGCTGTTGTCTTCAATGAAGAAACGGTGGCTTCTGGGCTGTTGGGCCATCGTTGTGGGTTTCACTGGACTATTGGGCCTTGTGTTTAATAATTATGTATCAATGGCCCATATCTCTCAAGCTCAACCGAGGAACCGCCTCGTCGGTTGAGGGACAGGTGATGTGGCAAGCATTACCGGGAGGTCGTCAGTTGAGGCAAAGTCTACTGAGAGTGATCTTCGATCGTATCGCTAGATCGACCCGTGAGGTAGTGGCCCCCGATCGCATAGCCAAATCAGCCCGCAAAGTCTAGAGAGTTATCCTCGATCGTATAGTTAGATCGGCCCGCGAGTGTGTCCCCCATATCGTGTAACCGATTAGTCCGCGAGGTCTTCTGACATTTCCCAATCGTATAGCTAGGTCGGCCCGCGAGGGAGTGGCCCGCGATCGTATAGCTGACCAGCCCACGAGGTCTTCTGAGTTATCTTCGATCGTATAACTAGGTCGACCCGTGAGGGAGTGGCTCCCGATCGTATAACCGACCAGCCAATGAGATCTTATGATATTCCCCGATCGTATAGCTAGGTCGGCCAGCAAGGGACTGTCCCTCGATTGTATAGAGTTCTCCCCAATCGTATAGCTAGGTCAGCCCGCGAGGGACTGGCCCTTGATAGTATAACTGAGTAGTCCGCGAGGTCTTTTGACATTTCTCGATCGTATAGCTAGATTGGTCCGCGATGGACTGGCCCCTGATCACATATCCGATTAGCATACGAGATCTTCTAACATTCCCCAATCGTATAGCTAGACGATCCGCGAGGGTGTTAGTCGTCGATTGTATAGCTGATTTGTCTGTGAGGTCTTCTGATTAATCATCGATTGTATAGCTAGATCGGCATATGAGGGCGTCCCCGTGATCATATAGCCGACCAGCCTACCATGTCGTTTGTTGTATTCTGCACACTCCAGAGAAAGTGAAAATGGGAGAAGCCGTTTATAGTCTTTTCGTTAGAGCTCTCTTGGAGTTATTTTCTCAGCAGGATATAAATTTTCTTAAAATGAAAAACGGAGAAACTGAAATGAAAAATAGCGAGTGTTTGCTCGGTTCATACTGTTAATACCTCTACAGATGATCTGCATTTCAATGATGGACGAGAGTATCCTTGGGAGATCTTCCGACCGGAGTATCCCCGGTAGCTCTTATTGGTTATCTTGTATGACTAGAGTGTCCTTGGAAGCTCTTCTAACAGCTCCTCTTCTGCCATCATGTATCGTTCTGCTCTGTTAAGGAGCTGATCGAAGTTGCGAGGCGATCTATGATGCAGAGATTTCGTCAGGTCTTCACATCGAACCCCTCATTGAGTGCTGCGTTGGTCACATCGTCACTACAGCTCTCAACATTCAGCCTTTCTGAGTTGAAGTGCTTCAGAAAGCTTCTTAGTGTCTATCCTTCTTTCTGCACCAAGGTGAAGAGGTGGTCCGAGCTCCGCTTCCTCCTTCTCTTTGCCATGAATTGTTGGCAGAAAGCTTGGGCCAAGCTTTTGAATAACCCAATAGACCAATTGGGCAGTCCATTGTATCATTCCTTTGCGATCTTCTGTAGAGTTGTTTGGAAAGCCCGACAAAGGAGGAAGTCGTCGGCCCCTTGTATCTCCATCACTCCTTTATAGTTTTGTATTTGTTCACGGGGATCACCCGAGCCATCATATTTGTCTAGATCAGACATCTTGAATCTAGGTGGCAGCTGGATCGAGGTGATTTTCTTCTTCAAGGGGGTCTGCTCCTCATCCGAGCTATTGGAAGAGCTCGGATGGTGGAGACTGTCTCTCCGAGCTTTTCTCTTAAGGCATGCATGGGACCTTTGATGAGGGCCACGACTTCATCCATGATAACTCTTTTTGTGTCGATATTTAGGCATAGTAGGGCGACGGTCCTCAGCTCCACCAAATGAGGGCAGTGGGCATTTGGGATCAGCTGTAATTAAAATGCGACCCCCATTACCATCCTGAGCTCCCTTAGGATGAGAGAAGATGGGGGTACTGTTGATGTTGCTGAGAAGGAGTTGGGGTGACTGGCGGACTAGTGGTTGGCTAGGATTGCGAATCTGTCAATCTTCTATCACATCAGTCAACGCTCAAATATTGGTGCTCACCTTGCATGTGAATGCATGGAGTTGCTCCAAAGTCATTGGTTGCATCTCGGGCATTTCCTGAATGGAAGAATTAGGATCCACAGGGTGCGGCATATCATCTGACGTCCCTGCGGTTGTTGGTCTTTCGAGTCCTGGATTGGTGGATCGAGTTATCGTCGGTATGGCCGAAGACGTGGATGTCGACTCGTTTTCCACAGACGACGCCAATTGTTTATGGATGTTTTGTTACCACGTATATTATTACATGAAAGTATAATCGCAGTAACTAGTTGTAGGATGACTTTGGCGGTTGATCGGACCATGGGCGAGTTAGATCGGACCCTGGGTGAGCTAACCCCAGGCTGAGATGGCCTCGATCCGTTATGGTTGCAGTGGCTTGGCGGAAGATAGCGTAGATCGCAAACTAGGTGCTGTGCGAGCTAATCCCGGGTAGAACACGATCTATCCGAGCTATTGGCGGCGATTAGATGCTGGGCGGGCTGGCCTCGGGGCTGGATGGACCTTGGTCCAAGCTGTGCTTGACAGGGCTGAGCTATGTCCGCCAGGTCCTATTCCGGGGCACCTTGAACCTCCTGGGCACTGGGTAAGTCGATCCTTGGCTGAGTGGTCCTCGTTCCAAACTGTTTCCATCAAGTCCAAGCTAACTTCGGCTTCATGTACCACAGAGCTCGCTAGGGAGGGTCGGACTAGGGTCCGACCTAATCCCATCCGATGCTTAAGTCAGATGGTAACTCAAAAGATGCTCGGGGTAACTGTGGCCGGTCTGTTGGGAGACCAACCGATAATTATCGCGCCGAGCTATGGATGAAATGTACAAAGCTAGGTTGGAGCAGATCTTGGAGTAGGAGTACCTGACATGTGATTGTCTTAGAATTGTGTCAGAGAAGATGCCTCAGCTTGAGTCCAGGAAAAGTTGTCTTTCTCCCACTGTCTGAGAGGCCTCTTATAAGAGAGATGTTAGATGGTAACGTCCGAGTCTTTAATTTGTTGAGCTGTCGCCATTGATGACGAGTGTAACGGTCAGCCATTCAATGCCTTCCTTTTGAGCTGGCGCTTTAAATGTAGGAACCCGACGATCAGTCCAGGCTGTCGCCTTTAATGACGAAACGGTTACCTCTGGACTGCTGGGCCATCACTGCGGGTTTCACTGGACCGCTGGGCCTGCTGTTTAATAATGCTGCATCACTTCCAGCGCTGGAAAAGGTATCCAAAGTTAGCTTGCAAATTATCAACTTGTTTTTCATTGAGAAAATTGATGTTGTGTATCTCAACCCCCAACTTCAAATGGAAGCAAAGCTCTGCACTCGTGGCTCCGAAGAATCCAACTTATTAGATCAGACCTCCAACAGATTCATCGGAAGTCGCGGCTAGGCGGACGCACGAGGTCCGCATTCACCAGGGTTCGAACCATGGTGGTCCCAGGGGGCCGGGAAGCGGGGAGATGCCAACTGAGCTAGTGCTCATCGGCTCCTCATCCAGTTCTTTGTGGAGAAACAAGTATTCACTTTCTATTAGATAAGATCAAAACTTCAATGAGTGAGCATATCCCTTAAGGTGAGCCTAGCCCTACAATGGCTCCATCTACCTTTTGCTTGCTTTTAGGTACCCACTCATTCCCAATAGCATTGCATCTAATTAGAACAAACTCGATTTGGTTTTGAGTGTCTGGACAAAAATAGCATGCACTGTGTCTTTCAATTGGATTATTGGGCCCCCTCGCTTCAGTAGCTGTGATTCTGAGCAGTCTAAGGGCTAAAAGCCATGTATGTACCAGTGCCTGGCATCAAAGAAAACGACAAAGGGCTGTTTTGATTTTGGTTTTATTCTACTCATCAACGATTGGGAGATAAAGATACATGCACGCGTCTAGCTAACAAACGAAAATAGGAACAAGGAGCTTAAATCATTTTTGATAATTTCGACCACATTTCTTATAAAGTATGCCGACATGAGGAGCTTAAAACATTAGTCAACATCCATATGTATCATTATCCTTTATGCATCTTTTGCCCAGGCGTTATCTAGACAGCTCGAGTACCATTTAAGCCAGTATTTTTGCATGTGCCGTGCATGGCTGCGTACTGGTACATATGTTCATGCAGTTGGCACAGAGTGCAAACGGAGACGGTCGTCGTTGCGGGGTAAAATCCGTTAACACTGAACTTGTATTGAAATGGGAATCACGGTTACAATGATTACACGTGTTTGTGGGAATAGACGAGGCTAATCACGCATTCGAGATCGATTTGAGGATAGAGATCTCGAGGTCGCTCTTTATCTGGTGAAGGTCGCTCGTCAATTGGTGAAAGGTCGCCGCAGGTCGCCTCGACTGCTGGTAGCTGGGGCGAACTTCCTGTAAAAAGAACAACTCGTTAGAAAGGCTCGGTTGGCTGTCAACCGAGAGCCTCTCAGATGCTTAAATCAGTGTATGACTAGTTGGATAATGTCGGACACGCTGGGCGATCTCAAAGGCTGATCGGCCCTTCCATGACGAACTAGTGTGGAAGGCGTGAATATATGGAGGATATTCGACCTTGAATATAAATAGCTGTGTTAGGGTTTCTTACAGATTAGCCAACCACTTTGTCATTGGAGGAGGGGGGGGGGAGGTGTATTTATAGGCTGTTGGAGTCGGTTGCTTTAGCTGAGCTGGCGGTGTCAGGGGTTCGGCCGAGGATGTCAGAGCCGAACGTGTCAGGCGCGCTTTTGTTAGGCTGTCAAAGCCGAACGTGTCAGGTTGTCTGGCGGCGAAACGGCCAGGTGTGCTTTTATCAGGCTTATCTGCTGTGAGACTGTCAGTGATATTAATGACGGGTCGCCTCCTTCCTGTGCTGAGCTCGTCGCCCGAGCCTGTCGTCTCATGCCCATCCTTGGGCGTACTTCTTCTGGGTGGAGAGGTAGGCGAGCTACATCTGGGATGAGCTAGGGTAGAACGTGTGCGATCTGTCGGAGGGCTCTTCTCTTTAGTTCGATCGATAAGATTACCACTCTACCAGTGCGGGCTGCTCTGAGCCTCGGTGAGCTAGGTCCCATTAAGGGGATTCGACGGACTATTACGGGCCTAGATCGACTGGGCCAATCTTAAGGTCTAACAATTGCCCCCGTCATTCGAGTTCGAAACGGGAAGTCCGGCTCGGCTCGGATGACACGCTCCACTCTCTTTTGCCTGACAGCTGTGGCATTAAATGCGAGATAACCTGTGAATCTCTAAAGTCATTATGACGATTCGACAGCGGGAGGAAATCGAGGCGCCCAGCCACTCGGGACACGACACGTGTCCAGTACGGTTCTGGGGAGAAGCTAAGGTACTGCTTCGCTTCGGATTTTGCCACGTGGCCCACCTTCAACGACCGAGATCGACCGACTCCATCTATAAAATGGAGTGAAGGGGAAACAGTGGAGGGCTTCTGCATTCGACTTTCAAAAGCTTCTTCTTTTCGTTCTTCATTTTCGAGAGCTTTCCCCGTCGGTCACCGCTTCGTCGGAGCTCCGGTGATATTCTTTTAGGTACTTTCTTTGATCTTTATCAGATGGATTCATCCGAATCTTCTTGCTCCAATAAACACGTAGATAAGCATTTCGACGAGTTTGAGGGTGCCAGCACTGAGGGAATGGAGCAGACGGTGTCGGCGGATGTGGCGGAGTCTTGGCCGGAGGAGCGAAAAACAACCCCCGCCGTCCCCTCGACGTCGACGGTCACTAAGAAACCCAAGAAGAAAGGCTCAGGGCCGACCGTCGACGAAGTTGTAACGACGGTTCCGACAGAGATCCAGGCCATAGTGCCTCAGACATGACACATCAGTCGCTCCGACATCCGTTCCAAATACATCCGACCGCCCTACGCAGTCTGTCTCCCCGAGCTCAATGAAAGGGTCACTTTGCCTAGGGATAACGAAGTCGGAGTGTATTATCCTACCTTCAGGCTTCGGTTTCTGCTCCACCCATTCCTCTTGCACATGCTGAACTTCCTCGAGCTTTCCCTCTTCCAGCTGATGCTGAACTCGATCAGCGCCATGGTCGTCTTCCTTATTCTCTGCTTCGGCAGTGGCATAAGTCCGACCTTGTCGCTGTTCCGATACTTCTTTGAGGCGAAGCGGAGTGGGGTGTACTACTATATTAGTGCAAGGGGGGATTGGCATCTCGTCCTCGATATGCCGAGTAAAGTGATGGCCTGGAGGGAGAGGTTCGTCTTTATCTCGACGCCGGTGGACCTGACTCTGCGGTCAAACCGGGGGAGGTTGAATCCCCAAGTGAATAAGGAGGTGACTCTACAGGGACATGATCTGGAGAACTCCAAGATCTTAATAGAGATCCCCCAAGAGCTCCGAAAACATGCAAAATTGGTTAAGGACGACCAAATCACCCTATATATCTGGCCCGAAGGTACTGTGATCTAAGCGACCTTCTTCATTTATGCTCATCCTGATCTCTTTTCTCCTTGCAGGTGCGAACATGAGTCTGTCCCGAGACGAGCTGATGAGGTGGCCATGGAGGGCACGTCGATTTAGGAGCCAACGGCCAAGGTCAAAGGCAAGGGGGTGGCACAGCACTTGGTGAAGAAGCCTGGGCAGAAACAGAGCCTGGAGGTGGCGTCCATCGCTCGGGCTGAGGAGGTGGAGCGAAGCAAAAGGACGAAGAAGAAGTCTGCGGCTGTCTTTCCTTCCCATCGAGAGAGCGAGCTCGTGCGGGGTGACATCGTCCACATCGACAACGTCGAGAAGCCGTTGGCCGATCCGACGGCCGCCACGCAGGTCGCCACTGCGGTCCCCCTTCATTCGGCCCTCCCTCAAAAGCCACCAGCCGGAGTTCAGGTTGACAAGGCTAAAGGGGCCGAGTGTTGGCCCTATGGATGCCCCCCTTAGGAGCAGGGGGAGCTGGATCGGAGGAAGACGGAGCATCCAAGTGCCGAGGCAGCACTTGCAAGCTTCAAGGCGAAGAAATTCGAGATCCATGCTATTCCCAAGGTGGATCTTTTCGGGCCGAGCTTCTCGGTGGGCGCCCGGGAGTCACTGTTTGAGGACGCCGGGGTTGCAACCCGTCTGGCAGAGAACTGTCTGCTGCCAATGGACCAGTGGTTACTGTATGATATCGGAGCCGAGCACCTCTGTGATACTGCGGTTTGGCACAACAGCAGGTTAGTTGTTCTCTCCGCTCATATTGCCGGTCTTCGTTTCTTCATGCGGTCTTATGTACTTTGTTCCTTTTGTAGGTTGTGGCAATGATGACGTCCCTACAGCACCACACTGATGTGGCCATGCTCAAGGTGACCCTGGGGAGGAAGAAGACAGAGCTCAAGGCGGCTGCTGATAAGTTGCAGCAGAAGGATACCAAACTCAAGTATGTCGTCGAGAGGCTGCAGAACAGGGAGGAGAAGGTGGAGGAAGTCCGCAGGTACTATGTGACCCAGAAAGCAGAGACCAAGAAGTAGTGGAAGATCTCGGAAGAGCTGTCACGGCGGCTTCAGGACGCAAAGGCCCGAAGGGTCGCTACAATGAACGCCCATGCCGAGGAGGTGGAGGCGAAGGCGAAGGGAAGGGAGATTGTCGAAATCACGCATCAGGTGGCGGAGCTGAAGAAGGTCGATTCGGAAGCCATGAAGGCAGAGGCTGTCCATCAATATCAGATCGACGAGCTTCTTCCCATCATGAAGGATGTGCGTGCCAAGATCTTGGAGGAGGGCCGGCAGGTAGACCGGCAGGTGGGCCTTGGAAGGGCAGAGAAGAGATTGAAGAGGCTGCATCCCGAGCTGGAGGTTGACTTCTCCTCATTGTTGGTGGCCTCGGATGGTGAGGAAGAAGAGGACGTCAGGGAAGCAAGAGGTCCGTCTGCGTCGATCAAGCTCCAGACGATGTAGGCGGCCAGGGGGAGGTTGTAGCTACAAGTCCGATGGAGACTAAGGTGGAGGTGCCAGCGGAGGAGCATGGTGAGGAGGTCGGCGGCCGAGTAGAGGCGCAGTAGTTAATTATTGGGGGAGCATATGTAGGGCCGATCTTGGGGCCAGACTTAGGACTTGTATATATTTTTTGAAAGAAACTTGGTGTAAATATTTTCAATTTAATAAAAGATATCACCTTTGAGGTAGTTCACCTCATTTGTCTTTGTGCTTGTTTGTGCTTGTATGTACTTATATGTACTTGTATGCCCCTAATTTTCTGCTTGGAAGAGCTTAGGAGCGAGGAGAAGTGGAATGTTTTAGAGCTAGTCTTTGTGAAGTTGAGTCGGCAGGGTTGCTTAATGGGTCGCTGCTGGAGAGTTTGGGGGAGCCGCCTCAGAATTTCTTAGAATAGGGGTGCTCTGAAGGCAACCCGCAAATCCTGGCGACCTATCGGGGGTGCGGCTTTGGAGGCCTCCTCGGACTTTCTTCGGGTCGGGGATGCTTCGGAGGCGATCCTCAGACCCTTAGGGCTCTATTGGCGACCTATCGGGGGCGCAGCTTCGGAGGCCTGCCCCGGACTTCCTTCGGGTGGAGGACGCTTTGGAGGCGATCCCCAGACCCATAGGGCTTTATGGTGACCTATCGGGGGCGCATATTTGGAGGCCTGCCCTGGACTTCCATCGGGTGGGGGATGCTTCGGAGGCTATCCCCAGACCCTTAGGGCTATATGGAGACCTATTGGGGATGTAGCTTCGGAGGCCTGCCCCGGACTTCCTTTGGGCGGGGGACGCTCCGGAGGCTATCCCCAGACCCTTAGGGCTCTATGGCGACCTATCGGGGGCACAGCTTCAGAGGTCTGCCCCGGACTTCCTTCAGGTGGGGGACGCTTCAGAGGCGATCCCCAGACCCTTAGGGCTCTATGGTGACCTATCGGAGGCGCAGCTTTGGAGGCCTGCCCCGGACTTCCTTCGGGTGAAGGACGCTTCGGAGGCGATCCCCAGACCCTTAGGGCTCTATGGCGACCTATCGGGGGCACAGCTTCGGAGGCCTGCCCCGGACTTCTTTCGGGTGGGGATGCTTCGGAGGCGATCCCCAGACCCTTAGTGCTCTATGGCGACCTATCGGGGGTGCAGCTTCGGAGGCTTGCCTCGGAGGTCTTTGAGAGGGCGGGCTGCAATTTTAGTTTGCATAATACGTATGTTCAAATGAAAACACTAGAGTTTACTTGTAGCGAGGTAGCCCGCCCCGGATGATTAAAACTGCATTTATGGAGGCACTTTCTATCTCGGAGTGGATCTGAAAATTTCATTCAAACAACACATTGTTTGTACAATCGGAAAATCACAAATTTTATTGATAGTACTTAAGTAAATGTTGGGCGTTCCACGGATGAGCTAACTCTTCGCCCTCTATGTTCGCCAAAATGTAGGTTGCAGGTCATACAACATCCGCTATTTTGTAGGAGCTTTTCGCGGCGACCGATCTCGGGTTTGAAGGTGGCGTCCATGAGGACGAGGTCGCCGACTCTGAAGCTTCGCTTTCTCACCCGAGAGTTGTAGTACCTCGCCATCCTTTGGCTTTTTGAGCAGATTTCTAGCTGATTTCAAGTTGATTTTGTGCTAATAATTCTCTATAAATAGCTATGATTTCAGATTTTTATTCACAACAACTCTTATTGAAAAGAAATCTCTCTTGTGCTAAAAAATTCTCAAAAGCTCTATTTGTTGTTCTTCATTGTTTTAAAGGTTATCGATTTTAATTCTCTTGTGCTAATTTTTAAGATCCTTTTTCAGTTTATTTTTAGCCTTTCAAATAGTACTTGTTTTATTTGATCTACAAGCTTAAAGCTTTCTTTCTTTGAGATTCAAATTGCAAGTCTATTATTTTAATCTTTGCGTTTTAAATTCATATCTTTTTTCAAAGATTTAAATCTTGAATATTTGATCTCTAAAAGCACACGTGCATCATTCTTTGAAGAACAATTTTCAAGACAACTATTTGATCAAATTGTGGTTTATTTATATCATTTATTTGTTCAAAAGTTTCAGATTTTCTAAAGCCACGTCTCACACTTATATATCATTGGCTTATAGGAAATCTTGTACTCAATTTTCATATCGTTTGTAAAGTCTTTGGAGAATACTTGGGTATTGTAATTCCCATATTATATGCACCTAAAAAGTGCCATTTGACCAGATTTAAGAATCTTCTGTGCTTCTTTGTAACGCCCCACTTCCCAGGATACCCGAAAAGTACGAATCCGTCCCAGGTTATCCCAAAGCAGTGAGTGTTACGAAGGGAGAAAAGAAAAAAATATAATAGTCAGCAGGCCCACTGCACGCTGCTGGGGTAGTACCTGTAATGTTGCCACATACATGCAACAAATGAACAACATCCACAAAACCAAACACAGAAACCACCCAAACAACTCAGAGACAACAAAGAAATTCTGCCTTATACACAAATTATCATGTCCATCATTTTACAACATCTATATACATCTATCTCATACAACAGCTCAACTCCACCACAAAAGAACCCAAGAGTACAAGGCCACTCTCCTCACCCCTCATCCTACAACTCCACAAGCCCAGCTCATTACCAACTCCATCTGCCGCCAACTCCAATACCTGAATACCTGAAAAGTCAACGGTGGAACACATCAACGCGTGACCCAGTAGAAATTCCATACTCCAACCTAAACACAACACACACTAATGCCAGTAGTGGTTACAGGTGCTACAAGTGGAGGTACTACAAATAAACATGGCATGCGTGGCAAAAGAAAGCAACAATAGTACAGGAAAGCAACAATAGTACCACACGTAGGAAAAAGAGAACAACACCATGCAGAGGGTATAAGGGGAGGGGTGACAATAGTACATCAAATGACAACGAGTACGCCTAAAGCGCAAAAGAGAGTCAGCTAAACAATTACATACATTGTCATCTTTTGGAACCCTAATATCGAATACGACGTATGGGACTGGACCTCTCCCAACTGTGTGGGAGAGCAAAGAAGACTCCCCGCCGCGCTAGCCCGTCAGGAGCCTCGGGTACCACTCTACACTCCTCACCGCGCTAGCCCGTCAGGAGTGCAAGTGTACCCACCACAAAAAACCATAAAGAAACCACAAACATTCCATCCCATAGGCCTACCCGATACTTCGAAATTCTCCCAACTCGTGTCACCCTCCAATGGGAGGACTGAAACACTATCTCACTCTCACATGTTCATGACAACATTGCACTTTCCAATAACCCATATGAAACCAACCATTTCCATCTTCATCACACCATCCTTTCATACTCATCACCACATCATAAAGAACCCATAAATACATGTAACTGGAGCAATTGATACATTATTGGCAACACAACCAATTTGTACAATAGGCCCATGGCCGAAATGTCCATGTACGAGAAAAGAAAATGCCACCAAATGAACCCAAAATGTAAGTAAATAAGTAGAACATCAACACTTATAATGCCACAAATCATGGTTCTCTACATTTTCTACATATCATTAAGCATGTTACCACAGCCAAGTTATAAGAGAGTAACTTTATGCATGTTAAGCTAACATACATTAAGATTAGAATTGCATTTAACAACAAGGCTAACACATCCCACTTGCATATAAAGGTGAATAAAAGCTACAAAAGCTAAATTGCATATTTACGACAAAGTGTGCATGCATAATGTATTGGGTGCATCACAAGTTAGCATTAAAGGGAAACTATAGTTACAACTTAAAAGAGACTAATGGCATTACATAATGGATAGCATGTTGGGAAACAACTACCATATTAAGGGGATGTGAACAACATTGGAACTACAAGTCTAGCAAGCATTATTGAGGTGAACATAAAAGGAAATGACAAGAAGTGGCATGCTTTTAAATAGAAGGACTAGCCTACAACATGATTTGTGAAATTTAAAAGACTTGCAAGCAACATGTAGCATCGCCTCATTTCCATGCATTATGAACTTCTAATCAACAACCATACAGCTTCATTGCAACTCACTTACAATTTTTCACAAACCCTCTCCACACAACATACATCATTCTCCCTCCATCAAGACCAACATGCACATGCCTTTCACATTCTTACTTGCAAATAAGCTCCCATTACACAACAAAAGAATACCATTGAATTTCCCACATGCCCAATGCCAAAGCATTTCCATGTCATGAATTTATTGCATGCAATAAGAGGACACTCAAGGGGAGGTTTCATGGTTCATAATCAAGAAGCAACATTAGCAATTTATTAACTCAACTTGCAATCCTTAAGCCCTTTAACACTTTCTAACAACCCTAAAGCATCCGCTATCAAATTTGGGCAAGATTTAGTAATTAACACGTAACTTTAGTGACTTTAGCAAGCTAAATGAGAATTTCACCATAAGGCACAACTTTTACAATAAGTGACTCCTATCAAAACTAATGATGCACTTATGTTTGCACATGCACTTGAATAAAGATGCTAACTAAAGTTAGCAAACCATAAAAGACATCATCTTTGGCACAAATATAGCATGTGGATTAAGAAAAATGATAGCTTGCATTAGGATCTCAACTAGAATTACAATTTTCTCAACAATTTCATAACATTTATTAAAGATGGCAACTTGTTGATTTGTATGCAAATCTTTTGTATAAAATTCAATTTCTACTTAAAACCTAACATGCATCAACACACTAATTGGAGTAGGATTTCCTACCTCTTGAAGACCACTTTTCCTCATTTAAAATCTAAGTTTAGCTCCATGAAACTTCCCCTTAAAAGCTCCATAACTCCTCCTTCTAGGCTCCATCTTGCATTGAATCCCCTCTTAATTCCTTCTTGAATTTGGGTTATTAAATATGGAATTCTCCCATGAAATAAATTGACGCAAGGCTAGGAAAAGAGCATGGCCGGATGGTTTAGGGAGATGGTGGAGAGTTAGGGAGAGAATGAGAGAGATATTGAGTGTTTGGGAGAAATCTACTCCCTTCTTCATTCTTCTCAGCTCTTCTCTTATTTGTCTTTTCTTTCCATTTTCATTTCTTTTTTCCATTTTTAATCCCCATCCTTATCTCACACGTTCATGGCAAGCCCCCCTTGGAAAATTCAACCCCACACACCTCTCCTTTATTCACACACACTCTAATTACTACACTAACCACTATTCTACAAACACCCACTTCCTAAACATACACACGTTCAATTAAACACAAGGAGGTCACACATTAAGCATACATTTATATATCCACATATCCACTACTTCATATGACACAAATACACCGCATTATGGAGGCACTACTTGTCACGCCCCGCTTCCCTAAAATGGAGGCGAGACGGGAGAAGGTCCGCACAGACGTGGAGCTGTGAAGCTACACGCCTGATAAGCGTCAAATCTGAATATATGCAGGTCCCTGTGAATGTAAACGGAACAACAACAATAATAACATGGTAAGGGAGACTGATAAAAGTTAACCAATCTCAGAATTCGTCCACAATAATATTCAACATCACAGAAAAGCCACCAGGCTAAAGAAAGAGTCTAGGCCCAAACATGGGCAACAAAAGCCAACACGAACAAAGTATTGGTGCTACGCACCGACAACAAAAGCAGTCTAAACAAAAACACAAACAGTCTCTACGACTGATCGCCCGTGTCCTCAAACTCCTCGATGAACGCGTGCTCTGACTCAGCGTCAGCGAACACCACGTCCTCAGCAGCAACCTCAGGCTCAGGATCTAACATGTGTCACCCAAAAGAGTAAATGGCACATGTCAGCAAGTCTAAAAGACTTGGGCAAGGAAACTGAAAGGAAGGTAAACTAACAACCTAGTAGTTATAGTATGATGCATAACATGGCAAGTATAGGATGGATGACAAGTTTTACAAGTATAAACACGGACAAGTACAAGTCAAGTAATCACGTCAAGTAAACACGTCAAGTAAACACGTCGTGCACAGAGATTACGTCTTCTGGCTAGAGTGGCAGATCAAGCCAACTCGTAAACTCAGGTGATCGCTTATCCCTACCCCTCCACGTGTATCGAGTCAGGGCCTTACCCCCGAACACGTAATGCTCGCTTCTGGATCACGAGCCAGGAAGTGTATTTGGCATAGGGTTGTGCCCGCCAAAAGCAGGTGCCTAGTCGGATCAAGTAGTACAAGTAATGTAGCGTGTGCTACGAATGCAACATTCAACATAATAATTTGCATACCGTTAATTGAATTTAAACATGGCAGTTAAGATGCATGGGTGACAAGAAGCGCAAACAATTAAAGTAGTCGGATCTAGTTTCGTTGTCAAACTAGATCCTGAGATTTACGCCTACAACAAGCGAATGGCCTAAGGCATGGCCTAAAACCCTAAGTGACAAGTTTCACTTGCCTGGCACCAATGATGACGATCAACGAGGCACGTCACAAAAATGTTAACTACGGAGATGAGATCGCTGCCATGGCAAAACAACATCAGCACAATATTCAATCCATATTATTAGGGTTTAACAAAAATCACCATGTGGATTATGAGAATATTAAAGGGTTGATTTACTATCGTATTGTAGTGGAAGAACGATGCCGAGCAAGCACGGCAACGGAAGAACGATCCGGAGAACTAGGGCTCAGATCTGGAAATGGGGAAAAATCTGGAGAAATTGGGATTTTGGGGGTGTTTTGGGGTTGGCCGGCGGCCTAAGGGAGGTGGCCGGCGCAAATGAGGGTGAGAGGGGGCTCCGGGGATGAAGGAATGGCTTGTGGAGTGTTGGGGAAGATCAGAGCTCTAAGGGGAAAGGAAATAGCCAAGAGAAGTAAAAGAAAGAAAGAGAAACGATCGGTTGTTTAAATAGAAAATCATGCGACGGCTGGGCAAACCCTAAGTTTACGTGGTCAATTAGTCGGTCAAAGAAGCGTGGTTGACCGATTAGTTCGAGAACTAGTCGGTCGGTCGACCAACTGTGACCGACTAAGAGCAAACAGTAACTCGGCATCAAAAATGGTCAATGAATTAGTCGGTTAAAAAGCAATGGCTGACCGACTAGTTTGCAACCTAGTCGGTCGAAAAATGTTCTTAGACCGACTAACGATAAACAGTAACTTAGGTGAAATTTATCAAAGGAACTAGTCGGTCTGAGAGCAAGTTCTGACCGACTAGTTTCACATCTAGTCGGTCGGTAGTTGTTCTTAGACTGACTAAGAGTAAACAGTAACTCCTGTATATTTGATTTAATGAACTAGTCGGTTCCAGAAGAGTTCCTGACCGACTAGATTGGAATCTAGTCGGTTGGTCCCCCTTCTTGAACCAACTAAAGTGCACTAAAAGTTCGAATCGAAGCGCGAAGCTCCAGTAAGATTCCTACGGCTTCTAAGATCAACCTATCTCTAAGATATGAGCGATTTGAAGCTCGTCACGAATGACTTACTCCAAACCCAACGATCTAAGGAAGAAGCTAAAGAATCATAATGAAACGAACAAAAACGAAAGCTACAGAGATAGAAAATCACACATAAGGAGAAAATCCACCAAAACATATATATAATATAGATAATCCAAATACATGAAAAACCAGTCGTTACATCCTCCCCAACTTAAAAAAAATTCCATCCTCGGAATTTCCCAACGCTCACGTGTCCGGAAACAAAAGTGGGTAGCGCTCTCGCATCTCATCCTCTCTCTCCCAAATAGACTCTCCTGGCGAGCCGTGTCGCCACATCACCCTCACAAGATTAACAACCTTGTTTCGGAGTGACTTCTGACGCCTGTCCAAAATCAGCACTGGCTGCTGGTCATACGTCAAATCTGGGCGACCGGTGATCTCCGAGAAATCCACAACATGAGATGGATCGCTAATGTACCGACGAAGCTTTGACACATGAAAAACATTGTGAACTCCTTCCAAAGATGGCGGCAAGGCTAAGCGGTAGGCTACCTCGGCAACTCTCTCCAGAATGTCAAACGGTCCAATGTATTGCGGGCTCAACTTTCCCCGTTTTCCAAAGCGAATCACACCATGATTCAGGGAAATCTTCAGGAACACATGGTCGCCTGGCTGAAACTCCAAAGGACGGCGTTTAGCATCCGCCCAATGCTTAAATCGGTCCTGAGCAATCCTCAGCCTCTCCCGAATGTTCCTGACAACATCCACAACATCCACAATCATATCAGGTCCCAACAGTTCCCGGTCACCAATGTCGTCCCAACTCAATGGCGAACGACATTTCCTCCCATACATCGCGACAAAAGGCGCCATGCCAATGCTCACCTGGAAGCTGTTGTTGTAAGAGAACTCCACCAGATGTAGATGGTCCTCCCACGAACCCTTGAAATCCAACATGCACGCCCTCAGCATGTCCTCCAAGATCTGAATCGTCCTCTTAGACTGGCCGTCTGTCTGCGGATGGTACGCCGTGCTGAAACTCAGACTCGTACCCAAACTCTTCTTCAAACTCTGCCAGAACTGAGATGTGAACCTCGTGTCTCTGTCCGATACGATACTCACGGGGACTCCGTGAAGTCGTACGATCTCCTGCACGATCCACGTTACATCACTATCTATCTAGGAAAAGGAAATAGAAACGGAGAGTAAAAGAATTTACCTCCATGTATCTCCTCGCTAGCGCCTCAGTGGACTGTCCTACTCGGAATGGAATAAAGTGCACGGATTTGGTCAATCGATCTACGATCACCCAAATCGCGTCATTCTGCTTCAGACTCCGAGGCAGTCCAGTCACAAAGTCCATAGTGATGTGTTGCCACTTCCACTCCGGAATCGAAAGCGGTTGTAGCAACCCTGCCGTACGCTGATGCTCTGCCTTTACCTGCTGGCAAACCAGACACTTGGCTACACTCCGAGCCACACTTCTCTTCATGCCATGCCACCAAAAGTTCAGACAAAGATCCTTGTACATCTTGGTGCCACCAGGATGTACAGAATACGGCGAACTATGTGCCTCAACCAGCAACTCCTCTCTAATGTCCCCAGCTGGCACACACAACCTAGCTCCATACCTCAACGAGCCATCCTCATGAATCAAAAAGTCAGTCCACAGACCGGCTTCTACCTGCTCCCGAATCTTCACCAGCTTCGGATCACCAGCCTGGCCAGCCTTGATCCGATCCACGATCGTCGACTGTATCTGCATACACATCAACGGAGAAGCCTCCCCATGAAGAACAATCTCAATTCCAGACTCGCAAAAGTCCTGCTGCAGTCTCCACTGTGAAGTCAACATCATCACCGCTGGAAGCCTACTCAGCGCATCCGGAACCACATTCACCTTGCCAGGGTGATACTGCAAATCGATCTCATAATCCGCCATGAGCTCCAATCATCGACGCTGTCGCATGTTGAGCTCCTTCTAAGTAAAAATATACTTCAAGCTTTTGTGATCGGTGAAGATCTTCACTTTCTCACTCAGCAGGAAGTGCCTCCAAATCTTGAGCGCAAACACGACAGCAGCCAACTCCAAGTCGTGCGTCGGGTAGTTCTTCTCATGAGTCTTGAGCTGACGTGAAGCATACGCCACAACACGCCTGTGCTGATGCAACACACAACCGAGACCCTTGCCAGAAGCATCGCAAAAGATCTCAAATCCTCCACTGCGATCAGGCACAACAAGAACAGGGGCAGTCGTCAATCTCTCCCTCAGAACACCAAAGGCATTCTCACAATCACCCGACCAAACAAAGGGTACATCCTTCCGCGTCAATCTGGTCATCGGCTCAGCAATACGGGAAAAGTCCTTAATGAAGTGCCGATAGTAACCAGCAAGCCCAAGAAAACTCCGGATCTCAGATACTGACTGCGGAACAGGCCACTCTCTGATGGCCCTGATCTTCTCGGGATCCACTGAAATACCATCTCCAGATACCACATGCCCGAGAAAAGCAACTCTGTCCAGCCAAAACTCGCACTTCGAAAACTTAGCATACAAACGATGCTTCCTCAAAAACTCCAACACTGTCCTCAAGTGCGAGGCATGCTCTTCCTCCGACTTTGAATAGATCAGTATGTCGTCAATAAAGATAACGACAAACTTGTCTAAAAAGTCGTAGAAAATCAGGTTCATCAGATTCATGAAAACTGCGGGAGCGTTGGTTACATCGAAGGGCATAACCACGAACTCGTAGTGTCCATAATTCGTCCTGAATGCTGTCTTCGGAACATCTTCCTTCTTCACCTTCAGCTGATGATAACCACTCCTCAGATCCAATTTCGAAAACACCCTTGATCCTCCAAGCTGATCAAAAATATCATCGATGCGAGGCAACGTGTATTTATTCTTGATGGTCACAGCTAGGGGTGTGCAAAAAACCCGTTTCCGATTCCGAACCCGGTTCCGTACCCGAATCCGATTCCGAATATTCGGTTAATTATAATTCGGAATCGGATTCGGTCAAAATTTTGCTAACCGATTTACTTCGGAATCGGAAAACGGATCCGACCTCCAAATTCCCAAACCGACCCGATTCCGATTTATTTTGCACGTAAACCGTCGAACTTTGCACGTAAACCGTTGAACAAATGAGAACGTACTGCTCTGTCCCAATTAATTTGCACGTTAACTGTTCCCCAACTAGCCTATTTAAACATTGTGGGCCTCAACTCTCCCACCGATGTGGGACTAAACACAAACGAGAACGTGGGCAGATGGACCGAGGAAATAGCAAGGCGTTGACTGCTTTGTCCCACATCAGACAAATTTTGGAGATAAATGAACCATAAGTTAGAATGGGATAAAGGTCCACTGCAATTGGTCTTTAAAGTCCCATTGGGCTCTTGACTAAGGGTCACCGCATGGGGGTTTGTATTGTTAAAGTTCTACAGTTCCTCTGCAAACAACCTATTTAAAAATGTTTATTCAAATTTCACCCAATGATGTGGGACTAATAACAATATAGAACATGAGCGCACGCGAGCGCTGCATGGACGCAGGTATTTAATCCCACATCGGGCAAAACAGGGAGAAAAGTGTTCTATAAGATAGATGGTGGGTCTAGGTTAGATGCAATTGGATTTGACCGTGGAAGCTGCTCCATGGAATGCGGGTGTTTGGTTAGCGGGTGGCTTGGCGGGTTTAATGGGTCGAATCGGAATCGGATATCGGATGGGAAGTGTTTGTCCGATTACAAAATCGTAACTTTTCGGGTCTGATCCGCTTTATCGGATTCGGACTTCGGGGCTTTTTGCCATGACCGAATTAATTCGGATTCGGTTTCGGATGTGTTTAAAAAAATCGGGTAAACCCGATGCCCACCCCTAGTCACAGCATTCAGCTCCCTGTAGTCCACGCACAAGCGACGCGAACCATCCTTCTTCTTCACCAGCAGCACCGGTGCTCCCCACGGAGACACACTAGGATTAATATAACCCTTCTGCAAAAGCTCATCCAGCTACTTCCTCAATTCCTCCAACTCAGCGGGTACCATACGATAAGGCGCTTTCGAAATCGGCTGCGCTCCCGGAATAAGATCAATCGAAAATTCGAGAGCTCGATCGGGTGGCAACCCAGACATCTCCTCGGGGAAGACGTCATCGAAGTCCCGCACTACCACTGGCCTCTCCAGCTCCATCTGCACAGCCACAAACTCCACCGATCTGGCCCAAAATCTGACAGGGCCAAGCGAAGTGCTACCCCGGCTGAACTCAAATACTGGATGTCCGGAAATCTCGAACACCACCTTCTTCCTCTGACAGTCGATCGTAGCATAGAAGCTCGCAAGCCAATCCATCCCAAGGACCGCATCATAGTTGATGATGTCGTGGACAATAAAATCAGCGTAAAGCTCATGTCCACAGACCACCAACGAGCAAGAATTGCAACCACGATGCACCGAGACCACGCCATTCCCTGTAACGATATTCCAACTCTTGGAAAGAGGGGACGTCGCCAAGGAATGCTTCTCCATGAAGCGTCGCGCCAAAATGCACATTGATGCACCTGAGTCAAAGAGGACTCGTGCAGGAAATGTGCACACCAGAATCACACTTACAACCAATCTAACAATCAAGCCCTATTCTAGCAAACAATCATGTACAAACAAACAACATAATCTGACAAACAAAACTAACTAAGAAAGGAACAGCCAGGTTGAGGATTACCTGCGATAACCTCATCCACAGCCATGCTCTCCACCTCAGACATCAGAAAAGCCTGCCGCCTTGGCCGAAAAGCCTGCTGAAAGGCCTACCTTTGCAGAACAAGAGCTGCTCCACGCCCAGCAGGAACAGCCGCTCTCTGCTGCAACGGCTGTGCTGCAACAGGTGCTCTCCAAGGCTGCTTTGACTTCGAGCAGTCCTTCATGGTATGGGTAGGATCTCCACAGACAATACACTGGCCCAGGAATCTCCTACACTGTTCCTTGATATGCCCGGTCTTGCCGCAGAAATGGAAAGTCTTCTGAATAGGCCCTCCTGGCCTCTTGAACTGCACAGGCTGATTAGGCTTGAAACCAGGCCTAACCACAGCTCTGGCCTGCTCCATAGGCCTCTTCCCAGCCCCAGCAACATGTCCTCTCCTCTGGTTCACAATCAGCTCCTATCTCCGTGCCGCTATCAGAACCTTCTGATAGGACTCCAGATCAGAGGAAGACACAAAACTCTGAAGCTCCAAAGCAAGCCCCTGCAGGAACCTCTGAGCCCTCTCATCAGCATCTTGCACCATCTTCGGTGCGAACCGACTCAGCCTGGTGAACTCCTGGTGATACTGATCCACCAACGAGCTCCCCTGCTTCAAATGAATGAAGCGCTGCAACATCTCTCTCCGGGCAGCCTTCGAAAAATATTCCTCATCGAAACTGGACTTGAAGGTAGCCCAAGATATCGGCTCCTCCAACAGCTCCTCCTCAGCATCCCACCAATTCCGGGCATTATCCTTAAGCTGCCTCTTGGCCAAGTCAACCCAGCCAACCTCGTTGACCTTGGACATCTTCAAATTGTCCTCGATATTCCTGACCCACTCGTCAGCAGTTAGAGGACCTTCAGTACCATCAAAATATGCAGGACCCAGCTCCTGAAACTACTTCGCTCCTGGCTCGGAAAGAGGGACCTCCGGAACGGCCCGAGCAGCTCGAACAACTGGAGCATTCTGGACTTGTAGGAGCACGCCCTGCTGCACCTGCATCATCTGAAGTATCATCCGCATCATCCGCATCATCTCCCCATTGGTGGGCTCCCTATCAGGCTCCTCGTCATGAGGGGGCGCACCACCACCAGCTCGGGTATTTCGCCTTCCTGCCATCTAATGACACAGAAAACGAAACAATTAGACTCATAGCCTATGACTCGGATGTCGAATTTTTATTTGTGGACAATCAAATATTATTATCGTTATTCCGTTAGTTGCAGTTACACATTGGACCTGCATGGGCCACCAACAAAACCTGTCACACCCCGCTTCTCTAAAATGGAGGCGAGACGGGAAAAGGTCCGCACAGACGTGGAGCTGTGAAGCTACACGCCTGATAAGCGTCAAATCTGAATATATGCAGGTCCCTGCGAATGCAAACGGAACAACAATAATAATAATAACATGGTAAGTGTAATAGCCTCTCTATTTTAATAATAATCATTATAATAATTATAAATGTATGCCATTATTTGTTGACACCTGTTTATAGGGGAAGCCAACAGTTGGAAATAGGGGACACATGGCCTTTTGTGGGGCAATGAAGAGAGAGATGAGAGAGAGAGAGAGAGAGAGTAATTATCAAACCCATTTTCCCCTTTGCCTTCACACACCAGCAACTTCATACACGAAGAAAAAAAAAGAAGGGGAAAGAAAGAATCAGAGAAGAATCAGAAGCAACAGAGAAGAGGGGAAGATTGCAAAGAGAAACACAGTTAGAAGAAAAGATAGAGAAAGGTATAATTTTTTTTGTTTCTTTATCTCCTTGAGTTCTTCTCTAAATTCCATTTAGGATGAATAATGGATTCTATCAAGAGATTGGAACTTTAAAATCTTGGATTTTTCTTGTAAAGTTGATGCATGAGTATTGATTTAAAAAAAAAAAAACTGGTCTGAACCGCCGCCGGCCGCCCGCCGACCGCCGGCCGTCAGCGCCGCCGACCACCTTGGTCCGATGACCAACCCGGGGCACCGCCTAGGGAGGCTACCCCCCCAAACCCAAATAGTTGGGTTGGGTGAGCAAATGGTTGTGGGAGGAAGGTGTTAATTTCATTTAAGCCCAAATTCTGTCCAAACTGTTTTAGGCCCGAATTTTTGCATAAAAACCCAAAACTGGGTTCTGTTTGTAAACAGAATTTTACAATCAATACCAAATTTATGTGTTGCATACAATTCTGCAAATTGCAGACAGCCCCTATAATTTTAAGACTTATTTTGAGGACTCATGAACTTCCTAAAACATTGTAGAAAGGCCCTTCATAAAAAGTATATAAGTGTGCAATTGTATGAACCTTGATTAAACAATACTAAGGATCGAATTGTTATTATTTTAGGTATCATACATCGTGTGTCACTGAAAACACTTCTTGATTGACCACTACAAGGTGAGTACAACTTTCTTACTGAAATAATTTTAATACAAAATGTTGAATGAACTATTATGTTTATTGATTATCTTGCTTTTATAAAAAAAATGAATAAAAACATTATTCAAAACCATGTGATTGTCATGATGTACATTACTTCGATTATAGTTATTGAGCGAAAATTTTGTGAAATACCATGAATTTCATCTGTCCACTATGGAATGAACTGTTTAATATACTGCTTGTCATATGATATTGAGTGTACATGTTTAAATTGTGGCCTTCGGTCAAATAATGAGAGCTAAGTGCCACACCACATGCATGGTGGGGGCCACCTCTAGAGTCTCATCTTTGTACATGTGAGTTGGTACACTGTCCCCGGGCGACTAATGAATGGTTATTTGTTTTCTGTTGCCTTGTGCATTCCCATGCTACTGGGCCATAATTCGTAGCCTTAGTGGACATTTGAGAAAGTTTACAAAAGAAAAGAAAAGAATTTTGTTTTATTGTTCTTTGGGTTAAGTACTTTTTGCATATATGGAAAGGTCAAAAAAAGGTCATTGGCATGTTTATATATTATTTATATTATTTATATATAAATTCAATTGATACAGTTTCAAGTAGTATAGTTATTTCAATGCATTTTTCTCTAAATGTATGCTCTTATGCCTATTAAATTTTTTTAGTGAGAATTTTGTACTCACTAAGCCGTGTAGCTTACCCCATGGTTTTATTTAAAACCATTTCAGATGCCACTTAGCCTGTCCACTGGAGCGGGTAGGAGAAACAAGTTGACACCAAGTGAAGTTGAAATTTTGTGCTAAGTACGCTAAGATGCCATATGGAGATGTTTTGTTTTGTCTTGTTGGTTTTAGAACTATGTATTGTATGATGTACTTGGTTAGACATCTGTAATGTAATATTTGCCTGGGCTTCTTAGTGAAACTTTTTGGTTCGTATGTAGTTGGATGCATATTTGTAATGACCACTGAGGCTTGACACGTGTACGGGTTCATCCTTGTATGCGCGTCGCCGCTGTTACGCACCCTTTTGATGAGTTATTTAAGTCTTCCGCTACGTGATTGGGGCGTTACAGTAAAGTGGTATCAGAGCGCCTAGGTTTGGACCATAAGGATTTTAAATGATGAAGTGAGAGAAGATTATATATATAATCTGAGGATAATGGAATGTGACAAGGTCATAGGGTGTAGCATTGAATGATATTCATATGATAGCGACGTGGTGCCCATACACCATGCACGCTATCAAGTTTTATGTAAGGTATGAGACTTATATAAAACCAGTTATGCTTATGCAAATCTGAGGAATCCAGGAAATGCTTCGCTCTTAATCCAAGTCACAAGAGAACTATTAGCATAACATGTGTACATGTGATTGATTCTCTTGTTGGACCTAATGTATGGTATTATGGTTTTCTTGTAGATCCTTCCTCTATGTCGACCAGCGCAAGCCTAGAGACTGAAAATGTTATGGATGAGAATTCTTTAGGAGCATATTATGAAGAGGAACCTATGGAAGAGGAGGAGGATCCCATAGAAGAAGAAGAGCCCATGGAAGAGGAGGAGGAACCCATGGAGGAGTTATCTGAGGATATGATAGAAGCAGACATGGAGCATGACCTCAATATTCAACTCCTTGATGTCGTTAATTTTGAGGATCCATACCATTGGGGCTCTATGGGTGTACCAATGAACTCTGTTGAGGGCGAATCAGATGGGCCAACTATAGGACATGAGGGGGCCCCTCTGATTGAGCTTTCAGATGATGTGACTGTTATGGATGTTTCTAGTTTTGTTGTCGAGGTTCATAACATATCAGATACTACTGATGTGATCGAAGTTGAAAGCACTTCGGTTTTTGTGGAGCCATCATCGCCTAGTACAGATCCCTCACATGAGATAATCCTAGTACATGATTCTGACTCGGAAGAGTCTGTGGCCTCTAATAGCGATGTAAATTTTTAGGCCCTAGGAGCCTACTAGTACAAGAAGGGTAGTATATACTTTTGGAAACTTTTTGTGGACCTTTTGTAAGAGGATGATTGAACTATCATTTATAGAATTTTTGATGTACTACCTACAAATGTTTGTATGTAAGAATACATCTAATGGAAATGAATATATATATATATATATATATTTTGTACCGATGAAAGAAATGTCTTGGTGATTGAGACTGATCTGATTATAATAGTAAAACATTGTATGTTACGAAAATTAGAATTAATCATGTAACCATTTTTGGCAATTGAACAATTTCGGTCATAAGTATAATTGAAAATTTGTTATTTCTTTTCAATGTATAGGATGGCTGATGGTAACGGTGATATTCCTCTGAATCAAGGGATTGACCTAAATCAGACCATCAACCAAACAATGGGATCTCGCACTGACCAAGGACAAAGTTCGGGACAAAATCAGATGGAGACGAATGTTGTTATCCAACTGCTACAAGGAATAACCAATATCATCCAGAGACAACAAGACCAGATTGATCGAATCCAACCCATGCAAGGAAATGATCAACCCAAGTTGAGAAGTGGCATGGCTGAGTTCAAAAGGCTGACCCCACCTACTTTTGAAGGTAGTACTGACCCAATGATAGCGGAGCATTGGATCTCTGAGATAGAAAAAGCATTTACATACATGAAATGCCCAGATAATGAGAAGGTGGGATATGCTGTTTTCATGTTAAAAGGGCGTGCTTATGGTTGGTGGCAGCTCCAGGAGAGGACTTTGGGAGACAAGGTTTATGACATGTCATGGGAAAATTTCAAGAAGATTTTTATGAGAAATACTTTCCACAGACAGTTCGAAAACAGAAGGAGCAAGAATTTCGAAACTTGGAACAAGGCAAGATGAGTGTTGCGGAATACGAAGAGGAATTCACTTGTCTTTCCAAGTTCGCTCCGCATCTTGTTGCCGATGAAGAACAACGAGCTCGTCGTTTTGAAAAAGGGCTCCGACCTGAACTTAGAAGAGATGTCAGCTCCTTTGAACTTCCCACGTATGCAGCTATATTAAAGAAAGCCCTGGTTATTGAGAAGAATGAAATTGATACAAGATCAAAGAAAGAAATTGGAGGGGATCATTCTAAGAAGCGGTTTCGGTTTGGGGGAAATGAAGGTTATAAAGGAAACTGGCAAAGCAAGAAACCACATGTGGCACGTAAGGAGGGACCCAACTCAGTTCAGACGACGGTGAAGTGTAAGGTATGTGGCAAGACTGGCCATGACGAGAAGAATTGTTGGAGGGTTTCAGGTGCATGTTTGAGATGTGGCCAGAAGGATCATCGGATTTCGGATTGTCCTATGATGAGACAATCTCAGAAAACATCCCATACCGGGCAGTCCAGTGGATCAAATCAAAAACCTCAAGCTAAAGCCAGAGTGTACTCCCTGACCGAGCAGGAGGCTCAAGCTAACAATGACGTAGTATCTGGTAACATCTCTTTTTCATCGACAAAAGCCCGAGTATTATTTGATTCTGGAGCCTCTCATTCTTTTATTGCCGCACAGTTCACTATAAGGAATCGTTTACCATGTGACACATTAACTCAAGAGTTGGTAGTTAGTACACCTAGGGGTAGTATGTTGATATCAAATAAAGGATACAAGGGTAAAATTAAGATTGTAGACGAGGAGTTTCCAGTGAATCTAGTTTTACTAGAGATGCATGACTTTGACATCATTTTGGGGATGGATTGGCTTTCTGCAAATCATGCTTCCATCTTATGTCATGAAAAGAAGGTGCTATTTAGATTACCTGGAAAGCTTGAATTTTGTTTTGAGAGCAGTAGAGCTCGTGAACCTTTACAAATAATCTCCACCCTAAGAGCTTTCCGCCTGTTGAAGGCTGGATGCTATGCTTATCTAGCTTCTATAAAGGAATTGAAAGACGAGGGAAAGGTGAGTCTTGAGGATATCCCTATTGTTCGAGATTTCCCCGATGTATTTCCTGAAGAACTTCCTGGGATGCCTCCAAATAGAGATATTGAGTTTTCCATTGATCTAGTACCTGGCACAGGCCCTATTTCCAAGGCACCATATCGAATGGCCCCAGCAGAATTAAAGGAACTGAAAGAGCAATTGCAAGAGCTTTTAGATAAGGGCTTTATCAGACCTAGTGTGTCACCATGGGGTGCGCCAGTGTTGTTTGTGAGAAAGAAGGACGGGAGTTTTCGCTTGTGCATTGACTACAGAGAGTTAAATCATATGACAATAAAAAACAAGTATCCGTTACCAAGGATTGATGATTTATTTGATCAGTTGCAAGGAGCTCAAGTGTTCTCAAAGATTGATTTGAGGTCTGGCTACTATCAATTGAAGATTAAGGCGGATGATGTTCCAAAAACTGCATTTCATACCCGTTATGGTCATTATGAATTTCTAGTGTTACCGTTCGGATTGACGAACGCACCTGCTGCTTTCATGGACCTTATGAATAGAGTGTTCAAACCATATTTGGATCATTTTGTAGTAGTTTTCATTGATGACATTTTAGTATATTCGAGAAACAAAGAGCAGCATGCAGAACATTTGAAGTGTGTACTACAGGCCTTAAGAAGTGAGAAGTTATTTGCAAAGCTTAAGAAGTGTGAATTCTGGTTGGAGAGCGTTTCATTTCTTGGTCATGTCATATCCAAAGATGGAATCGCTGTAGACCCTATGAAGGTCGAAGCTATAGTTAATTGGAAAAGACCTACTACTGTCTCGGAGATTCGTAGTTTTCTGGGTCTGGCTGGGTATTACATGAGGTTTGTAGAAGGATTCTCAAGAATTGCCTCCTCGCTGACCCGTCTTGTTAGAAAAGGGGTCAAATTTGACTGGACAGAGGAGTGTGAATGGAGCTTCAAAGAATTAAAACAAAGATTGGTATCATCACCCGTATTAACCATACCATCGGGAGATGCAGGATTTACAATCTTCAGTGATGCTTCAAGGAAAGGGTTGGGTTGTGTACTTATGCAAAATGGAAGAGTCGTAGCCTACGCATCCAGGCAATTGAAGCCATATGAGGAGAACTACCCAACACATGATCTGGAACTGGCAGCGGTAGTCTTCGCACTTAAAATTTGGAGGCATTATCTTTATGGTGTACGATGTGAAATTTATACAGATCACAAAAGTCTGAAGTATATCTTCACTCAGAAGGAATTGAATTTGAGGCAAAGGAGATGGCTAGAACTATTAAAGGATTATGATTTATCAATAAATTACCATCCGTGTAAGGCAAATGTAGTCGCAGATGCCCTTAGCCGTAAGAGTGCTAATAACTTGGCGTGCCTTTTAACATCTCAGGGATGCATACTAAGAGACTTGGACCGCATGGGAATCAAAATTAGATCTCATCATACTCAAGCATTGTTGGCAAATAATATGGTGCAACCCTCGTTAGTGGAAGAAATAAAGGTCCGCCAAACTGAAGATCCCAAACTACAGAAAATCATTGAAGACATGAGAATAGGATGTAAACCAGGATTTGTAGTGCATGGTGATAGTTCCTTGAGATTTGGAAACAGAATTTGTGTCCCAAACATCCCAGAATTGAAAAGAAGAATCTTAAAAGAGGCTCACCAATCAATTTATGCTATGCACCTTGGAGGAACTAAGATGTACAAGGATTTAAAACCCTTTTACTGGTGGATCAATATGAAGAGAGAAATTGCAAAATACGTCTCTGAGTGTATTATATGTCAACAAGTAAAAGCTGAACATCAGAGACCGGCCGGATTACTTCAAAATTTGGATATACCGATGTGGAAATGGGAGAAGATCACTATGGACTTTATCACAGGATTACCAAGATCTGCTAAAGGAAATGACACTATATGGGTAATAGTCGATCGATTAACTAAATCAGCACATTTTCTGCCCATCAATTTACGATTTTCCATGGAAAAGTTAACCAAACTCTACATTAATGAGATCGTAAGATTGCATGGGGTGCCGTTGTCTATAGTTTCAGATCGAGATAGTAGATTCACATCTGAATACTGGAAAAGTGCACACCGAGCTCTACAGACAAAACTTGGGTTTAGTTCAGCATATCACCCTGAGACAGATGGTCAGTCAGAGCGAACAATTCAAACTTTGGAAGATATGTTGCGATGTTGTGTACTTGATCTAAAAGGACCATGGGAGGATTACTTGCCCTTAGCAGAATTCGCGTATAACAATAGTTATCATGCAAGTATTAAGGCGGCACCGTACGAACTTTTATATGGACGTAAATGTAGATCTCATATTCATTGGGATGATGTGGGCGAAAGGAAACTTCTTGGTCCAGAATTAGTACACCAAGCTCTAGATAAGATTCAACAAGTAAGAGAACACCTCCGAATTGCTCAGAGCAGACAAAAGAGTTATGCAGATCGAAGAAGAAGAGAATTGGAATTCCAAGAAGGCGACCATGTGCTGTTAAAGGTCTCTCCTACTCGTGGAGTAAGGAGGTTTGGAATTCATGGAAAACTAAGCCCGAGGTTTGTCGGCCCCTTTGAGATATTGGAGAAGATTGGTCAAGTGGCTTACAGACTAGCATTACCACCATCATTAGCAGGAGTGCATGACGTTTTTCATGTTTCTATGTTAAGGAAATTTACGCGGGATCCTAATGAAGTCGTTGAACTGGAACCATTGAAGCTAAATGAAAATCTAAGTTACTAGGAGAAACCCGAACGTATAGTGGATCAGAAAGAGCAGATTTTAAGGAAGCGCACTATTAGGTACGTGAAAGTCAAATGGCGAAATCATTCAGAGAGGGAAGCCACTTGGGAATTTGAGGAAAGCATGCGAGAGAAGTATCCTGAACTTTTCACAGATTAAGGTATGTGAAGTTTCGAGGACGAAACTTTTTATTTGGGGAGGATGATGTAATAGCCTCTCTATTTTAATAATAATAATAATAATAATAAATGTATGCCATTATTTGTTGACACCTGTTTATAGGGGAAGCCAACAGTTGGAAATAGGGGACACATGGCCTTTTGTGGGGCAATGAAGAGAGAGATGAGAGAGAGAGAGAGAGAGTAATTATCAAACCCATTTTCCCCTTTGCCTTCACACACCAGCAACTTCATACACGAAGAAAAAAAAAGAAGGGGAAAGAAAGAATCAGAGAAGAATCAGAAGCAACAGAGAAGAGGGGAAGATTGCAAAGAGAAACACAGTTAGAAGAAAAGATAGAGAAAGGTATAATTTTTTTGTTTCTTTATCTCCTTGAGTTCTTCTCTAAATTCCATTTAGGATGAATAATGGATTCTATCAAGAGATTGGAACTTTAAAATCTTGGATTTTTCTTGTAAAGTTGATGCATGAGTATTGATTTCAAAAAAAAAAAAAAAAACTGGTCTGAACCGCCGCCGGCCGCCCGCCGACCGCCGGCCGTCAGCGCCGCCGACCACCTTGGTCCGATGACCAACCCGGGGCACCGCCTAGGGAGGCTACCCCCCAAACCCAAATAGTTGGGTTGGGTGAGCAAATGGTTGTGGGAGGAAGAAGGTGTTAATTTCATTTTAGACCAAATTCTGTCCAAACTGTTTTAGGCCCGAATTTTTGCATAAAAACCCAAAACTGGGTTCTGTTTGTAAACAGAATTTTACAATCAATACCAAATTTATGTGTTGCATACAATTCTGCAAATTGCAGACAGCCCCTATAATTTTAAGACTTATTTTGAGGACTCATGGACTTCCTAAAACATTGTAGAAAGGCCCTTCATAAAAAGTATATAAGTGTGCAATTGTATGAACCTTGATTAAACATTACTAAGGATCGAATTGTTATTATTTTAGGTATCATACATCGTGTGTCACTGAAAACACTTCTTGATTGACCACTACAAGGTGAGTACAACTTTCTTACTGAAATAATTTTAATACAAAATGTTGAATGAACTATTATGTTTATTGATTATCTTGCTTTTATAAAAAAAATGAATAAAAACATTATTCAAAACCATGTGATTGTCATGATGTACATTACTTCGATTATAGTTATTGAGCGAAAATTTTGTGAAATACCATGAATTTCATCTGTCCACTATGGAATGAACTGTTTAATATACTGCTTGTCATATGATATTGAGTGTACATGTTTAAATTGTGGCCTTCGGTCAAATAATGAGAGCTAAGTGCCACACCACATGCATGGTGGGGGCCACCTCTAGAGTCTCATCTTTGTACATGTGAGTTGGTACACTGTCCCCGGGCGACTAATGAATGGTTATTTGTTTTCTGTTGCCTTGTGCATTCCCATGCTACTGGGCCATAATTCGTAGCCTTAGTGGACATTTGAGAAAGTTTACAAAAGAAAAGAAAAGAATTTTGTTTTATTGTTCTTTGGGTTAAGTACTTTTTGCATATATGGAAAGGTCAAAAAAAGGTCATTGGCATGTTTATATATTATTTATATTATTTATATATAAATTCAATTGATACAGTTTCAAGTAGTATAGTTATTTCAATGCATTTTTCTCTAAATGTATGCTCTTATGCCTATTAAATTTTTTTAGTGAGAATTTTGTACTCACTAAGCCGTGTAGCTTACCCCATGGTTTTATTTAAAACCATTTCAGATGCCACTTAGCCTGTCCACTGGAGCGGGTAGGAGCAACAAGTTGCCACCAAGTGAAGTTGAAATTTTGTGCTAAGTACGCTAAGATGCCATATGGAGATGTTTTGTTTTGTCTTGTTGGTTTTAGAACTATGTATTGTATGATGTACTTGGTTAGACATCTGTAATGTAATATTTGCCTGGGCTTCTTAGTGAAACTTTTTGGTTCGTATGTAGTTGGATGCATATTTGTAATGACCACTGAGGCTTGACACGTGTACGGGTTCATCCTTGTATGCGCGTCGCCGCTGTTACGCACCCTTTTGATGAGTTATTTAAGTCTTCCGCTACGTGATTGGGGCGTTACAGTAAGGGAGACCGATAAAAGTTAACCAATCTCAGAATTCGTCCACAATAATATTCAACATCACAGAAAAGCCACCAGGCTAAAGAAAGAGTCTAGGCCCAAACATGGGCAACAAAAGCCAACACGAACAAAGTATTGGTGCTACGCACCAACAACAAAAGCAGTCTAAACAATAACACAAACAGTCTCTACGACTGATCGCCCGTGTCCTCAAACTCCTCGATGAACGCGTGCTCTGACTCAGCGTCAGCGAACACCACGTCCTAAGCAGCAACCTCAGGCTCAGGATCTAACATGTGTCACCCAAAAGAGTAAAGGGCACATGTCAGCAAGTCTAAAAGACTTGGGCAAGGAAACTGAAAGGAAGGTAAACTAACAACCTAGCAGTTATAGTATGATGCATAATATGGCAAGTATAGGATAGATGACAAGTTTTACAAGTATAAACACGGACAAGTACAAGTCAAGTAATCACGTCAAGTAAACACGTCAAGTAAACACGTCGTGCACAGAGATTACGTCTTCTGGCTAGAGTGGCAGATCAAGCCAACTCGTAAACTTAGGTGATCGCTTATCCCTACCCCTCCATGTGTATCGAGCCAGGGCCTTACCTCCGAACACGTATTGCTCGCTTCTGGATCACGAGCCAGGAAGTGTATTTGGCATAGGGTTGTGCCCGCCAAAAGCAGGTGCCTAGCCGGATCAAGTAGTATAAGTAATGTAGCGTGTGCTACAAATGCAACATTCAACATAATAATTTGCGTACCGTTAATTGAATTTAAACATGACAGTTAAGATGCATGGGTGACAATAAGCGCAAATAATTAAAGTAGTCGGATCTAGTTTCGTTGTCAAACTAGATCCTGAGATTTACGCCTACAACAAGAAAATGGCCTAAGGCATGGCCTAAAACCCTAAGTGGCAAGTTTCACTTGCCTGGCACCAAGGATGAAGATTAACGAGGCACGTCACAAAAATGTTAACTACGGAGATGAGATCGCTGCCATGGCAAAACAACATCAGCACAATATCCAATCCATATTATTAGGGTTTAACAAAAATCACCATGTGGGTTATGAGAATATTAAAGGGTTGATTTACTACCGTATTGTAGTGGAAGAACGATGCCGAGCAAGCACGGCAACGGAAGAACGATCCGGAGAACTAGGGCTCAGATCTGGAAATGGGGAAAAATCTGGAGAAATTGGGATTTTGGGGGTGTTTTGGGGTTGGCCGGCGGCCTAAGGGAGGTGGCCGGTGCAAATGAGGGTGAGAGGGGGCTCCGGGGATGAAGGAATGGCTTGGGGAGTGTTGGGGAAGATCAGAGCTCTAAGGGGAAAGGAAATAGCCAAGAGAAGTGAAAGAAAGAAAGAGAAACGATCGGTTGTTTAAATAGAAAATCGTGCGGCGGCTGGGCAAACCCTAGGTTTACGGGGTCAATTAGTCGGTCAAAGAAGAGTGGTTGACCGACTAGTTCGAGAACTAGTCGGTCGGTCGACCAACTGTGACCGACTAAGAGCAAACAGTAACTCGGCATCAAAAATGGTCAATGAATTAGTCGGTTAAAGAACAATGGCTGACCGACTAGTTTGCAACCTAGTCGGTCGAAAAACGTTCTTAGACCGACTAACGATAAACAGTAACTTAGGTGAAATTTATCAAATGAACTAGTCGGTCTGAGAGCAAGTTCTGACCGACTAGTTTCACATCTAGTCGGTCGGTCGTTGTTCTTAGACCGACTAAGAGTAAACAGTAACTCCTGTATAATTGATTTAATGAACTAGTCGGTTCCAGAAGAGTTCTTGACCGACTAGATTGGAATCTAGTCGGTTGGTCCCCCTTCTTGAACCAACTAAAGTGCACTAAAAGTCTCGAATCGAAGCGCGAAGCTCCAGGAAGATTCCTACGGCTTCTAAGATCAACCTATCTCTAAGATATGAGCGATTTGAAGCTCATCACGAATGACTTACTCCAAAACCAACGATCTAAGGAAGAAGCTAAAGAATCACAACGAAACGAACGAAAACGAAAGCTACAGAGACAGAAAATCACACATAAGGAGAAAATCCACCAAAACATATATATAATATAGATAATCCAAATACATGAAAAACCAGTCGTTACACTACTGTATACACTACATCACAAATTACTTCATACAAAACAATTCAAAAGATACCAATATCGCCAAATCAATACACATATCATTACACCACATTAATTAGCACCTCCTACAATCAATATTCATTATTCATACACTACAATACATTACATATACCCCAGACACACTACACACATAAATAAGGGGATATACACTATGTTTCACGCAAAAATATAAGCCCTAGCGTATATGGCACTATGTGCCATTACATTTAATAGTCTCTTAAAACAATATTCACAAAATAATTTTCTTAAAATAATCCACATTAAAATAATATTGAAAATAGGTTTTTACTATACACACACACCAACTCAAATTTCACTACACTTTCAACAATCCAGCAATGCCAATCATTCTACTACCTCATATACATCTATATTCATCCAATAGGTCATCCAACACATCATTACTATATACACTACGTAATTACTATATGCACCACAACATTCCTATTTACACTACGGAGGCACACAAGCACACTATGTACTCATTCGAGCATACGTATACTGCATACATCAATCAAATAGACATACCCTAGCGTACATGGCTCTAGGGCCACTACATTCCTCCAAGGGTCGATAGATTTGAGCTTACATTATAAAGAACTATCCTCCATACTTATGCAAATGCAGGCTACAGGTATGACGCCTATAATGAGAAATCACAGACTGGATATCCACAGTGAGACATCCATCTACTGCATATCTGCAAAGCAAACTATGAAGGCAACATCATCCTATCATTCCGAGATCATCAACATTCCAGAAACAAACCAATGGTGTATTTGAGTGCGCCTGGTGGTACATCACATCCCAGTGACGACTGGGACAGATGCTGGTCTTTTAGAGCTGACCACATAATCTGAAGACCATGCCAATTGCTTACCCTATTTTTGAGGAGACCACATCAGAGGCGACGAAACAAAGCACACCTCTTCAGATTTTTTGGTTTCAGCAGCTGCTTAATGATGGTGACATTTGTAATCTGTGTATGTTTTCGGAATATCGTAAATAGGAGTGATGAAAAATGCCTAAGAGATCTGAAAGCCTAAGTGCTTGTACAGATCAGTGGGAGTTAGAGGGAATCTGTACTCTTTTTCCTTAGCTATGCCTTTTTTCCACAGGGTTTTCCGTAGCCAAATATTTTAACGGGGCAAATCCCATCAACTCAGGATCCTGAAGTATCCACCCCTTTGTGAGACTCGTATGACGCCTCAGAATCACGAAGCATCCATGGACAGAGTCCACACGTATGGCTGGATAATGGAGAGTGTTGTAAACGGATAATGATGGGATTTTATATTGGGGATTATATCTTATCCATAGGATAAGATCACATCGTTGTATCTCATCCATATACGCTCATCACTCTACTATAAATAAAGGACTGTGGCCTCCCTCCAGAGTTGATGCTTCATGACAAGCAAAGCTTTCTTAAAATACCCGCTGCCTCTCTTTTCTTTGTAGAAAAGAACCACACCATGTGAAATCTTCAAGTGCTGCTTATTTGAGCGAAGCTCAACATTTTCCCCTTATCTGCTCAGATCCTACCAGGGGAGCACTGCCGGATCTGGTGGTCCAAGCAGTCAAACGAAACATGGTTGAAATCAGGCTGAGGGTTTTAATGGGGTCAGCGTTATCCTCTTCTCATTGGAGCCACATTTGAGTGAAGTATGAAAAGGCCGAAGCCGGCCAATGGGTCTCCACCTCGTGCCTTCCACGTTCCTCAGCTGACCTCTGCTCCATGGTTTACCTTTTGACATTATCCACAAAGGGTTTGCTTGACTTGGTCCCATATTTTATCCTAACAAAATTCAGGAGTCTGTTCCCATACTTTAAACAATGGTATTTTCGTCTCTCCGTATCTAAACCCTATGCGTATTCATCTCTGCTCAAGTATTTCACTATGCAGAGAATACATCTCTAATTCGGTGCCGTTGAATCCTTGGGCCGGCATTCGAGGAAAGAGAATACTTTCTCACAATGGCTGTAAAGGTCAGAAGGAAGGATATCCCCAGCCCACTAGGCCTGCACGATTCCTAAGAAAGTCTAATCGCTAGACTGGTCAAAGCACACACCTAATTTGCCTGTTGAGGCTCCCGCGGCTTAAGGAAGTGGTTGATTATGGGCTCATAAATAGTGGGAGGAGCGGACGACAGTTATGCCATCTTTTAGGTACGGTCGTGCCGCTATAATGGGTGATCGTTTTATGCCAACGGCACCGAGGAGACATCGCGGCTTATGAATATTGAGAAGACAAAATGTAGGGGGGACACGAGAGGTACAGAAGATGGGGGACTCGAGAGGTACTCTGACAAATTCATTCCTTCCACTCTTATATTGCTTCATCTATAAACTTGAGGCGACTAAATCAGGACGATCTCCCTTGGATCGATTTTGACAGTCCCATGCCTTTCTTAAGTGGTAACTAACGTAAGCATCGGAGTAGACCACGTTAGCCCAGATTATTATTGACCGGAATCCAGCTGTCAACCGATGCTACGAGCCGGCTTAATTTCCCACGTTTCCGTGGCTAATCCTTTACAGCCCATTAACATGGTTCATGCAATTATTATGACATAACATTTGTTATTACAAATTTGGATATTTTGGAATTTCTATACTTAAAAAAATATTGAGTTGTGTTTCATTAATATTTGAAAAATATTTTTTATTTAAAAATTTCATTCTTTTGATGGAAGTTTTGTTCCTCCGTGTAGAGGTGGCAACGTGTAGGGTTTGAATTGGGTATTGATTGTATCCATATCCACACCTATTAAGATTAACTAATATCACTATCTAATCCAAATTCAATTCGATATTATCTATATTCATACCCAATAAACCTTTGAATATGCATCCTAAGTTCAAGTTGGCCATTGGGCCGACCCGGCAAAAGTAATTGTTCTAATCCTAAAACTGGTATTGGATAGTGTTAGTGCGAGGGTCAGGTACCAGGTGAAATATCCACATACCCGACCCAAATGGTACCAACGACCCGATACACGTCACTCAGAGCGAGGTCTTTTGCTGAGTTAAGCGAATGGTCCACTCGACCGTTAGACCCTCGCTGATATTTCGGGGGGGGAGGGGGGGGGGGGGGTGGGGGTAATGGGGCCGAGTAAATGGGCATCCGTCGTCTCAAATCCCAGAGGAGATCGTGCCCGAATCAATGAGGATGGTTACATACAATCAAAGGGGAACAACCTATAAATAGACGAAAGGAAAAAAGGTAAAGGGGTTCACATCTCAAGGTACGAGATCTAAGACATATAACTCTACTTTCTCAGCGTATATTTCTTACATTATAGAGCTTGCGACGTCAGATCTGAGACGAACCTCCGTGGGTCGATCTCAGCTGCTACAAGCTCCCTCTCATTCTTAAGTTCTCACACTAACTTAAGCATTGAAGGGGATTTGGGTCGGAACCCAGATCTGACCCCCCAACGTGTCTCTGTGGTGTAGATCGACGAACCGCCATCTTTCGCGAGGGTCGTTATCGAGTTTCCCAATCTCGAACGATCGATGCATCGGCTATCTAAGGGTCGATCGAGCACATCATCATCATCTGCATCCATCACTCGACCCTGGTTCTTCCAACCTAGGGTCCTACCTCACTCTCTGACGAGGCTCCAACTGAGCCGAAGGGCCTACATCAGCTTGATAACTGTCTTGATCATTTTTGGCCTTAACCGTTTGGGGCCGTCTGTGGGAAACCACGAGTCAACATCCCGATCGACGAACCTTTCGACAATGTCGACTCACCCATCAACATCCTCTGGGGATGCCTCGACACCTTCCAGTGTCGGCCTCATCAATATGATAATGGGAGGTCCCCCGCACCCAGAGCTGTCAACCTCGCTACAAAGCTCCTACACCGGAAAGTTGATGACAGTATCTGTTGGGCGAAAGCGCCCCAGAGATTCTACACCTCCTATCTCCTTCTCGGATGAAGATTTAGAGGGTGTGAAACTTCTGCATGATGATGCCGTCGTCGTCACAGCCACCATCAACGAGGTCGTCGTGAAGATGCTACTTGTCGACACCGGAAGCTCATGCGATATACTCTTTTTCACCACGTTGGAGAGAATGAGGTTGTCCTCCGCGGAGTTAACCCCCTGTTCGGGGCCCTTGGTGGGATTCACCAGACATTCCGCCCCAATAGCAGGCATCATCACCCTACCGGTGACCTTCGGCACGTATCCGTAACAAATCACTCGCATGTCCAATTTCATGGTGGTGAAGATCAACTCAGCATACAACGGGATCATCGGGAGATCACTACTGAACGCTATAGAAGCGTGGTCTCAACCTTCCATCAGATGTCAAATTCCAGACTCAGAAGGAGTCGAGAAAGCAAGAGGAAATCAGAAGCAGGCGCGGTTATGCTATACATTGTCCACCAGTTTGAGAAGGATCGAGCAGGCAAACCTAGTCGTCCCCAAGGCGAAGATCGATGGCCTGCAGCAGTCGAAGAAACGGAGAACATCCAAATCTCGAAAGAAGAGGGAAAAACTGTCTCTATTGGATCAATGCTCCCTTTCGACCTAAGGGAACAGTTGATCACTCTCTTGAGAGAGAATGCAGATGTTTTCGCCTGGTCTCCGAAGGACATGCCCGGCATCGACCCCGAGGTGATATCCCACAAGCTGGAGGTCGACCCGACTTCCAGGCCCATGAAGCAGAAGAAGAGAAACATGGGGGTGAAAAGATAAAGGCTGCAATTGAGGAAGTGGATCGACCTCTGGAGGCATGCTTCATTCGAAAAGTCAAATATCCTGATTGGCTCTCGAATGTCGAGATGGTGAAGAAGGCGAACGGTAAATGGCGAATGTGCGTTGATATGCTTCTATTTTGCATGATTTATCACATTTTTTCAGGACACATTTCACCCTCCAAACCCTCATTTTATATGCTTTTACGCTATTATTGGGAACAATATGACTTTCAGAGCCTTTATGCCCATTTCAAGGATTTGGAGCGATATTGGAGCAATTTGGAGTCAATAGGACGATCGGCGACGTGAGAGCACCAAGAAGACTCATGATGACATGCTTGAGGTGCCAAAGAAGAAGACTAGTGGGAGATAAAGAGAAAGGAGCAGCCTAGAAGCGACCGAGTCAATTTTCCAGGCGACTCGACTGAGCAGCATCAGCTGCTCGACCGAACTGACACGCAGATCTCGCAGTGGAAACAGATACGCCTTACTCGACCGAGTAGGATGGTTACTCGATCCAAGTCGTCAATTTCAAAGCGCCTATTTTGATCTTCTCCCCAAGGCACTGTAGCTCGACCAATCACGAAGGCTACTCGGTCGAGCAAGGAAGAGCCCAGATTTTCAGACAGCCTCTCACTCTTTTAAGATCTTCTATCATTCCAGTTGGCAAAGTATTTTTCTTATATTTATTATGCATAGTAGACTTCATGAAGGTTCCAAGGCCACCAAGAACTTGTCAATCGGAGGTCAGATGAAATCTGGGAAATTTCTGCAAGTTGACGCTGCCGTGCTGAAATCTGCACTCGACCCAGCAGCAGGCTACTCGACCACCTACTCGGCCGAGCAGCTACCTATTCGATCCGAGTCAGCAACCAGATATAGCAGCATTTTTAGAGGAATTTCGACTCTACTGTTACTTGACCGAGTAGGGGCTACTCGACCGAGCAGCCGCGGGCCCAGAACTTAAGTTGCGTCCAGATTTGACTTTGGGCACAAATTTTAGATGGTTTCTTGGGTTATTTGCTAGGATTTTGAGGGGACTATATATATGAATTGTAGCCGTCATTACAGAGGGACCTTAGGGCTTTTTAGGGAGTTTTGAGTTAGATCATATTTTCTATCAAGTTTTGGAGACGATCTTTTGGGGAGTTAGGCTATGCCATATGCCCCTCTCTTGTATGAAGATAAGTACTTTTGTTCTCGTTAATTCTATCGTTAATTCTTATTGATTGCTTATTAAATATCTCTATGATGCATGCAATGAAGTTTTCTATCGTTCTTATATCTATTGCTATCATGCATGAGTAGTTCTATCTAGGGCTGAGGGATTAGCCATATGATATTAGGATTTAGATGCAAAGTTGGGATTTTTGGGTTGCATTGGAATAAAAGGGAAGTATTTTGGTTGATCTTGTAAAGTTTGTAGGAGAACTCGTACTGAGATCATGTCCACGGTCGGTGAAATCGATTGGCTTAAGGAGTATCCTATAGGCTTAAGTAGAGGAGTTAGTAGATTCAATTGGGACACGTGACCATACCCGGCTCGTGTCTTGATGGGATCCACTGATGAACTATATTACTAATTGACGGCTACCGCCATTGTGTCACTTAGAGCCACCAAAATACATCAAAGCTCTAACCCACGAGAGTGGCGTGAGCTGAGATCATTCTGACCACGAGAGTGGCATGAATATTGTCGATCCTTAATGCACGTGTAGTGTGCGCCTATGGGTTAATGCAATACGTTAGATTCATGGTGCTTAGAACCATGAATTCCACATCCTAGATGCGACAATCCCTATAAAGCCAATGCAACGTAAGAGTCTTAACCGAGCATCGACATCCAAGGTTGTAAAAAACGCTAGGCGCTAGGCGTTCGGATTGCTAGCGCCTAGCGCCCAGAGCATTAATCGGGGATTAATCGGGGATTAATCGGCCTAGGCGGATTTGCTTTTTTTTAATTATTTTATTTATTTTTACATAATATATTTATGTTTATATATAAATATAAATATAAATATTATTTAAAATACATCAAATATTTAATACATACTAAATCAAATCCACTTTACCTACTTTAGAGTATTTGTGTGCAACAAAATAAAATTTAAAAGATACTCTTGTGCAATTAAGCCATTTACCAAAAACGCCCAGACACCGCCCAGGAACCGCCTAGGAACCGCCCAGAGCGCCCAGACACCGCCCAGAACGCTTAGGCGGCCGATTAATCCCAAAAATGCCCAGATTGGCCGCCCAGGCCATACTCGGAGCGTTTACTGGCCGCCTAGCGCCTAGGTGCCGCCTAGGCGGCCGCCCAGGCCGATTTTTAGAACACTGTCGACATCTGACGACCCTAGTGGTGAGTCCTAAAGCCCTAGTCTTTTATTCCTTTCTTTGTGGAGTTCCTTGTTTGCGACGTTGAGTGACACGACTTTTGCATCCATCACCATCATAACACTCTATAATCCATACCCACCAATAAATTCGCAAGTCTAACTCAACCTAGGAGTAGATAGGTAGTATAGCACCGCTTCCCCGTGTTCGATACCTGCTTGTCACTATACTATGCGCTTGCCGTTAAACGACATCATTTCAGAGTTAATTCCGGGCCGATCAAGTTTATGGCCCCGTTGCCGGGGAGGCGTTCCGCCATATTATCTATTTATCAAAATTAGGTTGATTATACTGCGTTAAAAAAGAGAGTGATTTTTTTCTCCACCACCACATTATTTCTTTTTTAACTTTATCTCTCTTGTGCCACTGACATTCTTCTCCAGGTTAGTTACTTTGCTTGATCAGGTGCATGCAGCGATGGTGCTTCCAAAGATGATGCAACCGGGTTCTATACAATCCTTCATATATCTCGCTGCTACATTCAATTAGGCTAATGGAGAGTCTTCCAGGGAAGCCTTTTACAGATTCGACGGAATGTTAGGAATGTTCCAGACGGAGTCAGACTATGTGTGGGATGGTTTCAAGCTATTTCCTCTCTTCACTTAGTACTGCAGAGCCAGCTCATGTCGTCGTCGCCTCACCTTGCTACCCACATGAGTCAGAGCAGTCTATACCATCAGAGGATATTATTAAGGAGGTCGTACCTACAGTAGCAGAGCAGACCATAGAGGAGGACGTGACTTGGGACGATGACTCCTTTCGAGCTACCGCAGCCATTCCCACCTTCTACAGAGGCTGAGCATCCCTCAGAGGACCATCCACCAGAGCTTACTGCTCCCACTCAGGGAGATCTCTTTACCCCTGTGTTTCTTACATTTGATTCTCCTCCCGTGTATGATGTTTTTTATGATTCAGATTTTGATGACTCATTGCGCCTTTTGCAGGATACACATACATATGATCAAGAGGTACGATGAGACGTATACGAGGAGGAGAGAAAGGAGTTAGCACCCATGGATGCTATTGAATATGATCAGGAGATGCACTGGGACGAGTCTGACGATGAGGAGGAGTTGCCAGATGAGACCCACACTTATATGCCAGAGTTACCTGAAGAACCTGAGACAAACTACGAGGAGTTGGTTGATGTGGTGCACGAAAGTAGAGATTTATTTCCAGGGAAGTGTTGTCAACCATATTTAATTTTAAATACTTATGTTGATGGCCCTCTTTGGAATACATTTATTTTGGAGAAGAATTATCCACATCAGATTTATGCGGCTTATCTCTTGCAGGGTACAAGTGGAGTCCTTGGAGAGATGCTGGAAGTCGCATTGCTGGAATCTGATGGAGTCCATGGACACGCGTCTGGCGGAGCCACGGAAGAGCAGTTGGAGCAATTGCCTGCACCGGCAAAGATAATGGATCCGCCTTTTGCTATAGGGGATATCAATCCAGTAGTGTCGTATTTTATGCTTTAAATAAACACGAATCTTTCGACAGCGAGAGGACCGTATAGATTTTCTTGAATAAATATCACCTCATATGACGGCAACAATAATTTCTTACACCCCAAACCCATTATATATATTAATTGCACTATTCACATTTTGATATGTCCCACCATTTTGCTCACCACCATCGAGCATTTATTTCAAGTTAAACCTCACTTTCTTATTCGTTTGATTTGAACTCGCTTAGCAAAACTGTGATATTTTTGATTAAGTCATTTGAATAGGATTGTTTGGTATAAGCTTGGAGGAAGACGCTCTCATGCATTATTGCATGTGCATGTAGTTGCATTAGGATTTCATGTTATTCATTTCATCATTTTTCATTCACCTCCCTCATATTTATCGTTGTTCCTCATAATTATCTTTTATGATCACATTGAGGACAATGTGAAGTTTAAGCTTGGGGAGTGCATTTCTATGCCATCTAGTTGCATATTTACTTCATTTTAGGATTTTTTTTAGGATTTTTCAAAATTTTTGCAACATCTTTTTGATTTTCCCATCTTATTTTCCTTTTATGTGTGTTCATGAATCATATTGTGTGTTTGTTTTTCTTTTCTTTCCTCTCTTTTATTTTTATTTCTTTAGTTTCTTTTCCTTATTTTGCTAAAAATGTTCCTTATGATGACATCACGATGCTTACTACTCTTGCCATGATATTTGGAGTATTTCATTATCCTGCTATCCATGTGCTTGCTTATATATTCTTTTGATGATTCCTCCATATGAATGCATGATATCCATTGAAGCTGAATGTATGAATTAGTGTTTGGTATGCTTTTGTTGGAAATGCACCAAGATTCACCATCAATTGTATAACGGAAGCATCTACCTTATCGTCTTATTCACCTTCTGTTGCATGCTTGATATGATTGTACTTTTTACTGTTTGACTTCACTATTTATTGAAATAATTGAGAATATCCATACTTACATATGAGTTTAGTTGATTTATTATCTTATTGAACCATTTGTGCACATCTTAGAGTGAATCGAGTGTTACATCATTTCCTTCTCCACATATATCTTTTTATTTTCTACATGTCACTTGAGTTCACCTCCTAAAGCTACTTATATCGCATCTATTTCCCAAAAATCCCTACAAAAGAAAAAGTTAGCTCTAAAAAGTTAGCCAAAAAGGAGCCAAAAAACCAAAAATATAAATCATATAGCTCCTACAAAAATCCAAAAAGAATAATGAGCAACAAAAAGTTCAAAAAGAAAAAGCAAAAAATTTCTCTATCTCATTATTGGAGCAACAAAATACTTGGAAAAACCAAGGAAAAATACCATTTTCCACTGTCATATTCTTTTAGATGCGATGCCTCAAGCTAAGCTTGGGAGGGTGAATTCACTTGACCATATGAATGAGTACGAAATTAGAGTGGAGAGATGCACGAATGTGGAAGTTTGATAATGCTGAAACTTAGCAAAATACTTTAGTTATAGAGATTTCTTATGATTTGATATAAATATGTGAATGCCATGATTTAGTCCATTTTCCATTGCATGCCTGGTGTGATTCTGATATGCTTCTGTTATAACTCTTGATTGAAAGGTACATCGCTAATGATCTGCATATTAAATTCTATGAATTGCGTGAAGTGGACATGAGTTGATCGCATGAATTTAGAGAGTCCCTTTTGTTGTTCTTAAAAGCTTGCAAGTACAAGCTTACAAGTACCATGTTTAAGTAAGATATGAAATCTTTATAACATGTGATTCGTATTTTTCGAGTTATCGTGATGTGTAGCTTATGGCTTGAGATCTAAGAGAATAATCTAGCGGCCCCTTCCACTTTGTATTCTTTTTCGTTTTCTTATTGTTACCTCCCAGTGAGCTTTGTATTCGTTTTCCTCGAGGACGAGTAAGAGGTAAGCTTGGGAAATTTTGATATGCTCCTATTTTGCATGATTTACATATTTACATGACACATTTCACCCTCCAAACCCTCATTTTATACGCTTTTACGCTATTATTTGGAACAATATGACTTTCGAAGCGTTTATGCCCATTTCAGGGATTTGGATCGATATTGGAGCAATTTATAGTCAATAAGACGATCGGCGACGTGAGAGCACCAAGAAGACTCATGATGACATGCTTGAGGTGCCAAAGAAGAAGACTAGAGGGAGAGAAAGAGAAAGGAGCAGCCAAGAATCGACCGATTCAGTTTCCAGGAGACTCGACCGAGTAGCATCAGTTGCTCGGCTGAGCTGACATGCAGATCTCGTAGTGGAAACATATATGCCTTACTCGACCAAGTAGGGCAACTACTCGACCCGAGTCGTCAATTTCAAGAGCGACTATTTTGAGCTTCTCCCCAAGGCACTATAGCTCGACCGAGCACGAAGGCTACTCGGTCGAGCAAGGCAAGCGTCCAGATTTTCAGACAGCCTCTCACTCTTTTGAGATCTTCTGTTATTCCAGTTGGCAAAGTATTTTTCTCATATTTGTTATAGATATTAGACTTCATGAAGGTTCCAACGCCACTAAGAACGCGTCAATTGGAGGTCGGATGAAATCTGGAAAATTTCTACAAGTTAACGCTAATGTGCTGAAATCTGCACTCGAACTAGCAGCAGGCTACTCGACCACCTACTCGACTGAGCAGCTACCTGCTCGACCCGAGTCAGCAGCCAGACAGAGCAGCGTTTTTGGAGGAATTTCGGCTTCACTGTTACTCGACCGAGTAGGGGGCTACTCGACCGAGCAGTCGCAGGCCCAGAACTTAAGTTACGACCAGATTTGACTTTGGGCACGAATTTCAGAGGGTTTCTTGGGTTATTTGCTAGGGTTTTGAGGGGACTATATATATGAATTGTAGCCATTATGGACCTTAGGGATTTTTAAGGAGTTTTGAGTTAGATCTTATTTTCTATCAAGTTTTGGAGACGATCTTTTGGGGAGTTAGGCTATGACATAGGCCCCTCTCTTGTATGAAGATAAGTACTTTTGTTCTTGTTAATTCTATCGTTAATTTTTATTGATTGCTTATTGAATATCACTTTGATGTATGCAATGAAGTTTTTTATCGTTCTTATATGTATTGCTATCATGCATGAGTAGTACTATATAGGGCTAAGGGATTAGCCCTATGATATTAGGATTTAGATGCAAAGTTGGGATTTTTGGGTTGCGTTGGAATAAAAGGGAAGTACTTTGGTTGATCTTGCAAAGTTTGTAGGAGAACTTGTACTGAGATCGTGCTCACGGTCGGTGGAATCAATTGGCTTAAGGAGTATCCTATAGGCTTAATTAGGGAGTTAGTGGATTCAATTGGGACACGTGACCATGCCTGGCTCGTGTCTTGATGGGATCCACCAACGAACTATATTACAAATTGACGGCTACAGCCATTGCGTCAATGAGAGACACCAAAATACATCGAAGCTCTAACCCACGAGAGTGGCATGATCTGAGATCATTCTGACCACGAGAGTGGCATGAATATTTTCAATCCTTAATGCACGTGTCATGTGCGCCTATGGGTTAATGCGATACGTTAGATTCATGGTGCTTAGAACCATGAATTCCACATCCTAGATGCGATAATCCCTATAAAGCCAATGCAACATAAGAGTCTTAACCGAGCATCGACATCTGACACCCTAGTGGTGAGTCCTAAAGCCCTAGTCTTTTATTCCTTTCTTTGTGGAGTTCCTTGTTTGCGATGTTGAGTGACACGACTTTCGCATCCATCACCATCACGACACTCCATAATCCATACCCACCAATAAATCCGCAAGTCTAACTCAACCTAGGAGTATATAGGTAGTATAGCATCGCTTCCTTGTGTTCGATACCCGCTTGCCACTATACCGTGTGCTTGTGGTTAAACGACATCGTTTCGGAGTTAATTCTGGGCCGATCAAGTTTATGGCGCTGTTGTCGGGGAGGCGTTCCGCCATATTATCTATATATCACAATTAGGTTGATTATACTGCGTTAAAAAAAGAGAGTGATTTTTTTCCATACCACCACATTATTTCTTTTTTAACTTTATCTCTCTTGTGCCACTGACATTCTTCTCCAGGTTATTTACTTTGCTTAATCAGGTACAATTGATGCAGGGATGGTGCTTCCAAAGATGATGCGACCGGGTTCTATACAATCCTTCATATATCTCCCTGCTACATTCAATCAGGCTGATGGAGAGTCTTTCAGGGAAGCCTTTTACAGATTTGACGGAATGTTAGGACTGTTCCAGACGGAGTCAGACTATGTATGGGATGTTTTAAGCTATTTCCTCTCTTCACTAGAGGATTGCTGGGACCCTCATTGGAGTTCTTGAGGAGGATGCATCTGACCACCTTCGAGGACCTGAGATATGCAGCAGCTTTAGAAAGCTTATTGGATGCAGCTCGATCTTCTGGTTCATATGACGTCGAGGCAGACGATCTAGAAGATCGTAAGCTCGTCAATTTTATTATGCATCATGTGTCTGCTACAGGTACCATTGAGGAGGATATTCACATTCTGCTTGGGGGAGGTATTATGCGCTTCGATATTGCCACTACTGACGTGACATCGGCACCTAGCACTGCAGAGCCAGCTCATGTCGCCGCTGCCTTACCTTGCTACCCACATGAGTCAGAGCAGTCTATACCATCAGTGGATATTATTGAGGAGGTCGTGCCAACAGTAGCAGAGCAGACCATCGAGGAGGACGTGACTTGGGATGATGACATCTGCACACAGATGAAGCCCGAATTTTGCCCCCTCCTTTCGAGCTATCGCAGCCATTCCCACCTTCTACAGAGGCTGAGCATCCCTCAAAGGACCACCCACCAGAGCTTACTGCTCCCACTCAAGGAGATCTCTTTACCCCCTCATTTCTTACATTTGATTCCCCTCCCGTGTATGATGTTTTTTATGATTCAGATTTTGATGACTCATTGCGCCTTTTGCAGGATACACATACATATGATCAAGAGGTATGATGAGACGTATACGAGGAGGAGAGCGAGGAGTCAGCACCCATGGATGCTATTGAATATGATCAGGAGGTGCGCTGGGACGAGTCTGACGATGATGCGGAGTTGTCAGATGAGACCCACAATTATATGCCAGAGTTACATGAAGAACCTGAGACAAACTACGAGGAGTTGGTTGATGTGGCGCATGAAAGTAGAGATTTATTTCCAGGGAAGTGTTGTCAACCATCTTTAATTTTAAATACTTATGTTGATGACCCTCTTTGGAATACATTTATTTTGGGGAAGAATTATCCACATCAGATTTATGCGGCTTATCTCTTGCAGGATACATGTGGAGTCCTTGGAGAGATGCTGGAAGCCGCATTGCTGGAATCTGATGGACTCGATGGACACACGCGTCTGGCGGAGCCACGGAAGGAGCAGTTGGAGCAGTTGCCTGCACCGGCAAAGATACTGGATCCGCATTTCGTTATAGGTGATATCAATCCAGTAGTGTAGTATTTTATGCTTTAAATAAACACGAATCTCTCGACAGCGAGAGGACCGTATAGATTTACTTGAATAAATATCACCTCATATGACGGCAACAATAATTTCTTACACCCCAAACCCATTATATATATTAATTGCACTCTTCACATTTTGATATGTCCCACCATTTTGCTCACCACCATCGAGCATTTATTTCAAGTTAAATCTCACTTTCTTATTCGTTTGACTTGATCTCGCTTAGTAAAGCCGTGACATTTTTGATTAAGTCATTTGAATATGATTGTTTGGTATAAGCTTGTGGGAAGGCGCTCTCATGCATCATTGCATGTGTATGTAGTTGCATTAGGATTTCATGTCATTCATTTCATCATTTTTCATTCACCCTCCATATTTATCGTTGTTCCTCATAATTACCTTTTATGATCACATTGAGTACAGTGTGAAGTTTAAGCTTGGGTGAGTGCATTTCCATTCCATCTAGTTGCACTTTTACTTCATTTAAGGATTTTTAGAATTTTTCAAAATATTTTGCCTCTTCTTTTTGATTTTCCCCTCTTATTTTCCTTTTATGTGTGTTCATGCATCATATTGTGTATCATATTATGTGCTTGTTTTTCTTTTCTTTCCTCTCTTTTATTTTTATTTCTTTATTTTCTTTTCCTCCTTTTGCTAAATATGTTCCTTATGATAACATCTCTTATTGCTTTATTTGCCATCACGATGCTTACTTCTTTTGCCATGCTATTTAGAGTATTTCAGTATCCTGCTATCCATGCGTGCTTGCTTATATATTCTTTTGATGATTCCTCCATATGAATGCATAATATTAATGGAAGCTGAATGTATTGATTAGTGTTTAGTATGCTTTTGTTGGAAATGCACCAAGATTCAAGCATCAATTGTATAACGGAAGCATCTGCCTTATTGTCTTATTCACCTTATGTTACATGTTTGATATGATTGTACTCTTTACTGCTTGACTTCACTATTTATTGAAATAATTGAGAATATCCATGCTTGCATATGAGTTTAGTTGATGTATTATCTTATTGAACCATTTGTGCACATCTTAGAGTGAACCGAGTGTTACATCATTTCCTTTTCCACATATATCTTTTTATTCTCTACATGTCACTTGAGTTCACCTCCTAAAGCTACTTATATCACACCTATTTTCCCAAAATCCCTACAAAAGAAAAGGTTAGCTCCAAAAAATTAGGAAAGCCAAAAAGGAGCCAAAAAACCAAAAGTACAAATCATATAGCACCTACAAAAATCCAAAAAGAATAATGAGAAACAAAAAGTTCAAAAAGAAAAAGAAACATATTTCTATATCTCATTATTGGAGCAACAAAATACTTGGAAAAACCATGGAAAAATCCCATTTACACTATCAAATTCCTTTAGATGCGATGCCTCAAGCTAAGCTTGGGGGGTGAATTCACTTGACCATATGAGTGAGTACGACATTAGAGTGGAGAGGTGCACGAATGGGGAAGTTTGATAATACTGAAACTTAGCAAAATACTTTAGTTATACAGATTTCTTATGATTCGATATAAATATGTGAATGCCATGATTTATTCCATTCTCCATTGCATGCTTGGTGTGATTCTGATATGCTTCTATTATAACTCTTGATTGAAAAGTACATCGCCAATGATCTGCATATTAAATTCTATGAATTGCGTGAAGTGGAGATGAATTGATCGCATGAATTTCGAGAGTCCCTTTTGTTGTTCTTAAAAGCTTGCAAGTACCATGTTTAAGTAAGTTATGAAATATTTATAGCATGTGATTCGTATTTTCCGAGTTATCGTAATGTGTAGCTTATGGCTTGAGATCTGAGTGAATAATCTAGCGGCCCCTTCCACTTCATATTCTTTTTCGTTTTCTTATTTTTACCTCCCGGTGAGCTTCGTATTCGTCTTCCTCGAGGACGAGTAAGAGGTAAGCTTGGGGGATTTTGATATGCTCATATTATGCATGATTTATCGCATAATTTCATGACACATTTCACCCTCCAAACCCCCATTTTATCCGCTTTTACGCTATAATTTAGAACAATATGAATTTCTGAGCGTTTATGCCCATTTCAGGGGTTTGGAGCGATATTGGAACAATTTGGAGTCAATAGGACGATTGGCGACGTGAGAGCACCAAGAAGACTCATGATGACATGCTTGAGGTGCCTAACTTATCAACGACAAAACTTACCTTCGATTTCTACGAAATTAGAAGGTGGGTCGTTGAGGAGCCATACATATGCATATATTCAAGTAAAGGGAAGTGCAAAAGTACGCCAAAGTTGCAAAAAGTTTTTCATTATTTTCATTACAAAAGGAAAAGGAAGACATAAAAATTGCAAGAAGGCTAAACTAAAGCCTGCCAACTGGTGGGACCGAAAGGGTGCTCTCTCTCAAGTGCAAGAGTCCGTACAAGTAGTAAAACCTGGGAGTCCAGGTGTCGAATCCACGGGAAGAAATCTGTTGCAACCACAGTTCAAATCAAATAGAAATCCTACGAAGAGAAACTAAACACTTCACAAACGATGACGGTGATGGTGATGTGAACACGTGAATAATATAAACATAGAAATACGTAAAAAAAATACCTATAAAAAGTTTGCACATGGTATGGGTTCGTTAGGATCGATAATTCGTATTAATTTGGTTGATGAATATATCACAATGAATTCTCTTTTTGAGAGCAATTCACCGGGAAAATATCCAATATAACTCAATGAATTCTCCTTTTGGGAGCAATTCATCGGAAGATGCCCTTTTGGGGGTTCAAACAAAATATTCAATAAGATCGTCGTTAAAATTCTAATACGATATGAAACTCTCTTTTGGAGAGATCAAAACTACGGTATGAAACTCCCTTTTGGGGAGATCAAATCTCACCCTTTTGGGGCGATCATCAACTAAATTAATTCTTTTGGAATCTAAAAAAGTCGATTTACGAACAACGATTACAATTTTAGCGACGTTAAACGATTTAGCACGAGGAATTTCAACCAAATAAACACGAATAATATCCCCTAACTACTCCATACCAAGCACAACAGAGATTTAGCTACACATCATGCGAAAATAAACAAGTTTCATAACAAAATACTTCAAGTTCATAGCAAAATACGCTAGAATACACCAAAATAAGGAGTTTAAGTTAAGAATTCATCACCAAATATCTCTGAAAATACATCAAAACTCTCTGGAAATTAGAAACAAGCCTCTGGAATTTTACAGAATTTTTCAGAGGGGAAATACGGCTTCTAGAGCCTCCAATACGCCCAAAATACGCCCCCAAACTGCTTGAATACGCTCAAAAAAACCCTAAATACCTTATATATAAATCATTGCGGGTTTAGAAAGCTATCGGGTTCAAAACCTGCTTCAAATTCGCACCCGAAGTCATCCCATCCGTTGATCTAAAGCGGCGCAATTCGTAGCCGTCGGATCAAGGCGGGATTAAACGTCGTAGCGCCACGTGTGCGCTAATTCTCGTGCAACGGCCCGCATCCGATATTGCCTCCGCATGCGGCTGGGGTTAAATGATGGCCGTCCGATCGACATCGAACGGCTGGATATTCTTTCGCTCGCTGCTGAATGCGGGGTTGAGCGTGTCCGTCCGATCGACATCGAACGTATGGAATTGAGCCACGTCGTCGTTGTAATCTCGCGATTTCGAATTCGAAGCGGGCGAGCTCTCCGCCGTTGGATTGTGATCGGACGATCCGATGGACGCCACGTCGTGCGAGAGAAGGCTGCCGCTTCGCTCCGATCACGGCCGTTCGATCGAAATCGAACGGTCATGATTTAATCCCGCTTTCGATTGATGATGCTGAGATCCGCTGCGCTGTAGGCCGTAGGATGAAGATCGTGCGGCTGAAATTAAGCCGCGTCGCCCTTTCGTCGTAGCCATCGGATTTGGGCGGGGGCCGCTGGATAGCTGCCACGTAATGCGCCAAGATTCGTGCGTACTTATTTATTTTCCAATAAATGTTATTCTGCATTCAAAAATACACAGTAATTAGCACAGATCTCAGAAAAATACAAATAAATAGTCGTTGGAATCGTGAGATCGAGACGGTGCTGGGAAAAATATAAAAAGTGCAGAAATACTTCATTATTTGCTGTTTTGTGCTCAAATAGTGTGTTTTCTCTAATAAATAAATGTGTAGAAAATACGTATGAATTAGAGATAAATTTAGCATCTCATGAGCACAAAATAGGGCTAAATGGGGGGTTAAATATGTAATATTGAACCCGAATCACACCCCCCAACTAGCGATTTGCTAGTCTCTAGCAAAAAGAGCGATGAATACAGATGATCAATAAAAATAATAAATTCTTTCAAATTGCTCATGGCATGGCTCAATAATACGTATTCCAACATGATCTTGACCATCAATATACACATCCATGAACACAATCAATCACATGATATTTTCTCTAATTTAGTGTGAATAAATAACATGCAAGCATCGTTTTGCGCAAGCGAAAGTATAACACGTCGTTATATACTAGTTTTCTTGTTTCCAAGGAATTGGCCTATCAAAATAATCATTCAAGACATGGGTATTGAAGTTGCTTAGTATATTCACTATTTCTCTTCTTTTATTCGTTCCGCGTAACGCGCATCAAGCAACATTCGCAGAAAAAAGTATAACTTGGATCGCTCCATCAAATGAGTGAGTTTCCGGTCAATGGCTCCCAAATCAGACGATCATAAGGCATTAGGCCAAGAAGGACCCCTCGGACTGTACTACTCGAGCCAACCAAGTTATTTATTAGTGACATACTCATTCATCCATTTTTCATCATTCATTTTTCATTCTTTTCATTCAAATTTTTTTTTTCTTTTCTTTTCTTTTCTCCATCTTTTTCTTTGTAAGCAACTCAAAACCCATCAACATGAATATAAACATTAATAACAAAGGCCAAATTCCTCTTCAGCTTGAAAACTATTCTTAAAAATCGTGTATATTTAAGCTTTTTCCATCACATTAGCATGCATGAAATCGATTCAAACTATTTCGAGATATTAATCATGGAAATTGAAAATTTTCATGAATAGCATATTAACGGCAATTCCATGAAGGAAAAATAATTAATCAAGCCATAAACAATTTTTAGAACTCAATTAACGTATAATCATCCGCATTTGAGGCATATGAATGAGTTTTAAAATGATGAGATTTGGTGATTTATTCTTCTCAAGAAAGAGAAAAAAAAAAATCCTAAGGTCTCATACACACCCCCCAACTAAAGATGGACATTGTCCTCAATGTCGGAAGAGGTACGAGTTTATTCAAGCAAACAACCTAGAAAGCATATAAAAACTACACTACTGGAAAGAACACACCGTGATCAAATGGCGGATCCTGAATCTTTGATGGTGGAGGAAGTTGTTCAATTTGCTCCTTGCGCTCCTCGGCGATTATTCTTCCTCCAAAAACTAATTTGGACCCCAGCAACGTAACTCCAAGCATCTCTATAAGCTGTCTGCCAATGTCCTGCGAGAGATGAGTTATGTCAGTCCAAATTATTTTAAAAGTCTTCGAGATAAAATTATTCCAAATGTAGTCATCAAAATAAGTGAAAGAAATTAAAATAAGTTGACGACTACTCCCTGAAAGATTTGCACTATTCTCTGTACGATGCTCGTTCATTGTGGAGAGGGATAAATGATTTTGGGACAAAACTGGAAGAGGGAATGGTTCTGACTCCATGGCGATAGTCTCAAAACCCTTGTCCCTAGCTGTCTCCTCCTCTCGTTCATCCAAAATTGCTAGCTCGTCCTCTCTTTTGCACACATTTTCTGCCATGTAGATATTATTTTTCGTGTCATCAACGTGACATGGCTTGCTCGATTTTCCTGCAATAGAAGATAAACTCGTATTAGATTCTTTAAATTGAGTTTCAAAAGCATTACCTTCTTCTACGCAAGTGGCAATCAAATTAAGATCTTCAATAGATTTTTGAATCTGCCGGCTCCGAGCAAGGAAATTCTCTTGGAATTGATGGGATGTGGCCTCCTGTGTCTGAATAATCAGGTAAGCATCCTCCCTCAAGGATTGCAAAGGTACGTCTACGCTTTGCTCTTCTTGATCAAGGCACGAAGGCTCCGTTGAATCGCTCTCTGAAGTCGCTTCCACGGTTTCTTCGTTTTCTTGCAGAGACTCCATGTACTGCCACGCCACTGTCGGCGTCATGCTTCCCAATAATTCCTGCAGCTGAGGTTGTAGTCCTTCTAGGAAGAACTCCATAAGCTCTTCATTTGTGAAACCATGCTGCGGATAGCTCGATACGATATTTGTGAACCTTCTCCAGGCCTGAAAGGAAGTTTCACAGTCAGTTTGATTAAAATTAACAATTTTGAGCTTTTCCATTCTATGTTTGTGTGCATTAGCATATCGTGCATCGTAAAGATTGTTCGTGCAGTAGAAGTTCATATATTCCATTTTGAAATAAAATAAAATAAAATAATAAAAAAAAGTTTATGTACAGTAAAGTGGAAAGATCTCACCGAAGGTCCTCTAAATGAAATAAACCGTAGTCACAAACCATTCGTCCCCGGCAACGGCGCCAAAAACTTGGTGGGACCGAAAGGGTGCTCTCTCTCAAGTGCAAGAGTCCGTACAAGTAGTAAAACCTGGGAGTCCAGGTGTCGAATCCACGGGAAGAAATCTGTTGCAACCACAGTTCAAATCAAATAGAAATCCTACGAAGAGAAACTAAACACTTCACAAACGATGACGGTGATGGTGATGTGAACACGTGAATAATATAAACATAGAAATACGTAAAAAAAATACCTATAAAAAGTTTGCACATGGTATGGGTTCGTTAGGATCGATAATTCGTATTAATTTGGTTGATGAATATATCACAATGAATTCTCTTTTTGAGAGCAATTCACCGGGAAAATATCCAATATAACTCAATGAATTCTCCTTTTGGGAGCAATTCATCGGAAGATGCCCTTTTGGGGGTTCAAACAAAATATTCAATAAGATCGTCGTTAAAATTCTAATACGATATGAAACTCTCTTTTGGAGAGATCAAAACTACGGTATGAAACTCCCTTTTGGGGAGATCAAATCTCACCCTTTTGGGGCGATCATCAACTAAATTAATTCTTTTGGAATCTAAAAAAGTCGATTTACGAACAACGATTACAATTTTAGCGACGTTAAACGATTTAGCACGAGGAATTTCAACCAAATAAACACGAATAATATCCCCTAACTACTCCATACCAAGCACAACAGAGATTTAGCTACACATCATGCGAAAATAAACAAGTTTCATAACAAAATACTTCAAGTTCATAGCAAAATACGCTAGAATACACCAAAATAAGGAGTTTAAGTTAAGAATTCATCACCAAATATCTCTGAAAATACATCAAAACTCTCTGGAAATTAGAAACAAGCCTCTGGAATTTTACAGAATTTTTCAGAGGGGAAATACGGCTTCTAGAGCCTCCAATACGCCCAAAATACGCCCCCAAACTGCTTGAATACGCTCAAAAAAACCCTAAATACCTTATATATAAATCATTGCGGGTTTAGAAAGCTATCGGGTTCAAAACCTGCTTCAAATTCGCACCCGAAGTCATCCCATCCGTTGATCTAAAGCGGCGCAATTCGTAGCCGTCGGATCAAGGCGGGATTAAACGTCGTAGCGCCACGTGTGCGCTAATTCTCGTGCAACGGCCCGCATCCGATATTGCCTCCGCATGCGGCTGGGGTTAAATGATGGCCGTCCGATCGACATCGAACGGCTGGATATTCTTTCGCTCGCTGCTGAATGCGGGGTTGAGCGTGTCCGTCCGATCGACATCGAACGTATGGAATTGAGCCACGTCGTCGTTGTAATCTCGCGATTTCGAATTCGAAGCGGGCGAGCTCTCCGCCGTTGGATTGTGATCGGACGATCCGATGGACGCCACGTCGTGCGAGAGAAGGCTGCCGCTTCGCTCCGATCACGGCCGTTCGATCGAAATCGAACGGTCATGATTTAATCCCGCTTTCGATTGATGATGCTGAGATCCGCTGCGCTGTAGGCCGTAGGATGAAGATCGTGCGGCTGAAATTAAGCCGCGTCGCCCTTTCGTCGTAGCCATCGGATTTGGGCGGGGGCCGCTGGATAGCTGCCACGTAATGCGCCAAGATTCGTGCGTACTTATTTATTTTCCAATAAATGTTATTCTGCATTCAAAAATACACAGTAATTAGCACAGATCTCAGAAAAATACAAATAAATAGTCGTTGGAATCGTGAGATCGAGACGGTGCTGGGAAAAATATAAAAAGTGCAGAAATACTTCATTATTTGCTGTTTTGTGCTCAAATAGTGTGTTTTCTCTAATAAATAAATGTGTAGAAAATACGTATGAATTAGAGATAAATTTAGCATCTCATGAGCACAAAATAGGGCTAAATGGGGGGTTAAATATGTAATATTGAACCCGAATCACCAACCTAAAAGGGAGGAGGAACGCCTCCGGGTGCAAAGACATTTGAGAAAAGCTTACATCGCCTTTGTAAACCTTGCTGTGAGCTCCACCTTCTCCCTCACGGCGGCCTCCTTGAGCTCGACGACTTTGGCCTGAAACTCAATGGCCTCCGCCTTGCAAGCCTCCGCCCATCTCCCGGAGTCGAAAGCTTTGACTCGGAGCTCGATCGTTTCCTTCTTAAAAGCGTCAAGCTCCGTCTCGAGCTGAGCCTTCTCCACTCTCCACTGGAGCTCGGCAGACTTGCAGAGGTCCGACATGGATGAGAGACTATTCTTAGCCTCCACAGCAGCCCACTTGGCCTCTGCCTTAGCTGCAAGGGCTCTCTCAAGGTCCTCCTCTGCCTTCCTCGTCCGAGCCTCAAGCTCAAACGCCTTGCGCTCTGTGTCTGTCACCCGCTGACCTCCTTCGATCAAGTCGACGGCTTGATGGCACAACACGACGCCGAGAACGGACATCTACAAAAAAGGTTAGTCAGGGAAGGCTAACTCGGGCATCAATAGACATGAGGCAGACGCCGCACCTGGTATCCGCTCCCCACAAAGAAGTTGGTCACCCTTTCGAGGTCCAACCTTTGAAGAAGCTATAGGTCCCTAGGGAGAATCGAGTTCTCCACCAATCGAGCAGTCGTCCCAATGTGCAACAGAGCCGACTCCTCCCTCCAAACGACAAAGAGAGGTTGGTAAGGATTACCCCGTATAGGCACAGAGGAACGAGACGAAAGTTGATTGAGCAGTAGAGCTCGATCAAACTCCTCAGGAATCGGGCTGACCAAAGGAACGGGCGACACGATACTGCCCCAAGGCCACTGGTTTAGAAGAGGCATCACGGGAGCCTGAGATGCCGAGAAAGTCTCGATCGCCCCCTGAGACTCGAGAGGGGCGACCTCTGATTGAACCGGAGGACGCACACGGAGCACACTTTCCACTCCCAAGCGTAGGAGCGTCAATGCAATAAATTTATAACTGGTGAGTACCGGGTCGGATCACATGGACAAGTCGTTCTACATTCGCAAGTTTGAACGATAAAGAAAAATAAAGCGTGATACAACAATCTCAACTAACGGTGGATGAGTGAGAAAACGTGTGGTGAATCTTCAATCCTATCCTAAGCGGGTAGGGTTAGAGAACCAAATGTGGATTTATGATATCAAGGCGAGGAGCATGGGTTGTAGGTTCATTAATTTTTGGTGTTAATTAAGCTCAAATTACCCAAATATAACTCAATTGATCATCCAGCTAAGGAAACTCAATCGGAAAATTTAACATTCAAGAACACAATAATTAGTAATAGGGATGGATGTATCATCATAGCACTAATCAAATCTAAACATGGTCTCTTCTCAAAGAGTGCCCACTTGGGTCTTAACCAATTAAAATGTGCCGTAATAATCATCCAACATTAACATGAAAGTAGGCAAGAGTGATTAGAACTAAAATTAACAACCCATCATAATGAATCGCAACCCGCACCAATCACTACTCAATCATACTAAACAAGATGAAATTCATAGACAAATTTAACCCAAGTTCAATACAAAAGAGAAATGCAAAATACAAATGAGAAAGGAGGGATTTCACCCAAGATCTCCCTAAGATGAAGCCTCCCATCCACCAATTTGCCCCTCCTCCAAGCTTTTCCCATCCCCCATGGCCTCCAAACCCTAGAAAAAAAGAAAGAGGAAGAAGAAAAAATGGGGTTTGGAAGAGAATGGGGCTGAAAAACAGCCCCCAAATCGTGTTAAAACGCAACCCCCAGCAGTTTCGGGTCGAATGGGACAAAACTGGGTCGAAAACTCCAAAACCCGCAAAGAAATCAAGCCAAAAACCCCCCCCAGGCCTTGCGGGTGGGGCGCACGCGGCGCCCGACCCGCGGGCGCTTGATGCGCCCGCATCTGGGCGGGGGCACGCGCGGGGCGCGTGCCCCACCTGCTGCTGCGGGCCGGCCCAAGCACTCGCCTGATGTTGTTATATTTTTTTAAACAAAACGTGCAGCGGCTAAGTGGGCCGGCCAGGCGGGCCGGCCCACATTACTGATTTTTTTGATTTTTTTCTTTTTAAAAATTCCAGAATAGCTTCCTTAGGCTAAAAAAATCCAGGAAAATAGCTCCAAGCTCCAAAAAAATCTGGAAAAAATTCTAGAAATTCCAGAAAAATCCCAGGAGTACCTGAAATATAAGAGGAGCTATGATTAGTTCATAAAAATTGCATTTCATGTATAAAAGGAGATTAGGCTTTAATATTACACAATATCGCAAAAACGCACGAATCAAAGCCAATATTAACATGATATACACATAAAATGCCCAGAAATGGGGCGGGGGATATGCAATTTATATCCCGAATCACACCCCAAACTAGCTATTTTCTAGTCCCTAGCAAAATATGCGATAAATTCGGATTAAAATGAAAACATGCACCAACTTTAAGATATCCTCATGGCATAATCCAAAAGTTATTTCCAATTGATTTCAAAGCCAATATACCCAATGTATGAAAGTAAACAACAAATGACATTCTCCTCAATCCAATTCAAAGAAAAGTGAAGTAATAAGCACCGTATCGCATTCTTTGGGATATATCACAAATGACAAAGTTTCTAACTTTCATGGAAATGGCCAAAACAAAAGAAATTCTTCTAAGTGGTGGGAGATGAGATTACATCACTCATGTTGCCTATTCTTTCATTTATTCATTCATTTTTCTTTTCTTTTCTTTTTCCTTCTTTTTTTGTTTTCTTTTTTTTGGATGTTTATGTTTTGCATTCACGCGATAACGCTATGAAATGCAAACACCGCCCCCATTTGCATACACGCGATAACGCTATATAGGCAAAGGGATGGAATGATCCCCTAATCTCATCTTTGACGTCCTCCCCAATGTTTTGTGGGGGCACCGGCTACTCGATTTGATTAGAAAAACCATTCACTTATATTAACTCTCTTTCTCATTCCAAACATGAATTATCAACTCATCCATCCACTCCTTAAGAGGAAAACAAAACATGCACCATATGACCACACCCAACCAATTAAAAACTAAGCCATTCATCCCAAATCATGCAATCACTTACACCAAACTATTCCCAAATTATTTCAAAGAGATATCACGACGTATAAAATAGCTTCATACATGGCATATTAGCATTTGACTCCAAAATGGAAAATAAATTAAAACGTGCCAATCAAACACCGAAGAAGTTGATACCAAAATAATAATCCGAAAAAATTGCATGGCATTAAGCATGTAGGGACTACGCATAAAGCTAGAGCGGCATAGGGACAATGAGGACAAATATGATATGCAATAAAGAGTAATGGGTGATGGCGAAATGGAGGTATCTTAAAAACAATTACGCTAACATCAAAATCAGAACAATCCTAAAGATTCTAACATTCTCTCTCCAACTTAAAATAAACATTGTCCTCAATGTTGGGAGAGTATTAGATTTCGGTAAAAGATCCTAGAAAAGAAAAGAAAAGCATACGAAAGCACTAAAATAAAACATTTATTTATTTACACTATTGGAAAGAACACACCGTGGTAAAAGGCGGATCTCGAATGTATAACGGTGGTGGCAACTGCTCAAATCATATCCTTACGCTCCTCCGCGAGCGTCGCCACGTCCAATGCACTACCTCCATTACGGGCATTAGTGGCAAGCGACACAACCCCGAGCATCTTCTTATGATGGGTTCCTGCCAAATAGGGGAGATAGGTCGTGTCAAAAATAATTGGGCGAGAGCGCCCGTCCAAGTGAAAAGCTTGCCAAAATGGGTCTCGAAATGAATAAATAAATTTACGATCAAATGACGACAATCCGAATCATTATGATATGGAAGTAAAGAATTTGATTCGGAGGTGGTGGGAAAAGAAAGATGGGAACTTCCCTGAGATGTGATGCTAGGCTCGGGATGATGCATGCCCTCAAGAGGAGGTGGAAGTGGCTGCAGAGAGAAAACTGGAGTAGGAGGGAGCTCGGGCTCAATATATACCATGTCGCAATCCCCGTCACTATCCTCTTCCTCGACGTCAACATCAACAATCTCTGCGGCACTCCCCACAATTGGTAACTGCTTCTGACAAATCTCCTCGATGACTGGCAAGTGCGCATCCTGAGGCGAGGAAAGTGACATCTGTGACAGGACTGGAGGTAGACTTGTCTCGGCCAAATCCAAGCACGCATCATACTCGTCATCCCAGAAATAGTTCATCTCAGTCGTCCTCCCTAAGTACTCAACCGCCTCGACCTGTGAAGCTAACTCTGAAGTGGCTCAGGCTCCATGGTGTCCTCAATCTGCTCTTGGACATCATGCACATCCGCTTCATCCTCAACCTCAAAGTGAAAATGCATCGTGTCACTGTCGTGGTCGACACACACTCCATCATCCATCTCCTTTGACTCCTCAAAATATGGACATTCAGCTTCCTCTACTTAGCTCCAATGCGCCCCATCATCATGTTCTGCTTGTTCTTCCGTAGGACCGTAATGGAATGAGCCCTCAGCTGGCTCCTCAGGCTGGTCATGGACCTGCTGGACTATCTCCTCATACTCTACAAGGTGCCTCAGGTAACACCATGAATCCTCGGTCGAATAATCAAAGAACTCCACACCGCAGCTCATCTGCACAAAGTCACGCCTAGATGGAGATAATCTCGTATAAAAGATCTACAGGAGATGATCCTCGTGAAAGCTCTGGTGTGGGCACGCAAGCACCAAATCATTAAACCTCCGCCAAGCCTGATGATAAGCCTCCTACTCAGCTTGGATAAAGCTCGCTATATGCTGCTCCATGGCTTGCCGCCCATGTACCTGCTCCAAGAAAATAGGCAAAAACACTCGGAGAAACTTAGCCTGAAATGACAACCAAGTAAAATGTAAGTCGAGAGACAATGAATCAAACCACAATCTAGCATCATCTTGCAAAGTAGAGGGAAAAAATCTAAAGTATATGCAATCATCAAAAATTTTCCCACCAAGACATGAAAATATCCAATCTTCAAACTTTTTCAAATGTAAATGAGGGTTCTCCCACTCCGAACCATGAAAGTATGGCAGGAGTGGGATACCCTCCAAATAAATGTCGGAAAAATTTGAAGATGATGCCATTTCGATTTTTTTAAAACTTTTTTTTCAGGAAAATGAAAATAAACAACCAAAAGACTCAATAAGTGGAAAATAATTAAACTGTAAAGATACGACACTAAGAGATGAAAGTATCACACTAAAACTTTCAAAATCAATCAAAAAATGCAAATAGTAGAAACTGTTGTCCCCGGCAACGGCGCCAATTGATTGAACCGGAGGATGGCAAGGAGCATGCCTTCCACTCCCAAGCGCAGGAGCGTTAATGCAATAAATTTATAACCGGTGAGTACCGGGTCGGATCACAGGGACAAGTCATTCTACATTCGCAAGTTTGAACGATAAAGAAAAATAAAGCGTGATACAATAATCTCAACTAACGGTGGATGAGTGGGAAAATGTGTGGTGAATCAACAATCCTATCCTAAGTGGGTAGGGTTAGAGAACCAAATGGGGATTTATGATAGCAAGGCGAGGAGCATGGGTTGTAGGTTCATTAATTTTTGGTGTTAATTAAGCTCAAATTACCCACATATAACTCAATTGATCATCCGGCTAAGGAAATTCAATCAGAAAATTTAACATTCAAGAACACAATAATTAGCAATAGGGATGGATGTATCATCATAGCACTAATCAAATCTAAATATGGTCTCTTCTCAAAGAGTGCCCACTTGGGTCTTAACCAATTAAAATGTGCCCTAATAATCATCCAACATTAACATGAAAGTAGGCAAGAGTGATTAGAACTAAAATTAACAACCCATCATAATGAATCACAACCCACACCAATCACACTACTCAATCATACTAAACAAGATGAAATTCATAGACAAATTTAACCCAAGTTCAATACAAAAGAGAAATGCAAAATACAAAAGAGAAAGGATGGATTTCACCCAAGATCTCCGTAAGATGAAGCCTCCCCTCCACCAATTTGCTCCTCCTCCAAGATTTCCCCATCCCCCATGGCCTCCAAACCCTAGAAAAAAAGAAAGAGGAAGAAGAAAAAATGGGTTTTGGAAGAGAATGGGGCTGAAAAACAGCCCCCAAATCGTGTTAAAACGCAACCCCCAGCAGTTTTGGGTCGAATGGGACAAAACTGGGTCGAAAAACTCCAAAACCCGCAAAAAATCAAGCCAAAACCCCCCAGGCCTTGCGGGTCGGGCGCACGCCCGACCCGCGGGCGCCTGATGCGCCTACATCTGGGCGGGGGCACGCGCGGGGCGCGTGCCCCGCCCGTTGCAGCGGGCCGGCCAGCGGGCCGGCCCAAGCGCGTGCCTGTTGTTGTTATATATTTTTATTAAGCGAAATGCGCAACGGCTAAGTGGGCCGGCCCAAATTACTGATTTTTTATTTTTTTTTTTGATTTTTTCTTTTTAAAAATTCCAGAATAGCTTCCTTAGGCTCCAAAAAATCCCGAAAAATAGCTCCAAGCTCCAAAAAATCTGGAAAAATTCCAGAAATTCCAAAAAAATCCCAGAAGTACTTGAAAAATAAGAGGAGCTAGGATTAGTCCATAAAAAATGCATTTCATGTATAAAAAGAGAATAGGCTTTAATATTACACAATATCACAAAAACGCCCGAATCAAAGCCAATATTAACATGATATACATATAAAATGCCCAGAAATGGGGGGGATATGTAATTTATATCCCGAATCAACCCCATACCCTTCTCCATGTGCAAAGGAAGAGGATCCTCCTCATCCACTCGCCTCCTTTTCCCTGGATCCTCCTCCCCTGGGAGGGCATCTCTCGCTTTTGGCCGACAACTTCGACCGGCTCAGAGACGTCGACAGCGTCGACGTCAACCACCACCATCGGCTCTGAGACCACAACAGAGGCAAGGTGTGCAGCAGTCCGAACGTAGGCACGTGAAGAAGGCCTCGAATTCTGCCTAACTTTACCCCCTCGAAAGAAGAGCTTTGGTTGACTGGGAGGGGAGATCGAGAGCTCGACCACTCAACACGAGCGCTCGACCTTTCAGCACAAGTGCCCGACCTTTCGGTGCTCCTCTTTTTCTTTCGCTGCTCCCTCCAAACCCGATCCACTCCAGAGTCACCACTCCGGCGATTTCCGTTTGTCATATCTGCAAACAATGAGTATAATTATCGTGAGTGGTTGTAATGAAGACATAGAGTCGATATACGTTACCCGAGCTCCACAAAAGGGTCTTTAGTCGATGACCATCCAACAGAAATGGAGTCGACCTCTCTTGCCTCGGTCGACCCAAAAGGAGCTTCGCCGCCTCAACCTCGCCCGGCGACAACCTGGCTTTGACATTCTCCGATGATAACCGAGACTCCTCAGCGAGCTCAGGATTCGGAGAACTCCAACTATTGAGCAACGATATGGTACCACACTCGGCAAGGGTTGAGTATTATCCGAAAGAAGTACTTGAAGAGTCCAAGAGATGGTCGAACTCCACATAGCTCACAAAGCACTATGAAGCCTACTAAGGGTGAAAAAGCTTGGGGAGCGAGTTGACAAATGGAAAGCTTTGAAGAGCACAGAACTTCTATGATGAAGGGATGAATGGGAAATCGAAGTCCTAGGCGAAATGATTTGAGATACACTCCAATCTCATTCTTCCGAGGAAAGCAAACCCTTTCATCCAAATGGTGCACCCTAACTCTAAAGGGCGGGCAGAGACAATCTAGCCAGACCTCCGCGATCAGATCAAGAGAAAACCTAGTGTCCATCTCTAACATAACTCTGGGAACCTTCAAGCTTGGATCCCTCCGACGAATGGGAAGGGCTGGTTCGATCCGTACCCCTTTCTCCTTCCCAGGAACTTCTTCGTATTGAGGGGGTCGCAGGCGCGCCATGAGCTCCTCGTAGGAAGGATCCTTCATCTTAACTGGTGCAAACATACCTGATGGATCTAAAAGAGAGTCAAGGTCGGTCAGGAGAGAATACCTTTGGAAGAGCAAGCAATCTGCGGGGAGGCGACGCTGGAAGCAAGCTTTCGAAATAAGGAAGAATGCAAAACAGAAAGATCTCTTCTTCTTCCTCACCTTTATTTTTATATGAAGGAATTCAACCGACTGATGGTCAATGGACGACACATGTCCGAAGCCAGCCACAAGAAGCGGTGGAGATCAGTTCAAAGAAGAAAATGTTTTGGCGGCACAAATCAAATCAAATGTTTCGAAAACCGTGCGCATTTAAGGAGATTACACATCATTCGTTCTTAATCAGCACAGTTTCTGAGGCGTGAATGATGGGGCCATTGTTAGTGCGTGGGTCCGGTACCGGGTGAAATATCTGTATACCCGATCCAAATGTTGCCAACGACCCGATACCTGTCACTTAGAGCGAGGTATTGCCGAGTCAAGCGAACGGCCACTCGACCGTTAGACCCTCATTGATATTCAGGGGGGGTTAATGGGGCAGAGTAAATGGGCAGCTGTTATCTCAAATCCTGGAGGAGATCGTGCTTGAATCAATGAGGACGGTTACATACAATCAAAGGGAAACAACCTATAAATAGACGAAAGGAAAAAGGTAAAGGGGCTCCCATCTCAAGGTACGAGATCTAAGACATAGCACTCTACTTTCTCAGCGGATATTTCTTAAATTATAGAGCTTGCGACGTCTGATCTGAGACGAACCTCCGTGGGTCGATCTTAGCTGATTCAAGCTCCCTCTCATCCTTAAGTTCCCACACTAACTTAAGCATCGGAGGGGATTTGGGTCGGAACGCATATCCGACTCCCCTAACGTGTCTCTGTGGTATAGATCGATGAACCGCCATCTTCCGCAAGGGTCGTTATCGAGCTTCCCAACCTCGAACGATCGATGCATCAGATGTCCAAGGGTCGATTGAGCACAACATCATCATCTACATCCATCACTCGACCTAGGTTCTTCCAACCTAGGGTCCCGCCTCACTTGCTGACGAGGCTCCAACTCAGCCGAAGGGCCTACGTCAGCTTGACAACTGTCTTGGTTATTTTTGGCCTTAACAGGTAGTTAACCCCAGATAGTTTATTTGTAGCAGTAAAAAATCAAAAAGCAGGAAGATGATCTATAGTTAACCACTCGAGTTCAGTAATGTCATAAGCTGGGTTATGTGGAAGATATGTAAGTGCAAAATCTGTAAGCTACTTTCTATTCTTAATCATGGAACACATCATTATATAAGTTGAATTCCACCTATGTGAAACATTAAATGTAAAGGCAATATATGGTCTCTAGCTAGTATGACACAGTTGTTTGTACTGAAGTCACATAGTGCCAAAAGTATGTATATAACATGAGATTCCTAATTTTATCTAAATAAACTGAACAAGTTTTAAGTTCATCGTGAACTATTAAGTTCAAGACGTGATATGCATATCTTTGATGGAACAACACCACATCCATATCGTGTGTCAAATTTCTTTTTACACAACTAATTGCACTATTGTTATTAGATGCATATCAAAAGTTACTGAAAAAATCTTTTCTGAAATATTAAAATCATGAATTATAGATATTATTACATAAGAAATAACACCCAGAGTATGAGAATGCTCTAACATTCTAAATCCTATAATCATCTTATTAAGCATGTAAGCATGATCTACAAAATGTGATGTAATACATAAATAAGAAGCTCCCCATTTTGTGTCAAGATATCAGAAGTTAAATCTATTCCAGAATTTAAGCTAGCAAAAGTTTCAATCAATTTAGCTTTCCCAGCTTGAAAAGCTGACATAGCATCTCTTCGAAGAGTGTTTTTAGGCACTCTTCTAAAGGCAGGGTTAATGGCCACTTGATTAAACTGTTCTAATTCGGGTCTTTCCCTATAACTAAATGTCAATTCTCCGCATAAAACCAATCTTGCCATCTCTTTTCTCATAGTTTTAGCAGAATATGAGAAATTAGATAGAGAGGAAGAAAATGCAGATAAATTTAATGTTGTCTATTTAAAGTCTCTTTTTACGTGAGATGATATGTGTCTCAAGGTGTGTTGTGCCGTCAGAATGTTTGCAATTAAAATCTGTTCTACATATTTTGCAAACTGCCTGATGTCCTTTGCCAACGACAGTTTCAAACGTAAAGTTCTTCCAAACCGCGGATTTTTGTGATCTGGGCTGGGGTTGTTGTGTAGATGGAACAACATGAATAATAGGTTGTGCAGGAGTAGAAGCGTGTGCAGGAGTAGTAGGTGCAGAAGTAGTATAAGCAGGTATAGCATTCTTGTACTCATACGTTTCTGTTTGTGACATATCATTATCAAAATTTTGCCAACTTGAGTCCTAAGCCTAACAAAGTAGAAATTGTGTCAACTTGAGTCTTGGCTCTTTTAATACCTAAATGCAATGGGCCAAATTTTGATGTCGGCAAAAGAAGAGTACAAGCCCAAACTGACCCCACACACACGCACACTGATCCTGGTCAGTTTGCCTCCAAAAAATTGGATCATGATCACCGACCCTTTATCATTAAACAAATCCCGAAGTCAAACTCGAATCGGACACGCTTCTTTTTCTCAGTCAACCCCTCCCCCAATTAACCACCACACCCCCTAATCCCGCCCTAATAATTTTTTGCCCACCGTCGAGGCCCCACCGATTTTGGCGGCGAAAAATAGCACGTTTGAAATCGAGAGCCGCCTCTGTATAAATACAGCTTCGACGACCTCAGAGCCTTCCAAGTTTCAACCATCCTCAAATGTGCTTCAAGGTGGCGAGCCCACGCGATTTCGGGTCGGATCCGCAGGCCGAGGGGGAGGAAACGGGCGCAATGGGACCCGTAATCGCCGCTCCGGAGGTCTCGGTCTTGTCGAGGTACCATCAGGATCTGGAGATGTCTGCAATGGTGACGGCGCTGAGCCGGGTTCTGGCCGGTGAGCCGGACCCGACTGCGGCTGCCCCGGCGAGCTTTGCGTACTCTCCTTCGTCGTTCGTGTCGCCGCCGCCGTATTCCTCGCTTAGTAATTCGTCTTCCGGCCGGCAAAAGAGAGCGCGGGCAGACGGTGAGTTGCAAGAGCTAAAACGTACATAATGTATACACACATTAATTATTTTCATGTATCGGGTTTTTTTTTTTTTTTGATACCATGTACTGTGTGCACGTGTTATTTCTGATCACAAGTCATTGGTCGATTATATATGCAATAAAAACCGAGGACTTTGAAATAGTAGTAAAATTTCACAGGATTTTATGTTGCTTCTAAATTCAAGCTCCCCTGTTTCTAACAAAGCTTACTTCTTGGTCTGCATGCAGCGGCGACTCATAGCATTCTGCCGAGCTCTCAGGCTTCGACGCCCCCGACACCGCCGGCAACAACCCCGCAAGCAGAGATAGGGACCGCTTTCCGAAGGCGGTACCGGGGAGTCCGGCAGCGGCCGTGGGGAAAATGGGCGGCGGAGATCCGCGACCCCCACAAGGCCACCCGCGTCTGGCTCGGCACGTTCGAGACCGCAGAGGCCGCCGCCCGCGCGTACGACGAGGCCGCGCTCCGCTTTCGGGGCTGCCGGGCCAAGCTCAACTTCCCCGAAAACGTCGAGCTCCGTCAAAATCAAAATCCTTTTGATGGACTTCACGGCTCGAACTCGGCTTCAGGGGACTATTTGGAGTACTCGAGGCTGCTGCAGGGGACCGGAGAGGATCAGCGAATTCCGCCCACCAGCCTTTTGGATCAGCTGATGGCTTCTTCTTACTCGAGGGGAGGTTCGAGTTCTAGCTACATGTCGGAGCCCTCTGTTTCTTCTTCCTCGTCTTCGCCCTTGCCGTCGTCTTCGTCGTTTCCGACGTACTATTCGCCGGAGACCGGTGGGAATCAGATGGGTTATTATGGGTTAGATTTCCCGTGGATGGATTCGGCCCATTTTCCTCCCTCGTCTTCTGGTTAGGTTGGAAGGCCTTTCCTCTGTTTTGTGAGAATTTTGAACGTCGATTAATTTGTTGTGGATGAAAGCGAGCTTTCTTTTCTTTTTCTTTTTTGTATCTGTTGGAATTGAAAGAAAGTGATTGTTCATGTTGTCAACCATAATCATATAAATATTATTCATATAGTCGTTATATTGTAATGGAACTCAAGGGACACACACTAATAGTGAGTGTAATGGTGGATGTTAGTGGGTGGAGACTAAAGGTCTTCCCCATTCATAACACTCGTCCACATCTCCATCCATTCTTAGCATATGAATTCTTCAGGATCCAATACACTAATGTGGGGTGAATACTGGTGGATCCAGAGTTACCGTGTTTTGCATCGTTAAAACCGTAGCTGTGGAAAACCCAGTGGAAAAAACCAGCAGCGTAATGAAAAAGAGTACGATACACAAGTGACTCCCCCTTATTCGTACAAGCTTCAGGCTTGTAGGTCTTTCAGTTGTCGCATACCTATATCTTTTATAAGCTTTCTAAAAGTACATTTAGGCAATGCCTTAGTAAACAGATCAGCTAAATTATTACAAGACTGAATCTGACGTACTTCAATCTGCTTCTGCTCTTGTAGCTCGTGCGTCCAGAATAACTTGGGAGAGATGTGCTTCGTCCTGTCACACTTGATGTAATCAGCTTGTAGTTGAGCAATACAAGCTGCATTATCTTCAAATAAAATGGTTGGCTCAAGGTCGTCCGTCTTCAGGCTGGTCTTCACTAGAATGTGATGAATGATTGAACGAAACCAGACACATTCTCTGCTAGCTTCATGGATCGCCTGGAGCCCTGAGTGGTTGGATGAGACTGTTGTGGTGGTCCGCTTCACAGATTTCCAGGAGATGGCCGTACCACCATAGGTGAACACGAAACCAGTCTGTGATTACTCGGTATGTGGATCAGACCTGTAACATGCATCTACATACCCAATCAAAGTGGAAGATCCACCTTTCGGAAAGAATAATCACAGGTCAATCGACCCTTGGAGGTAGCGCAGAAGCTGCTGAACTCCGTTCCAGTGGCGCTTTGTGGGCGCTGAACTGTATCTGGCTAGTAGGTTGACTGCGAACGCTATGTCGGGACGTGTGCAATTTGCCCGATATAGAAGTGCTCCAATGGCACTAAGGTAAGGTACTTCAGGACCTAATGTTTCCTCCCCCTCTTACAGCGGTCGGAAAGGGTCCTTATGTACATCCAACGATCTAACGACCATATGTGTTTTTAGAGGATGGCTCTTATCCATATGGAAATTTTTGAGTAATTTTCTTGTGTATGTGGATTGGTGTAACAGGATTCCTCCGCTAATGTATTCTATTTGTAAGCCAAGACAATATTTAGTATTGCCTAGGTCTTTCATTTCAAATGTTAGTTTGAGACTTGCAGATATATCATCAATCTTTGTATGAGATTCGTGGGGTTTAAATCGTCTACATAGACGGCTATTAATACGAATCTTGTTCCCGTGGTTTTAATGAAAATACACGGGCAGACTTCATTATTGGTGAAACCTTGTTGAACAAGGAATTCACTCAGTCTGTTATACCACATTTTTATCTATTGCTTAAGACCGTATAATGATCTTTTAAGCTTAACAGAATAGACGTCCCGAGGTTTATCTTTTATTTCTGTTGGTATTTTAAAACCATCTGGAAGTTTTATATAGATATCTTTATCTATATTTCCATATAGATATGCAGTCACAACGTCTATGAGCTGCATTTCAAGGCCTTTCATTGGTGTTAAGCTTATTATAAATCGGAATGTGATCGCATCCATAACCGGGGAATTGTATCCTCATAATCTATCTCCGGTCGTTAGGAAAATCCCTGAGCTACAAGCCGTGCTTTGTAGCATACGTTCTGATTATTCTTATTTCTTTTCCTTACGAATATCCACTTATACCCACTTATTTCTTATTATGTACTATTGCATGTGTTATTTCTGATATTGTGTACTGTGTGCACATGTTATTTATGATAACAAGTCGTTAGTTGATTATATATTCATTAAAAATAGAGGACTTTGAAATAGTAGTAAAATTTCACAGGATTTTTATGTTGCCTCTAACTTCATGCTCCCCTGTTTCTAACAAAACTTACTTCTTGGTCTGCAGCGACGACTCATAGCATTCTATCGAGCTCTCAGCCTTCGACTTCCCCGACACTGTAGTCAACAACCCCACAAGCAGAGATAGGGACCGCTGTCCGAAGGCGGTACCGGGGAGTCCGGCAGCGGCCGTGGGGAAAATGGGCGGCGGAGATCCGCGACCCCCACAAGGCCACCCGCGTCTGGCTTAGCACGTTCGAGACCGCAGAGGCCGCTGTTGGAAATAATGGCTCTCAAAAGCCTTTGTTTCATTTCCACTAACTATTTAGTCCCACATTGCTTGGGCAATTTGCATTGGAGGAGTTTATTAGTGAGTTATTGACAGCCTTGAAACTCTTCTGATAAGTATTCTGTTTCTCTGCTCCTCCTCGTATAGCCACTGTATTTTACCTATTTTTCCAACAATTTGAAAGCAATTATTCCGTTATTATACTATGGCTATCATCGCAAACAAATCCATTCTTTGTGCTTATTGGATATTATTGGATTAAAACTAGGAGTACATTTTACGTTTAATCTTTGTATGATCTGCTGTGTATGTATGATGTTTTGGTCGTTTGTTTATAACCACACCTCCACATAATTAGATGGGAGATGATGATCTCCATAGATTTCTTGGATGTTGCGAGGTACTGTGATATTTTTTCAACCATTCCCTCTTTTTTTGTGATCCAATAACAAATGCTCTCCTCTGATCGAATGTAGACAATCTTCTCGCCCTTTCTTAATAACTGCTGCATTTGCATGCAAATTTGAAATTCATATATTTTCTCACGATCCTTTTCCTGTTGAAATCGGCACTGGTGTGGCCCAAACCTATATAGGGCCATTTAAGGTTTCTCTATTTATTATTTTCACAGGCCTAAAGGTGAGATTTTTATCAAAGATCTCTACATTTTTCTCTCTTTTTGATTTATGGGCAATCATTGAATCCACAGATTATGATGTGTTTGCATGTTGATTCTGGAATTGGGAATTTCGGTGCATGCTAAGTGCATATTTTAGTCACATTCTGCAGTTAATCTTATAATATGTGATTTTCTTGGTGCATGTATGTGTTCTGTATTTCAATGTGTGGCCTTTTTTTTGTTGCTGTATTGATCTCATTGGCAAATTTTCCTTGGAGAATTTTGCTGATGTTCTTGCAGGCCTAAAGTGTTCGAGTGGCGAATGAGCTTGGAGCCTGAATGGCGAAAGCTACAAAGTTTTCCATTGTCGTGGTGGTTGGCGAATCGCGTTCTATCGGATCTGTTCTCTTTGTTCTGTTTCTTGTCTTTTGCGGGAGTTTTGCTTATATTTTCACAGAGGATGCCGAGGTGGCAAGAGAAGTTGCTGACCACTCTCCTCTGTTAGAAGTTGGCGTTTGCGTTCTAAGATAAAGTTTAGGACTAATATGGTAAGAGATGAAAATCCAATCCGATTGACGTTGGCGTTTTTGTTATATATATATTTTCTGTCGATCCCCTTGCCTGCAAACAACAGAGAGAAATTAGAAAGCCAATTACATGTGGATGGATGAATTAGATAATTGAGTACAAAGCCTTTTATCTCTTGCATCCCTGTAATTTAAAAAAATATTTGGACGAGAGTGTTTCCCAATCTGAATATGCTAAATCATAGAAAGTGGATGTTCCTCATGAAATGTACTCGATCTGATATAGCCTATGCAATTAGTAGGCTAAGTCGTTATACACATAACCCTAGTAATGAACATTGGAATGCCCTTCATCGTTTGTTAAAATACCTGAAAGGAACTATTGATTGGTGTTTGCATTTTAGCAGATTTCCTGCTGTTTTAGAACGATTTGGTGGTGCAAACTGAGTTTCAGGTAATGATGAAGTTAGTTCAACTAGTGGTTTTGTTTTTACTTTGGGAGGAGGCGCTATGTTATGGAAGTCTTCCAAACAGACATGTATAGCACGATCCACCATGAAATCTGAATTCATTTCTCTTGAGTTGACATGGCAAGAAGCTGAATGGTTACAGAACTTATTAGCAGACGTGCCATTGTGGGGAGGAAATCTGTAGCAGTTTCCCTTCATTTGATTTTCAAGCAGCCATTGGAGTTGCTAAAAATAGTGTCTATAACGGGAAGAAAAGACACATATGCATCAGACACGGTGTGGTTAAACAACTTTTGAAAAATGGAGTAATTTCTTTGGAATATGTGAGGTCCAAAAGAAATCTTGCAGATCCACTAACCAAGGGGTTGCCAAGAAAAATGGTTCTTGATTCGTCGAGGGGGATGGGGCTAAAGCCCATGAGTTAAGATAATATGGTTGATACCCAGTGTGGTTTAATGAAGCCATATGATTCTTAACATACACTACATTTCCATCCCTATGACAGGTGGTAGTGTTTTTAAATCCATAGCCAAGTTTTGGTGGTGCTATTGAAAAGCACTTGATGGATTCACTTTGAGATAAGTCCATAACCAGTTTTAGTGGTGCTATAGAGAAGCACTTGATGGACTCATTATCTGTTGAGAGATTGAGCAATATGTTCTTAATGGTTTCATCCTTTATGATGGTGCTATAGAGAAGCACTTGATGGACCACCTAAGTGAGTGTGAAGGTTTGGCCGCCTTCTATGAAAGACAAGGGCAGTCTTTCTAGAGCACTCATGAGACCCAAGGTGTGGGCATAGACTTAAAGCGCTTGATTTGTATCGCGGAGTTTGCACATACTCACGGTTTAATACGTATTGTGGGGGTCTCAACCGAACTCTAATGAGTTCAAGAGAAACTCACTCATTTGGAAGTAAGTTGTTGCCTCACTTCACTATGTATCAATTCAATCGAAAGACATTGATGCTTAAGTATATATCCTTCTTTTACCCAGGAGTTCTTCGTTTCTTTTTCCGAGCCATTAGTGGGGGACTGTTGGAAATAATGACTCTCAAAAGCCTTTGTTTCATTCCCACTAACTCTTTAGTCCCACATTGCTTGGGCAATTTGCCTTGGAGGAGTTTATTAGTGAGTTATTGAGACTTGGGAGTGTGCCCCAAGGGGTATGACTCTTTTGTGAAGGGGACATGACTAATATGAGTATGGGTCCACCACACACGCGCCGCTGCCACCGGCCGGCTGTGGCGCGGCGTGGCGCGCGCGACTTTCCTTTTTTGGACGCCATGACTTTTCTTTTCTGGACCTAGCACATTGATGTCTCATTCTAAATATTGGAAACGGCTAATTGATTGCAGCATTCAAACCCTCTCATTAAAACGCGATTAAAGCCTCGCTTTAATACGCAGCATTCAATGCCTATTTTAATACTCGTTTATTATTTGGCCGTTTAAATTCATAACAGCTATTTTTTGAACCATATTTATATACCTCTTCATTCCTCAAGAATATACGCGGAAAAATTGCTTCCTCTAAAAAGTTCTTATTTGCTTCATCATGTTCTCATGTGTAGCTGTATTGTGCAAACTCCAAAGTGTCTGGCCGCGAGTGGACGCGTCCAGATGCTGCTGTGTTAATCTTGGGGAGCAACCGGCGATATCGATTACCACCACGGTCGAGCCGTAATTGCTTTCATGTCAGTGGTTCCCCCACGACACAGCCTTAAAACTCTTCTGATAAGTATTCTGTTTCTCCGCTCCTCTTCGTATAGCCACTGTATTCTGCCTATTTTTCCAACAGCCGTCGCATGTGCGTACGATGAGGCCGCGCTCCGCTTTCGGTGCTGCCGGGCCAAGCTCAACTTCCCTGAAAACGTCCAGCTACGTCAAAATCAAAATCCTTTTGATGAACTTCACAGCTCGAACTCGGCTTCAGGAGACTATTTGGAGTACTCGAGGCTGCTGCAGGGGACGGGAGAGGATCAGCGAGTTCAGCCCACAAGCCTTTTGGATCAGCTGATGGCTTCTTCTTACTCGAGGGGAGGTTCGAGTTCTAGCTACATGTCGGAGCCCTCTGTTTCTTCTTCCTCGTCTTCGCCCTCGCCGTCGTCTTCGTCGTTTCCAACGTACTATTCGTCGGAGGGCGGTGGGAATCAGATGGGTTATTATGGGTTGGATTTCCCGTGGATGGATTCGGCCCATTTTCCTCCCTCGTCTTCTAGTTAGGGTTGGAAGGCCTTTCTGTTGTGTATTGATTCCCCGGATTTGGTTTTGGATGATGAGCAAACATAAATAATGTATACTAACTTATTTGTGAGCGCAGTTATGGAGATCGTCACCAAAAGAATACGAACATCAAAAGTGACGCCTCAAGACTTCTCAATACGCGTGATCGTGTGCCTGGAGCTTCGTTGAAGCTCAAGGAGTTTTATTGAAGTCGAGAATGAAGATTGAAGCTTTGAAGACGGCTCGTAAGGTTTAATTTATAGTCTTCTAACTTCATAGATTAGAATGTTAAGCCTTGAGTAGGACTTACACTATATACTTCATTTCGCTCATATCTTAGAGCTAGGATATTCATAGAAGCCATTAGAAACTTTCCTGAAGCCTATCGCTTCTTCCCTCGGCTTCGAGTGCATGTTAGTTGGTTCAAGAAGAGTCACCAACCGACTAGATGACGATCTAGTCGGTCAGCAACTCTACATGAACCGACTAGATGCCTTGCTATATTCAGCTCATTCCAGGTTGTTCAATTAGTCGGTCAAAGAAGAGTCACCGACCGACTAGATGACGATCTAGTCGGTTAGGAATCCTTCTTGGACCGACTAGTTGAGCTTGCCTCTGTACAGCCTGAGTTACTGTTTCGAGTTAGTCGGTCAAAGAACGTTTGTCGACCGACTAGTTGAGAAACTAGTCGGTCAGCATTTGTTCTTAAACCGACTAATTCATCTTGAAGTCAACCTACTCTATTTCGACTGTTAGTCGGTCAAAGATCATTCACCGGTCGACTAGTTGTGGAACTAGTCGGTCGGCAAGTCTTCTTAGACCGACTAGTTGTCATCTCCTGTACTTTGACCTTTTGGCTGTTCAACCGTTAGTCGGTCTACGTTGTATAACCGACCGACTAGTTGATGAACTAGTCGGTCAGTGATCCTTCTTTGACCGACTAGTCTGGTTTCAGAATAGAGCCGTTGGGATCTTTTCCAACACGATTTTCCTTGCCTCTATAAATACAAACCTGATTCGTTTGAGGCAAGGGGGAAGGTCCATTTTACAAGCAATTTCAGACCTAAGAGAAGAGATCTCCCAAGCTAATTCAAAGCTCTCTCTCCCTCACAAGAATCTCTCCCTTCACTCTTTGAGCCATCTTCCTCAAGAGAGATTCTCTCCATTGTGAGCTTCTCAAGCCAAGAGCTTGATCCTAGTCACCATACTCCACCCTAGGCTTCCATTGCTGGTCATCTTCTTGAAGCTAGGGTTTGGTGCCATCCTCTTCCTCAAAATCCATCATTGCCCTAATTTGGTAAGTATACTCAAGGCATAGGATTTTGTAAGGTAAGAGTTTATTTCATTTCAATCGTATTTGAATTGTGTCTCTCGGTTGTGAGAGAGGTTTTGATCCCGGTTTGTGGGAGTCACATGTCTTTTGTATGATTTGACTTGTGAAGGTTGTTCACAAGTATTGGATGATGGAAATCTTGAGTTAGGGTTGCTAACTCAAGTATCCGGAGGGGATCCGGGTGGTTGGGACGTAGGATCACCGGGAACAAGTCGGCGCGACTTGGGTGGATCTGAACCCAGTTTATTGTTTGTATGCTTATGTATTAATTGTTATTGAGTAGTTGTTCAAGGAAACAAATTCATTTCTTTTGGTGATATACCCCCAATAAGCGTCGTAGGAGTAAAGATCGTGGTGTCCATCCTTGGTTCGGACTCATTAACGCTCTTGGCTATTATGACGTATGTAGATCAAATGACTACACCTAGACAGGCAAAGAGGAGTCGTTCAGATCCATCTGCACATGGCAATAGTGCTCCCAACCTCCACCCATATACTTCAAATCCCGTGACCAGGCTCTCTGCATCACATACGACTGGGCAAGAAGGAAGAAGAACCAGCAACGTTTCCTTTCACTTGTACAAATATATATACAAATCATTATGGATAGATTAGTAATTTACATGATGATATGCATCTAGGATTAATAGGAGATTTGGTGAAAGTAATTAGTTGAGTATAACAACCATATTTTGGATTGGTGGAGCTAATTGGTTAAGTATAACATCCAGATTGGAAGTACGATTTAGTTGTTGCCAAATATGGAGGAGATTTGATATGCTTTCCTTATACCGCAAATTGATCGGTAGAGATGACAAACGGTTTGATTTGCAAATACTTAAAAAGCTCTATTGTTAAGCTTTTCGTGAAGATGTCATCGGGATTGTCCTTGGAAGAAAAATGTGGAACACGAAATGTTGCTCGCCGTAACTTGTTATCGAATAAAGTGATAATCCACCGCGAAGTGTTTTTGTCCTTGAATGAAATACCAGATTAGAGGATATGAAAATTGCAGACTTATTGTCACGCCATATGAGAGGTTTACTCTAAAGAGGAACTTGCTGATCCGCCAGAAGAAGACGAAGCCGTATGATTTCTTTGGCGGGGAGAGAAATGGACAGGTATTCAGATTCTGTAGAACTATGAGTAATGGATGGTTGCTTTTTCGCACTCCAAGTTAGAGGATTGTTGCCGAGAAACACACAAATGCCATTAATAGACCTATGATCCACAGGATCCGTCGCTCAGTCGGTTTCAGAAAATGCGACGAGGGCAAGAAAAACTATGCCAGAGAAGAATAACATGTGTCGGTGTGGCTTTAAGATAATGAAGAATTCGTTTGGCAGTAGTAAGATAGGATTTTCATGTAGCATGAAGGATGTAGCATACCTAAGTTACTGCAAAGTCAATGTCAGTTCTGGTTAAAAGTGAGATACAGAAGCGCTCCAACAAGACTGCAGTAGTAGAAACCATCAGGCAGTGGTAGATCTGAGCCACTAAATTGCTTTTTAGAAGAAATAGTCGCATTCTGGAGTAATTCTTTCGTGTATTTGTTTCGTGTATTTGCTTTGATGCATGAAACAGCCTTGCGGACCCCATTTAATTTCCAGTCCCAAAAAATAAGAGAAATTGTCAAGGTTTTTCAGAGAAAACTCGCATGTCATCTAGTCAATAAATTGATGACAAATAGTGAAGAAGATCCAGTTATCATCAGTATGTCGTCTACATAAAGAAGAATCAATGTTTCTATGTCGTCTACATAAAGAAGAATCAATGTTTCTGTTTGCTCGCTCGCCTGAATTTCTGATAAACATGGACGAGTCCGCCTGACTCGGAAAAAAAACCCTAATGATGTCCTCCACTTTGCAATTGTGTCTGCTACTCCTTGAAACCCTATAACCTGTGTCCTTTCTAGTGCCAACATTACTGGTGTTACCCCATTGGCATACCTTTTCTACTATTGTTGTGCAAACAACTTCTTCAATATAGAAATTAGCTAGCTTGTTTCTCTCAACCATAAGTTGAGCAGTCATGAACTAACAAATTCCTCTCTTTTCCCGTTTCCTAGTCTCCAGCATCAGCCATTATCTTCTGCACATGCACAACTATGAAGGAAAATGATAGTTGAAACATGGATTTTAGCAACTCTTATTTGCCTAACGCAGCAACACAACATGGAAATTATGGAAATTATGGGGTAAATACTGGTTTTCATATCCAGAATAAGCAAATCAGATCGATTGAAATGCTAAAACAAATAAGGTTTTTAAAAAAACTTGTCAAAAATTGCATGCTACAGGAATTGGATAGTGATAAGAATCGGTGCACTTCACCTTAATAAACATCGGTTGAGATACAACGAGGTGAATCTACAAGAGAGAACAGAAACTTCATATCCCTGTTGTAAAAATGAAACGCCATTTTCCCCACGTGTATGTAAAAGCCTCAACAAGTCTCGACAAGAGTTTGTCGAAGTGAATCAGATTGTATCTCAAAGGGATGCCATGTGCAATGACTCGAATCACTCACTCCGCGGATTGTAGCTTCCAGGCACATTACAAGCCAGCATCCGACGACATGCAGGGCGAGAAGATAAATGATCACCTGCACCAGTGTGAAAATCCGAACTATGCTGGCACTCAATCGGAGAGATGATTGGTGGGTACGAAACAGAACCCAATCAGACGACGACAAGCAGCAAAGGCTCACTTGCTCACCAGGCTATGCTGTGGAACGACGCTGGCCCTCACAGCCGGGGCAATTGTGCAAGCTCTCATGGATGTAGATATCACATTCAAGGCAGAAGTGTTGTTTGCATTTGGGGCACGATACATGGAGGCTGGCCTTGCTTCCTGCAACAAGTTCAGGCATCAGAGGCAAAGCAGTAGAAATAAGTCTGTTCTCAATCAGCCATTTAAACAAACAGCGATTGTAAACCAGAAAAGACAAGGATTGTTTCTAGATAATTGATTATAAACCTAGCAAGCCGCTGCTATAGTAGCAATTAACAAGATTTGGCCATGTTTGCACCTACATCATTGATCTACTGCTGATCAGCTTTAAATCGAACATGATCCACAAAGAAATGCAAGAAACTGTTTTTCATGTTCCGTCCTCGTATAAATCAAATTCTCTTTTGGATCTGTGATAATATTTTCGGTGTCTTTGAGAGACATGTTTTAACATAACAACCTTAATGGATAGAACTCGGAATAATGCAGAAAACAACAACATTATTTTGCAAACAATTGCTCCTGGATGTGCATATTACATGGAAAAACAGCAGTTATATGGCAACAAATGTGGAATTAACAGATCTCCAACTGCTCGGTTACCAACATGCCAATTCTCTCCCCCACCTCTCCTTATCACCCTTCGCCTGTGATTTGACGGCTATTTCTGCTTAAAATAACCAATGTTCTCTGGTAAGTCTCCCTAGTACTATTCACTTCTCTTTGAAATACAATAGATTGTGCACTAGGGTTTTTCTTTCCTTTAGATGACAAACTCCATGTAACTCTTGTAAAGTACAATCTTTAGTTCCTCAAATCATGACCTTCAATTTCATGTCTCCATGACCAACCGCCCTTTGGCAATGTCCTCAAGAGAACTAAGAAGAAGTCCATCAAGTGTCTCCCTTAAAAGTTAATGAAGTTCGATTCTGGCTTCTGTTTCTAACCATATATTTTCATCATGGTCCAAAACCTCACGAATGATCATATCGTCATTTTCCAGATGGGAAGCATCCATCGTGGAGTTATAAACACTAGGGATCTAGTTATTTCCGACTGATTATTTTGAGCTCAACATGATAGATTGACTGCTTGAAAGCTGGTGTCTAAAAGTTAGGATCTGATTTGCATGATGAATTAGCTTGGCATGTGTTGAAGCAAATAAATCTATCCTAAAGTTTGCTCACTGTTTGGTGATACTAAAGCTTCTGCATAATATCTTGAGGTGTCCAAATTTCCACATGATACTTTAAAAGAATTAAATATATGCATAGCATCATCTGAAAATAGAGATCATCTTAAAAATAATGAAAAACTGAATATCATGTTCTAGGTGATTTTCTAAATGTTAGAAATTGGGCATTGAAGATATGAATCTTGATTCTAAGAACTAACGAAGGCTGAACTTATATCGTTCTCTATACATGGGATAGTAACGGTCATTTTTATCCTCTAAGACTGAGAACCAAAGTTTATTTCAATTTGGTTTGGAATTTATCTCCATGTGCACTTGTACACATGCTTTCTTACCATGTATATTGACAGCAGCACATCAACAAAGACAACATATTCAATACTAAAATGAGGTCTTGATAGCCAATTGGAACAGTAGCATGTCCATGAGGACTGGCTCTCTAGTGAAGAGGTAATATTCAGTTGTCAGAAGTCATGGTTTCAAATTCCGACACCAAGTGTCTGTTCAAGAAAAACAATAAAAAATTATAAGATTTTTTAAAAATTCGAAACATGGTACACCCAATATTATCACCCCAAGCCTCAATCAAAATGGATTCGCCTATGTAGGAAGGCTCAATGGAAGGTTTGGCAAACTTACAGAACTAGCAAACATATGGCATCAACCCTCCAGACATGTTTCAAATTCTTGTATAATGATACTTTGGGGAAATAAGGAGGTTGCCATATATGTTGCACAAACACAGCCATGGTGACAGGGATATGACACGTGGAAACATGAAAACTATAAAAAAAATACAGATGAAGGTGTGTCCTACACGTCAGGGCTTCATTGTTGAAGTGTCCATGTTTCATAGCTTACAATTATCCTAAGGGCGAGTTAACGTTTTCCAAATTCTCCTAGACAAGTAGGGGTGGGGGATCTAGACGAATGAGAAAGTATATTTGTACTTCGTAGTAGGAATTGCCTTCAACTGGTACGTAGAACAGATAAAACAAGAAGCCAAAGTGAACATAACGGCACTGTTATCCTTGCAGACATCTGTTAGGATCCAAAATAAAAAGACAATTTTTATCGAGAAATCAAAGCTAGAACAAGATAATTGAGCGCAAAAGAGGTGCACTCTCCTCCCACGACGCCGAAGAGGACGTCCGCACTCGTTTAATCTAAGACCTAACCTAAAGACGCTCAATAGAAAATATCCAATATCAAGCATCGGAATAAGTGACGGCTACCCTCCCCCTTATATAATAAGAATTAGGGCAAAGGGAGCCTTGCGGCTAGGATAGGTCGGCCAAAAGGGGGGTGTGGCCAGCCATGGGCCTGGGCCCATGGTGCGGGGATTAGACCCGCACGGGTGCGGGTCTATCGATACTCCCCCCAAAAGAGCCACCTTGTCCTCAAGGTGGTGCCTGTAAGTCGATTCCTTCGTCCTCCACGTCATCATCCTCGTCGGCTTCCGCTATCAACACTTGCAGCTTTCGATCCACACACCGGTGTCCGGGAGTGAAGCGCTCGTCGCATCTGAAACACGGCCCTTTTTGCCTCTTCTCCCTCATCTCCGCATCGGTCATCCTTCGGAATGGGCCCCCAGCTGGTGGTGTGTTATTTTGTTCTCCCGCCTTTTCAAGTCTCACCTGACCCGCCTCAGTAGTGGCCCCCGCTCCGCCTGCTCCAGTCGAGGTGACCTGCTGTAACTGTCCACTGTAGCTGTCCCCGCCTCTCCTGTCCTCAGTTCGGGAGTCCTCCACCATCTGCGCCATCTCGATGACCTTTGAAAGTCCCATGGGCTTGTAGGGTCTCACTACGGCTCGAAGGCTGGGTCGCAGTCCCTTCAAGAAAGTCCCCTCCAATGACTCGTCCGACACACCATGTACGCGCCCTGCCAACGTCTCAAATCTCTCGATATACTCCCGCACCAGCCCATTCTGCCTGAGGGCATACAGCTGCTCGTGCAGGTTCCCCAGATGGGGATCTCGAAACTTCTCCAGAATCAGATCCTTCAGCTCCTCCCAGTCGTGAATCTGCTGCATCCTCTTCTTTTACTGGTACCAACCCAAAACTCTCCCCTCCATGCAAATTGCCGCGGCCTCCAACTTTTGCGCCTCTGTCATGCGGTGTGCTGCAAAATACCTCTCTGCTGTGAATAGCCAAGCGTGCGGATCTTCTCCCGTGAACATCGGCATCTACAGCTTCCGCACCCTGACTTCTTCGCCAAAATGCCCCTGCTCGGGCCTCCCCTCCTCTCTGTGATGCGGACGGTAGTGCTGTCTCCTCTCGTCTTGAGTCTCGTACCGCCTAGGTGGCCCTCCTCCGCAGCCCCCATAGTCTCCTCGGTCTCTGTGCCCCTCGTCGCCTCCAAATCCGCCCTCTGGCCACTCCTGGTAGTCTCTGTATCTTCCCCCGGTGCCTACTGTGCGTCTCTCCTGGTGGTGGGGCGATGGCTGCCACCTCCCATCGTCAAATCGAGGGTCGGGAGGGTCCCGATAACAATTCGCAGTAGTCTCCGTGCTCCTGAAAATCCCCGGGTCCCAAATCCTCTTCGAAGTAACGTGCCGGAGCCTCTCGACGTGGCTGTCCGTCGCGAAAAGTCAGGAAATCGTCGCTTGTCGCCTCGAAAACCCCGCGCGGGGGTCTGCTCCTGTCCGCGGGGCTGTGGCCTGCCTGGGGCAGGGCCGCCGGCCCCACCTGGTAACTCTGGGGGGCCCAGCAGCCCCCCGGATGTCAGGGGGTCGCCGCCGCCTGGGGGCTTCACCGCCCCTGGGCGGTGGCCCTAGGGGCCCCAGCTGCCCCCCAAAGGTCGGGGGGGTTCGTCGGCCCCCCTGGGGCTCGCCGCCCCTGGGCGAGGGTCCTGGGGGCCCCAGCGGCCCCCCAGGGCTCGGGTGGGGGGGTTCGCCGTCCCCCCTGGGGGGTTCGCCGTCCCCTGGGCGGAGCCAGTGGAGGCCGCCCCCTGGCGGCCCTCCTAGGGGTCGGCGGGGCCCTGGGGGTGCTGCCGCGCCCCCCCTGCTTCGTGCGTCCGTCCATGGGATTGGATGTTGCCGCCGGCCCATCCTTGGGCTTCCGCCGCCTTTCGCCTCACTTCTTCTCGATAATCGACCCTCCACGGCTCCTCATCATCATCCTCGGCCAAATCCTCCACCAAAAAGTCGCTTTTCGGGTCAAAGCTCTCAAATCTCCTTCCCCTTACCTAAAAGTGGCGCCTTTTCCGCTGATTTAAGGTTTCCATCCCCTTTGTTGTTCGTCGCCAGTTGATTTAGGGTTCCCATCAATTGCGTGAATTGTTCGTCGTGCTTCGCTTGATTCGCCGCCAATTGGTTGATGAAAGCCGTCAACTTTGCCATGGATTCATCGTTTGCCGCCAACGATTTCTTGATCACGTCGATCTCGCTTGTAAATTTCGCATCCAAAGCCTCAATTTTGTCTTGCGATCTCGTCACGTGCTCTGATACCAAAATGTTAGGATCCAAAATAAAAAGACAATTTTTATAGAGAAATCAAAGCTAGAACAAGATAATTGAGCGCAAAAGAGGTGCGCTCTCCTCCCAAGACGCCGAAGAGGACGTCCGCACTCGTTTAATCTAAGACCTAACCTAAAGATGCTCAATAGAAAATATCCAATATCAAGCATTGGAATAAGTGACGGCTACCCTCCCCCTTATATAATAAGAATTAGGGCAAAGGGGGGCTTGCGGCTAGGATAGGTCGGCCAAAAGGGGGGTGCGGCCAGCCATGGGCCTGGGCCCATGGTGCGGGGATTAGACCCGCACGGGTGCGGTGATTAGACCTGCACGGGTGCGGGTCTATCAACATCATGGCAACCAAAGTCCACTAGACCGAATTAGAAACCAGAAAAGATAACACTTGTTTTGAGTATATAAATCACCTTGTGCATTCAATTCAGGATTTTACTGAAAGTTCATTTGGCTGCCATGGTGGATTGAAGTTACCCAACAATGCAAGTGCCCATATACGTGAGACTACAAACTGGTTTGTTTGGCCTCCCTCCCCCTCTAAACATCAGAGTACAAACTGGTTTGATCTACCTCCTTCCCTCCCTACGGAAAGAAGATCTGTCACAATGCAGTTGGATGGTTCTGGCATATACTTGTATGAAATGCTATGTTGATTTTTTCAAGTTCATTAACTGAACCACAAGTAAAGGATATGTCTGCAAATTGGTTGAAGCATAATTTAACTGTTACAAAGTTGTTAAATCTCCCTAGAATCAATGTAAAGTGTACAGTCAGCAAGCCATGCTCCATGAGGATGTAAGCAGGCAGCTTAACGTAATCGCATTCCTGAAGTAAGCTACCACATGTACCAATCTACCATATTCATCAAAACAGTACCAATCGTGGGCAATGTTACCCTGAGACGTTCCTATTGCATGTCTTGCAAGAGGAGATGCCTTCAAATGGGCATTCAGTTAAGTTATTCTATCAAAAATTGAAATAAACTCGACAATGAAATCCCATATTTGCATGGCACAGAAGAACTTGGCACATAACAAATATCATGCTTTATACAGTTATGAACTCAAAAAGAATCATGTATCTTCTTAAGTCTGTTTCATACGCAAGTATAAGATTTGACAGTTATTCTTCCTGAGTCAGTTTCTTACACGTGTACGGAATTTAACAGGAAATATATACCTTTTTTTATCTCAGTCCTGATTCAAAAAAGGAAAGAAAAAGAACCATGTTTTTGTAATAGAAAGATTAGAGAACATAAAATTTGTAGCTGCATGCTTACCATGGCTCACTAGGCTCTGTTGGCAACCATAACAAGTCTGCGGCAATTTATGTTGTATTCTATTTGGATGCATGGATGACACCTCATTGAATGGTGTTACAGGGAAAAGATGATGATAAGATCGAGCCAAATGTGGAGAAGAAACAAGTGTTAAGCCACAGAGTCGGCACTCCGTTGGTAGTTCACAAACTCGTGCCTTACAACGTGGGCATGTGTAACCTCCACCAACTTTTGCTTCCCTGTGACAGGAACAAATCGATATTGCACCTTCGGCTCCTCTTTGGGGGAATCCCATCTTGATCAAATTAGCAGCAGCGTATTCTGCTATTGCAGGTGGTGGTGGAGCATGCTCCAGCAACAATTCCCTAAAATGGGACTGCCAAGATAGTATAGCAACTCATTAAATTAGATTAGCAAAATATACCAGGAAAAGGAAGAGAGAGTCCAGTTGTGCTCACCTCATCTAGTGCCACAGTGTAGGAACCCCCCGTCTCTTCACACAGATGCTTGCATATGAATATTTCTGCAGATAGACCAACAACCGAGCACCTTATTTTGTCTTTCTTGCACTTTTTTATTGTCTCCATTATATTACCAGGATCACATGTATTTAAAGCAGAATACAAGATCAACACCTCTCGATGACCGTATGATGGGATGCGGCTAAGATATTCATGAACCAGTTCTAGTGCATTCTGCAAGGAAGCATCTCCTGAGCATTCAAGCTTACCCATTAAAGATTTGATTTGCGAGTCAGGACTGCCACCTAGTTCTGTTAAGCACTGAGCAACACCCTCTTTTATGGCTACCAGACCAATATGACTGAGAGGGTTTTGATCAAAGAACTCCCTAATGAATGCCTCAGCACCTTTAGCAATGACGGCCATTCGACTTGGACGATAATCTGTCTCGGAAGCTGCCTAAATCATTTGATAACCATTGCACATTAACAAAACTGAATTTTACTGATATACTATCACGAGCATCTTAGCTGCATAAATGGATAGACTAGCATACTGCTTTTGCTCTTGTGAACAATGTTTGTTTATGGACATGTTACCAACTGGGTAGGCATGCTTATAGTTTGCTTACCATATAGCAAAATTCTAAAACCTTTTTCTGAGACAAAGCCAAAGATTCACCCAAGGTCAAGAACAAGGGTAGTAACAACAAAAAACAATATAGGCCAGCTCATTAACAGAAATAAGAATGGTTGGAAGCAAAGAAAAATTATTAAAAAATGAAAACGAAAGGAAACATATTTCTGTTTGTTTTGGGTTGGGGGGGGGACTTTAAAGAGACACGTGATATGATGATATCTGAACACCTAAACACAATATAGCATCTTACTCTCCAACTTCTACCCAAAAGGATGTATATAATTCTTCAGATTTTAGGGCTAGAGCAAGACACAAAGAACAAAAAATTGTGGTCGTTGCCATAATCTATGTTAGCAGTAGAGATAGAGAGACAAATTTCTTGCCAAAGAAACGGGCACCTGCACTTGGACTTCAGTTTTGCAATGTTCTATCTGTAGTTAACCTGAATGATTAAGAAGACTCACTTCGCCCACAGAAAGAAAAAGGAAGAAAGCATAGTGTTACATCCGGCCCAGTTTTGGGCCTATTTTATTATGTTTTGTGGTATTTTATTATTGTAGGGGCATTGTGGTAATTATATTTTTAGTTAGGATTATTATAAATAAGAGGGGAAGCTAGCCGACCGTCGTATGCAGAATTTGTGAGTGATTTTGATATTTGTGAGGAGAAGGTTCCTCGATCTAGGGAGGATGTGGACGTCCCCTATCAATCGGCGTCTTGGGAGGGCGATTACCCCCTTCAAGTGTAGTCAATCTATCTTTATTTTCAGTTTATTCTAATAAATTTCAGGTTTGCTTTTGGGTTCCTATCAATTTCTTCGGGCTAAGGAGACATAATAAAATACCACAAAACATAATAAAATAGGCCCAAGACTGGGCCGGATCTAACACGGAGAAACAAAACTGCATTGTTATTAGCATTCTTCTTACCTGGTGCCTATGTTCTCCAGCAACCCAATGTAAACACTAGAAACAAAGGAACAAAAAAATATTGCAATGAGGCTTAACCAGAACCAACAAAAAATTTAAAGATGCTGTACACAACGACCATGTGGTCGTAATATGTAATGTATTGCAAGAGGCTTAACCTGAACTCAACAAATAAATTAAAGACTGTGTACATAACGACCAACATAGTGCAAACCAAAGGTTCATTAGGAAATGAGGTTTTGCACACTTTCCCAAAAAAAATCCAATAATTAGTTATGTGCAACCAAATAAGAGCTGTGTGATTTAAGTCCTCTTATCAACTTGAGGTTATGTTAATTTGAATATCAAAATAATAACAGAGAGAAGAAAATATGCCATGGTCACACTTCCACCATAGCTAGAGTTGGCTCCAAAAGGAAATACATGTGTACATACATGGAATTGTTTGTAACCCCCCATTTTCCACCTAACGAGCAATGTCATTACCACTTCCTCTTGTAAGAAATAAAAATGGGAGATAAAGAGGAAAATATACATAAAAATAAATGATATTCAAACACTCCATAATTATTTAACATTTGTTTGCCGTTTCAAACTTTCTATGCATGTCAAATAATGGAGCAATCATGAAGGAGGGATGCCACATAGACAAAGATGGAATGGCTGCTTGCATTTGAATACTCAAATAGTCAATTAACACTCTCACCGAAAGCAAAGTATTTAACATGGTATATGTGGCAACCTTCTTCGTGAAATAAATGACACTATATATCCACAGCTCTAAAAGTTTCCTTAACATATCCAAAAGTGTGGAACCAACATACAGAATCAACATTACCTACAATGACAAAACATCTTTCAGAATGAAAATTGATAGGAATGATACCAATTTCTTGTATGATCTAAAATTTCTGTCAAGGAAATATGATTTGGTGAAGAATATTTTACATGGCTAAATTAATGAGCATTTGTAAAAATATAATGTGTACTTTCTTGCACGATGAAAAATTCTCAAATATACTTCGTAAAATAAATGCCAACATTGTGGAAGATAGCCTTTTCGTTTCCTTTGTTGTTTTCTTTCCTTATTATCTCTTAACTCAATCTCACTCTCTAACTCTTAAATAGCTTCGTATTTGGGAAGGGAACTAAGCCCTATTTGTAGGGATTAAAACGTGAGCCTTAAGTCAAGGAAGCTTAAGCATTAAGATTTGAAAGCTAAAAACTTCTCCGTAACATTTGAAGCTTCAACAATATTTTAAACCTCGAAATATCTTCACCAAGCATTTTCACCTTTCTTGATCTCCATCTTCCTCGCAACCGTGTCTGCTCAGCTTCGCTACACAGCGACAACCATGTACTGTCTTTGCCGCCCAGCCACGACGTGCCATCTGGTCTAGTTGTAAGCCACAGACCCCATGACAACACCCTTTGTGACCTTGCTGGACTGCCTTCAGTTTTCTTCTTCTTCATATCTTCTCCTTTTTCGTCTACTTCTCCCTCTCCGTCCCAACATCTACAATCCTCTTCACCTCCTACTTGTTTAGATGTTGATGCTGCCATTATCAGATCACCATATTTGATCTGAGTCAGTTTTCCTTAAGAAAAATGTTTCAGGTCTGAAACATTAACACACAAAAATAAAACGGTCAAAAGACACATGGATATTTTCTTTGTTGGGCTTTGTTATGTAAATGAAATTGGGAAAGGTTTAAGAGTTTGATTTGATTTTCAGTTACCTAGGAGAATCATGTTTTTTCGTTGTTTGATATAGCATTGATTGTAATTGACCGTTCTCATGTCTAAATCAAGACCCAAGTAAAATTTTGTAATTCAAAATTTATTTTAGAAAAGATTATTGATAGAAAGTCATACGGGAACAATTACCTCCACTGGAAAAGGATTATAGAGATTTATCTGAGTGTGAGATAGAAAAGAAGAGCTATCTTGTGCAGGATCCTCCAAGTCCCAAACCAGGTGTATAGACGCAAGAAGATGTCATGGTCTTCAGTCAGGTTTTAGATATAATGGAAAACAAATTTAGAATGTAATAATTCATGCTTCACTGTTAAAGAGGTATGGAAGTACCTTGGGGAGTAAGATTCTGATGACATGAACAATCTGAACTACATGTTTAATGTTATTCATAAGGTGTTTCTGATGGGCCTGGGGGCCTGCGGGTATACACCCGCAGGCCGAAAGGGGCGGCCCAACCCAGGCCGCCCCAGCCGCCCTTTGAGGCTTGCGCGCGCGGGGCTAGCCCCACCCCAAAACCTAGTTTCTATTATAAATAGGGGGGTAGCCGCCTTGGTTTGCCTATGCTTGATTATTGATGTTTTGTGAGATTTCATAGGTAGACGAGTGCGGACGTCCTCTTAGGCGTCTTGGGAAGAGAACTCACCTTTTTTGCGTTCAATTATCTTGCTCTTCATTATTAGTTTTCTCTAAAAATCGTATCTTTTGTTAGTTCCTAACAATTTGGTATCAGAGCGTGACGATCCATGGCAGCACTGACAACGAGATCAAAGGACAAATTCGACACCTTGGAGGAAAAGTTTATGAGAGAAATTGATGGGTTTAAAAAATCACATGAAGAAACGATGAAGGCAATGAAGGCGTTGGCAGATTCCATCAACTTGTTGGCGGCTAATCAATCCAAGCAAGGGAAACAATTGACGAAGCTTCTCTCCCAAGGATCGACGAGCAATCACGGTGAAGAAAATCCCAAATCAACGTCAAAGGCGACATCTTTGGAGAAGGAGAAGGCGAAAGTTGAGGTTTTTGGCCCGGAACGCCCGTTTGAGGATGTGGAAATTGAAGATGTTGAAGACGAAAATCCGGAAGGAGACGATTACCATGAAGAGATTCGACAAAGAGCGGTGGCATACCAAAGAGAATGCAGCGGCCCTAGCCGCGCTTTTCGGGAACCGCGCGCCCACGAGGAAGGGCGGCCGGCCCCCTACGACAATTGGGGGGCGGCCGCCGCGGGAGAGGGGCGGGGACCCCCCAGCGCCTGTAGCGAGCCCCAGCAGGGGCGGCTGGGCCCTGCCGGGGCCCGCCAGGGGCCGACGACCCTACCGGACCTCCGGCAGGGCCCGTCGGCCCTGCCAGGTGGCCGCAGGGGTTAGGAACCCCCCCCGGCAGCCGCCAAGGGGCCTGATGCGCATGGACAGGCCTCCGGGGGGTTTTTCGAGCCCCGGGCAGCGGACAGAGGAAAGAAAGGCAAATTTCAGAGGAGAGGACCCCCGCGTACAGCTTGTGGGAGGGGTTTTTGACCCTTCGGGACGGCGGCCAGCAGCGGAGAACCCATTTTTCGGGGACGGACGCGTGAGAGACCATTATTATGACGGCCGGGGTGGCTACGAGGCAGAGTTCGGCGATGATGCAGGTTGGGACGATTTCGAGGGCCGGCGGAAAGATTACCAAGGAGACCATGTGGTCGCGGAGGAGTGCCACCTAGACGGTACGAGACCCACGACGAGAGGAGGCAGCACTACCATCCGCATCACCAAGAGGAAGGGAGACCCGAGCAGGGGCACTTTGGGGGAGAGTGCAGGGTGCGGAAGCTGACGATACCGCTATTTTCTGGGAAAGATCAACATGCATGGTTGTTCACATCAGAGAGATACTTCACGGCACACCACATGACCGAGGCACATAAGCTGGAGGCGGCAGCCATTTGCATGGAGGGGAGAGCCTTGGGGTGGTTCCAGTGGAAGGATAGGAGACAGCAGATCCGTAGCTGGGAGGAGCTGAAGGACCTTATGCTAGAAAAGTTTAGAGACCCCCGTCTGGGGAACCTACACGAGCAGTTGTATGCCCTCAGGGAGGATGGGCCGGTGCGGAATTACATTGAGCGATTTGAGACACTGGCAGGGCGAGTGCATGGCGTGTCTGACGAGTCACTGGAGGGCACCTTCTTGAAGGGGCTGCGACCCAGCCTCCGCACCGCAGTGAGACCCTACAAGCTCAGGGGGCTTTCGGAGGTCATAGAGATGGCACAGTTGGTAAAGGATGCTCAGACGGAGGATAGGCGGGGCGAGAGCGGATACAGTGGCCAGATATCGAGAGGTACCACGGCTGGAGCTGGAGGAGCAGGTACCACCACGAGGGCGTCCCAGGCAAGCAGGGAGGAGACAGGTAAGAAGACCAGTGCCACCCCAGCAGGTGGACAGTTCAGGCGGATGACCGACGCCGAGATGAGAGAGAAGCGTCAGAAGGGCTTATGTTTCCGATGCGATGAGAGGTTCACGCCAGGCCACAGATGCACAGGGCGCAAGCTGCAGGTCATACTGCTCGAGGACGATGACGTGGACGGAGACGTGGAGGATGAGAGTGCTGAGCAGGAGGAGTCTGAGGAGCATTAGCTGGACATGGCAGAGGTGCCCCTTAACTCCGTGGTAAGGTTCACACCGAACCACCATGAAGTTGAAGGAGGAGATCGGCGAGCAGGAGGTGACTGTGCTAATAGACAGTGGGGCGACCCATAATTTCATCTCCAGGAGAGTGGTGGACTGACAGGGACTGCAGCTGACCGACTGCGGGAGCTTCAGTGTGATGATGGGCACGTGAAAGAAGGAGAATAGCCGGGGAGTCTGCAGGGGATTGGTGCTGACCGTACAGGGTATATAGGTGATGGCGGACTTTCTGCCTCTAGACTTGGGGAGCACTAGCTTCATCCTGGGCATGACGTGGATACAGACGCTGGGGAAGATGAAGGTAAATTGAAAGCTTCTACGGATGGAGTTCCAGGATGGAGAGAGAGCTGTCATCCTACAGGGAGACCCTAGTCTTTGCAGGGCAGCGGTGTCATTGAAGACAATGATTAGTACCTTACAGGCTGAGGGGGAGCAGTTACCTGGTTAAGCTGTATACCATGACAGAGGGAGGAGGCATGGAGGTCAGTAAAGAGGAGGCAGTGCCGGAGGAGGTGCTGCAGATGTTGGCGCAGTTTGAAGAGATTTTTCAGGAGCCTCGGGGTCTGCCACCGCTGAGGGACCATGAGCACGCCATTGTACTACGAGAGGGGGGTTTCTTCCATCAGTTTCAGACCCTACCGGTACCCACAGCACCAGAAGGATGAGATTGAGAGGATGGTGGCAGAGATGGTGGAGGCGGGAGTGATTCAGCCTAGCGTGAGCCCATTCTCTAGCCTGGTGCTCCTGGTGAAGAAGAATGGTGGGAGTTGGCACTTCTGTGTGGACTATAGAGCATTGAACAAGGAGACAGTGCCAGATAAGTTTCTCATACCGGTGATAGACGAGCTATATGGGTCAGCCTGGTTCAGCAAGATAGATCTTAAGTCAGGCTACCACCAGATCAGGATGCGACGGGAGGATGTGCCGAAGACAGCGTTCAGGACACATGAGGGCCACTACGAGTTTCTCGTCATGCCTTTTGGCTTGACGAACGCCCCAGCTACCTTCCAGTCTCTTATGAACAATGTATTCCGTCCATACCTGCGGCGATTTGTACTAGTTTTCTTTGACGATATATTAATATACAGTCGCACCTTGGAGGAGCACTTGGACCATTTGCAGGTAGTGTTTACAGAGTTATAGTACCACCAGCTGGTGGCAAATAGAAAGAAGTGCCTTTTTGGACAGCCACAGGTGGAGTACCTGAGACATGTGGTATCAGCAGAGGGGGTGGCAACCGACAGGGGGAAGATTGCGGCGATGTTGGACTGGCCACGCCCTACCACTCTCAGGGAACTGAGGGGGTACCTAGGGTTGACAGGATATTACTACAGGTTTGTGAAGGGATATGGGACCATCGCCTGGCCTTTGACCGAGTTATTGAAGAAGGACTAGTTCCATTGGGGGAGGAGGCGACGGCAGCGTTTGAGGCTCTGAAGAAGGTCATGACCACAGTGCCAGTCCTGGCACTACTAGACTTTTCCAGACCTTTTGTGGTGGAGGCAGATGCTTCAGGGCATGGGTTGGGGGCCGTACTGATGTAGGAGCAGCGGCCCATTGCCTATTTTAGTCGGGTGTTGACAGCTCGAGGCCGCTTGTTGTCAGTCTACGAGAGGGAGCTGATGGCGATAGTCTTGGCCATTCAGAAATCGCGGCCCTACTTGTTGGGGAGGAGTTTTCTGGTTCGTACCGATCAGCGGAGCTTGAAGTATTTATTAGAGCAGCGGATGGTAGCAGAGGAGCATCAGAAATGGCTGCGAAAGCTAATGGTGTACAGGTTTGAGATTGAGTATCGCCCGGGACAGGAGAACAAGGCAGCTGATGCATTATCCAGTCGAAAGGAGGAGGCGGAGCTAGCTGCACTTACAGTGTCTGTCTTGGAGGACTGTGGCCCACTACAGCAGGAGGTGGAGCAGGACCCGGAGTTGATAGTTTTACGAGAGGCCCTTCTACAGGGGTTGACTGAGTACCCGGGGTATTCTCTTCAGGATGGACGGCTACTATACTGGGGGATGTTTGTGATACCGAGAACTTTTGTTTTTATACCAGCCATATTTAGGGAGTTCCATGGCAGTGCTATCGGCGGACATTCTGAGGTCCTCAAGACCTACTAGCGGCTGGCGATAGAGGTCTATTGGAAGAGATTGAAGAAGGAGGTGGCGAGGATGGTGGTAGAGTGTGACGTGTGCCAGCGTCACAAGTACCAGGCTATGTCCCCATGAGGACTATTACAGCCGCTATCCTTACCAGACCGAGTTTGGAAGGATCTCTCGATGGACTTCATAGATGAATTGCCGAGGTCGGGTGGATACACTGTCATTTTTGTTGTGGTCGACCGCCTCAGCAAATATGCACACTTTGTCCCGCTTCGACATCCTTACAGCGCAGTATCTGTGGCGGAGGTTTTTGTGAGGTAGATCATCCGTCTGCATGGACCTCCAAAGTCCATAGTCTCAGATAGAGACAAGATGTTCCAGAGCAAATTTTGGCAGGAGCTTTTTAGGCTTCAGGGGACGGCGTTGAAGCGGAGCACATCTTACCATCCCCAGACTGATGGTCAGACGGAGGTGGTGAATAGGAGTGTGGAGATTTTCGGCCCGGCTAGCCCGGCTACCTGCGATGCTTCATTTCAGAGAATCCTAAGGAGTGGGCGTGTTGGCTACCTTGGGCAGAATACTGGTTTAACACTTCGTATCACACGGCGGCGCAGACTACGCCCTTCAGGATTTTGTATGGCAGAGATCCTCCGCACTTACTTCATTATGGTCATGAGATGACTCTTGTGTCTGATGTGGAGCAGTACCTGGCGGAGAGGGTCCAGATTCTGGAGGAGCTGAAGCTCCACATGGCGAGGGCACAGCAGGTGATGAAGGCTCGAGCAGACCTACACCGTCGTGACGTATATTTTGAGGTGGGGGATATGATGTATCTGAAGCTGAGACCCTACATGCAGAGGTCCGTGGCGCATAGGAGGAATGAGAAGCTGGCACCGCGGTATTTTGGGCCTTGCGAGGTCGAGGCGAAAGTCGGACCGGTGGCTTACAGATGGCGCTTGCCCCCAGGATCCTCCATTCACCCGGTCTTCCATGTTTCACAGTTGCGCCAGGCCATTGGTGACCACACTTCTTTCCCAACCTTACCAAAAGACTCTTACTGCGGATATGGAGGTGAGATTGGAACCCAAGGTGTTGAAGGGGGTTCGGCAGAGCGACACAGGAGGGCGGCAGGTGTTGTTACAGTGGAGGGGGTTGCCAGAGCACGATAGCACGTGGGAGGACATGGACAAGATGGCGGCGCGCTTTCCAGACTTCCACCTTGAGGACAAGGTGGCTCATTGGGGGGAGTATTGATGGGCCTGGAGACCCGCGGGTATACACCCGCAGTCCGAAAGGGGCGGCCCAAGCACAGGCCGCCCCAGCTGCCCTTTGAGGCTTACGCGCGTGGCTAGCCCCACCCCAAAACCTAGTTTCTATTATAAATAGGGGGTAGCCGCCTTGGTTTGCCTATGCTTGATTATTGATGTTTTGTGAGATTTCATAGGTAGACGAGTGCGGACGTCCTCTTAGGCGTCTTGGGAGGAGAACGCACCTCTTTTGCGTTCAATTATCTGGCTCTTCATTATTAGTTTTCTATAAAAATCGTATCTTTTGTTAGTTCCTAACAGTTTCAAAGTAAGAAAAAGGAGAAAGATGTTGCCTCAAATATGGAATTTTTATTAGAAAACACAAAATTGAGACCACGTATCCCAATCTGGTGATAGCCTTAGCTCCGTGTAGCTCGTAGCTCATCAATTACAGGTGCACGCTAATCGAGGAGTGGAAGGCCCCGAGACTGCAACGATCTGTATCCTCTCCGCGGCTGCTCTCACATCACACTAAATAAAGAGTCTGTCAACTGAAGTGCTCCTCCTCTCCATCACATCAGACCCGCCGTTGCTGCTCTTCTCCCCAGAAGTCTGTGCGTCCTCCGTCAGACTGGGGCGCAATGACGAGTGTCTCTAAACGAAGTATCTCTCTCGGTCGGTTTGGGCCTGCGGGTGTAAACCCGCAGGGGCTGCGGCTGGGCCAGAGGCCCATCATACATCTATTTCAATCAGATCTATGAGGAGATAACGATGTTACTTGCATCTCATCATACGTGAAGACGTAGAAGCGGTGAGACCATTTAACAGTATTGACTTTCTTATATAGCTTGCCATCGGAATACCCTTCAACACATCCCCACTGATTAATGATTTTGCCATTAGTTCTTCGCAGGAGACGTTGCTTTCTTAAAAATGTGTTCCCAAAGGAATCTCAGAATCCCCCTAGGAGTGGAATACATGAAAAATTAACCTTAGATGTGAACAGAGACACTTTATGGCCGTCGATGGCCAAGATGGACATGGAGGTGGTTGTGGTGGAGATGGTGGTCAAAGGGAAGATTTTAACCATGTAAGTCGATTTGGAAGTAGACTTGGACGTAGATTATACAAGAATTTTAGAGATCCCAGAATCTAATTCTATTATAAAAAAGGCCATTAAAACACGTTCTAAATTGTATAGTAAATATGTTTGACATGGTTTTCACTTCAAATGAGCATGTTACCTTAGGATCCAAGAGCATAACCATGATAATGATAAGTTCGTGTTCGTGTGATATTAGATGTTCCAACAATTTCAAATGGCTCATAATATCCCATCATCAACTTCTACTGTATCCTGTCATTATACCCCAAAATTTGTTTTCAATATGTTATCTCTAAGTAAGCTTACATATTTTTGAATAGATCGATGGCATTCTTCCTGATCATAGGAGATTGGGACACAAAATGATTGGTAGGTGGTCATGAACATGGTGGCTTGCATTACTTGGAAACTGATGGTGATCCAGTTGCTTGGACCAGTTTAACTTTGTTTGATCTTTATTGTCGGTTTGGTTATCAACCTTTGCAAACTTTACAAATATTAGTTTCTAAGTTAAGTCCATTGTCATCTTTTAACTATTAATCATATTAATTTAATAAACATCATCATATGTATTATCTGTTATAAGTCAATAAAAGAGTCAAAAGTTCTTTTAAGTTAATTTGCAGATGCTTAGGTATATTCCAATAACTTCTAAACTTGGTTATAGATGTTTTATTATTATTATATATATCTCTCCCATTTAACTTGGCTATATTTATTAAAAACTATTCAAATGTTCTTTTTATTTTTCAAACGGTTTGTACTGAAATAAAGAATCAATTTGATGTTTCTATTTGTACTTTGAAGATTGATAACGCAAAAAATTATGAGTTTAGCTTTTTGTATATATCTTGTCTACTTCTAGAATAATTCATCAAATTTCATGTCCTTACCTGCCATAACAAAATGATGTAGTTGAATATAAGAACTAAGTTTGCACGAACATTGTTAATTCGCATGAATGTTCCTAAACATTTTGGGGGAATACTATGCTCACTGCCTGTTATTTTATTAATCGCATGCCCTATGTTATTCTTAACCGTTAAATTCCTTATTCCTTGTTGTATCCTAAATGTGTCCCCTAATTGTGTAGGATCTTTGGTTGAGTTTACTTTATTCATGATAATAGCATCGATTAAATTAAATCAGACCCTTGAGCTTTGAAGTGTGTTTTTTGGGATATCTAGGAGTCAAAAAGAATACATATGTTATTATCTAGCTTCCAATAAATTCTTAATTTCAGCATTTGACACATGTTACATTTTTAAGTATACGCTTAATGTTCCTGCAAATCAATTTTTATACTCAGGTGCGAATTCTATCATGTTTGATAGAAATAATTATTCTCCAATTGATATTGATTCTCAAGCATATCTTGAGATTCCTATCGCTTATCATAAGAGTTAAAGAAGCTTCATTTTGTATCTATTGAATAATTTATTATCTTATTAACATCTTTCACACAACATCATGTTTTATCTCTTTCATTGATTCTCATCCCGATTCTAAGTCTATATCAGACGCATTATCATATCCAGGTTGGCAAAAAACATTAGACGATAAAATGATAGATTTAACACAGAATGAACCATAAAATCTAGTTTCCCTTCCGAGTGAAAAAAAACATTAAGGTGTCGATGAGTATAAATGGTTAAATTAAAGCTTGATAGGTCTTTAGCACTCATGAAAGCTCATTTGGTGGTAAAGGAATACCCTTGGACTAATAGTATAGGCTACCATGATACCTTTTCTCCTGATATTTGCATGTTGCTTATCTTTTTTGTCACTACAAATCATTGATCTTTACATCAGTTGGATATCAAAATGTGTTCCTTCATGGAGTTCTCGAAGAGGTTTATATAAAGCAGTCATCTGCGCTTGTTACTTAGGAAGAGTCCAGGAATATTTGCTAGCTCAAAAAGTTAATATATAGTTTGAAGCAGTTTTTTAGAGTTTGGTTTGGTAGAGTTTTTATAGTTGTCTAGGAGTTTGGGCTTCACATACATAAAAGAATTATTCAATTTTCTTTCGCATCTGAAAATGTAGATCCTTACAATTATTTATATGGATGCTATTATGATTACATGATATAAGTGATAAGTGAAATGAAAACACATTTACAATAAATATTCCAGACAAAAGATATGGATCAACGATGCTATTTCTGAGTTATTGAGATAAGAACTAAAGAGGAAATTTGTCTTTCTTAGTTATGCGTGTTAGATATACTTCCATTAACTGGGATGCATATGTGTCAACCTGCAGATACATCAATAGATTCAATTCCAAGTTACTACCAGAACATAAGCCTTTAAAGTATATCGTGAGATACATGGGATTTGTTGGAAACTAAATTACCATACGATAACTCATTCTGATATTGCATACACCATAAGTGTAGTTTGTCATTTTATGTCTGATCCATGTATGAGTCATTAGGATAACATGATTTAAATATTGCAATATCTAAATAGTGCTTCAGGCAAATAACTCTTATATTCTAATTGTGAACATAATCACATTGTCAGATCCTATGATGCAATCTAGGCAGGATTTCCAATCGATATGAGATTAACCACAGGCTATTGTGTATTCATTGGAAGAAGCCCCGTGTCCTAAAACCAATAGGCAGAGCATGATGTCCAGATTGAGTACAGAGTTAGAATATCAGCCCATGATCAATATCACATGTCAACCTGTATAGGTACTGAGATATCCTAGTTGAGATGGGTTTTGTAACCACAGTTCCTATAAGGCTTATACTCGGTATGAAATTTACAACGCATAAAATAATGTACTTCATTGGCAAACAAGCATTTTAAGATGGACTGTCACTTAGTTTTCACTTAGTTCGGTAAAAGTATGATAAATAGATTATTGAGCCAAAACATGTGTCTCCTACCAAGCAGTTTGATTTATTAACCAACACACTAAGAAGGTCGTGAGTTTAATTTATTTATGTCACAAGTTAGGCATGTACAATCTAAATTGTGCAACTTGAAAGAAAGCATTAAGCAATATGTAATAGGCAACCTTGTGTATTAATTAGATTATGATTAGAGTTTGAGGAGGAGTATGAATCAGAATATGAGTTGTAATCATATTTTATTCGGCTACATAAATAGCCTAATATCCCAGCTTAGGTTGTGGCTTAGTCTTTATTGTATCACCTTCAAACCTAGAAGTTTCTCCACCAACCCTGAAACCTAAGAATATCTCGAATAATTTTTTAAACATAGAAGCCTCTCCAACAAGAATGAGGCCCAGATGTTTCTTAACAAGCTTTGACAGCCTAAGTCACTAAGCTTTTGACCAAGTCAATTGCCTAAAGATAGAACTGATTTTATTATTACTATTTCTATTATTTTTCTAACGTGCCCAATAGTTACAAAGAAATACTTATAACATCCTTTCTGCATATTTATTGGTCCATAATTAATATTTGACTATGCTTAATATTGACTTGATTAATAAAACTATTACGTATTACAATAAGATATTTAACATTTACTATGAAAGATGATTTGTAACTCTCGATCTTCTTGGAGTGATGAACACTGGACTTTGTTGTCATTCTTCTCCAATTGCTCATTCTCTTTGGTCAGTGACGTTGAAATATGATGCCTTAATATTTCTAATTCTAGTAGAAGACTTAATGTGCCTACATTATTTCAATGTAGCACTTGCATATATAGATCAAAAGCTTTGTTAGTAACAAGTGCTCTATTAGATCAATGATGTTTTATCATAGGTAACTTTGATTTTGAAATCCGATTCCACACTGTTGGAGATGTTAGGGAAACTTTTAGTGTAGTACATGTTTATTCTCCTCTCTTCTATGAGAGAGGTTGCACGATGTAACGCATTGTGCCCCATGTGTCGTCAAAATTTAAAACAGTTATATGCACGTCTTGCAGGTGCCAGTGAAGTCAATGTAAAGCAGATCAGAAAGAGATAAAATAATCATATCACAACAGGTTAACACGGTTCTGAAAAGGAAAGAACAATAAAAACGTATACTACAACTGAAATGTAAATACAATGATCAGATTTGGGGTTTTTCATCACGTGGTGGGGGGAACCGTGCCTACGACAAAGTCCACGGGGTGTCTAGCAAGGAACTAGAGACTAATGACCAAGACATCATGGGAATGGGGCTCGGATCCCAAGTAAACCATACGAAACCCAAAACAGCTAGCAAGGGAACCAACTGAACCCAAACAGCAGCAAAAAAGCCAGCCGCAACCATTAGTAAGCAGAAAAGCCAGCCACAACCCAACAACCAGCAAGGAGTCCAAAGTCGCAAGTAAGGGAAGACCAAAACTCCAATGCAGCAATCGAAGAAGGCCATCGAACCCCAAATCAGCAAGCAATGGACAGACGAACCCAACATAGCCCCATGCAAGGACCCGAGGAGCCCACAACAAGCAGGCGAGGGAACCAACCCCACTAGATAACCGCAAGGAATCAAGCCTACTCTATTCTCCTAAATCATCATCTCCCGTTCGTAAAAAGCCAATTTTTCTCACAAAACCCCAACGATTTCAACTCATATCTACGCATGCAAAACTCGAAATTAAAACTGAAGTTATGGGATAAAGTCTACCGAAAGTATGCCGATAAACCAAGAAAATCAAGAACCGAAGCCCACAGCAAAATCACGCAAGGATCAAGCCGAATAAAGCAGTCAAAACTCCAGAAAATTGAAAGTATACTTACAGATTTCTTGTAGCATGAAGATGGAGGAGAAGAATATTAATAGCAGTCGGAGAAACCCACAGAGGACGTATGACATCGAAGCAAGGGACAGATAGCTCGGAGAGGCCGATAGGGTCTTCGCATCAGTCGTACGAGAAGCGAGGGAGAGGCGTCCACGTAGTACGAGAGGTACGAGAGGCGTCGCCTGCATCGTTAAAGCCATAGAGTGGGCTTGATCACACGAGATGAGGGAGGGAGGGAGAGATCGCAATCGAAGCCCAAGAGGGGGCTCGGTGGCGCTGCGAGAAAGCCCCGCGAGTGGGCTTGATGCGTCGAAAATGTGAGAGAGAGGGGGAGAAATTAGAAAGCCCTCGTGGGCTTGGGCTTGGGCCGTCCACCAAAGGAAAAGAAAAAGAAAAAAGAAATGAGAGGGGGGAGAAAACAGCCCGTTACACACAATGTCCTATATCAAACAATTTGCATCCCTTGATAAGAGTGTCGATTAACTAATTTCATATCAAAATGCAGGCTGCCTTCCTCTCTCAATTATGTGGCATTCATGCTTCTTACTTCCTATGTTATTTTGCATGTATAGATGATTCGAAAAGTAAAAGAAGTGGGAAATAAATATGAAGTGTTTATATATCATTGATTCATTTCTTATTTAGTATTTTTTTTCCTTTTTTCCTTTTTTCATCTCTATAAGAGAAAATGATAACCATGTTTTTGGGTGGAAAATGTGGTTTCGATGAACCAATAATAAATCGAATGAAGAGTACTTTTCTAACATGACTCATAAAACTTGTTTTAAACCATCAAGACCATTTGCATATTATTAATTTGTTTACATACTCTTATGTACAGATTCCATATTATGAACTTACTTATGTCTTTGCAATTGAAGTATAAACCCTATTTTTAGCCTAATATCGATTTAGCAATTGATTCAGTATTGTATTTAAAGCTTTACCTAATCTACTGGTGATGTAATGTCTTACTCATTGATCTTATAGCTTGACCTGTTTACATATACTGCTATATTTGGATAAAAAGCTTGAGGATTTTGGTACTATGAAGGTCTGTCTGATAAGAACTCACAATTAGACTTGGAGAACCCCCATACTCGCGTGAAGTTTTATGTATCAAGTGAAAAACTCTTGTCTATTAGAACGAATATGACTATAAGTATAGTTTGACTTGTAATAGCCTTTTGATATTGTTTCTCTAAAATTATGGCATTAACAAACCTCTATTTTGGTCTCAAGTGCGAGTTATCGTTGTCATGCATCTTAGGTTATGTTGTGGGGGTTGGGGCATGATACTCATAAACTCCTCTAATAAGGTCAATACACACTTTGGTGCTCCATTTTCCTATCACTGACACTAAAGGCCTAAATTTATATCATTAAAGGATCATTAGTATGGCTTATAGTGTTTAACCGATGCTATACAAAGACAGTGTATTTGAAGAGACGTCTTCAAATAGCACCTTTTAAGCAAGTGGTCAGTAAGATCAAAAATAGGATAAATTACGAAATGTTAACTCCAACGTAACTGAAATAAAACGTATGCCATAAACCATAGGTGCATATAATCAGAGCAATCAAGTGGAACCACAAAAATGGTTGTTGATAGTTCAACCAACCAAAACTCATTCACTCACCAAACAATAGCCCAAGAAGATTGGAAAGTGATTATAAAAAATTGGCCATCATTGTTTACAAGAGGCATAATCAATCATTCATAAAAATGTGCACCTATAACCATAATAGCTATAAATAAATGGGATGGTCTACACCACATAGCCAGACTCTTTACAAAGAACCTGATCATATGATGACCATTCGGGACATCCTACACTTTAATGCGCTTCAAAAGCATTGTGCATCCTCTCCCACTGTTTGCCCATTAACTCTTCATATTCCACTTTATATGTCCTCAATTTAATTGAGAACTTAATTGCGATATAAATACTTGTTCCCGTGGGACCCCCATACAACTATCAACTCAACTAGTATGAGAGGTTTGAAGAATGGAGTACAGAGCTCTATAAGAATGCTAGTACACCAAAAAAAGGCTTGTGGAGGTATTCTCTCCAAGATGTAAGCATGGCATGTAAAAACTAGATCAATGCATTGATATGTGAGTCATGTGACTGCAGATAATTTAAGGAAAAAGATTAGGCAGGAGAAGTTGGCTAAAGTTAAAACCACTAGAAATCATGACATCGTTACATTGATCTTTTGCTTTTAATCTCTTAAAATTCAATCACCTTAAGTAAAGTATCAAAAAAATACCTTTATGCTTCAGCTTTTTCCCATGATACTATCTTTAAGTTCTAAAATAACAAAATGCTACCATAATTTTCACTTTCAAAGGTAACTTCAAAGTAGTCATGTTTGTGAGAAAATACCGCATACTTCACTATTTTTAGGGTAACATTTTGTTATTTTAGAACTTAACGGTGGTATAATGGGAAAAGGCTGATACAAATAGGTAATTTTTTGATAATTAGCCATCATCTTGTCCATGTTTAAAATGGTTTTAATTTGCACATAGCATTTATCCATCCCCCCTAATAAGCGTGCTTGCAAACAAGTCAACAGACTATAGGGAGATTATCATTCCCATATAATATCAAGAATCATATGCTATAACTTCAATTCACGTCTATACTTCTTTACTCTCTACCACACTCAAGCAAATGACTCTCAATCAGACAACCTGCATTCTTAAATGTCAGAAACGTATCATACAAAACATCCTCGCTCCACGCGTTAAAGCGCTTCGCCTCTCAAACTCAAGACTTTCATATCCTTTATCAACTATCTCCAACTGGGTAACTTCCATGTGTCTCTCAAGTGGATAGCGGGCATTACCAAAATTGAAAATGCCCAGATAACCTAAATCAACAGGAATAGGCTCTCTGCGACGTTTCATCAAACATATCACATGCACTCCCCCGACCAATACATAAGAGAGATAAAACGAACAAAAGGGCTTACCCTGGACAAATCAAGGACGACGTAGAGATAACGAATCAATCCCTTCTGGATCCTGGCAGAGGGGTCGGATGATCGGAGGAGAAGCCGCCGGCGGTACTGGGCGTGGACGATGGTCTTGGTGTCGATGGGCCGAAGGAGGCCGGACTCGTCCTCTTGAAGCGACTCCCACGATCTGTCCTCGGCGTAAGCTCGCTCCCAAGCCTCGAGCCCTCGCTCATCTTCTTCTTCCTCCTCCTCTGCGTCTTCTCCCCGTCCCCGTCCTTTGTTGGGGTTTGTTTGGGCGGCGTTGAGATCGAATCGGCCGCCGTACACAGCAGTCATCGTGACTGTCTGTTTGAGGTTGGCCTAAAGGGTCTGTGTTTGATCAAATAAACCCTTTTTTATGACATTTGGGAATGAATATGGAAACTGGAAACTAGGTGATTATGACATTAGGCTAATCTATTGCTATATTTGTCTCTCTTATTTTTACACGTGTTGTAAACACTGTAAATTAGATTCACATAAATGAATGGTCATTCACATTTCAACATCTGAAACTATCATCTCCCCATGCGAAACGGTATTGAAACATCAATATGTTATGAATGTGTTATGTAAGCCATGTAAAGGCACATGCTTGTAAGTTTGTATCCTACATGAAGACACTGTATCATATCATTGTATGAACTCTTCTATATTTCCCTATAAATAAAGGCATCGGATCTCCCCAAAAACGACTTCAAAACACGTTATCGGCACGATCTTCCATGAGAGAGAGACCGGATGTAGCGGGAGCCGAGGCGGACGACAGAGGAATGTTTCGCGCGCGGACAACCAATCGAAATCAAACGTCCGTCTTCAACGATCTTGAAGTATACCTAAAACCCCAGTATATTTTATCATGATCATAATATTTATCAAGTTATAATGCACAAGATATAAGTAAATTTTTAAAAAAATAGATTGGGAAAGGAGCGGTGGCCAACTGGCCACCAATCCAACCCCAAGGGTGAGTTGGCGGCGACCATCGGCCTCCGACCCTAGGGCAACGACCAACAGGCCGCCGACCATGTCGACCGAAAAAATATATATAATATCGGTCGGCCGGCTGGCGACCCCCATTCCGCCGAACAACACCCCCCATCACTGCCGCCCTAGCAGCGTTGGTACGCAGCCGCCATCGACAGTGGTGGCGACAAAACCCTACCATAGTGTGTTCGGGAAAAAAAAATTCTTTTTTCGTCGGCCGGTGGCCCTAAGCCGTCGGACCGACTGCCGCTGCCACTGACGGCGGCAACCCCCCTATCCGATCGCCACCCCTGCGGCAGAGCGCTGACGCCGCTCGTGGCAGCACCCCCCCCCCCCCCAACCTCTAGGGGTTTTCAACCCTTTTTGGAAAAAAATTTTGTTATAGACTGACACCCAAAGCTTTTGTTGCGGGCCTCGGCCCACAACGAAAATAAAAAAATGACTGCAGACCGAAACCGATAGTGACAGCCCGCGGGCTTCGGCCCGCAGGCCAGTGAAACTTTAAAAAGGGGGGCCTAAGGGGCTGAGGCAGACAGCATATGGGCTTCGACCCGCAGGCTAGCGGAACCTTTAAACAAGGAGCAAGGGCGTAACAACCTGTATTCATCAATACATCCATTTATGTATTTTACGTATTTTCACATTTTAAAATTTCTTTATAATAGTTGGTCAGGAGTTTTATATCAAAAATGATTTCAAAAATTTCTTGTAAAAAATATTTTGAAGTATCAAACTAGTTATGGTGTATTTCAGTAAGTTCGAGTTTCATCAAATACCTCTAAACAATTTTTATAATAATTCATTTTTGTTATGAATAGGACCCATTGGGCCTATTGGGTATCCACCCACATGAGTACCCATTATGAATACTATATAAAGGAGGCTAGGGGTTTCCTAGCCTCAACCCTTCTCCAAATCTGTTTCTCGTTCATAACAATTTTCAATTGTTGCTGTTTTAGCTGAATGAATTAATTTTCTACATAAACATCATCAAAACATTTTCAAACTTCTACAGTATCATTCTATGATCATTTAGGGCCCCACATATTAATTTCATAATTTTCTACTATCAAATCGACCTAGAACCCGCAAACCCGCTTCCTAAACATTTTGGCCTAAAACTCCTATCTCCGCAGCTCGAACCCCAAATTGGATCTCGTATTCGCGATCCTCGCGACGATACGATCCCGTGGGTATGTTTTCATAATTTTTCGGAGTCGAATGCGAAAATGGGGTTGTATTTCCCTGATTTCACTAATTACATCCATTAATTACTTTTACTATTACTAATTACCAATTAACTCTTACCCTAACCCTAGATCTACCCCTAATTAACCCCCTAACCCCACCACTATTACTCACCGTATGTTATGGGTGAGATCCAACCCCCAAATTCATTACACTATTTATTATTATTCTCACTACTATTATTTTTATTAATTACTTTATCTTTTTTCCTAATCCTATCTAACAAACCCATCCCCAAGCTCTCACAAACACGACCCGAACCCAAGCTCAGCCCGAACGAAACCAACCCAGCCCGCGTTTTCAACCCCCCTCCCTCCGGTGGTCGACCTTCACCCGCCGTCGTTCCCCTCCACCTTCACCACCGCAACAGCCCGCCACCGCCGCTCCGACAGCACACTCTCCCTCTCGTTGCTCCAACCACCCCCAGCGACAACCACATCGACACCCGTCGCCTCCCCCACGAGCTTGCCCCTCTTCACACGACTCCGCCGTAGGCCGCTATGCACAGCGCCCCGAGGCCGTCGCCGCTTCGCCTCGACGCCGATCCACCTACGACATCGCCGCCGCCGCTTTGAAACACCCCCGAACACCGCCTCTCTCTCTTCGCTGCCGCCTGAGACACCTGAGATGCCGCTGACGCCGCTGCCCGGCCGCCGCCGCCGACCACCGCACCGCCCCCGCCCCACGTCGCTGGTGTCGAAGCGCCACCCTCCCCCTGCATGCACATATCGCAGAACGAAGGGGTGGGTTAGTTTATAAACGTGTTTTTTTTCGAATACGTATAAAACCCATATAAATACGCGTATAAATGAATCTAAATGGGTTTTATTGGTTTTAAATTGATAGTAAATAATATAAGGGTCGGAAAATACAAGGCCAGTTTCAGAAAATCAGAAATGACATTCTGGACCCAATGGCGCTAGTTTTATCTCAATCAGACGCTTAATTTTTCCAAAATAAATTTTTAAGCCTAAAAGTTAAATACGTTGCTTCGTTCAAAAATCCATAACGTGTTATTTTCACGTAAACTGATACGTGGAAAAAGTATATGTTGTTGTACTCTTTGAGACGACCATTTTGACAGCTCCCTTGAAACTTTCTGATGCAGATTGTATCCAGAAGAAATTATTGAATAATTACGTTACCTAATTAAAATTAGTTTTTAAGACAGCGATACTCTCACGTTAGGGTCTCAATCAAGTACTATATTGATTTTTGAGCTTTTAAAAATTATAAAAATTACCAAAAGCTTCTGAAAAATATTTCCTTCTTCAGTAAAATTATTTTCATCATATCTAGCCTATATAAAAATTTAGAACGCTTTTCGACACCGTTTCAATTTATAAAAATCAAAACGATCAAGTTAAATAGGTAGAAAATAGCGTGTTTTTTAACCAATTGTTTCTTGTGTTTGTAAGTACTGATTAGCGTGCATCAGCATCCTTGGAAACTTTAGATCTAGTCCCGGCTCAATACCACAATCTCGAAATTTGTAAGTCACAGTAAATTCTAGCTTTGGAAAATTAGTTAGGTGTACTCATACGAACTTAGAACACCACCTATAGCCTCAGAACGGCTATTTGACTTGAACCAAAACTAGAGACCTAATCTAATAGGAAAGTAATCAACAACAGATTACTTTGCCAACTTTCAACTTTGGTGGTTGTAACACACAACCATCAACTTGGGTAAATTGTGTGCTGATGAATTATCATATACCATGTGTAGAACATCTTGTTGAACAACTTGTGGAACAACTTGTGGAATATCTCGTGGAATATCTCGTGAAACGTCTAAAAAAATATCACGTAAGAAACATGTAATCAACACACGCGACACTGGGGTTTGGGGTAACTCATTGTAGAAAAAGTGTGGAAGCTATGACCGGAGTCACCTCTCTCGTCTCGTCTCGTCTCGTCTCGTTTTTCTCAAAAGTATGTTGTGGTTGATGAAGGGAATTCTGAACCCTTAGGGTGTAACGGATACGATCTCGGGGGTACGTCGGTAGCCCACGTCTCATCATAGGATCTGTTATAAACTCTAACCCTGGTCTCTTCATTCTCAACGCATCTAAGCCTCCCCTCTCAAGCATTAACCCACTAGGCTTACTCCCCTCTGCCGGTGAGCTTCGTCGTCACCCCCTTCCTTAGTCGTCAGCCCTACTCCCTGAGCTCCGACTTCGAAGGCCGCACCCAGGGCTCACGACAAACAGCCACCCTGCTCTCCGTCGCCTTCGCTCAGCCACCTCCACAGTCTCTCGCTCGCGTTCGCAGCGCTTCGCCGCCGCCTGCCTCCGTCGACGTACGCCGTCGCCGCAGTCAGCCTGTTCCTCGTCGTCGCTCGAAGCTCCGCCGACATTATAACTAGGCTATATTCTTATGATTGCAAGCTTAGGACACCACAATAGCCTCCGAACGGCTACTTGATTTGAACCGAACTAGAAACCTAATCTAATAGGAAAGTAATCAACTATAGATTACTTTGCCAACTTTCAACTTTGGTGGTTGTTAAACACAACCATCAACTTGGGTAAATTGTGTGCTAACAAAACTACCACCCTTAAACCAACAAATTTTGTATTCCATGTTTGTTGGACTTGTTTTTATCCTCAAATTTCTTAGCATCTGCTCTACTTTATTTTCTGGTTTTAAAACCAGTGGTCCTGGTTAACTATCATCGTGAACAAGGAATTGATAACATCTTGAAACAATACTAGACACCCCGAAATGTGGGACTTGTCTTTATCCTCACTTCGCTTGGCTAGCTTGCTTTGAAAAGAATATCTGGCTTTCTGGTTTTCAATAAGAAAGTCAACCAGTTGACTTGGTTTGACTAGCAACATGTGGAACAGCTTGTATCTTGTGGAATATCGTGCGGAACATCTCGTGGAACATCATGAAAAGGAAATGTACATAGAACACTTGACACATCACTGGGGTTTGGGGTAACTCATAGTTTGAGAGAGTATGGGAGTGACTGGAGTTCAATCTTCTCGTCCCACTGCCTGTGTTTCGGCATACCATCCCGCTGCCTGTGTTTCGGCAAAATACATGTCCCGCTGCCTGTGTTTCGGCATTCGTCTGGGTCGCGCCCAGGCAAGAGATGAACTTGATGGTCACATATTGTACTCTCCGACTTGAGTCACGTAGTGTAGTTACTTTTGCACGGTCACTTTTACTTTACGCATTACAGTCACCTTTACTTTACGCAGTACATACACTTTACCTACTACACTTGTGCAGTCACAGTACTTTGCTTACCTTTAGCTACATCAGTAGCATGTTTCACTTACTTAGCCTGCTTTACACTCGCACCACCACAGTACAGTAGTTCTCTCCTTACAATTCAGTTTGCCTTTACTTTTCAGTTGTGTACAGTTGTTGCTCAATACTTTACTTTCACTCTGGTCTACTTGTACTTAGTTACTTTTGTCATACTTGTGCACTGCTTCTTTTCTATATTTAGAATTGTTGTGACTTACCTACGGTTCCATCTCCGTGGCACCGCAGACGACGTACAGATGAAGATAGATGCTCCTGAGCTAATAGCGCCAGAGTTCGACCGCAGCTTCCAGAGTTATATTTCAGTGTTGTGTACTTTATTCTTTCATGTATATTTGTTGGGACATCTTGTACGGTACGGAATGTAATAATTGGACACTATTTGGGTATTTTTGTACATCTCTGCATCGTGGCTATTTTGGTTTCACTGGTAACCTGCAGGACCTGCGCAAATATCAAAAAAGTAACGGGCCCCCGAAAGTGGGTCGTTACATAGGGCACAAAAACTCTATGCACGTCCTAAGTCGGACGGAACATAGACAGATAAGCAGCGGAAAAAAACATGTTAATCTAATTAACATTTAACCCTAAGGTCCAAGATCCTAATCCAAGATCTATGCCGACTTGGGATGGGTCTGACCATCCCAAGAAGGATCTAGCCTACTGCGATTAAATTAAACTAATGCTTAATTAAACACATACCCGGAATCTCAGGCCTGGAGCAGGCGAGATGTTCCGCACCGTCTTCCGAGCCGCTCCCCGTCCCACGCCGAGCTGCTCCTCGAACCGCTCCCCGAACCGCTCCTCGAATCGCTCCGCATCCCAAGGCGAACAATCCCGTGTCGCCGAGCCAACCAACCGCCGCAGAAAGTTTCACGCGAGTGAAACCTCCGCCTAGATTTCGGATCCGAATCCGAACTCCTTTGCGGCTTTGCTAGAGCCCTTAGGAGCAAGACAGAAATTTATAGGGAGATGAGAAATATTAATTTAAGCTTAGATCCGAGCGTGCTCCAACATTTACGAGAGCCGCTCAGATCTAGAGCTTGGGACGAGTTTTGAGGAGGAGAGCAGACCCCTATTTATATAGGCGGCTGATTGCTCACCTTCTCTCAAAATCCGATGTGGGACTAAATTTGGAGTTAATTAATTCACTTTAGTTTTGCCTTTCACAAAGGCTAAACTTCCGTGAATTTTAACTCCCTCGCCGTTGAGCTTCAGGATTGATACAACCTATCAATTCGAAGGGCGTTCAACGGTGAACGCATAGGAAAAAAACGATTCGTCAATCGGAGTTCGTTTGACCCTCCAATTAAGTGTCCAAAGATCAGCCCAAGGTTTGTATTTCGCAAATACAGGCAGCCGTCAAAGAGAAAACGCACCTAGGGTTTGCAACCCTAGGTGTGGGGCCCACACAGGGGCCCCACGCGTCAGCACGCGCGCGCGGCCCGAGGGGCGCGTGCCTAGCACGCGCCCGCAGGCGCGTGCCAAGCACGCGCCCGCAGGCGCGTGCCAAGCACGCGCCTCTGCAGGCGCCAATCAAGGGGCGCCAGCTGGCGCCCCTGTTTTCTCCTTTTGGGAGATTGGCTGGCGCCCAAGGCGCCAGCATTTCAACGGCCTGGCCATTTGGCCAGGCCCAAAAATGTCCGAACCCTTTTTTTTAAATGCTTTAACATTTAAAGCTTTGGGTCCAACATTATTTTTGGGTCTGTTTTGGGCTCTCTATTTAAACACTTTTAAATAGACTTATTGGGCTCATTTGAACTCCGTTTCTGACGCGGTTTGAACCTGTGTTTAGAGCGGGACATTCCCGTTTTACATGTAACCTTTTCCTTGCGTTTATTTTATTAAATATTGTTTTAAACAATTTAAAACACATTTAATCTCTTTTGCATCATATGCAAATTAGTCCCTATCTAGACTTAAATTATCATTTGCATCAAATACAAATGATCCGAGGGCATATTTCCCTACAGTTGACGCCCGAGATTTGCTCCACATGGCATGGAGGTGACCCATGGTTGCATATCATACTTTCCTACGTGAGTCACATCACATAGTTTAGTTAGTTACTGCCAACACCAAACCAAACATTGTTTGTATGTCTGTTTCAGTACTTTGCATGCTTATTATCGTTATAGTTCATGCCTGCTAGTCTAACCATTGCTACTCGTACACGTTACTCGTTGTACTTGCACGGCCACCTTTTACTTTATGCATTACATGCACTTTACTTACCACACCTGTGCAGTCACCAGTACTTTACTTGTCACACTTATAGCTACAGTAGTAGCATACTTTACTTGCTTAGCCTGCTTTACACTTGCACCACCACAGTACAGTTGATCACTACTTTTCAGTTATGTTTATCTTTACTACTCAGTTATATACAGTTGTTGCGCAGTACTTCACTTTTCAATATGGTTTGTTTGTACGCAGTTACTTTTTGTCATACTTGTGCAGTGCTTCTTTTCTATATTTAGAATTATTGTGACTTACCTACGGTTCCATTTATTGCACCTGCAGACGACGACCAGATCGAGGAAGTGGCCCCTGAGTCTTGAGGAGCCAGAGTTCGACCCAGAGGCTGCTATTTTCTAGCTGTTTAAGTTGGTGTGCGTGTTATATTATGTATTTCCCTTCGCATTTCCTTTCTGCACTTCCTTTTATTGATTGGTGAGAGAGTGTTGTTTGCTGGTGTAGCCTAAATTTGGACACGCTGGTTTGAGAATTGTACATCTCTGGATTGTGGCTGTATTGATTTCACTGGTAATCTACAGACCTGTAAATAAATCAAATAAGTAATGCCCTCCCCAGAGCGGGTCGTTACAAAAGGGGGCGAAGCCCCCCCCCCCCCCCCCCCCAGAGAGAAAAAAGGGGGCGGTTTTGGCGGGCCGAAGCCCTCAGCTTTTGTTGTGGGCCTTGGCCCCCGAAACGAAAGAAAGAAAATGAGAGAAAATAAATAGGTGGATGGATAGAAAATTTTTAAAATAAACATAATGAGGCGTAGCTCAGGTTTTCAAAAAAAATTCTGAACTAGACCTCATTGCATATGTCTGCAATTTAGTTTAGCATATTACTCAATTGTGATACATGTTTTAGGATCATATTAATATGCTTCATATCACGTACTATCTTGCATGTTTTTGAGATATTCTTTCTGCTTAAGCATTTGCTTTATAATTATGGGGATACCTAAATTAACGGTGTATGACGTTGCCCCACGGTCCAATTAATTATTATGCATAAAACATTTAAATTTACATATCATGTGAATAGTCTATATCTGATATATGTGATAAAATGTGATAAAAATGTCTTGAGCACATTTTTGCATGAATGGCTACATTGTGGGTTTAGATCAACCTTTTAAGTCCCACTTTTAGTTTCCCGCTGTTTTCTTTTTTTGAGAGAAAATGCAGTGAGGAATATAATGTAATGCTAAAAACCGATAGCTATTTCCAGGAAAGCGGAGGCTACCCCTGATGAAGAAGAATTTTTATGGAACCTATATGGTTTCCAACGTTGTACTTTTTCATTTACGTAAAAGAGACTGTATAATTTGGACTTTGTATATTATTTATTTGTAGGGATTGGCCGATCCACACAATTAGCTTATTCACTTTAAATTTCCTGATATAATTTACAGTTTATATATTAATTCATGGAAATTGTGCTTTTTCTAGATAAATGGCTAAAATTGCAAGCGTTGACCTCGAATTTTTGGAAGCCTATATGAAGAACTATCTCAGATGGCAATTGGATGTCAAATTCCATTTTCATACCCAATCCCTTAGTGCCATAATAATAAAAGAAAATAAATCGACAGATATAGATAAAGTAAAAGCAATAATCTATATTCGTCGCCATGTAGACAAGATCCTAAAGGCTGAATACCTTAAGGTCGAAGATCCACTTGCACTGTGGACTGCCATTGAGTATAGATATAAATATCAAAAAGATATTATACTCCCAATGGCCCGTTATGAGTGATAGAATCTGAGACTGCAGAATTTCAAATCCATAGCTGAGTACAACTCAGCACTGTTTAGCATCACCTCGTGCTTGAAGTTGTGTGGTGAAACAGTCTCATACGAACACATGCTAGAAAATACTTACACGTCTTTTCATGAAATGAATATGCAGTAATACCGTGAACAAAAGTTTTCTAAGTACTCTGAGCTACTTGCATGCTTAGTAATGGTTGAACAGAATAAAGAGCTTATCATCACCACTGATAACATGTGCTCTCATAGCACGGTCCCTCTCCTAGAAGCTCATAATACATGTTCCAAGCAGAAGGATAAAAGATGGGAAATTTCAAAAGATGTGACCAAATAAGAAGCAGGCCAGAGGACAAGGCCACCAAAACAACAAAAATGCAGGAAAGAGGATGTTCACATGGCAGAGAAATGAAAATGATAAAAATCAAGCACCCACACCAAAGAAGGATTGGGAAGACCAGTGTCATCGTTGTGACATGTCTGGACACTATTCCAAAGTGTGCAGAACTCCGCGGCACTTATAAGATTTGTAACAAGAAAGCTTGAAGAATAAAGCAGAGCCAAATCGGTTGGCCGATTACTCCCAAGCTCCAGCATAGTTTACTACTGCAGATTTTGAAAAAGATGACTTTTTTGATTGATTGCCTTATGTTTTTGCATACACGATTATGCTCTTTTATGCTTCATCGTTGACTAGATGGATTGCTATCATGACTTCCTAGTAGACTGTGCCTCTACACATATCATGACTAGATGGATTGCATACACTCTTATGCATCTACACATACAATGCTTCAAAAAATGATGTTTTCATAGCATAATATCATATAATAACCTAGTGAATACAATACCGGGCCATCAAATATAAATGAATGGTCAGGGAATGCAATTTTGTTACTTATAGATGATACACGAATAAAAATAAAGGATTCATTATTCTTTTTGAATTCAAAAAGAAATTTACTGAGCTTCAAAGACATCTACCAAAACGGATTTCCCTTAGAAACTAACAACAAAAATAATAAAGAATATTTGTATGTAACATCTCAAGAAAATGGACACAAATCCATACGTGAGCAATTTAAGAGCCTCTTACCAGGCCTCTGTCATACAAAAATTTGAAGAGAGGAAGCAAATTTACGGAGCACCTTAAGTGTTCGACGTCATCTAAGTTCTTACTTTGGCATGGTAGACTTGGCCACCCTGGATCGGTAATGATACATCACATAATATCCCAATCATATGGACATAATTTGAAGGACTCGAAGATTCTTCAAAATGGCGAGTTCCCTTGTCTCCCTTGTTATAAGGGAAAATTGATTACACTGCCATCTCTACTAAAAGTGGAGAATGAATCTCCAAGCTTCCTAGAAAGAATACAAAGAGATATGTGGACCAATCCACCTTCCTAGTGGGCCTTTTCGGTACTTCATAGTATTGATTGATGCATCCTCAAAATGGACGTCGGTGTGTCTAATATCCACCCGCAAATTAGCTTTTCCAAAGCTATTGGCACAAATAATAAAATTGCAGGCTCATTTTCCAGATAACCAAATAAAGAAAATTCGTCTGGATAATGCTGTGAAATTCACCTCCTGGTCATTTCAAGAATACAACCAAGCAACTGGAATAAAAGTTGAACATCATGTACTGCATGTTCACACCCAAAATGGGTTAGCTGTGTTACCGATAAAAAGACTCCAATAGGTTGCATGTCCATTATTGATGAAATCCCAGTTACCGGTGAATGGATGGGGACATGCAATCTTGCATGCTACTTCATTAATAAGACTCGGACCTTCTGGGAGTCAAAGTTATTCTCCGATTCAATGTGCATACGGAACACACACAAATATCTATCATTTGAGAATTTTTGGTTGCGCGGTATTATATCCCCGTAGCACCACTGCAGATGACAAAAATGGGTCTTCAACGTCATTTAGGAATCTACGTAGGGTTTGAGTCACCCTCAATTATAAGATATCCAGAACCTCAAACAGAGGATGCTTTCGATGCACGTCTTGAAGACTGTGAATTTGATGAGACGATATTTCCCAAATTAGGCCTAGATTCAGTGAAGTTTGTAGATTCACAAATTATATCGTAGGATACAAAAATATTAACTCACTATGATCCGAGAACTAAGTAATGTGAAGATGAGATCCTGAAGATCCTCCACATTCAGAACATTGTTCATCAATTACCTGAGCTATTTGCTGACAATAAGAAATTTATCAAATCACACATCCCTGCTACTAACACTCTAGCTAGGATTGACTTCCCCGAAAATGGATGCAATCGACCAGCAACAGAAGTGGTTGTTCCTCAACTGAAAAGAGGCAAACCACCAGGCTCCAAGGATAAAAAGCTAAGGAAAAAAACTCATAGAGGCCTTGAGACAATAGCACCCCATGAAAACGAACTCATGTCCATACCTGTAGGACCAAAAATATGGAGGTAAACACTGTGGGTAAATAGTGTTTTGTGATAATAAAAAGGAATTTATGCATAATTAAGATCCTTAATGCAACTATACGTGCAGAATAGATAATATGATAACAGTAACACAGAAAATGCAAACATAAATAAATTATGTACACTGGTTCGGATTCCCCTGAGTCAAATCTCGACTCCCTGGAATCCTACTCCAGCAACTCACTAGCAAATCCCGCTAGTGATTAGTATCAACTAATATCACACTTTCCAAATATCAGCAAGTGCAAATCCAATACAATCTTTATCATCACTTCACATAACCCGAGAATGGTCCACTCTCACAAACCGATAGTAATCTTAACAAAGAAAAGAGAATAGAATTCAAACACTTCAATATAAAATCAATTACACAGCATATGCCTTGAATGTTGACTTAATAATACGAGTCAAAGAGGTGTGTGTGATGTGCTCTAAATGATGAGAGTATGAGCACTTACTACTTGTCTCAAATGAATAACAAAGCTAGGATGAAGATCAGCTTTGAGTGTCTTGAGTGCTTTTGGAGACAAGTGTAGGAGTTGGAGCTTGAGAGCTTTGTTGGAGCTTTGAATGCTATTCAATGTAAATAGTTTATTCACTAAATGTTCCTAGAGTTCTAAAATAAATGCCAATAAACCCTATTTATAAAGCTAAAGAATCGCACCAAAATCCAGTAAAAATTAAACTGCTATTTACGGCCATAAATCCTAATCACCAGTCGACTGGAGTAGATTAGCCAGTCGACTGGAGTACTACTTGACATGGTAATTAATGTTGTCAGACGGCTAGTTCCAGATGCCTGAAGAATGCTTCCCATTTGTCTGGGGTACTATGCAGACGTCTGGGTCCATAGCTTCAGACGCTTGATCAGACTGGGTTCAGAAACTGAGTTACTGGAAATGCCAGTCAATAGGTGGCAGACGTCTGGATCTCAACATCCAGGCATCTGTGCCACTATGCAGACATCTAGATATAAAACTTTAGACGTTTGATCAGTCAGCTTGGGAAAAACAGCGTTGCTGTAATTTTTGCTTCATAAAGCCCCAAGCGTCTCGATTTCATTACATAGACGTCTATCTCACTAAGTAGACATCTGGGTTGATAACTTCAAATGTCAGATCAGTCAGACTGCAGTACTAGACATTTAGCTCAAAAAGCGCCACACGTCTAGAATTCATTGCCCAGATGGATGGCTCTCTATACAGACGTTTGGGATGATAACTTCAAACGTCTGTTCTGGGTAAGGGTCTATCCATAGTAAAATGTATGCATGCCAAACGTCTGGGTGATAAGTGATTCGGGGTTAAAAGTGTATATTTATTCCCCCATTTCGGTGCTCTTTGTGCATGTATCGTTCACATTCTAGCTCCATTACTCGTGTTTTTATGATATTATCATATTTTGGAGCTTATCGTTTTATATGCATAAAACATAATTTTTACAACTTATTATAATCTTCATCTTAGTCTCCTATTATTTTCAGTTTAAGTTCGTTAAGTCCCTATTCCAACGCATATTTTTCAGAATTTTTGGAGGTCGGAGCAATTTACTACATTTTTTGGAAGACAGGGTGACGGTGCTGAAAATTTCTAGTCTGGAAATTCTGCTATTCCCTCTTGTGCAGAATTCTGCTATCATTCCAGTGTATATTCTGGCCTAGTGATATTTTTTAGTCGTATTACACTTTGATATGGTTCCATCATCGCCTGGAACGCGTCATTCCGATGTCGGATGATTTTTATAGAATTTTCGCAAGACTGTGTGACGGTGCTGAAATTTTCTGCTTCTTTGGGCATTGCTTGCGGGTTTTGGGCCAGAATCCAACCTGTTTGACTTATTTCCAGACCAAGTTCGGCTAAGAACTATTTTAGATCTTCTCCCCCTCTATTCCTACCGTTCTACTCTTCCTCTTCTTCAACCTAGGGCTTGGTGGAAGTTTGATGAAGCTTGGAGCTTGGAGGAGCACTTGAGAATGAAAGATCCCATCTTTGAGCAACACTTGGGTGATATCTTTCTAATCTTTTGTGTATTTTGATTTAGCTTCATGTATTGTAATTGGATGATAGCCTTTGAGTAAAAACTTCTCCTTTTTCATTACGAATGTCTAAATCTCTCTTGTGTGATTATGGTGTGTGATTGTTGTTGCTTGGGTTGTGATTTCATCTCTAGCATGTTTTCATTTTCAATTGGTGGATGAAATTTTGAGATCTTGTTTGTTAATGGGACCCTACTGGGAAATCCATAGAGAGGAACTATCATAGTCGACCCTCTCTTCTATGCTCAAAATATTTCTCTTTGTTTCACACACCACTTTTATTGCATCCCACATGTTCGATGAAATGCCAAACCCACCGATTGTTTGTCGCTTAGCCGGGAAAACAATTAAGTTATATTTGGGATGAATTCATATGCCCACGATCTCACTCACATACACACCACATGATTTCTCCTCGTTGCTCACCGATTTGGCTCGCCATCCCTAGTGTGTAGATTAGGTAGATAGTTTCAACCACATTTTCACACACTTCCATCCCGTTAGCGTAGTTGGTTGTTAACCGTCGTTACCCTTCCTACATCAATTGAATTTGCGATTGCAAAACGACTTGTCCCGGTGATCCGACCCGGTTTCACCGGATATGAATTTATTACTTGACGTCCTCCTACACTTGGGAGTAGCGCTCAAGCATCACATACTTGAGACGTGTTCAATAAGTACCACGCGTCTGGGAAGGCTGAAAAGCTCTGGTTAGAGCTTTTATAAGTTTTAACCATGTGGAATTCACTTATGAATGAACTAAGATGTTGTGTATGATATGAATGTGAATCTATCAAGTCTATTCAAGGCTTAACATTCTAATTCAATAAGAAGATGAAGAAATAAAAAAATTACATATTAATCCCCTTCACCTCCTATTGAATGCCTAAAAGACTTCTGTTTGATTTCCATGTGTCCTTCATTTGATTTTCTTGTATCATTGACTTTAGCCATCGTCGCATTTGATATTCATTGAGTGAAATGGACGATGCTTTGATTGGCTACGAAATAGGGGATTAGTCACAATTAATTATGTTTTATCATCATCAAAAACAAATTGGAGGATCCAATACTCAACATTCTTCCCATTTTTGATGATGACAAACGAACATAAACAAGGATAATAAGTGTTCATGAAAATTAAATACTTACTCCTCGCATTGATGCCAATCAAATTAGACCATTCCATTAAATATAAAATGAGACATTAATGCATATTAATTATGTGTGTAACACATGGAATGTGTATAATAGATATATAAGCTTAAACAAAAACGAATACACATGTCATGATATAGTGGTGATACATAAGGAGGAGTTGATGCATGAAGAATGGGATCAATCCATTCAATCCATTTAATGAAATAATACAAATTGTAATGAAATGTGAGATTAAAAATCCAGTTCATATATCAATACTCCCCCTGAATCATACAATGGTTTCAACATTAAGTTTGAAATGCTATAATTCATGGAAAATGTTTTTACATTCATAGTAGCACATGAATTCTTATATTGGTTATTTATCTCCCCCTTTGACATAATCAAAAAAGTGTGGGAGGTTGAGAAACAACAACAATTAGTGCTAGGAGAACTATAAAACATAGGAGTGAGTGATTAGAATAGGCAATTGAGTGATACCATATGAAATTTAAAACAAAAAATTAAGATGTATCAACCTAGTTGTAGTATATCACAACAATCATCAAAAGCAAACATATATATGGGGGCAATATCAACATTTACATTGGATGTGCAAAAGAAAATAGAAAGCATAATGACACAGTTCCAATGAAAATAACAAGCTCCATGCACACACACACATTTTTTTTTGTAAAGTTAGCATCATATATTAATAAGATATAGTACAATGGGGTCTATGATGGTGGAGGTACTCTTTGAGAGAGGAGAGGGTACAAGCACCGTCACTCTCTACAAATAGTATCATCCCCCAACAAGAGCCCAACCCAGATATCAAACAATCCAATTACCATACACACACACATATGTATGTATGTATATGTATATGTATGTATGTATGTATTGGTGATGATACAAAAAGTATCCAAAAATACATCGCATAACTGCAAAATATACGACACATACAACAAAATGTGTCGACGCATACTTTTTGTATTGGTGATGATACAAAAAGTATCCAAAAATACATTTCATAACTGCAAAATATACGACACATACAACAAAATGTGTCATTTACATTTTCAATCTTCAACAAAATGAGACACAAAGTACATATATTATATTAAAATACACATCCTAAGCCCGAGAGTCTTCACAGACGACTGTCCTAACTTATCAGGGGTGAGTTGGGGAGTGTGAAGAGCTGGGTCTAGAAGTAACTGGCACCGGGATGATAGCAATAGAGGGGGAAGGGGAATCACGTTCATAATAATAGGCAAACAACCTCAAGCTTGTTTGCAATCATACGAATAAGGAGGGTCAAAAGCTCCAATCACTTATCTTGAATCTCCATTATCTTCAGCTGAGAGCCAATAATGGATATAACAGAGGACATCTTATCCTTCAACTCATTCTGTCCCTGACGCATCACTTCAATATGAGTCCGCAGTCTATTGGGGCTTCGATCCAACTTGGCCAGTCTGCCTCTGACATTACCAGAAGTAGTCCTAAGACACCCATGATCATTTTGGAATTGGGTCTGTAAACCATCTATGCTGCTGGAAATGGTGGAGTCAATAAAATACTTCAACTCATCGCCTAAATAATCATGGCGAGAACTCAAAGCAGAGAGGCTATCTCTAAGGCTAGTGATCTGAGCCTTGAGGATGTCAAGAGAATCCTCTAAGATACGAGGGCGATTAGATGAAGATGGGATGGTGGCAGCAGATGTGTCAGAGAGAGGAATAGAGACTGAAGGGCCTTCAGATGAAGAAGCACCAGCTGCCTTCTCGAAGCAACCTTAAAGGCCGCTTCAGACTTATGCCACAACGTGGCATTGATGGGGGCTACTATGGGACCGCGCTCACTATGAATCAAAGGAATGTTGAAGTGGATAAAGATACGGGTCAAAAGAGAGGGGTACAATAGAATGGACATGTCAAGCATCTGATCCAGTATGACTTGAGCCCAGTTTATCTTTATACATCCTAGGAGAGCATAAAGACACCGAAAGTACTCAGAAGATAAGTAAACGGTATACCCATATTTTGGTAGAAGGTTGGACCTTAAGATGAGATTGCAAATTCGAGCAAGATATTGGAGATCTCTGGGCTTTATGGAGGCATTGATGTGCTGAGGGATGTTCAAAAAGATTTTGGACAAACGATCATGATTGCTATTAGAAGATTTGGTAGAACCGTGTGTTTGTATTGATAATACTGGAAGAATATATATACATGAGATTCATAACAACTAATCCTACATATATGGGATTGTGATCATAATTGATACTGAATATCTAAGTAGGTAAGTAGGTAGATAGTTATGATACAGAATATTCATGGTTAAGTAGTTAGATAGTTGCGGGAGCTTTGGAAGACTCGTTCAACACCCCCCGTCAAGTTGGAGTCGGGAGAGATATGTCGAGCACGCCCAACTTGGAAATAATGCGATGAAAAGCATCCGCACCAAGCGGCTTTGTAAATATATCAGCAAGTTGGTCAGAAGAATGTAAGTAGCCGGCGGAGATAAGGCCGGAAATAATCTTTTCACGGACGAAGTGGCAATCAAGTTCAATGTGTTTTGTACGCTCATGAAAAACCGGGTTGCTGGCAATGTGAAGGGCAGCTTGGTTGTCACAATAAACTGTGATTGGTTGTTGAGGAGGAAAGCCAAGGTCACAAAGAAGATACTTGAGACATTGTATCTCCGCAGTGAGAGTTGCAAGAGAACGATATTCGGCCTCGGCGGAAGAACGTGAAACAGTGGGTTGTTTCTTAGTCTTCCATGAAATAGGACTAGAGCCAAGCATTGTGATGTATCCAGTGGTAGAACGACGGGTAATGGGACATCCAGCCCAATCAGAATCAGCAAAACCAACTAGAGAAAGAGAACTAATAGCTGATAGTAGTATCCCCTTACCAACAGAACCTTTTAGGTAGCGGAGGACTCGATGAGCTGCATCGAGGTGAGTTGAACATGGATTTTGCATGAATTGGCTAAGAGTATTAACGACATACTGAATATCAGGCCGAGTGACAGTCAAATAGAGAAGACGACCCACAAGACGACGATAAATAGAGGGGTCGGGAAGTGGTGTACCATCATCTGGAAGTAAATGCAGATTTTGTTCCATAGGGAAAAATGATGGACGACAACCTAGTTGTCCTGAATCAGAGAGAATGTCAAGAGTGTATTTACGTTGACATAAAAAGATACCTTTGTTGGAGCGAGAGACTTCAATACCAATAAAGTATCGGAGAGTGCCTAGATCCTTAATGGAAAAGGAACTGGCAAGAAATTGTTTAGTTTTATGGATGACCGCGAGATTGTTTCCAGTGATAATAATGTCATCAACATAAACAAGGACAAATACAGAAATTTTACCTTTGATATATGTAAAAAGACTGTAATCTGAGGTAGACTGATGGAATCCACGTGATATTAGAGTGGAAGAAAATTTCGAAAACCATTGACGAGAGGCCTGTTTGAGTCCATACAGAGATTTGTGTAGTTTACAAACATGATTATCATACTTATGATGAAAACCTGGAGGAAGTTTCATGTAAACTTCTTCATGAAGGTCGCCTTGGAGAAAAGCATTATTGACATCAAGTTGGTGAAGGGTCCATCCATGAATCGCCGCGATGGAAAGGAGTAGGCGAACAGTAACAAGTTTGGCAACAGGTGCAAACGTATCATGATAATCAATCCCTTCAATTTGATTGTATCCTTTTGCAACGAGACGTGCTTTGTAACGCTCAATAGATCCATCGGAATTATATTTGATCTTGTAAACCCATTTACAACCGATGGGTAATTTGCCAGGAGGTAAGGGGCAAAGAGACCAAGTACGATTACACTCAAGAGCTTGAATTTCAGATGACATGGCAGTACGCCAGTGAGACGACTTAACCGCTTGAGAATAAGTTTGCGGTTCAGTGTGATCAATGATCGTGGATACAAAATCACGATGAGAGGAACTCAATGTGTTTAAAGAGAAGTGGTTGGAAAGGGGAAATTGAGTAGAGGGGAAGACATTTGAGCATATGAAGTCACTTAAGCGAGGTGGAGGACGTCGAACTCGCGAAGGTCGTACGGATCTTGAGGAGGTAGAATCAGTAGTGATAGGCACATGAGAAGAAGTTGGACCCAATTCCCGAGGGCAGTCAATAATAGCCTGCACAGGAGATGTTGGTTGAATAGGAGAATCGATTTGAGAAGAGTTCGAGGGAATGACATGATCCATTTGGTCATCATTTAAAGGAATGATACTTATCGGTGGAGGAGTCGAATGAGGAGTTGGCGATGTGTTACTATAAGGGAAGTGTGATTCATGAAAAACAACGTCGCGAGAGACATAAATGTGGCGAGTAGATGGATCATAAATTCGATATCCTTTTTGACCAAAAGGGTAGCCAACGAAGATGCCAGGTTTGGCCCGAGAATCAAACTTATGTCGAATATACATATTTTTGGCAAAACACAAACATCCAAAAACTCGGAGTGAAGAATATGATGGAGATGTGCCAAATAATATTTCATGAGGAGATTTAAAATTAAGAACCTTTGCTGGTAATTTATTTATAAGAAAGGCAGCAGTAAGAATACACTCTCCCCAGAATGGGAGAGGAAGACGACTTTGAAAGCGCAAGGCTCGAGCAACATCGAGAAGATGGCGATGCTTACGTTCAACGATCCCATTTTGTTGGGGTGTGGCAACACAACTACATTGATGAATAATGCCATGAGTAGAACACCAATTTTGAAATTTGGCGCAAAGAAATTCAGCTCCATTGTCTGAGCGAATGATTTGGAGTTGCGGAAGGAATATGCCACCGTTTCCGGTGTTGACTTTGGAAATGTTGCTATTAAATTGTCTATTAATTTGATTAAAGAAATGGATAATCATGCGAAAAGTTTCGGACTTATTTTTCATGAGATATATCCATGTACATCGCGAATAATCATCGACAATAGTTAAAAAATAGCGAGATCCATTCAGAGATGGAACAGAAAAAGGTCCCCATATGTCTATATGAATCAATTCAAAACATTTAGAAGAACGAGAACTACTATTAGAAAATGATTGACGACATTGCTTAGCTTGTGGACAAATATCACAAGTAAAATTCTTATTTGAAACAATATCAGGAAAATTGCTTACAAGGAATTTAAAACGAGAATTCCCGGGATGACCAAGGCGTGAATGCCATAAGTCAAATTTATTACATTCTTTGAAAGAAAATGCATTATTTAAAGCAGGAACATCATCCAGATAGAAAAGTCCATTTTGCAAACTACCCCGACCAATCCTCGCCTTCGAGGAACGGTCCTGAAATAGGCAGTGAGTATGAAAAAATGTGACTACACAATCAATATGTCGAGTTATCTGGGAGACAGATAATAAATTAAATTTGAAAGATGGAATATAAAATACTTCTTTGAGAATGAGATTTGGAGAATGTTTGATAACTCCAATATGAGTTACTGATGCCAATGATCCATCTGGCATTTGAACTGATAAATGATTTTGCAATGCATAATAAGATGAGAATAATGCAAGTGATGTGCATATGTGATTTGATGCGCCCGAATCAATAATCCAAGAAGAAGATGCACAAGTTAGAACTTTATCTACTAAATGTGCAGAGAAGAAAATATTACCTGCTAAATGTGCAGAATTACCAACTGAAGTTTCATTCGCGAGGAGAGCCATCAACTTGTTGTACTGCTCAGTGGTGATATGATTATTTGTTGCCACCGGAGGATTACGTTGAGGTGTTGGACGCTTCACTTGGCCTTCGGGAAATCCGTGCAGCTGATAACAAGTGGCTCGGGTGTGACCATGGCGATTGCAGTGGTCGCAGAAAGGACGCTGTCGCTTTCCTGGGGGGCGATTAGATTGGGGAGTGACGGTGTGTCGATCATTCCATGTTGAATTCCTGGAAGTGTTGAGGGCAGCAGATTCCACAATCGGAATGTGTATGTCAAGCTCTTGTTGCTTTTCTTCTTGACGCACCAAATTATATATCCATTGGATAGAAGGAAAAGGTTCCATGAGAAGGATTTGTCGCCGTACCGAAGAGAAGTTATCGTGAAGTCCTTGTAGGAATTCCATAGCTCGATCTTGATTCATTTGCTCCATGATGGATTTCGAATTGGCACAAATGCATGGAGATAGGACGATGATGCTATTCAATTCATCCCAAAGGGATTTCAGTTGGGTAAAATATGAAGAAACATTCATACCCTCCTGTTTTAGATCGGAGATGGACCTTTTCAGTTGGTAAATTTTCGGCGCGTTTGACTAAGAGAATCGATCTTTGAGGTCGAGCCAAATTTGAGCAGCTTTCTCGGAATAGAGAATACTTGGCCGAATCTCAGGAGAAACTGAATTGAGAATCCAACTGCTTACCAAATCATTGCAACGTTCAAAGTTGAGAATGTCACTTTGAGAATCAGGTCTCGACAAGGTTCCATCAACGAAGCCATATTTATTCTTAGCTCGTAAAGCCATGGCTATTGCTCGACTCCACGTACCATAATTGTCACCCGTTAGAAGAGGCGTAACGAGGACAATGGAAGGACTTTCCGAGTGATGCACATCGTAAAGATTGGATGTGGTCACTGGTTGAGAATTTTGATCAAGGTTGAGGATTTGATCACACATGATGAAAAAAAATGAAGAACTGACAAGTTGTGTTGACGTCGGAGTCGCGAGATCGCCGCCGGATCTAGAGGTGGGCGCCGGATCTGGAAGTGGAAACGAGGTGGCCGTCGGATCTGGAAGTGGAAACGAGGTGGGCACCGTCGGATCTAGAGGTGGCCGCCGGATCTGGAAGCCGCGTGGATCTGCAAGATCTGGAAGAAGGCGCCGTCGGATTTGGAAGCCGGATCTGAGGAATATCTTCTCAGATCTGGAAGTTGAATCTGAGGAGGACGATTAGATCTGATTCGATCTGAAGAAGAGAATTGGGGAATAACTTTGCTCTGATACCATATTAGAAGATTTGGTAGAACCGTGTGTTTGTATTGATAATACTGGAAGAATATATATACATGAGATTCATAACAACTAATCCTACATATATGGGATTGTGATCATAATTGATACTGAATATCTAAGTAGGTAAGTAGGTAGATAGTTATGATACAGAATATTCATGGTTAAGTAGTTAGATAGTTGCGGGAGCTTCGGAAGACTCGTTCAACAATTGCTCATATCGATAACAACATCGGCAATGTATAAAGTGATACGAGAATATAGCTGTCTACGAGAATTGAGAATCCTATATCTTAATCCTATATCTTAATCCATAGCTGTCTACGAGAATATACTTAATAGGTCGGAAAACCTATGAGAGATCGAATGGAGGCAATTGACAGCGGTCTCACGGCTCATCAACAGTCAGAAAAGTAATAGGAGCACGGTCAGACGAATGGGCAGACGGATAACAGACGATGGAAATTATAATGCTTAATCCCTAATCGAGATGAATGTGGGGTTTTATCGATCAATCATTATAATCTCAGCCGTTGGGTCAAAACTGATTTGGCGATCAAACCTTCGACAGACGTCTGTAGTAGAGTGTTCAGACGTCTGGAGATTTAAAAGTAAAACTGAAATCCAGTAGCACCAGACGCCTGATGAAAACATGTCATGCAACTGACCAACTGTGTAGGCGTCTGGTCATAACAATCCAGACAACTGGCGTGTGTCGGTGGGTTTTTTGGTGCACCCCTAAGACAAACTGTGTAGGTCGGTGGGTCCCATTGGAGGGGGTGAGGTTTTGTGCACGGGTTATTCCTAGTTATATTTTTATTTCAAAATTCCATATATGTTTTCAAAATTCCATTAACTACTGACTCTATTCTACACACACATACAGTATATACAAAAAATTCCAATAACATCCTGTGCATGAATAACAATCTTTTCATTTTATCAAACTTCTTATGAGACAATACACTCTGTCTTAGTATTATCTTGTATTTATATAAACTTCTTATTGTTTCTCACTTAATAGATGAATAAAAAACTTCTTTTCTTCTCCAGGTTGAACTGTTGTGTAAAGAGATTTATTAAATGCATGAAGCTATAAATTATGCTACTTTTATAGTGTTAAACAAGATGGCCTTTCAGATGGTGGTTAAGAAAGCTTGATACTGGATGGCATCTCTAAGGCCATGTAGCTGCATAATCTTATGATAACCAGTGACATGATACCAAAGATTATTGGTTCTATCAAACTTACTCAACTGGGTAGTCACAAATCATAAGGTAAGAGTGCCTCGAGAATTTTTTAAGTAAATGGATCTCTTTCAACTCTTTCTCTGGGACCTTTGTCTTCCTCTTCTTACCATTCTCAAGCCCCATCATTATGGATGGGGTTCTTTCCATTATCAGGGATGCCTTATTCGATAGCTTGGGAGATTACTTGATTTCTAAACCTGCATGATGTCATGGTTGTTATCCTTCCATATAAACAACACTAATGCATATGTTGCTGAAAGATGTGTTGTATGGCTATATACTGGTATTTTGGATATGCCTAGGTTGGAGCAGCTCCCTCAAAGCCATGCATACCATAATAGCCAATAGAATACGCTAGGCCATGTTGAAAATGCTTCGAACTTGGTTTTCTGGGCTTGACACGGCCGTGCAGCCGTGCAGATTTAGCACGGACGTGCAATGCCCACGGAGACTGCTCAACTTTCTGGATAGACTGTGGCACGGCTGTGCCAAGCTCTGTACGGCCGTGTACATTCAATAGAAACTGCACAGTATGTTTCGCAGGTTGTGACATGGCCGTGCAGATTCCCGCACGGCCGTGTCGACTGCAGTCGGGCCAGGCTTGTTTATTTGAGTTGAGTTTTGGTCTAAAATCTAATATATTCGGACCTCGACCTTAGATACTATTTAAACCCGTCCTAAAGTTTATTTTTTGGGAGAACAAAGAAAAAAGTAGAAAGAGAAGAGCCGTCGTCAAGTTTTCTTCTGCCTCGCGCATCTTGGAGCTGTGGGGCATGATTTGGTGAGCGACTTCTATTGAGTCCTGTTGAATTCTTTTGTAATCTTTTTCTTGGGATTCCTTTTTTTGGGTTGAGGGATTATTTGTGAGTGCTTTTGGTTTTCTTCTCTTTTGGTGAGATTTGAGATCTCTTTTGAGCTTGGTGAGAAGATTTTGAACTCCAAGTTATGGATTATTGGTGCTATCTCTTGTTGAAGTAGATTGAAGGAGTCGGTTGCACGTGATCTGATCTTATTAGCAAAAACCATATCGAGAAGCTGGACGTATGCGCTGTTAGTAGGCCGAAACGTGGTAAAATATGTGTCGCTTGATTTGTTACTTTCCTGCTAACATTACTTTTTATCTTACTTGTTTGTTTGAATTGTGCTATTGTGGTTTATCTCTGAAAGATCGAGACATAGTGATTGTTGGGTAACTATTCGCTGGGGGGCTTCCGCTCGTCGTCGTTATTTCCCCAACAGGCCAAACTATGAGGGGGCTTTGCTGTTTCGACTCCTCTAACGTTCAAATTAGTCGTAAACCGTCACGAACAACATCATGAAACCACTAACACTCACACTCTCCTTAGCCAAATTATCCGATCACTCTATCCTTAGCCGGATGAGAGGTCGTAGTGACTTGAGATGGATTTATAAGCCCAACTACATCATGAAACCACTAACACTCACACTTCTTTTCTTTGTTTGCTATCCTACATTTTTCTTTGTTTGCATGCTTAACGGTAGTTTGTTCTAAAAATTCCCTCAACCAATCCTCACCCCCAAAGGGTGGTATTTCTCACACCGCTTAAGCTAATTGTAAACGTTGTTGATTGTAAGCAAGTTGTCCCCGTGTTTGACCCTAGGCTCACTAGGATTATTACTACTTGGCAACCTCCTACACTTGGGAGTTAGCGTGAAATCTTTTGTTCACGCCAGTAACTATTTGCTGGGGGACTTCCGCTCGTCGTCGTTATTTCCCCAACAGGCCAAACTATGAGGGGGCTTTGCTGTTTCGACTCCTCTAGCGTTCAAATTAGTCGTAAACCGTCACGAACAACATCATGAAACCACTAACACTCACACTCTCCTTAGCCAAATTATCCGATCACTCTATCCTTAGCCGGATGAGAGGTCGTAGTGACTTGAGATGGATTTATAAGCCCAACTACATCATGAAACCACTAACACTCACACTTCTTTTCTTTGTTTGCTATCCTACATTTTTCTTTGTTTGCATGCTTAACGGTAGTTTGTTCTAAAAATTCCCTCAACCAATCCTCACCCCCAAAGGGTGGTATTTCTCACACCGCTTAAGCTAATTGTAAACGTTGTTGATTGTAAGCAAGTTGTCCCCGTGTTTGACCCTAGGCTCACTAGGATTATTACTACTTGGCAACCTCCTACACTTGGGAGTTAGCGTGAAATCTTTTGTTCACGCCAGTAACTATTTGCTGGGGGACTTCCGCTCGTCGTCGTTATTTCCCCAACAGGCCAAACTATGAGGGGGCTTTGCCGTTTCGACTCCTCTAGCGTCCAAATTAGTCGTAAACCGTCACGAACAACATTTGGCAATAAGATATAGTTTTTAGAATGGCTGGAATGAGTCTCTTTTACCTTTTTGAGAAGCTTATATAGAGTATATGATGAGGGATATTTTGGTAATTTCACACCTATTCTTACTAAATGCCTGACTAATCTTTTTGGGCCATCTCCATAAGCCGCTATGGGATTGTACCTCTGGTGACCTGTTGGGCCTCGGTGGTCTTAGCAGGCCTTTATTGGGCCTTTTAATATGAGCTTGGTTATGTATACCAATAGATGGAGATAGAAAGGAATTCATGTAGAATTGTAATGGAGATTAGGTTTAAAGCGAAGAAATTAATAGACTCTGGTATGCAATTTTTTGTTGTTTTTGATTGTTGCAAGAGGTCAAAACCTCCACTGACACTTCTCCGTAAATTTGTTAATGACGACGATTGCGATATGCATTGGATTTAAATGAAAACTTTTTAAGGGTATTTTGTGCAAGGAATAAATAAAAATATCAGATAATTTGAGCTCCTCAAACATGATCTTTCCTAAGATTTTTAACCAAACGTCACAAGTACTCCCTCAAACGGGGTCCAAGCATGCATCAAAATAATCATTACATAAAACACTTCAAAGGTCAATTATTTTGCACCAAAATAATCAGACCGACTCCAATATACCAACACAAAGCAAGATCTAACACAACCACAACCCAGTTTAAAAATCCAACAGGTAAGTTCATCTTCAGAGACGAACTCATAACAAAAATCAACAGACAGCATAACCTTGTCCAGGTCCCAAAATGTAAGCCACAAACAAAAAATTCTGAAAGTAAAGCTAACACCGAATCTATCTTCAGAACCGACCGCAATTTCAAGCCTTGAGCCTTCCGTAAAACTTCTGCTTCTCCTGAGTGGTCTGGAAACGTCCATGACCAAACTTGGATGAAGTGTCGATGAACTTGAGCTTGATTTCCTCGAGGGCCAGACGAGAAGTCTGCTTCAGCAGCGACTGGCGAAGCGTGACAACCCTCTTCTTGGGACCAACGCAGCAACCCTTGATCAGAATATAGTCATCCTTCACCACACCGTAGTGCGGGAAACCTCCCATGGGGGTGATATCTTTCTCGGTCCTGTTAAACCACAACCATGTTTTGGTTAGGGGGATTAGGATCCAAAAGAGAGCCTGCAATACAAATAGATATGGCATGGCTGTGGGAAGGGTAAACAAGGTATTACCTATCAAACTCGGTAACAGCGGCATGCGACTCGTCCCCGGCTTTCCCAAGCTTGTAGACCTTCTTGTTCATCTCTGTCCGGTGGTGATACCCATTCTGCCCGGCACGGGCAACCGTGAAAGAGACCCTGGCAGGATGCCAAGCACCGATACATGCCACTTTGCGGAGACCTCTGTGGGTCTTGCGGGGAAGACGGGTGACACCCCAACGGGTAACCACGCCTTCATAGCCCTTACCCTTGGTCACACCAATAATGTCTATCATCTCGTCTTTCTGGAAGACTGCGTCCACTGGGATTTGCTTCTCAAAGAAGCCGTAAGCATATTCTACCTTCTCTGCAATAGTCCCGCCATTCACCTGGATCTCCATCAAATGGGCCTTCTTCTGTTTCAACCCCTTCATCTTCCTAATCTGAAAGGATAACAAACCACAACAGAAAACTTTACATAATGTCATTAAATTGTCATACAAGGAATCACTACAACCAATATATATTAAATTGGTTTAAAATTTCAATTATAAGTTGCAGTTTATCACCAATATCTCACAATATCATAAATAGACAGCAGACCCTCTCAGTAAGATAGGTCTTAAATTACAATAAGAAACAAGATCATCAAGGCTAACTTTAGATCATTGAGTTATATAATTCTTGAACAAATTAAGATTTCCAGAAAAAACGAATGAAGTTTACTAGTGCAGCATCAACGGAAAAACTGAAACTTGTAAAAATGAGATGTGTGTCAATAAAACCTGAGTGTGGGCCAGCACACGGATAACAGATGCATATTTCTTCATCTTCTCAAGCTGGGTCTGAATCTCCTTCTTCCCGTCCTCAGATTCATATTTCTTTGAGTACTTGGTGAAAGCCTTCTTCTTGGATCTGTACCAGTTCTTGTAGAATCTCCTCCTGACTTCCTCACTCAGATGCTGAGCCCAAACCGTATTCAGAGACCGAAGACCACGTGGAGTCTTTACGTAGCCGACGACACCGACAACCACCATGGGAGGAGTTTCGATAACTGTAACAGCCTCGCAGGTCTCCTTCTTGTGAAGCTCTGCATTTTAGGCAATATCACCCAACGTTTAGAAAAAATCAGTAGATAAAGCATGTGAATCTCTGTGCAAGAGGAAGAGCAGATTCTAGTTAAATATAAAAGAACCAAACTGAGAAAAGAACCCAATATTTTGCTCAAAGACCATTCAAAAAATTCAAGGAAATGAAGAACATGGCTGAATAGAGATTGACATATGAAAAGTAGGCACACTGCAAAGGTTTAAAAAAGGGTAGAAAATCATATAGAAGTTATGGTTTCGTAGCATATGGTATCTGAATGATGATTACACGTTTAGCTGCAATAGCTTAAATAGCCAAGTTGAGCATATAAAGCATATGCATAGCAGATTATTTTTTTACATACATACCCCGTAAAAAGGTTTCAAAATCTAAAAGATCAACAATTATTCATGTGTGAAAACCAATTCACACGGTAATAAGCTGCAAGTAAATGATAAAGGAAGAGACATTGCAAATAAAAGTTAACAAATTACATATATTACTTAGAGCCGGAGAAATATTCATGTAAAGAACTACAAAATCCTTTTTTTGCTTTTGTTGCGAAAATAATTATACGACTTCACCAAAAGCTAGACCAGAAATCATGTGCTGTAACACTTAATTTTATAACATTATCGGAGACTAACTTATTAGAAAGTTCGTGGAAAATCATATATTGACAATGAACAGAACATTTCATGTCCTTCATGTTGATGACCCTAAAACAACAATGAAACAATATTCCATCAGTAGTCACTTACTCGATCCTGGCTTCTCAACCTCACGGACAATGTGCGTCATTCCAGCCTTGTACCCAAGGAAAGCAGTAAGCTTGCAGGGCTTTCTTGGGTCATCCTTGGGGAAGGACTTCACTGCAGCCATGAAATACAATCAGATCATTTCCAAATCACTAGATCAGCAACAGTCAAGCATATGGAAAAGTTCACTTGAACAACAAAAAGACAAAAAAGAAAAAGGAAAAAAAAAGGAATGCCTTATATAGTTCAAATTTGGCCAGGGTTCGACATGTTAATGCATAACGACTAGAAGAAAATAATGCAGGTTCCACCGCAAGCAATTCAAACACAATGCACGGCATTCACAGTAGATGTCAAAACTATACAATATGTATCATCAAAATCATATGGTACGAGACATATGACAATGGTAGAAACAATACAAATCAGAAGGCCACTCATATCAGGGGAGGTTTATTATCTTACAGTACCATAAAGTAACGGAATTTATAAAATACAACATGGAATTTGTATCATTTGATATGGTAGATACAATTTTGTTTTGTTTTGTTTTGTTTTTGTGTGTTAGTTTTGTTTTGGTTTTTTGTTTTGGTTTTGGGGTGGTGTTTTGTTTGTTTGTTCTTTTTTTTTTTTTTTTTTTTTTTTTTTTTTGGGGGGGGGGGGGGGGGGGGGGGGGGGCCCTTCAGGCTTCATGTCTACTATTTTCTTAGCTTATCAAAGAATAAACGACTAGACTTGATAAATGATCTTTATCATCAATGTGGTCTCTTTCTCATTAATTATTTTTTGCCAAAAAATTAATCACATTAGTTATAGGCTTATAGCCACAAGAAGCTTCCCAACCTATTTCAGAGCCTACCAAAGTTATCCCTGAGCATTTTTTAGCATCATCAATTATATTCAAGGCTGATCGAGCATCTTTGAGTCCTATCAAGGCATCATCATGCATCTTTGAATGTCACCCTGCTTTGCCAAGCTTAATTATCATTATCAGCTAAAAATAAAAACGGACATGTCATTTGTAAAAACATAAGTATATTCTTAAAAAATAAAAATATTAAAGGAAAATATTAAAGGCTACATAACAAAACAAAGAGAGAACAAAGAAGGGCTGGCAGTATGTGATTCTAATCGAAAGACATCTGAGATAATAAATAGCAATTTTGCAGAAGTAAACTGAATTTACACAATATAACATAATTTACGCAATACAAAATGAGGATTCATAAGCGTCACGAATATAATTGGAAAAAAATTGGTCGAAATGCACATGAAAGAAACAAATTAATACCGAAAATGAGGATCAAAAAATCGCAATGGTAGCTAAACGCGAAAGTTTTAACCTTTTCCGCGGTGGCGAGAAGCTCTCTTCCTCGGGAGGAATCCAAGGGATCCATGCCTCGGGTGCTCAAACTTCCTGTGAGACATCCTTCACCCGCCCTGTATAAATTCATTTCAACCCAGCACAAATGATGAATTAATAATATCCAATCAACAATCGATAACATAAAAACAACACAAAATGTATTAACAAACAACAATATAAACTTGTTATCCCAAATCAAGGCAACATAAACCAAAACATAATCAACTTTTCATCAATGTTGACTAACAAAGTGATACGCAAAACCTGATCTCGAAATCAAACAGGCATAAGAGGCGGTGCCATTCTCCGAAGAACCAAACAATTAGTGGTGCTTGAGATAATTTCATTTTAAGTTTTCGATCGCCATTGATTAAAAAAACCTAAAACCCCTTAAATCCGAATAAAAATCGAGAAGACTACTGACCTGCCGCTCAGCTTCGGCGCCGACGCTGCAACAGCTTCACGCTCACAGACCACGCAAAAGAAACCCTAGGGATTGCTTATATAGTTGCTAACGGGTAGCCTCCAGCCCAGCTAAAAAATTTCAATACCTGTTATCTTGGCCCGGCCCAGGAATTAGACACTGAACTTGCGGGCTTCGGCCCACGGCTCTTCCTCTGTTCGTCTTTACCATCCATATCGCCGTCTATTTCTGATTAGGACAAACCGGTGGATACAATGATGCCCAGGGCTTGGCCGCCTCACCTTGTGGGCCCCACTGCCCACTCTCACGAATCCTTTTGCACTCAAGACAATACCCACACTACAAATCAAAGACTCATCATAGTTTATTGACGGACAAAATGGTCTATATTCTTACGTATTAGTGGGGAGAAGATGATGCCCGCAACTTGCTCGTAAACCTCCTACAGTAGTTCGGCTGCGACGGCCGCTTGGTGGCTCAAAATGGCTCCAGTTTCGAGGTGTTTTCTCACCACTGGAGTTATTGGAATATGAGTTCGATGTAACAAATGACGTAGAACGAAGGAGGGTGACGTGGGCAGCTGACTGAGCAATGGTTGAGCTATCCTTGTTATTGATAGGCTGCAATCCGAGCCATAGAAGTAGGATCCGAGTTGTCTCCAAACTGTCTGCAATATAGGAAGCCTGTCAAGGGATCGGATCTGGGGTCCAACTAGATCCTCTCTGATGCTTAAATCAGTAGATGACTTGAGGAGGCTCGTTGGAACTATGTCCGACTTATTGGGAGTTTGTCCACTAGTTCTCAAACCGAGCTGTGGAGGTTGTTGAGATATTGAGTCTCACCCCGACGTGGTTTTGATGATGGACAACAAGTAGTGCATCTAACATCTTTTGAGTGGAGGAGCTTAAGGAATCAATTTATAGCACTCAAGTGCTAAGTGATGAGCAATCAAGGCAAATGGATCAAATGGAGCTAGAAGATTGAAGAAGCATCTCTTTGGACTTCAATGTAATAATATTTGTGATGTATTTTTATTTATTTTTCATTAGCATGTTAAAGCCTTGTTAGAAGCTCACACACACTTAGGATCACACACAAAATGCTTTTAAAATGTTTTAAAAATAGTTTTGACTGTTATAAACAGGCTTTTGGAGGCCCAACTTGTTATTAGGTATCCACCCATTATGTAACCCTATTGCTATAAATACAGGGCTACGGATTCCGTAGCCACCAAGTTTACAACACGTTATCAGCACGCTCGAGGCTGAGCCGAACCTCTGCCGACGGACGAACGAGACGCGAACGGGCTTCCTTCACCGAACGTCGCTAGATCCGTCGGGTAGGATCTAGAGGTAATTCTTTTGCCTAGATCTAAATTCGTATGCGCATTTGTCTAGATCCAAATATTTGGATCGATTTTTAATGAAAATCAACATTTTTATTGTTAAAAATCAACTTTTTGCAATAAAAACTCTTTTTGGAGATTAAAATGGATGTTTCCAATAAAAATCGGATTTTTATCATCTTCTTCCCCAGAAACCATTAAACCCTAGGGGGATTCTTCTTCGCTACGCGGCCGGAAGCCGTCACACGAACCCCCCATCACGCACAATCGCCGCCGCCGCTCGAAGCGGCGTGCGGCCATCGCCGCCGCTCACAGCGGCGGGCGATCCCGCCGCCTGCAGCGGCGGCAACCCCCGCTGCTCGCAGCGGCGGGGCTGATCCCGCCGCCCGCAGCGGCGGGCCTTCCCCGCCGCCTGCGACGGCGGGCCGTTTCCGCCGCCTGCAGCGGCGGCCCTACCGCCGCCCGCGGTGGCAGACCCCCCGCACCGCCACCAGCGGCGACGGACGGGCACCGCTGCCTGCAGCGGTCCCCCCGTGCGCGCGTGTGTCCAGAAACCTAGCCGCCAGAAGCGGCAACTCACGCGACCAAAAACCCTAATTAGGGGTTGACCCCAAAATTTTTCTATTTTTCTATTTTTTCAGATTTAATTACGATTTCTTTTTCGTTAAAATCTGGACAAATTACACGCTTCTAATTCATCGCATTTTATTCGGATTATCTTATTATTATACGTTTAAAAATTAGGAAGATCCTGCGACCGCTCTGCCGTTAGTCAACTAACCTAACGGTGTATGACTTTGCCCAGTGGTCCAATAATTTTTAAACGAAAATTTTGCATTTCCATTATAAACTGCCTGTGATGATTAATTGCCTGTAATGAATAAACTGCCTATGATGATTAAATGCCTGCTGCATTTTTTCTGCCTGCGACAACTGTTTATATTTGCTGTGGTTTTGGATCGGCTAGTTATCACCATTATTTCCCTTGCATTATTTTCTTTTTTTGAGAGAGAAAAATGTAGTGAGGATATTTTTGTAAAATTACAAGACCGGCAGACGCCTCAGGAAGATGAAGAACCATTCTAAAAGAATAGGGGCCCCACGGGGGGTTCCCGAGTTGTACTTTCATTCTTTTTGGGACTGTATGGACTGTAATTAATATGGTGATTAGCCGATCCACGCAGCAAATATCTGTGTCTGAAATGCTTAATTATTTATTTTTCTGTGAAAATATCTAATTATTGCCTATTTTTAAACATGCTAGAGAGATAAATGGCCAAAATTGCGAGCGTCGATTTCGACGTATTGGATGCTACATGCAAGAACTATTTAAGCTGGCAGTTGGACATAAAATTCCATCTGCGAGCACAAGGACTGAGCCATGCCATCGCTGTAGGCGATAAGGTTTCTGATATAGATAAAGCGAAAGCAATTATCTATATCAGACGCCATATCGATTGGATTCTGAAGGCTGAGTACCTTACGGTGGAAGACTCTTATGAGTTATGGACCGCCCTCGAGGATATGTATAAACATCAAAGAGATGTTATACTTCCCCGAGCGCGATATGAATAGGAGAACCTCCGTCTCCAAGACTTTAAGTTTATTGCCGAGTACAACTCGGCACTATTTAGCATCACCTCACGCCGAAGTTATGTGGTGAAAAGGTGACGGAGGAGCGCATGTTAGAGAAGACGTATACATCCTTCCACGAGAAGGATGTTATACTAATGCAACAGTATCGTGAACAAAAGTTCACGAAATACTTAGAGCTTCTCTCATGCTTTCTGATGGCAGAGCAGGATAGAGACCTCCTTCTGGCCACCCATAACTCACGACTTACCAGCACTGCTCCTGCGCCTGAAGCGCATCACAGCTCCTCCCAGAAGAAGAGGAGCAACTTCAAAGGCAAACCCCAGAAGGGTAAGGCAATGAAGAAGCAGACTAAAGGACCCCCTCCAAGAACCAACCATGAGGGAAAGAAGAAAAATGTGTGGAAGAGAAAGGACGACGGCCAGACATCTGCCCTTAGAAAGGACTGGGAAGATAAGTGCCACAGGTGTGGCATGACTGGACACTGGTCCAGGAATTGTCGGACTCCACGCCACCTATAGGGCTTGTACAAAGCGAGCCAGAAGCAAGCTGAGACAAACCTGGTGGAACAAGAAGACCTGGCACCAATCAGGTTCATCGCCGAGGACTTCTCAAACGATGACCTGCTCGACTGAGGCATTATCTATTTTCTATGCATTGTAATTTTTTTTGAAAAACAATTTACTCTCTGCTTGTTTTGATTTCTAGCATGTTGCATGAACTTTTCAGACATTGAATAATTATAAGTAGTATATCTTCTCTTGTGCCTTTTACTGCGATGTTTTTCTCTTAAAATTAGACGGATCATAAATGCCTAGTGGACAGTTGTAACGACCCGCTTTCGGGGGCCCGTTACTTATTTGATAATTGCGCAGGTTTTGCAGTTAACCAGTGAAGTCAAAATAGCCACGATGCAGAGATGTACAAAGATACCCAAATAGTGTCCAATTATTACAATCCGTCCGTACAAATATTCCAACAAATATACATGACAGAAGAAAGGTACACAACTGAAAATAGCTCTGGAAGCTGCGGTCTCATGGTCGAAGTCTGGCGCTATTAGCTCAAGAGCATCTGCCTCCATATGTACGTCGTCTGCGGTGCCACGGAGATGGAACCGTAGGTAAGTCACAACAATTCTAAATAAAGAAAGAGAGGTACTGTACAAGTATGACAAAGCAGACCAAAGTGAAAGTAAAGTACGGTGCAGTGTCTGTACAAGTGTAGAAAGTAACGTGCATGGAATGCGTAAAGTAAAGGTGACTGTACTGGCAAGTAAAGTGAGGCAAGTATGGTAACTGTACTGGTAAGTAAAGTGCAAGTACTGTAAAGAAAGTAACTGTGCAAATTACACTACGTGACTCAAGTCGGAGAGTACAATATGTGACCGTTCAGTTCATCTCTTGCCTGGGTGCTACCCAGACGAATGCCGGTACCCAGGCAGCATGATGGTTTGCCGAAACTCAGGCAACTAGACAGGTTACTTTTATTTTGCCAAAACTCAGGCAGCTGGACGGTATGCCAAAAACTCAGGCAGCTTGACATGTAGATCGAACTCTAGTCACTCCCGTACTCTCGCAAACTATGAGTTACCCCAATACCCCAGTGACGTGTCAATTACAAGTTCTAGACAGGATTGTTCCACAGGATGTTCCACACATGATATTCCACACGATGTTCCGCATGTTAGTCACACCAGGTTAACTGGTTGACTTCCTCATTGAAAACCAGCAAGTAGGATAAAGACAAGTCCAACACCAAAAGTTGTTACTTCCGTGCTTTGAGCACGTGGTAGTGTGGCTAGCACACCATTTACCCAAGTTGAAAGTTGGCAAAGTAATCTTTGGTAGATTACTTTCATTTAGTTCTCTAGTTTGGTTCAAGTCAAATAGCCGTTCGAGGCTATAAGTGAAGTGTCACAAGTTCATGCAAGCACAGTAGACTAATTTTCTAAACTTAGAATCTGTCGTGACTTACGATTTTAGAGCTCGTCGTGGCAAGACGAGATTGGAGCTGGAAGAGCTGGTGCACGAGAAATGGTACCTGCAATCACAAGAAACAATTGGTTAAAGCGCACCCTATTTTCTATTTATTAAACTCGATCGTTTTGATTTTTAAAACTAGTTGAAACGTTGTCGAAAAGCGTTCTAAATTTTTATATAGCCTATATATGATAAAAATAGTTTTACTGCAAGAGGGAATATTTTTCTGAGGCTTATAGAAATTTTTAGGATTTTTAAAAGCTCAAAAACAATTTAAAATCTGTTTTTCAATTAGTGACGTATTTATTCCACAATTTATTCCGGATGCAATCTACATCGGAAGGTTGCAATTGAGGTGTCAAAATGACCGTCTCAAAGAGTTATATAACATATATTTTTCTCAAGTATTAGTTTACGTGAAAATAAGAAGATACGGATTTTTAAATGAAATTAACGGATTTAAAATATAGGCTTAAAAATTAATTCTGGAAAAACTAAGCATCAGATTGAGATGAAACTAGCGCCATTGGGTCCAGAATGTCATTTCTGATTTTCTGGGACTAGTCACTCATTTTTCTAGGCTCTATATTATTTATTATGAATTAAAAGCCAATAAATCCATTTTATTTATTAATTAAAAATACGAAAAACGAAAACTTCGTTATATTTACAAGTTTGCCATTGGAGTGTAATAAAACTTACGCATCACCGTCGCTTCGTTTTCGTTGCAGGCGGCGACGGCGGGCTTAGGCGGCGGCGGCTCAGCACGGATGGGCGGCGAGGCGGGGCGGCGGACAGCGGAGGAGGCAGCGGCGGCTCCGGTGCGAGGTCGGAAGCGGCGTCGCCGACGGCGACGAGGCGGACGTAGCAGGTGGCGGTGCTGCTGCTCTGCGTCGTCGTGCTTGCAGGCGGAGCTCACGGTGGGTGGCGGTGTTTGAAGGTGGTGGTGAGGCGTTCGTTCACCGGAGGCGGGGAGCTAATGCTGGTGGCATCTCGTCGCCGGAGGAGGTGGAGGCGAGCTCAGCTTCGGGGGTTGTCGACGTGCAGGGGTTCGGGGGTCCCGTCGATGCTCGGAGGGCGGCGAGAGCGTGGGTCGAGGGTGGCGCGGGTGAAGCCGTGAGAGAGAGAGAGAGAGAGAGAGAGAGAGATAGAGTGAAAGAGAGGGTCGGAGAGCGAGCTGAGAAGTCGGGGGAGAGAAATCAAAAACGGGAGAGAGAGAGAGAGAGAACTCCTGTGTGTGTGTGTTAAAACAAGGGGGAGGGGTTGTTAATATATAGGGTGAGAGAGATTGAGAGGGGGTAGATGAGAGGGGTGTGTGTGTTAGCTGAGAGAGATGAGGGTTAGGGTAGATACGGGCTGGGTTAGTTGGGGTAATTAGGTTAGGTGATTAAGTGGGTAATTAGGAAGATAAAACTCCATTAACGAAAGTCATTAGTGATAATACAAAAAGCGAAAATTACGAAAATGCCCCTACCAGTAACTGTGTCCGAAAAATTACGAAAACATACCCACGGGATCGTATCGTCGCGAGGATCGCGAATACGAAGACCGTTCCAGGGTTTGGGCTACGGAAATACTAGTTTTTGGTCAAAACGTTTAGAAAGCGGGTGTGCGGGTTCCCTATTGAAACGATATCAGAAAATTACGAAATTAATGTGGGAAGCCCCAAATGATCATAGGATGCTACTGCAGAAGTTTGAAAATGTTTTGAAGACGTTTGAATAGAAAATAAATTCGTTGACCCAAAACTGCAATATCTGAAAATGAATTTTTATCAGATCTTTTAGAGGTATTTGACGAAATCCGATTTTGCTAAAATACTCCATAACTAGTCTGGTACATCAAAACATTTTTATAGAAAATTTTTGAAATCAGTTTAAGACTGCTAACAAACCATTATAAAATACAATTAAAAATTGAATTTTCTTTAAATACTTAATTTGAAAGTATTGGAAAAATACAGGCCGTTACAACAGTGCCTCTACGCACACGATCCTCTAAGACATCTGCTTTTTCCAAAGCATTGATAAATACGATGGAACCGTGAATACAATATCCGGTCCATCAGGAATTATTGAAGGATCAGGGGAAGCACATTTTATGCTCCCCAACAAAACACAACTACTAATAAAAGATGCGCTTTTCTCCCCTAGCTCCCATAGAAATCTGTTAAGCTTTAAAGATATCCGCTTAAACGGATACCACCTCGAGACGGTGAGTAAACAAAACACAGAATTCCTGTATGTAACGTCTAATAAAAACGGTGCTAAAACCACCGTCGAGCATTTTGAGGGACTCTCGTCGGGTCTCTGAGGGACTCTCGTCGGGTCTCTACCATACAAGGATAAGAGCAATGGAAGCAAACACACTCGAGCACCAGAAGTGCGATAATCAACCAGAATTCCAACTCTGGCACAATCGACTAGGACACCCTGGAAGGAATATGATGTGTCGCATCATATTCCAATCCCGTGGAATTAACTCGAAAAGCCTGAAGCTACTTCGAAAGGGTGCATCTCCTTGTCCCCCCTTGTTACAAATGGAAATTGATTACAAGACCATCCCCCCTGAAGGTGGACGCCGAGTCTCCGAGCTTCCTAGAGAGAATACATGGAGACATTTGCGGGCTTATTCACCCCGCAAGTGGACCATTTCGGTACTTCATGGTACTGATTGACGCATCTTCCAAATGGTCGTATGTGTGCCTCATGTCCACCCGCAACGTAGCCTTTACAAAGCTACTGGCACAAATAATAAAGTTGCAGGCACATTTTCCAGATAACCAGATCAAGAAATTGCGTCTGGACAACACTGTGGAATTCACATCACAAGTCTTCCTAGACTACTGCCAAGCAACCGGCATAGAAGTTGAACATCCTGTAGCTCATGGTCACACCCAGAACGGGTTAGCCGAATCTCTTATAAAGAGACTACAATGGATTGCTCGTCCATTGTTAATGCAATGCCAGTTGCCAGTAAATGCATGGGGACATGCCATCTTGCACGCAGCATCGTTAATAAGATTACGACCGTCATGGAGTCAATCTTATTCTCTGATGCAGCTTGCAGATGGGAACCCATCGTATATCTCTCACCTGAGGATATTCGAATGCGCTGTCTATGTCCCCATAGCACCACCGCAGAGGACCAAGATGGGTCCTCAACGGCGACTAGGTATCTACATTGGTTTCCACTCACCATCGATCATTAGATGCCTAGAACCCCTAACGGGGGATGTCTTTAATGCACGTCTAGCAGATTGTGAGTTTGACGAAAACACTTTTCCCAAACTAGGCATTGACACAAAGAAGCCAGAAGCTTCAAAGACCATTTCATGGGATACCAAAACTTTATCCCATTTTGATCCGCGTACAAACCAATGTGAAGACGAGATCCTGAAGATCCTTCAAATACAAAATACAGTTCACATTTTACCGGACAAATTCACTGACAACCAGAAGATTGTCAGATCACACGTCCCTGCTGCAAATACGCCAGCTAGGATTGACATACCCAAAGATGGATGCAATCCACCTGCAGCAGAAGCGGCCGTACCTCAACAAAACCGATGACGACCCCTAGGCTCCAAAGATAAAAACCCTCGAAAGAGGAAAAATCCTGGAGCAATGATAACGATACCACCACAGGATGCTGAGCTCAGCCCAGATACCTCTCCCCTCCTAAAAACCCCTGAAGAGGAAAATATAGGAGAAATATCATTAAACTATGTACGTACTGGGGCGGTACTGGACAGAAAAAGCACAATCATCGATGATAACTTCGCGCTCATTATTGCCACTCACGTCACTGAATACGACGATGAGACCGATCCACGCTCTCTAGTAGAATGTAAACGCATAGAGGATTGGCCAAAGTGGAACGAGGCAATATGAGTAGAGCTGGACTCACTCTCGAAGCGCAAAGTTTTTGGACCTGTAGTCCTAACACCAAAAGGTGTTAAACCTGTGGGATATAAATGAGTATTCGTGAGAAAAATAAACGAGAATAATGAGATCGCGCGCTACAAAGCACACCTTGTTGCACAAGGTTTTTCCCAACGACAAGGAATAGACTATGACGATACCTATTCCCCGGTCATGGATGCGATCACCTTTCGTTTCATCATTGGCCTATTTACAAAGAAATGCCTGGATATGCAACTCATGGACGTTGTGACTGCACACCTTTATGGAAATATAGATAAGGATATCTATATGAGAATCCCAGACGGATATAAACTACCGACTAAAATGATAGAAAGACATCGGGACGTCTATTCTGTCAAACTCCAAAGATCACTGTATGGTCTAAAACAGTCAGGTAGAATGTGGTATAACAGACTCAGTGAATTCCTAGTGCAACAAGGATTCACAACAAATGAAGTCTGCCATTGCATCTTTATAAGAGCAAAGGGAACATGATTCGTAATCATAGCCGTCTACGTAGACGGCCTTAACATCATCGGATCTCCTCAAGGGATAGGTGAGATATCCTAGAGTCTCACACAGACTTTTGAGATGAAAGACCTTAGCAAAACAAAGTTCTGCCTAGGCTTACAAATTGAACACTTGAGCAGAGGAATCCTGTTACACCAATCGACATACACGAAGAAGTTGCTGAAAAACTTCCTTATGGACAAATGTCATCCGCTCAGCACACCAATGGTCGTCAGATCATTGGATGTTAACACAGACCCCTTCCGACTGCTGGAAGAGGGGGAGAAGTACTGGGTCCTGAAGTACCACACCTAAGTGCGATTGGGGCACTCCTATACCTGGCAAACTGCACGCGTCTCGATATAGCGTTCGCAGTTAACCTACTAGCCAGATACAGTTCAGCACCCTCAAAGCGCCACTGGAACGGAGTGAAGCACCTTCTGCGCTACCTCCAAGGGTCTGTGGACCTGGGACTATACTTCAAGAAAGGTGTATCCTCCGACTTAGTCGGTTATGCAACTGCAGGATACAGGTCCAACCCACACACCGCAAGTCCCAGACCGATTTCGTGTTCACATACGGTGGGACGGCTATCTCATGGAGATATGTGGAGCAGACTTTGACAGCGACCTCATCCAACCACTCCAAGCTCATAGCGATCCACGAAGCTAGCAGAGAATGCTTCTGGCTTCGATCAATCATCCACCATATTCTCAAGACCACCGGCTTGAAGACGGGAGATCTTGGACCAACCACCATGTATGAAGACAATGATGCCTGCATCGCTCAACTACGAGGTGGCTACATCAAAGGTGACAGGACGAAGCACATTTCTCCCAAGCTCTTCTGGACGCATGACCAATAAGTAGACAACCAGATCGACATCCTGCAGATCCAATCTTGCAACAACCTGGCAGATCTATTTACTAAAGCTTTACCTCGCAGTACCTTTCGAAAACTTGTACTAGGAACTGGGATGAGACAGTTGAGAGATTTACAAGCCTGAAGCTTGTACTTTTCAGGGGGAGTTAATGTCGAGCTGTACTCTTGTTCCTTGGCTATTGGTTTTTTCCACTGGGTTTTCCATTGCCAAAGGTTTTAACGAGGCAGCCACATCAACTCTAGATCCGGAAGTATCCACCTCTGATGTTATCCATCGATTAGGGGAAGTTACAGAGACTTGTACTCTTTTCCCTTAGCCACTGGTTTTTCCACTGGGTTTTCCTTGGCAAAGGTTTTAACGAGCCAAGTGCTCTTAAACTTGGGATCCAAAAGTATTCATAAACCCATGATCAAATAAGCTCTATGAATCCTGAAGTGTTCATTACGGCTTACAACAATGGATGGATAATGAAAAATGTTATAAACGGGATTTTGGAGGCCCAACTTGTTATTGGGTATCCACCCATTATGTAACCCTATTGCTATAAATACAGGGCTACGGATTCTGTAGCCACCAAGTTTACAACATTGACAAGTTTTTAAAGCTATAACCCAATATATCAGAAAAATTATCGACTGATTTTTGATTTTAGTCGACTCATTTGAATGGGAGATAAGTTCTTCACTTTGGTCCCCTAAGTAGTCGACATCCGTTATAAAAGTAGCCGACTACTTCTAATACAGCGATCGACTAGTTTTTGATTTTAGTCGCCTAACTTGACATGACGACAGATTTCCAAATTTTACGGAACTTTGTTTTTTGACTGTTTGAATGGTACTTTGGGGAACGTTTTCAACGGTTGTTCACCCATATTTAAGAGGAGTTGATGGGGCTTTATGCTATGAATTGATGAGCATAAATTAAGTTTTTAAAAGCATTTTCCTAAGTTCTTCAAAGCCCTAAAACTCTCTTCTTTGGCCTAGGTTTTGGTATTTTCTTAAATCTCTTTGGCCAAATTTCTTGATCTCCCATAAGCTTTAATATCTTCATCTTTGGATATCATCACTATAGCCAACACACACTCAACAAGCTTCAAAGCAAGAATATAGGAAAAGTGTAAGTATTCATCAAAACAGTAAGTAGAAATGGTAAGTTTTATTTTCTTGAGAAGAAAATCCATTGTAAGCCAGACCTCTTGAGAAGAGGCAAGTGTACCTGTTTTGAGAAATAGTGGATTTGAGCCAAGTGGGACTCGAGTGTTGCTAGAGTAGGATACAGTGGGCAAGTGGGACTTGCGTATCCGAAGCAGGGTACATTCTCATGTTTACGCTTGATTATTTTTGTGTTCTTTTATCTATTGCAATTTCATTTTCGCTGCATACTTAGTATTTGCTTGAGATATTGTTGATTGGAACAAAATTTGGGTAACACCCATTATAGTTCTAGGTGGATTTATTAGAGAGAAATTTTATGTTTTATTGAAATACTAATCACCTCCCCTCTAGTATCAACTTGACCATCCACAAGATCCCAACTGAGGTGACTCGTTCCAAAGATGTGAGTGCTACCCCCAAGCATAGGAAATCAAACAAGTAAAAACACGGTGAGACTAGGATCGTATCCACGCGACAACCGACCTACAAAACTACAAATTCCGATTTATAAAGAGTACTAATCTAATCAAAATATATCACATTTCGATGATAAAATAATGGTGACAAAAGTTTTAAGTACTAAAAACCCAGTCCTAAATAACTAAAGAGAAGTTGATGCTAGGGTATCAATATGAAAAGTATGTGTCGGTTGCGATTTCGTTAGATTTTTTGCAATCAATGAATATTAATGTTTTTCAATTGGTTAATCAATTGGTTCGTAGTGTTTGCAATCACGATTCATATGTGAGCCTCGCAGATCACCGCCCTTGCCGACCCCTCCAGGTATAAAAATATAGATGTAGCTTCGAGGTACATCGTCATTTCAGAACCCTCACAGTATGTGTGTGAATCAAGATCTAGGATGATAGAAACAATGGCTTAACCTAAATAACACAATGTTTCATCCGACAAAGGGCATAAGAACTTCGAAAAATATAACAATTATGATCATAAGATAATGCCATATGTAATCAAGTGAATCATCAATTTCATGAGAAAGTTAAACTTGAGTGCCCGCAAGGGTCACGATATGTCCGTAAAGATCATATCACAAATAAGTCTGCAAAGGTCATATTTGATTTAAGCACGTCAATAATGGCCATACTCAAATAGTATATGTAGAAATTAATGAAACACTGAATATTGCTAGGATAAAAAACTGCTTGTATGCCACGTGTAGGGAATCTTGTAGATAACAAGCTAATTACTAGAGGGTGTGATTAGTGTTTCAAAAAATATTGCATAATTAAAAACTTTAATCCCTCTAATTTAGCCTAAGTCTCTTGAAAGATTTACCTACTCAAGTACTTAGTCAACAAATTAATATACTTGCAAATAAAATGAGATTAATGCAACGAAGGTTAGTACACAAAAATTATTGCAATTAAAAAAAATTAAGTGAGACAACCAACACAGAAAATCAATCGCAAACACGAGATGATTTTATCCTGGTTCACCCACTCTGAGCTACTCCAGTCCCCAATCTCCTTGTTGGGATTTTCTATTAAACACAATCACCAATGAGAGCAACTATGCCTCAGTTGAGGGCTTCCAACAATTACAAATACCTACCTTCACTTGCTAGGGTTTCCAACCAACAAACATCTTTTTTCTCAAACTAGTAATTTCCAACAACACCAACAACCATCTAAAATATTCACCTCACAACTTGAGGACCTCTTCACATGAGGCTTTTTCTCAACAACCCAACAAAACGACACAATCACTCACTACCAACCAAGTAAGGATATACAAATGAAATTCTTGAAGTGTTGTATTACAACCTCATATAGCCAAAATATATGAAGCATGTGTATGTGAATTTATGGCTAAGGAAAAAAAACCAATTTTGATTTCAAATAAATATAGAATGAAACTAAGAGATCAAAATCATCTAAGTTGTATTCTTATAAATAAAATTAAAGCATGAGAAGAACACAAAATAGCAAGGCAATTTAGAGCTTAAAAGCTTACAAGAAAGTTAGAAATAGTTGTCTTGAGAGAGAGAGAGAGAGAGAGAGAGAGAGAGAGAGAGAGAGAGAGAGAGAGAGCTTGCTTCTAAAATTTTCAGCACTTGAAGGATTTTTAAGGCTTTGAAAATCAAGCTTAAAACAATTGAAATTCTTATCATTAGTTATTCCAAATTCTCACATCAACCCCCTAAATAAAGCTCAGATTTCTGTTGAAAATCATAGACCAAAAAGCACTTACAACGGACAAATTGACAGCACTCCGTAAAAGATGGAGTTGTGCTGTTTTGAGCATTGTAGTCAACTACAGTACATGAAGTAGTCGACTACTTAGCTACTAGCCGACTCGTAATAGTGCACTAGTCGACTAGTTAGACATGATCAGCTTCATAGAGAGCATTGGTTCTCCGGAAGTCAACTATAGTATACAAAGTAGTCGGCTATCTATCTGATATATGGCACACCCCACTCCTTAGAATACCCGGGAATTTCAAAACTTTCCCAGGATAACGGTGAGGCAAGGGTGGAGAGAGAAAAAGAGGGAGAGATATGACAACAGAGAGTGGTAGATCACTGCACACGTGCTGAGATAGTACCTGTAATGCTCCATATACAACAACAAAGAGAACATTTCCACTTATACAGCATCACAAAAGAGCACAATATATGACACAATTTCCATTTCATATCCAAATATTAGGAGGGTACATGATTCAAATACAAATGTATAACTCTACAAATCTCAACCTCCAACTAACAAGTACAATTCTACACACCCAGGAACAACCCCCACTAATACCACACGCACTACCCAAGGCTCCAAGTCAAACCTCCACACCTCCAGCTCACCCAAGCACAACCCAAGACCTAAAGGTATAGCTCATAATGTAGTCTACCCAAAACCTCAATTTCCACCAACTCCAACCTTTACTGGAAGTCCACCTGCTACTACCTGTGAGAAAGAGGGGAGGGCACAACAAAGCATGTCCAGTAGGGATACCTAACTCATATAACATATTATTCACGATATATAAATACCAGTAACAGTAAAGAGTGAAGACACACATGCATGTAAATTAGCTAACGACAAACGAAGTGTAGGATAAAGAAAGGACAATAACTCCAATGACAGCTACAACAGGGAATAAACTAACTAGAACATAAAATACAAATTTTATTATTTTTGTTCGATGATGTTTCTTTGGACTCCTGGGCAAGAGTAGGACATAAGGACATTGACCGCTCCCCAAGGTGGGTGGGAAAAGACTACTCCGCCAGTGGTACACGAGCACTATTTCCTTAACGGGGGATCTCGAACTCCCTCGTCCCAAGCAAGAGTGAGAATATCCTCTACATCACCACAAGTATCATATAACAGATCACCTACTGTAAAAGCGAGTGAGAATAATAACCACAAAGGCCATGGGTCACTCCACTTCTTGCAGGTGAGTGGGTGCCAAGAATCTCCACCTTTTAGTCCAGTCCTTATGACCGTCCTTACTCAGGCACTCCCCCAAATCCCAACTTGGAAGCTCACCCTCTTTATAGAGCATTACTACATTCCAAGTATATAATTATTCAATGTTATTTATTATTTATACAATGTACAAATTGTGACATGAAAGTAATTATGCAAAAAGAACAAAAGTGCATAAAGACAAGTGCATGTAAAGAGCAAGTATGCATGAAGACATTATGGTAAATGACATGGAGGAAATAAAACATAAACACATGCATTTATTATTATGGAGTCATATTGGGCATGGTCACTAAGTTTCATATTCTTTTACTTCATGATTTCGATTGAAAATTGCTTAAATAACCCCTTAAATCATAGGATGTTGTGCACAATATGTGGATAATTGAGCTCAATTAAGTTCATTTTGAGAACAACGTCTTTTATGATGAGCTAATCAATTTTTGTGATTAAAATACTCTTCACAAGACTTAATAAAGTGTTTAGTGTTTTTCAAAAAAAAAAATTTAGATTTTTCTGGAATTGTTTGAAGCTCAAAGGGAGGAAATAATAAACCACACGTCCGAGTGTTACATCCCCAACGACCGTGTGAAATCCAAAGGAAGTTAGTCTGGCAAAGCTGATCACACGGTCGTGTGCATATTGCCAAACGACCGTGTGATAGCTAGATTTCCAAAGCGTCTGAAGGCTCGAATATGATATTGACGTGGTCATGTGATCTTAAACAAATGACCGTGTAGCAAGACAATTTGGAGGCTATCAAAAGTGCAACGACGCGGCCGTTTCAACAAGACGACGCGACCGTGTCAGAAGCTCAGTTAAAGATTAAAAAGACAGTAAGATGGAGGTGTTAAACGGCCGCGTCAACCGACCAACGCGACCGCATCGATCCACTCAAATTTAGCCCGTCTTTTACACCACAGCGAAATGGTCGAGGCGAATTTCGACGCGGCCGCATCGAATGAGAACGAATCAAGGCCACATGACCATTTTGCGGGGTCGTGTCGATTCAAACTGCTGACTCAGCTCGACGGCACGATGTGTTGTTTCGATCTGATGATCAACTGAAGCGAGGGACGCATTAGAAGATAGAAAGAGGATGATAGTATATAAGTGTGAGAGATGAGTGTTTTGTAACAGAATTCAGTTAGAGATCAAATTTTTCACTTTCCCTTTCCTTTAGCTATGGCTGTGCATGGATTACTTTTGAACTGGAGTTGGAACTTACGATTCTCAGTTTTCTAGGGTTTTGAGCTGTTTTGAATTCGAATTTGCAATCAATTTCGTGGAAAACTTATGATATCTAACTCAATTTACTCTTTCTACATTTGAGTTTGAGCAATTGAAGATGAATCTATTTGTTGAATTCGATCTTTGTATTGCCATGAGTAGCTAAATTCTTTAGAGTGTGATTGTGATTAGAAATGGATCGGTTTTGATTAAGTTGTGAATCATCTACCACTCATCAATCCTAGAACTATCATCTATTTTAGATTTTCATTCTTATTACTACCTTGAGAAAGGAAATTGAATGCTATATGGTGTTTGATTTTATGATGGAGAGGGGGAAATCAACACTATCCTTTATAGAATCTAATAGATGATGTTCTAGTTCAAGATGCTTGCATTGATTTATCACTTGTTTGATCTGTGAGGATAAGTAATTGATATAATCGATTTCAAGGAATTGATTACGCCAATAAAGTTAGCAATTGTTCATTTGAAACCGAGAGGGTGAATGAATTCTTGATTACTTTGAAAGAGAATCAAAACTTGATCACCAACTAATTCATTGATGTCACAATCCACACTTGTTTTGCTCATTGAATACTTGTGTTGAATTTGCTTGTTTGTGATAATTATAACTCCTTTGATACAACAACTTTCACTTCCATAAGGTCATTTTCATCCCAATTGATCTTGCTTCAACTCTCGGAATCACATCACACGTATTCTAAAAGTTGTCTCTGTGGATTCGACCCAGACTCATCGGGATATATTGCTTTGGCGACATCCTACACTTGGGATTAGTACAAGCACTTCACAATTCCTTCCCTTCGTCCACAAAGGGGTCATGCATCTCTGTGCCATGCCCATCACAATTTTCACAACAAAACACATCACTTGTGCCATGCCAAATATGCACACCACATTCAACATATACTTGACAATGTTACTCCATAACATGGTACCATATTTCATTAACAAGTCTCCGCATATATATTGTATGTGGAGCATTTCACAAGCGTTATACATGTCAAAGAATGACTGGGATCATAGATGTACATTTAGACTTTGACATAGGTTTATAATCTGTAGATAATTCATCTATGTTTCTAGATCAACAAAAATCATAATTTTTAGATGTCTATGCAAATAGTAATGGCTTGTAGGACATATGTGCAGAATCTGTCCAGAAACTGAATCATTTAGCAGTGAACATCAATTAATTTCAATTATATATGGTCATAATCCTGATACGGACTCAACATGAAAAGTGTGGATTATTAAGTTAGAATTCCAGATTGTTTTAGATCATATCATTTTGGGGTCTAAAGTGAAAGTTATGCTGTGTTTAGTAACATGGTATAGAATCTGTCAGAATTTGACACTACGACAGAGATTAGCTATTCAGTCTAAATACATGCAGAATTTGACTGGAATATCTAAATGAAAGTTGTAGATAACTTCAAGGGCTTTTCAGATTGTATTTGAACATAATTTTTGGGTAACTATAATGAAATTTATGCTTTTTTAAATAACAACAACACATCAGTGATATTAATAAGTGATATTAATAAGCAGCAACAACAACAAGTAGAAATGTAGCATTTTCAGTTTGTTTCCCTAATACAGTGACATTTTAGCTTATTTCCATAATAAAGGTGGCATCTTTAGCATGTAGTTAAGGTCAGTTTAATAAAAATTGCAACTTTAATCTAAACTCATAGAAATTTCCATAAACATGAAAACGTAGAATAGTATGCCATAGAGTTAAGTTCCCTACCTCAAATCTAGAAGCTTTTCACCATAAATCCAACCAAGATTCCATCTTTTTCCAAGGCTCCATCATCCCTCTAGCTTCATTACCTCAAAGATGGCAACTTGCTCCAAAATCCCCCCTCAAAGCTCCAAAATCTCTTGCTTGCCCCTCCTCCATTGGATTATAACTTCCCTTATCTTCTCCTTCTTGCTCAAGGCCCTACTCCATTGGAGAACCCTTGCACATTGATGTGTAAGGAGTGAAATTAATGTGTTTTTGGCTAAGGGAGAAAAAGTGTCTCGGGGGAGGATGAGTAGAGAGAAAGAGAGGGAGAGAGAGAAAAGAAAAGAGATAATGAAAAGAATGAAAGAACAGGAGTTCTAGTCTCTTCCTTTCTTTAAATTTTTTCTCTCTTTTCTTTTCTCTTAAGCATAGCATGTTCAAGAGAATATTCCTTAGGAGTGAAAATTTATAAAGACCCCCTCTCATCTCAAGCAATTATTTCTATACCCTTGTGCAAATTATACAAAATCCCTCACTTATGCTCAAATTTTCTAATAGGTCCATCCTACATGCATACACATACCAAACCCATACTACTATATAAAAAGTCCATGAAGAGTATACATGTGAATGAGTGTTGTACATTAGACGCATACTAATGTATAGAATCACCCACAATGACGTAAAAAAAATCGCTAACGTATATGTACACCACATACTGGAGGGTGCTGCATCGTATTGCACACTTGGGGGGGTTACAATATGCCTAAGCTAAGTCTAAATAAACAAGGGGTCGATCTTTAAAAATATGAAATGAATTTTGAATGAAATCAAATGAATTTAAATCAAGTAAATTCATTTTCCTACGTGTGTGTGCAAGCTTAAAATTTTTGTCTTTGACTTTCTAAGACAAACTCAATTAAATGTAAAACTACATAACTCACACTTCAAGGGGTCTTGATGCATTCTTCTTGGCTCGTGAGTTGCCTTGAGATGATTTGCACCTAACCTATCATTGGATGAGCTTCATATCCTTAAAGTTAAGCTCCAATCCATGAATTTCCAACATTAAGTTTTATAATTCATATCATCATGTCTTTGAGCTTGAGTTTACCATTGTCGACTTGGATACATACACTCACAACAAATCTCACAAAAACATTATTAGTGTTAGGATATATTCTGTGGTCATTCTTGTATGCGTCTTGTCATATGTGGCACTGGAGAATGTTGGATAGGTTGATGTCCCTGTCGTATGAAGAAGAGAATGTTGGATGTTTTGTTGAACAGGTTGTTAACCAGGATGTTCAACAAAATATGCTTACTTGCATATCTGGTGCTTTGGTGCTCAATAGTATGCGGAACTGGAGCCTGCGTATTCCGCTATTTTCTATCTTGCTATTCTTGCTGTTATGGTGGTTATTAACTGATTTATAGTTGATTGTGCATAATCTCTTGCGAATCGATTGAAGAGAGATTTTAGGCAAATCAATATTCTTGCAACTGCCACTTTCGGATCTTTCGGGATCTCTTTCTTGTTGAAGACGGTGCAGTTGTTACTAAAGATAGAATCGAATCTAGGTTTGATTGCCGGTGTGCAGATTGATCTAAAGATTACAGGGCGTGGCCTTTTAAGGCGTGGAATGTTTGGCGGTTAGGGTTGACGCTTGAGTTTAAGAAATCCAAGGATATTCTCCGGGAGGGAGGCCGACGGCTGCGACACGCAGGATCGAGGGAGTTGATCAAGTCGGTGGTGCAAGGGGAGCTTGCAGGCAAGGGGAGCTTGCCAAGAATACTTCACGGGGTTGATTGCGATCATCCCCTCACGGTTTGTCATTAAGGATGAGAGTGTTCTTCCTTTATTAAAGCGTGAATTGTAGAATTTGTATTCTCCAATATTTTTAGTGAAGTATTCGATTTTCTGGGCGTGGCCCCGCAGATGTAGGTGTGCGCACCGAACTGCGATACCAATTCTTGTGTGTCCTTGCATGTTGTGTGTTTTTACGCTGTTCGTTATATTCTTTACTGCGTACTGAATTTCAATTGGTATCAGAGCTTGTCATCTACAATACTTTGACCTTCTTTCAAAGTGGATGTGATCCTGTAGGTCAGTACGCTAATCATGAACACAAAAGAAGGTGCTTCGGTCACTCGTCCCCCTTTGCTTACTGGATCGAACTACACCTATTGGAAGTCTCGTATGCGAGCTTTTATCAAGTCCTTGGATGAAAAAGCTTGGGTTGCTACAGTTGAAGGATGGAATCCTCCGGTTGAAGTCAACAAAGAAGGAAAGGAGAGCTTCAAACCTGTGAGAGACTGGAATTCTGATGAAGAACGTGCTGCCTTAGGAAACTCCAAGGCGGTTAACGCCATCTTTACTGCCGTTGATGAAGAGCAGTTCAAGCTTATATCAACTTGTGAGCATGCTAAAGAAGCTTGTGACATTCTTCAAAACGTGCATGAAGGAACCAGCACTGTTAAGGCCTCAAAATTACAGATGCTCGCCAGCCAGTTTGAAAATCTAAGGATGAACGAAAACGAGACGGTTGCTGAGTTCAATGGAAGATTGAGGGATATTGCTAACCAGGCATTTCAACTGGGTAAGAAGTATTCACAAAAGAAGCTCGTTGAAAAAACTCTGAGGTCCCTGCCAGATAAATTTTCAGCAAAGATTGCAGCTATAGAGGAGGTAAGGAACACATCGACCATGAGATTGGACGAACTCATGGGATCCCTACAGACCTATGAGATGAATCTCAAACAAAACAAAAAGGAGAAGGGTGTTGCCTTGAAGATTGAAGCCAGTGAACCATCAAAATCTGATGATGAGACAGAACTCGAAGATGATATCGCGCTGCTCACCAAAAACTTTAGCAAGATGATGAGAAAGATCAGCAATAAAGGTCAGAATTTTAAAGCTACCAATAAAAATGTGCGGACAGGACCTCCTGCAGGTGAAAGGAATGCTGGTCGTCCTATACAAAGGTATGAGCCTAAAAACAAAGGAAAGGGAATACAGTGTAGAGAATGTGAAGGTTTCGGACATATACATGCAGAGTGTGCAAACACTCTAAAGAAGCTAAAAGGGAAATCTCTCGCCAGCACTTGGAGCGACGAAGACTCTGGGGGTGGCGAGGAAGATGAAGACATAACCAGTAATTATGTGGCGTTCACAGCTATTCTGAATGACAAATCTGAAGGCAAGTTCGCTAGCCTTGTTGAACATAATGTTGCAACATGTGCTGCTACATCAAAGCACAAGGGAGAACATGTTGTACAAAATGTTACAACATATAAAGCTAATTCTGACAGTGAAGCTGAATCAGAAGTTGGGAGTGAAGAAGATATTGATGATGAGGAAATCCGCACAGCCTATCAAACTATGTTCTACAAATGGATGGAAATCTGTGAAGCCAACAAGAAACTGAAAGATGAATGCTCTAAGTTGAGAAGTGAGAAGAATGCATATCAAGTCAAACTTCTGAAGACTGAAGCAAGTCTCCGAAACTGTGAGAGAAACATGAAGAGAGCCATAATGAGAGCTGAGAAGGCAGAAAGCACCGTTAACAGATGGAACTCTGGAAAAACCAAACTCGATGATATCCTCAACATGGGAAAAGTTGCTGGAGATCGAACTGGAGTTGGTTACAACAGAGGAAGCAATTTTCACACACCCAAGACCAGGAGTAGTCTCAATGTTAAGGAACATGTTAAATGGAGTTCACATGATGAGGCCAATTCACGAGGAAAGAACAGAAGAGGTACTACTCTTAGGCAGCTTATATGCGGTTACTGCAAACAAATAGGACATAATGATTGGAGGTGTTTCAGGCGCATGAAGCATGCGAGTGAAGGAAGAAACATTGTTCATTCACATCAACAGTCAAGCATGAAATGGATTAAGAAGTCGGAACTGGTGAGTATGGTTGCATACACTTCTTTAGCCACCTTTGCAGAAAATCAGTGGTACTTTGACAGTGGGTGCTCTCGGCACATGACAGGGAACAAGGGTCTTCTGTCTGAGTACATTGCTGGAAATAAAGGTCATGTCACTTTTGGGGATGGACAGAGAAGCAGAGTTATTGGAAAAGGTAATCTGAATATGACAGAAACTCTGAAATTGAAAGATGTGATGCACGTTGAAAATTTAAAGGCTAATCTCATCAGTATAAGTCAGCTGTGCGATCAAGGGCTGCTGGTTCGGTTCAACAAAAATGAATGTCTTGTGTTTAATGGTGATGAAGTGTGTATTCTATCTGGAAAAAGATCCAGTGACAACTGCTACCTGTTGCAAGAACCTGACAGATGTCTGAGTATCACCACAGATGCATCTGAACAGTGGCATCAGAAACTAGGCCATGTTAACTTCAAGACCTTAATGAAAATCTCCAAAGCAAGAGCTGTCCGAGGAATGCCTAAGTTAACCAAGAAGAAAGAAGGAGTGTGCGAAGCTTGCCAACTGGGGAAGCAGAAGAAAATTAGTCACAAACAAATCCAGAATATCACAACATCAAAAACTCTGGAGCTGCTGCATATGGATCTGATTGGACCCACTTCAGAAACAAGTGTCGGAGGTAAGAAGTACATTTTTGTTTGTGTTGACGATTTTTCACGCTTCACCTGGGTAGATTTTCTGAAGGAAAAATCAGACACTTTCAACGCTTTCAAAAACCTATGTACTCGTCTTCAAGTAGAAAGAGGAGACAACATAGGGAAAGTCATTCGAATTCGTAGTGATCACGGAAAAGAGTTTGAGAATCACTCATTCTCTGAATTCTGTGAGGCACAAGGTATAGGACATGAATTCTCGGCTCCTAAGACTCCTCAGCAAAACGGAGTTGTCGAAAGGAAGAATCGAACTCTTCAGGAAATGGCTCGTGTTATGCTGATTGCCCGAAAAGTGAATACTAAGTGGTGGGCTGAAGCGATTAATACTGCATGTTACACCATCAACAGGGTTTATCTTCGACCACAGACTGAGAAAACTCCATATGAAATATGGAAAGGTCGAAAGCCTGATGTCTCCTACTTTCATATTTTTGGAAGCAAGTGCTACATTCTGCAAGATCGGACACCAAGACGGAAGTTCGACACCAAGAGTGACAAAGGAACTTTCTTGGGGTATTCAACAAGAAGTCGTGCCTTCCGGGTGTTGAATGAACGAACTGATGTCATGATGGAGTCCATTAACGTTGTTGTTGATGATTTTGATCAGGGAGAATGTATTATAACTGGTGATAAAGGAGTTCAAGAAGACAGAAATGAGGATGAAGTACATGTTGAAAGAGATGTTGCAACAAACAAGTCCATACAGAACAATGTTGAACAAATTGTTGCAACACAGGATACTGCCACCATGGATTCGAATCAAGAGGAAGCTGAAAGTGCTCAAGGTGCTGATGGAGTTACAAAGATTATACGAGATCATCCGCCGGAGCTAATCATTGGTGACGTTCTCGACAGTCGTCGCACCAGAGGAATCAGTCGTGTTAATTACAGAGATCTTGCTGGGTATGCTTGCTTGCTTTCGACTACCGAGCCAAAAAATGTGAAGGAAGCTATTGGTGATGATTTTTGGGTCTCAGCTATGCAAGAGGAACTAAACCAGTTCCAACGAAATGATGTTTGGAGTCTTGTGGAAAGACCAAAAGGAACTAATGTCATTGGGACAAAATGAATATTCAAAAACAAGACAGACGAGAAGGGAAACATTACCAGGAACAAAGCCCAGCTTGTTGCTCAAGGGTATACCCAAGTGGAAGGCATTGACTTCGATGAGACATTCGCTCCGGTAGCACGGTTGGAATCTGTTAGACTATTACTTGCAGTTGCTTGTAGTTTAAATTTCAAACTGCACCAAATGGACGTGAAAAGTGCCTTTCTGAATGGGTTGTTGAATGAAGAAGTGTATGTTGAACAACCCAAAGGATTTGCTGATCCGTTTCTTCCAAATCATGTGTACAAGCTGAAGAAGGCGTTGTATGGGCTTAAACAAGCTCCAAGGGCCTGGTATGAAAGATTGACCACATATCTTCTCAAGAAGGGATACGAAAGAGGAGGAGCAGATAAGACCTTATTTGTTCAAAGGACAAGATCAAGTGTGATGATTGCCCAGATCTATGTTGATGACATAGTTTTCGGTTCAACATCACAACAACTTGTGCATGAGTTTATTAATCTCATGCAAAGGGAATTTGAAATGAGCATGGTAGGTGAGTTGAATGTTTTTCTTGGGCTCCAAGTTAAACAGTGTCCAGATGGTCTCTTCATCTCTCAGAGCAAGTATGCTAGAAATCTTGTCAAGAGATTTGGGTTAGAAAGTGCCAGACATGTAAGGACTCCCATGAGTACATCTGAAAAACTCTCTAAGGATGAAGGAGGAAGAGATGTTGAAGTTACTCTTTACAGAAGCATGATAGGTAGCCTGTTATACCTAACAGCTAGCCGACCAGATATCAGCTTTAGTGTTGGAGTCTGTGCTCGTTATCAAGCAAGCCCTAAGGAATCTCATATTGTTGCCGTAAAAAGGATTATCAGGTATATCATCGGAACTACAGACTATGGTATATGGTATACTAAGGATACGAATACTCTTGTCTCAGGATATAGTGATGCTGACTGGGCAGGAAATACAGATGATCGGAAAAGCACCACCGGAGGGTGTTTCTATGTGGGGAACAATCTGGTGTCGTGGTATAGTAAAAAACAGAACTCCATATCGTTATCTACAGCAGAGGCTGAGTATATTGCTGCAGGAAGTTGTTGTACACAATTGCTTTGGTTAAAGCAAATGTTGATAGACTATGGTCTGGAACAAGGAGTTATGACTATTTTATGCGACAATCAGAGTGCGATAAATATCTCCAAGAATCCTGTCCAGCATTCTAGAACGAAACACATTGACATCCGACATCACTTTATTAGAGAGCTGGTAGAGAAGAAATCCTTAGTTATGGAGTATGTTGCTACAGCGAGTCAACTAGCAGACATTTTTACAAAGCCTCTTGATTCAGCCAGATTTGAGGAATTGTGGCAAGCCCTAGGGCTGTGTCGTATCTAATGTTGCCCCCTGTGTTGTGCTTTTTGTTGCAACATCATGTTGCAACATTATGAGGGTCGTTCAATCTCTGCTGACGGGTCGGGGTTGTTCTCTTTTATTTCCTTACCCGTTATTATTACCCTCTACTACTTTTCGTTCCCAAGGCGCATTTTTGCTTTTTCCTCAACTCAAATTTTTCTCCAAGATTCTCCTTCTCCCGCATCTAGGGTTCTTGAAATTGGCTTGGTTGAAGCTTCTCCCAGTTCGTCTACCATGACCCGAAATCAGCCAGGAGAGTCATCTCTGCCCCCTCGCCGGTCTTCTCGACGAACAACTTCCGCTCGGAAAAGCGCACCGCCTTCCTCGTCTTCTTCGGTTAAACGTAAAGGAGTGTTTCCTCGTCCTGTGCAAAGATCCTCCAGTGGTAATCTCTCTCCATCTCTCTCCTCTTCCTCGTTTGGTGGCATGCATCCTTCCCAAGCCTCTATTTCTGAGTTGGTGAATTTTTCCCCAATTCTTGAATTCCCCCTTCCCAAAATTTCCGAGGATGATGATGTGTATGATGATGATGAAAGTTATCCTGATCCGGTTACTATTCAAGATTGGTTCTGGTTTTTGCGAAGAACAGGAAAAGAATTGGACCTCTCTTATGTGGATGTATCTCATATTCATTTTAAAGGTCTGATGCGTAAGAAGATCTTGGGGAAAGTTATGAGCGTGAGAGTTCCTCGAGATAGAAAAGTTGTCATTCGCACCTGGAACCCGACATCTTTTGTTAAAATCTCTGAAGTTGATGTGATAGACATCTTTGATTCTGAAGACTCCCCAGTGTTTGATGATTTGCCTAAGTCGAGAGGGACTTCAGGAGCGTCATCGTCTACTTTTCCTTCTGAGAATCCTGTTGGGCAGGATGATGTGCTGGGAAACAAGGAAGATGTGAAGATAGGTGATCTTGGAGATGAGAAATCGCATGCTGCCCCCTGTCAGGAAGAGGTTCCTGTCTCTGCATCACCCATGTCTGTGGATGAAGGATCTCAGAACATGTTCAATGACCCAAATTGTTATGTGAATGCATGTTCTCAAAATGTGCCTGATCTCTCATCTCGTGCTGTTTCTGAGCCTGGAAAAGACTCTGAGATTGTTGACCATGAATGCGTAGACAGTATTAAAGAGTCATTTCCGAAAGACACTGTTGAAGACATGCAACTTGCTGATGATGCGTCTCAGAAAGATCAGTCCCAAAATGTCTCTGAAGATCCTGGTTCCACCCCTATGGATTTAGGGTCTGCTGATACTCCTCAGGATTTTTCCAATCCTTCTAAATCTGGAGTTTGTGAGGTGCATGTAGTTGCAGATAAGGTCACTGCCGATATTGTGTCTGAAAGTGAAACTGCTGGTGGTGAGGTAAATGTTGATGTTGCTATGAAAAAGGGGACCCGGTGTCAAGATGCTACACCTATTGGTGGGGACAATGAGGGACTTAATGTTGGAACTGAGTTTGAACCTGCTTCCTTCCAGGATGCTAGTGTTGAAGATGTTGTTGCACAAAATGTTGCAACACAGGGTGCTCCTCCTGAGGCCTCTGGTCCTACTGAACCTCCTTTGTCCTCATTTTTGCACAAGGTTCGGTCGTGCTCTAAGAAGCGCTTTGCCTCTTCGTGTAATACTGATGCTTCTCCGTCTAAGAGGCCTAAAAACTCAGCTTCAAGATCCTCTCGTTCTCCATCATTTTCTTCTTCGGATGCCTTGAGCAGAATCTTCTTCGACAAAGCCCGCAAGAACCGATGGCCATCTTTCTCAGAGAGATCGTTACTCCCTGAAAAGGTTCTGAACGTTGCTTCGTTTGACAAGACCCAGATTGCAACTATCTTAAAGAATCTCGGGTTGTTCCGTGCAGCCACTTGCTTCAGTTCCTACTATCCGGTGTTAGTCAGGGAATTTTATTGTAATTTATCCAAGTCCGCTGGAGAGGGGTCCTCTCGTTGGCATTGCAGAAACTATGTTCGGGGCAAGATAATCACGTTTTCTCCTTCCTCTCTGAATAAATTGTTGGGATGGAAATGTTCCCCATCTGCTCATGCTTATGACGAGTCTATAGGAGTCGAGTTTGATAAACTGATTCGTGCTGTGACTGCGGGGAAACTCCAGAATTGGCCTACGAAATCTTCGGTCTTTCCCTCATCTGCTCTGACGGCCAAGTTTTTTATTCTCTACCGGATTGCGACGAGGAACTGGCTGCCTACATCTAATGTCTCTGTGGTTACTCGAGATATGTGCAGACTGTTGTTCTCTGCTGGAACCGCTCAGGCTTTTAATTTGGGTCGGATTATTTTTGACTCTATCTTATCGTTCGCTGAGATATCCTCCTCCGGGACTTCGCTACCACATGGCGCTCTTATTTCTATGCTGCTCCTAGCTCAAAAGGTGTCTCTGTCCTCATCCGATCTTCCATCATCCTGTGAGAGTATCTCATATACGGCAAAGTCTGTGGCCGGAAAAGTGGATGACATCTCTGATTTGGTGCCCTCTCTTCATAATGTGTCTTCAACATCCTCCCCACCTTCTACTAATGAACCCTCTGCCACAGTGCCTCCAGCATCTCAATCTCCTTCACCCTGTCCAGCTTCTGATGCTGCTACTTCCTCAGCAAATGCGGTTGATATTCAGTTTCTCGAGACTGCCCTTCAGAATATTGATGATCAAATTCTGGTTCTCGACAGCCAACGGGTTCTTCTAAATCGCCACAAAGAGCTGCTGCAGAGCAAGCTGTCTTCTCTCCGGAGTAGCCCCTCCGCAGGTCTCTGAAGTATTTGTCCTTTGGTGGCGCAAAAGGGGAGAATTTATGTGGTATGTTTTGCTCTCTCTGCATGTCTGATCAGTGATCTGATATTTTGTTGGAAGTTTTGTTGGATACTATGTTGGAAGTTTTGTTGGACCTCGTTGGATCTTATGTTGGACGTTTTGTTGAACATGTTGTTGAATGTCATTGTGTTGGGTGTTGGGTGGCTACTGATGAATTGTGGCTTCAGGGGTTTGACAAGTTATCAGAAAAGTTATCAATGACCTTCTCTTCTATCATACTGTATGTTGTGCCACCAAATGACAAAAGGGGAGATTGTTAGGATATATTCTGTGGTCATTCTTGTATGCGTCTTGTCATATGTGGCACTGGAGAATGTTGGATAGGTTGATGTCCCTGTCGTATGAAGAAGAGAATGTTGGATGTTTTGTTGAACAGGTTGTTGGACCATGATGTTCAACAAAATATGCTTACTTGCATATCTGGTGCTTTGGTGCTCAATAGTATGCGGAACTGGAGCCTGCGTATTCCGCTATTTTCTATCTTGCTATTCTTGCTGTTATGGTGGTTATTAACTGATTTATAGTTGAGTGTGCATAATCTCTTGCGAATCGATTGAAGAGAGATTTTAGGCAAATCAATATTCTTGCAACTGCCACTTTCGGATCTTTCGGGATCTCTTTCTTGTTGAAGACGGTGCAGTTGTTACTAAAGATAGAATCGAATCTAGGTTTGATTGCCGGTGTGCAGATTGATCTAAAGATTACGGGGCGTGGCCTTTTAAGGCGTGGAATGTTTGGCGGCTAGGGTTGACGCTTGAGTTTAAGAAATCCAAGGATATTCTCCGGGAGGGAGGCCGACGGCTGCGACACGCAGGATCGAGGGAGTTGATCAAGTCGGTGGTGCAAGGGGAGCTTGCAGGCAAGGGGAGCTTGCCAAGAATACTTCACGGGGTTGATTGCGATCATCCCCTCACGGTTTGTCATTAAGGATGAGAGTGTTCTTCCTTTATTAAAGCGTGAATTGTAGAATTTGTATTCTCCAATCTTTTTAGTGAAGTATTCGATTTTCTGGGCGTGGCCCCGCAGATGTAGGTGTGCGCACTGAACTGCGATACCAATTCTTGTGTGTCCTTGCATGTTGTGTGTTTTTACGCTGTTCGTTATATTCTTTACTGCGTACTGAATTTCAATTAGTAACACTAATTGTTTGCGTAATCATCAAAACCAATTTTGGGTGTTGCTATAACCAACAAATATGTCATGAAAATAAGGCCAAAAGTCATTAATACCAATGATTACATAGCCCTAACTACATCACAGTCAACACATAAGAGTTTTAGCTAAGCATGGAGAGAAAAGAATCAGTTTTTATAAGCAAATACATCATCTTTAACCCAAAATACAATGTATAAAACTCAATACAAGAGAGAGAAATATGCATTTTATCACCAAATCTCTTCACTTGGACCCTAGATATCCTTCACTAAGTGTATCTCCTCTTTCTAGCTCCAAAGCCCTCAAAAAATACGCAAATACGTTTCAAAATACCTCAAAATACTCCAGAAGACACTGCAGAATACCCCAAAATATGCGTATATACTAATGGGTTTGGTCGGTCAGCAGATCCCAAAATCTGCTTAAATCCGCTACAATATCCCTGCCCAGATCTGCTTCAACTTCTGACCGTTCGATCTAGGCAGGATCAAACGTGAAAGCGCCACGTGTCCTAGTGGTTACTAACCAGTTGCTTTGCTAATACGCTTCATTCTTTACTGTTCGATCGATATGGGATTGAACCACATGCTACTACGTGGCCCGCATGGTCGATCGATCCGCTCTTAATCCGAGTCGACTGCGTAGAACGTTGTGAGCCATTGGATTGAGGCGGAGCGACTGAGATCGAAACGCGTCGGCTGTTCGTCTGCAATCATTGGATTAAGGCAAGATGTTATGATGCTGTCACGTGGAGGAGCAGAGATCAGGGGAACGTGCGGCGCCCGTGCCCCCTTTATATTTATATTTATATTTTTTAAATATTGTTTTGTCTTCTAAAAATTATAGAAAATATCACCGAGCTAAACAAAATCTGAAAAAATAACCGTTGGACTCGGAATATTTACATTTTCAATGAAAAATAAGAAAAGAAAAAATAAGCAATAAAAATGGTATTTTGTGCATAAATAAAGATTGTGATCTAATATTAAATAATGTTCTAAAAACGTTTGCATTAGAGGCCAAATGATCATTATATATGCACAAAATGCTAATAAGAGATAAATATGCAATATTTAACCTGAATCGTGAGGAAATGTAAAGTTTGGTGGAACAGATATCGAGTATAAGAGTACTTGGGTGGATGTTGTTCATGTATGTCAAGTAAGGACATGACTTGGCATGCTAAATCCCGGCCCGGCCTGACCCATTGCCATTCATAATACTACATACAAATATGACAATATATATTAAAAAACTTGACTGTTATATCGTTATATTTTTGTAATGATTTATTAATTTTTAAAAAATTATGAATTTTTGTAAAAAATTTATTCCCATTATTTTTAACATTTTTAAATTGAGATTATTTACAATGTAATGTTACATACCCTCTGTAATGTTGCATTTGATTTTTGATATTTTTATGTGTATATACACTTAATTTTAAATGTTTTTTCAAATATTTTGTGAGAAATGATTTTTTTACACTTCCTTATTAGAAATAAATATGGACATGTTATTTAAATTATGGAAGATGTTATGAATCAACTACTGAGGGGAGAGCCCTCAGGTCTATATTTATAGGCAATGAGGAGAATACAAGATGGGTTTACAATGATATGGGCCTATCTCTAGGATAGCCCAGAATCTCACCCAACTACGGTTAAATACCCGTTCACAACACTCCCCCTTATCCAGCCATAGGTGTGGACTTTGCTCGTGAATGCTTCAGGATTCTGAGCGTAGAAGAGTCTCACATGGGGTGGATACTTCAGGATCCTGAGTTGGTGAGATTTGCCTCGTTAAAACCTTTAGCTATGGAAAACCCAGTGGGAAAAACCATAGTTAAGGAAAAAGAGTGCAAACGCTCTTTAACTCCCCCTGATTTGTACATGTGACTCTGCTCATGAATACTTGGGCCGCCCCCCTGCAGGGGGAGGCGGCCAGGGTGGGGGGGTGGGGTTTTCCGGCGAGGGGGGGTTCCGGCGAGGGGTTTGGGGGGGTCCGGTGACGACTAGCCGCCGGAGGGTTCAAAATTGGGTTTTTACCCTAAAAATTGAGTTTTTGGGATGAAAAATCCGTCGTTTTCAAGGCGACGATGAATCCCCATGACGATCTTGCGAGATCTAGGGGATGGACAATCATACGTATGATTAAAAATATCGTTTTTAGTATTTTTACCTCTATATCCGTCCTCCGGATATAGCGACGGTTGCTCGAAGCCCTACGCGGATGACGACCCTTGATGGAGGAAGCCTTGCACCGCGCTCGTGGATCTCCCGTCTCGCCTTCGCCTTCGCCTTCGCAACGAACGGAAAAAAAATTTTTGTGGAAAAATTTTTTAGAGTCGTGCTGATAACGTGTTATGAATCAACTACTGAGGGGAGAGCCCTCAGGTCTATATTTATAGGCAATGAGGAGAATACAAGATGTGTTTACAATGATATGGGCCTATCTCTAGGATAGCCCAGAATCTCACCCAACTACGGTTAAATACCCGTTCACAACAGAAGAATATTTATTCTTAATAAATAATTATACATTTATGTATTTTTATGAGAATATTTGATAGTCTGTTTATTTTTTAAAAAAGATTGAGCTAACATGATTCATTATGATATGCATTATATATTTTACTAATAATTCTCAAATATAAATATTTGTAAAACTATTATTCTTTGAAGATGTATGTTACTTTATGACTTTTCATATTTTAATTATTTTTAAGATTGTTTTCTATTTTAAGAGAATGAAAAATTGACTTTTTAAAATTAAAATTATGTTGTTAATAAATTTGTTCTAATATATGTGTTTTGGCACAAAAAAAATAAAGTTAATTTTACCAATTAAATAATAACTACATACTACATACTAGTATTGCATTATTTATTTAAAAAATTTACTGTTATATAGTGATATTTTTGTATTTAGTTATTTAAAAATGATGAAATTTTTTATTAAAAAATTTCACATTATTTTAAACATTTTTTAATTGTGATTCCTTTGTAATGAAATGTTACATACCCGCTTTTATGCTGCATTTGATTTTTTTTTTGATATATTTATGTTTATATACACATAATTTTAAATTTTTCCACGAATATTTTGTAAGAAGTAGTTTTTTGCACTTCATCATCATAAATAAACAGTTATATGTTATTTAAATTATGGAAGAATATTTATTTTTAATAAATAATTATACATTTATGTTATTTCATGAGAACATTTGATACTCTGTTTATTTTTATGAGAATATTTGATAGTCTTAATCATGTAGATCAGGTGGTACCTGATCTAATAGATCAGATGCAAGACACAAAAAGATGGGCCTCACAGAAAGTACAAGTCCATGCCGGACTTGTAATTTCCACTTTTTGTAAATGTGGGTTGAGAAAGTAGGGAATAGTGGGTGGATAGTGACAAACAGTACCAAAACACAACTTTCTTACTCAAATTCAACATTTGGAACAGGCCCTAAGCTACCCGAAAGTTTAGAATAGTTTTTGTAAATTACCATCAAGTAAACAGAGTCAAAAAAAAACATGTAACCTTCATAAAAAACACTCGCGTGCTTGAAGCATCGAACTGACAAAGCCTCAACATGGAAAGCTTGTTCTTGACATACCCACCCAAACTGTGGCAACAAACAAACAATCTGATGACAGTGATATGTATTAACACAAAAACAACTGAATACAATCCACCTGCAAAACATATTAAATAGCATGCTCAACTTAACCTGAGAACAAAATCAATGTATAGAGTGAGAGCCAAAGCCATGAAACAATAACTCCAGTCCTCCAGTCCTGTATCTTACACTATCTAAATTCGTAGCCATTGAATTTTTTGATGGCAGGGTGTGAGGATTTCACTTCTCCAAACAGACGACACTTCGAAGGATTACATGTTCATGTCACCGCAAGACCCGTTGCAGAGTAATATCCGTCTTGTACATATATGCGACACAGAAGTTTGATGAGACGACGAAGGATGCTGGCGATGAGAGAGCTGATATTTCTGCCATAAATGATCAACTCAATTGATGGCAATGATAAAAAAGCCAACGGAGATGTACATGAGGAACACAGGATACAAGGCCAATGCTTTTCTTCTTGGATTGACAGCAGCACTCACGAATGGATATGCTGCCCAGGAACTCCATGCTAATGTTACGGCCACCACGACTAATTTCACAATGACATTGTCTTTCATCAAGCAGATTAGAGCCCCCACGTCCAGAGGAAATAGGCAGTAACCAAGAAGGCTCAGACTTTGAAAGAAGATGATGTGACCGCCCTGAGATAAATAGTAATAAGAGGTTTTAGAATCTGACGTTAAAAGACCGGGGGCAAAGGTGACCTGAGACTGGGTATCAGCTGCTTACCAGGAGCAGAACATTTAATGTGAGGATGATAGCCCCGGCTGCGAGGACTGCAAAAGCAACAGCGAACACTTCGGACTGCAAAGGAGAAAGGATCAAGCATGCGTGAATTAATCGCCACATTTGTTCTCGCGCCGGGGGAGATATTAAACTAACGTGCAACTCTAGTGAAAATAGCAAAAGATGACTTGCATCACTCACCCACTGCTCTTGCTAATACAAAAGAACTTAAAAAAGGTTACAAAACAATTACTATGCAGGGATACTCTAGTATCATAGATATGGTTCAAAGCCTCTTTAAATTAAAATGAGGCCATTCACCGAGTTTCAGTCAAAAAGCCCTTTCGGTGTAACCAGCCAAGTTTGTCAGAATTGCACCAACAAGGAAATTTGAAGGGATTTCTCTCTCAAAGCACCTTCTCATGCACCATCGTGGAGTTTGAGGCACTCTCAGGGCGAGCCAAGGGCTTATCGGATGAGACGCTGGATGGGAGCTTCATGAAGAGGCTCAAGCCAAACATTTGCGCAGAGCTATGCACTCTTCAGCCAAGAGGTTTGATGGAAACGATGGACCGAGCACAACTGGTACAGGACAACTTGGCGGAGGAGATGACTTGGCGGAGGAGATGATATCTAGAGAGGCTTAGAGTGGACCGAATCTTCGCAGACAGGAACCAGGAGGGGGCAAAAGGCAACGGTGGAGGAAGACCGGTCGAGAAAGGAGACGAACGGTGAGCCACGACAGGTGAGACGGTATATGCTCATTATAGATGCTCAAATGAGAGACATGCAGGCGAAGGTTTGTGTTCCAGCTGCAATGAAAAGTTCATCACTGGGTATCATTGTCGCGACCACACTCTCCAGTTGATATCAGGCGAAGACAATACGATTGAGGGAGAAGAGCTAGGAGACTAGAATCGTCACGTGGAGTAGCATGCGCATGGTTTTCATGCACCACCTTGAGAACAATGTGGATTTTTCAGGGACGGAGTAATGATGAGACCGCGTCCTAGAAGAAATGGGCAGATTTGCCATTTTAACCCATCAGAAGCGTTTTCGTAATTTTCGGTTTTCTAGGGTCTTTTTTGTAATTTTCAGTTTAGGTGTCTGTGTAATTTGGTTATTTTCAGGTTATTATTTATATGTGGGTAGGGGGATGCGCGACTCACCTGCTTAATTTGGTGAGAAAAACTTCATAGAGGTTGAGAATTCCCTCTTTTCGGGAGAGTGCGGTTGTCCTCTCAAATCGGTGGCTTGGGAGAGAATTATTATCAAAAGAACTCATCGTTATCCTATCATATCTCATTATTTTCAGTTTTCCATCAATAAAAATCCACCTTTTTCTCAATTCTTCTCAGCAAAACCCTAAAAATCACACTTTTCCTATAAAAATCACACCTTTCTACCAAAACCCTAACTTTTTACATCAAAAACATAAAAAAACTATATCGTATTGATACGGTTATGCCAATAGAACACAGAGTTTGCAATTTACCTAAGATTATCAAGAGAAATTTGAGAAAATAGAGATGTGAAAGAAACAAATAAGTGGAAAATGATAGAAACAAGATAGGCACGAGACAAAAGGAAGCGATAAGCAATAATGGGAGAGGGATTAGACGAGGGAGGAGAGCACAAAAGAGGAGAAAGTGAAGATATATAAAGAGATGAAAGATAAAGGAGAGAAGATGAAAGAGTATGAAGTGACAAGAAAACAAGGCGAGTGTCTGAAGAGGGAGAACATAAAGTGATCAAAAGATAAGGGTGAGAGAATGAAGACAAAAGTGAGAAAAAAAACCCTAACCATCATGTGGTGTCTAAAGTTCATATCAAAGTTTAATAATGATAAATCTTCTCGAGCTTAAGGAGTATAGTACAAAGAATTAATGAAAAATATGTGGCATGTGATAAAAAATGATCAGGTAGGTATGCTACATTGACATGATGCATTCCCGTTAGCCGAGAAAAAACAAGCGCACACGCTTGCTTTTGTTTTTTTCCTTAATCAATGAGAATGCACCATGTCAATGCACTTGATCATTTTTTAATGTCACATGTTTTTCATTAATCATATAATACAATTAGGGCAAGCCACAAGGTGTTTTGCACAATTCACCTTACAAAGACATAATTTTCTTAAAGTGTATCTAAGGGAAAAACTCACAAGTCATAACCCATGAGTTTGTATGTGTAGTTGGAAAATTCAATTTTCCATTATTTAAGTTTTAAAGAAATGTTCAGTATCAGGGTAAAAAAACTAGGAGCAAGGTTGTTCAAAGTTTGGGAATATCAAAATTTCATTATATATATACACACATATACATACATACATATAAATGCATGCAGACATATATAATGAAATGTAAGCTTTTCATCCCCTTGCATGACTGATAATGCGTAGCCTCAAACCTATGATCTTCCACAAGGAAATGTCATGTCATGTCGCTCAGCTAAATTGTGGGGGCTTTTATTGTATTTATATGTACTAAAGGGTATACCTACATAAAGTTAAATACAAAAATGTGATGGTAACATATTTGTAATATCTGAGAACTTCAGAACTCATATGCATATCAAGTGTATGGACTTCAGGTAATGACACCATGTCGATTACAATATAAAGCTCCATCCAAGAAGTTTGCATTGCAAACAAAATGCATAGGTGACAGGTGGAACAAATAAACAGTGTCAATCGAGAGGTAAGATAGACACCTGTGAGAGTGGTATCCTAGTAAGCGTAATATATCTAAACTCTAAAGAAATCAATTCACTGTTGGCAAATGTCAACTAACAAAGATTACATATCTTCTCCTATATCGGAACAATAAGTTAATGCTTGATTCCACCATATTGAAATGCCAATTTGTTGCCATACGACCCCATCAAAGGTATCATCATGCATTTTGAACCATCCCAAAGAGATCATGCATAATATCTCCATTTCTATGCAAACTCCAATTTCCCAACTAAAGAATTAAGAGATTTATATATGCACACGTCTTAGCACTTTATACCAAATTACCAATATATGACATTTTAAACATTTTCTTTGTTTTCTTATTTCATTACCTACCTAGATAATATAGTACCTCATTGGAATACTTGTTCATTCCCAAGTTAGTTTGCCCAATGGATAGATACCTACTTTCCTTGGAGAAGCCAACACAAGACCCTCATCTATTCTGGTGGTGAAACTAAAATTGCATCCACATGGCTTATAGGCATATCGAAAGAAAACATACATTCACTTCTTCAATAAGCCCAAAGCCATTTCTAAGGAAGCCATGACATGTTTACCCCTTGATTTATCACTATAAATGTTCTTTGGAATCTGCAAAGGGGAGACACAATATAAAATGTCTTTGGGTATACTGAGACACTACACTTAACATGCCATTTTCTATACTTTCTCCAATCTATCAGCAAGGACAAGGTGCAGCACTTTAAAACACTGATAAATTGTATCGTGCAGCATTCAACCCCATCAGAATTTCTTTCTTTTTTACCCTTGACTTATCAACATGTCGCAACGCTAAGTTATTGAGCCACCTGACGTCTATATGTTATTTGCACAAATTGGAATGAAGAATGCACAAATTTGGCAACGGAGGTAGCAATGAAGGTTAGAAAATTTTGGAGGTCTGCTACACTTACATCCAAAAGCACAACCTAAGGTTTGTTTGGGAGACAAAATAGAGATTAATATACCTCTATTTTTGGCCCACAATGGAGGTGAGAATGGATGTTATGAAAATTAATCTAATCTATGTTTTGATCTCACCTCCATTTTGTGAAAAAAAGAACGCTCACTCTCTTCTCGTTTTCCTCCTCCTCTTCTCCTCTCAAAACCAAACCCTAGCATTGATCTTTCTGTTCCATTGTTCAAAATCGTCAATTTTTACATCAAAATTGGTGAAAATCTAATTTGAGTTCATGTCATCATCATCTAGGGCTAGGGCTAGGGCTAGGGCTAAGGTGGATGTGAGACAAGATGCACATCAATCAGTTTAACATTCTCTCCAACAAGAAAATCATGATGATGTTGAAGAGGGTAAGATCAATCCAGTTAAAGTCCTTTTTTCCTCTGTTTTCCCTTAGATTTACTTTTTAAATGAATTAGCATTTTTTGGATTGTTATTGTTGTTTTGTAGTATTTGGAAATAATAATAATGCAAAAAATGCAAAACAATGCAAGAAAAAACATTTTTTATGTGTTTACTACCATGAAAGAACAATTTTCTATGGACAAAGTTTCACCAAAACTGCAAAAACTACCAAAGATAGTTTTTTCCATCATCCCCTTCAGTTTTAAAGATCATTGTGCCTTATATACCAAGAGGCTTAGTTCATTCTGCTTGGAATTTATTCAAACAATTATAACAATTTAATGTTATCTCTTCAATTTAATGGATAATATGGATAAAAATGGATGAAAATAAGCACAAATAATGAATTTGCTAGAATCAAGGGAGAATCTCGATTCCGAAAGCCTAATCTAATTGGTTCTCCCCAACATAGAAATTATAATATGTAATAATTTCCATTAGCAAGTTATTTGAAGCTCACTGTTTATTTGAGATGAAGGGACCCTTTATTCGACTAATATCTTTCAATTAAACCCATAATTAATAATGAAATTCTCTAGTTTCTTTTTTGATTTTAAGTTATCTATATGTTAAACTTAATTTTGCAATAATTTTCACAACCTACAGATATGATATTTGTTTGCCAACCATAAGAGTTTAATCTTCAATGGCACCAGACATGATTGCATAGTATATCATGCATATGACTTTTGATTATGAAAATGTCACTTCAGAATGTGATAGCTTATATAATTGCATGAAATCAAAGTCTTTAATTCTCCTCTTCATAGTGCTATAGCTTATATACTTATTCAATTTTTTCTGTAGTCTATATGGAGCATAGAAATACTTCATCTTCATTTTTTAGTCAATATGGACCATAGAAATAAGAAATCTCGACATATATGGACCGAAGCACAACTTGCATTGTTAGTTCAACTTCTGAGTATAAAGTATAGCGTGTGTATGACTTTTGATTATGAAAATGTCACTTCAGAATGTTGTAGCTTATATAATTGCATGAAATCAAAGTCTTTAATTCTCCTCTTCATAATGCTATAGCTTATGTATTTATTCAATTTTTTATGTAGTATATATGGAGCATAGAAATACTTCATCTTCATTTTTTCTATAGTCAATATGGACCATAGAAATGAGAAATCTCGACATATATGGACCGAAGCATAACTTGCATTGTTAGTTCAACTTCTAAGTATAAAAATTCGAGTTGGAGAGTGCATAATGGTGGGCAAAAGAAGCGTGGACCAAGATCGCAAACAACTTTAATTTATGGATTCAAAATGAAGGTGTGCAAGTCACAAAGCATCAACTTAAAAGATGAGGAGCAAAATTTGAAGACGAAATACATAACATATAAAAGTTTACAAGAAAGAAATGGATTTGGATAGAACAATGAACTCAAATGTGACAGGTCCTGAGGAAGAATGGCAAAAACTGAAACATGTTAGAAATGATGAATCTTTTGTGTATCTTATAGTTAAGTGTACTCCATTACTATATTGTGTAAATATTACAGGACAAACAAAGGGAATTACACAAATTAAAGGGCAAAGCATTTCCTTATTATGATGCCTGTTTTGACTTGTATGAAGGTAATTGAGTTAGAATTATGTCTACTTTTCTTTAAATTGCTTAACATTGTTTAGCATTTGAAACATATTATTTATGGGGAAATGTTGAGGGCAAACGTTCTCGTGGTCCTACGAACTATATGACTAGTAATGAGAGTGAACCAACATCACCAGTTGCATATTTAAGTACTCTAGGAGAAAATTCTCAAGGCCATGACCATACTGATTCTTATTGGAGCAGTTATCAGTATGATTTTAATGTTGACTCTACTCAAGTGCCACCAGATAGGTCTCCATGTATGTCTCCTCTCGGTCCATGCCAAAAGAAAAAGACATGCTACAAGCGAATCATTGGCTGAGCGTGCACGACCACGAAAGAAAATGTCAAAGGAAGCATGGAGGCAGGAGTATTTTGACTTTAAGAGAGAATAGATTGATCGCTTCATCCAAGCTCAGAATGAATCTTAACGCTTGCAAGCTCAATTCCAACTAGCAAATATGGAGATGCAAAAGGAGATAGAAAATGAGTTTTCAACGAGGAGGTGCATGGAGATATACAACGAGTTGGAAGGATTTGATCAATTTGATGATGAGAAAGTCAATAGCTTATTCCAAGATGTTTACCTACGAAGGTTCTTTTATCATTGGTTGCTCATAAAATAGCTACTTAGTTAAGAGTCAAGTTAGATAAAATGTCTTGAGATAAAATTATTGAACTTGCTAGTATTTTTGGCTTAGTATTGTGTTATTTGACTAGTTATTAATATGTTTTTAAGTATGTTATAAACTTAGAAGAAGCATGTTTTAGTAGTATGGTGTTGAACTACCCAAATTTTATAAAGATTGGTTCCTATATTTTGAATTGCTTTTTTGATGCTAAATTTAATAACATCCATTCTTTTTTGATGCTATTATTTTTCGATGCTAAATTTTATATTAATCCATGCTATGGATGTTATGAAATTTAGCGTTTGTACATAAAAACTCAATCCCTTTTGCTTGTGATGTTGCTTATATTGTGTTATTAGCTATTCTTTTTTTATGCTATTTTTTATGCTATGGATGCTAAATTTCAGTTTTGTTTCTTGGTTATTGATTTTGTGTATTGCAGGATGAAATGCTTGGAAAACTTTACCAATTTCGGTTGGTGGCTAAATGACTAGTTACATATGAAGGCGTTTTCTTATGAACATGTATATTTATTGTTCGTGGCTTCCAAGATTATGCTGAAACATTGAACATAGTAGATTGGACATGCAAAAAAGAAAAAAATGGAAACCATGTACAAGTTAACATCGTAATGCATTAAAAATGCAAGTAGCGATTATTTTTTAAATGCATGAAACAACTACTTTTTTTCAAACCTCGACTTTAATTTCTTTCTTGTAAAAATAGAGGTAAGATACCTCTATTTTCTTTTCCAAACAACAGAAAGGAGGACTGACCTCCGCTATTTTTTAGGTGTAAGTATGGGATAGCAAAATAGAGATTGCAATTCCCATATCTCCACTTAAAAAAAGTGAAGGTTAGTCTGCATCCGTTGCCAAACGGGGCCTAAATTCATTTCGCTAGCTAGACAACTTAGTTTTTTTAACTCCAATAAGTAACCACCAATTTCCCTTAAACCTTCTCTAAGCCAACGCTTTCTTTAAAAAAAAAGAGCTAATGCGTCATGTACATGTAAAATTCCTACATTTCCTCCAGAGCTACCATTTCATTGATATCAAGCATTCCTATTTCATAGATCTCCTTCATTCCATCACACAGTGAAAAAATAACGAAAAATCACAACATAGTCCAAAATAAATTTCAATGCTACCTTCAATTTTATAGTTCAATATCATAAATCAAGAAAAAACACACACGTCTGATTTTAGAAAATTTACCTTCTTGACTGAAGCGGACCAAGAGAGGGTGAGGCCCAAGAAGACGATGAAGAAGAAGGGGCCCCACAGGTCCCAATCCCTCAGCGCCTTCCCCGGATCCTCCCTAAACGGGTTCGGGAACACCACCAGCTTCAGGTTGCTCACAATCCGCGACAGATCCCGCTTCACCGTGTCCCAAACGGGCTCCGTCAGCGTGTTCGGCCCCGACCCGAACCCGTCGCCCACGATCCCCCCGGGCCGGATCGGGCCCGGATCCGCCGAGAGGACCGGGACCACCGCGGGCGGCGGCGGGGCGGGAGGAGCCTTCTGGTAATTCCGCTGGGGAGGGGTAGGGGGGAGGTTGGAGTTGATGAAGGGGGAGGCCCGCCCCAGTGACGAAGGCGGTGGATGAGAAGGCGGCCGGGCGGGGAGAACGGTGGTGGGGCCCGCGTGTATGAGGGTTTCGATCTCGTCGATGTCGGACTGGGAGGAGGCGTGGAGGGGGACGGTGCCGGAGTGAGACATCGTTCTCTTTCTCGGTTTGTCTGTCGGGTTACGGATCTGGAGAAGGAGATCCGAGAGCGGTCCGATAAGGAGATGAAGAGATCTGACGGAAGGGTCTTAGAATGAGCAAAGAAGAAGGTGGGAGGTCGCCATGGATGACCTCGATCTGAGAGTCGAAAGAATTGGAGGTTAAGATTTAAACAGACAAAATTAAGTATTATTGGTAGTTTTGCATGGAAGTCCCTAAATATAATTCATATCATTTTATGTCGTCCGTGCACGTACCCTTCACAAATTAGTCGGAAATACCTTGTATCTGTTGTATATCTCTTCTCTTTTCCTTCTCTTTCTCCTTCATCCTCGTCTCTTCGGAAATATCTGGGACGGATTCATACTTTCTGGGTATCATGTGGAGCGGGTTGTGACAGTCCAGATGAGGGAGAGCTAAGTCCGAACTGTTGGGTTAAAGCCCGACCTAACTCCGAGCTATCTCTGTTGGTCTGCAGCACAGAAAAATCACCAGAGGGTCGGATCTGTGTTCCGACCCAAATCACATTCCATGCTTAAGTCAGTGGATGACTAACACGGAGCTCGGGCAGCAATGTCCGACCCATTGGGAGGTCGTCCGATCAATGTCTCACCGAGCTATGGAGGAAGAAATTTAAAGTAGGAGCAGATATCTGAGTGTCAGAGTACCTGAGTGGGAGATTGATACATGTCTTATCATCGTTGAGACTACTTATAGGTGAGGGTTCCTCTGAGTGCCATTAGTGGATAACGGCCTTGCTTTTATGACGGCATGATTGTCCCCTCTTTGTGCAGTAGTCCCTGAAAAAAGAGCATAACTGCTGACCATTTACTTCGCCATTACTAGCCAACCCATTATTAACTGACCCCTTAATATTCAGAAGCTCAACGGGTGGATGAGTTATCACTTTGACTGGGCAAGCAACTGGTCTTCTATGTGGGCCTATGGGCTTTTGGGCTAAGGTGATGCATTTTTGGACTTCTTTATTCGGATGAAATATCTTTTTCCACCCAAGTGGTCCGGCCTAATGTAGTAACAATGGCCCTCATCTCTTGAGCTCAGATGAGGCGATGGTTGAGGTCGGGTGATGTGACGTCTTTTTAATTGGGCACCGCAGTTGAGGATGGAGTTTTGATTTTGTCCGCCAAAATTCATGTTCCTTTGATTTGGCTGTTGTAATGGAACTGGGTTCGTGGCGTTGGTGCTCATGGATGTCGACGCATGCCTCCTATCGAATGGCTAAACTTGATCAAGGAAAGATAGCTTCTAATATAACTAGAGAAAGGAGGGGAATGGACGAACTTTCCTAGTTGAATTGTCAGAAAGAAACTCTTCCCTTTTTTGTATTTTAGCTCCCCTTGTTTGTTCTCGTTTGCAGTCTGCAAATATTGTCTATGGCTTCTTTAGCAACGTCCGAGACTGCAAAACTGTGGGAAGAAGTTGAAAGAGCAGTGTTTACGGGTGTTTTCTCACCACAGTTCGTTGACCGTAGGATGTGTGGTCAACGTGGTCAAGGGGCCGACTTGAGGGTCCCTTGTGAACGCCGAGCCCGCTTGTACTCGGTGTGGGAGAGCGGAGGAGAAGCCTCGGCTCGGTGGATCGCGCTCGGCCTCGGCTGGGTCGTGCTCGGCCTCGGTCGGATCCGCGTCGAGGGGTAGCCTCGGCGCCTTGCGGGTGGGATGGTGCTTGATCAGCCGTCCACCTGACGGCTGCGACGGTGATTGCCGACCGACGCTGAGGGTTAGCCTCGGCGCCTCGGATGTCTTCTTCCTGGACAGATGAGGAAACTCTTCAGGGAGGCTGGACCTAGGTTCCGGCCAAATCTCCTCCGATGCCTAAGTCAGATCAAGGTCTGAAAGGATACTCGGCGGGGGAGATCCGGCTTGTGAGGAAGCCGGAACGTCAACCCAGGCGGCACGAGTTTGGAGGAGGGAGGAAATGGAGTGGCGAAAGCCTAGGTCGTTGATGGAGTATCTCTCTGTTGGTTACCTGAGTTTCGATCTCCTTCTCCTTCGTCCTAGCCTTCCCCTTATAGGGTCCCTCGTGACTGCCCCACGTCCCCACGATCCGCCTCCGCCTCCTCTCACTCGTGCGTAGTGGAGGGGTGGCCCATTAACGGGTCGATTAATGGCCATTATGGGATCGCGGATTCCGAGGGGCGGTTGATCCGGCCGAATGTGGGCTAACCGGGTGCCTCCGAGGGTGAAGTGGCTGGGCCTTCAACCCCGTCCGTGGGCCCTTCCGGGCGGACCCGTCTTCTCTAGTGGGCGCCTCCTTTGTGGTTGGGCTGTGGGCCGTTGTAGTCCGGGCTGGTCCAAATTAGTCGTAACAATTGCCCCCATCGCCCGGGCCGTTCGGCTTCCGACGGTTTGGTTCGGGTGATGTGACTCTTTCATGATCCGATGGGTGCGTCAGTCGAGGCTCCGTTATTAAATGAATGTCATTATTACCGCTCCGTTTGAACTTCCGTTGGTGTAGTTTTCGAAGCATCGCCGCCGCCTTGATGTCGCCGCGTGCTCTCCCTTGACGATTCAGATCCAACCATCGTCCTCTATATATACGTTCCAATCCCTCGAGCTTCAACTCTTTCGTGCTCATTCCTTCTTGATCTCCGCTCTGCCAGCTTCTTCTTCCCGACATCTGCCTTCTTCCCAGCTCTTATCAAGGTAATTCTTCCCCTCTTTAACTCGGGCTATGGCCATGCTTAGAATAGGTGATACGCGTCCTAGCGGACCGACGCCTGGTCCTAATCGTGCCCATCCCTCGGGGCTCAAAGCTCCTTCGCCGCCCCGGGGGTCCCGGATAAAGGGAAAGGAAAACTGTTTCCGGATCCTGTTGGGGACGATGTGGCCTCGTCTTCCGAGCGATTGGGCATCCCTCCATCGATCCTCCGGTCGTCATCTATGGCCCCTTTCTTAGTCACCAGGGAAATACGAGAGATGTACCTATGTCGTCCCTATGACGTCTGGATTCCCTTTGGAGACGAGCGGATCTGCTTTCCGCGGAGTAACGAGGTCGGCATCTACGTCGAGATGTTCCATCTGGGGCTCCGCTTCCCCCTCCACCCTTTTATTATTCAATTCACGGATTCCTTGAAAGTCGCCCTGTGCCAGCTGACGACATCCTCTGTTGCAGTGCTGACCGGGTTCATTACGCTTTGTATCACTCACGGCCTGGAGCCATCTCTCCCCCTCCTCTTTCACTTTTACCGGATCCAGACGGTCGGCCTCGGATCTTGGCTGCACCTCCGAGCCCGTGCGGGGCGAGTGTGCCTACTCGGTCTGCCCCCTTGGTCGGGGGACTGGGACTCTAGCTTTGTTTTCGTTGTCTTTCCCCGGGTCTCGGTGATCTTGACAGGTTGGGGGAGTTCGCAACAGACCGACAAGGCGGCAACCCTATCCGAGGCCGAGCGGGCCGCGGCCCGCCTCATATCGTCACTTTCTCTTGAGGAGAGGTCGGTCTGGTATTTGCTGGACGACCTGCTTCTTAAGTGCACTCTGTGGTCCCCCGGTTAGTTGTCTCCCTTTCTTCCGTTTAACCTCTGGCTCACCCTGATTTCGCTTCCTCTCGCAGGGATGGCTGGCCGTGAATTCACCCATGATGTTGACGAGCTTATTTGGCTGGGATCTCGCCGAGGCCGTGGGAGTTCTTCCGGACGGGCGCCTCGCCGCTTTGTAGATGAAGATTTGCGCCGGTCCGAGCCTCCTTCGGGACGGATTGAGGCCAAATCCCCCCACGGGTCGCATCGGGTGCCCCCGGAGTAGAAGTCTCCGGGATCGACCCCCTCCTTGTTGTGGGTTCCGGATCGGATCCTCAGCCGTACGCGGGCGGGAGTCGCAAGCGCTCTCCCTCGGTTACCGCTGGCCCCATCGGGAAGAAGTCGCGGAAGAACGGCGGGCGCGCCGCTTCTCCGGCTCCCGCCGTCGCGCCGTCGGATCCCGGCAAGGCAATCGTGCCGACCACCGCGGCCGACTCTGTCGCACATGCCGTTGTCACTCCCTCGGCTACCCCTTCGGTCTTGGGGGCTATCGGCGTCCTGCCGAGCGCCTCCGCGGGCCCCGTCGATCCCCCCGGGGACCCGGTGCCCCTTGATATGGCCTTGGCGAGTCGGCCGGCGACGGACCCCGTCCTTTCGGGGGACCGTTCCTTCTTGGAGCTGTCCCCCGTAGACATATTGTCGGATTCTCTGGTCGGTCATCTCCGACAGGTTCGAATTCCTCGTCATTTTCGGACAGTTGCCTCGCCCTTCGATCTTCCTTGGTATAATCCACCCCTCTTTCGTTTGCAGACCACCGCGATGGCTGTTGAGGCGCAACGCCGGGCGACCCAATTAAGAAGCCTCGAAGATTCCCTGAATCGGGAGCGCGCTCGGGCCGGGGAGGCTGACGTAGCCCTTCAAGGTGCCCGCATGGAAGCTCGACAGCAACGCCGTCATGCCGACGAGCTCGAGTCTCAAGTACATGATCTCAAACGAAATCTTGTGGATGTCCATGACTTGAGCCGAGAAGCGGAAGAAAAGTTCTGGCGGGAGAGAGAGGATCTCTGGGGCCAACTCGCCGAGCTGCGTCGGAGGCTCCGTTTCGCCGAGGAGGCTGAGAAGGGCATCGACACGGCCATAAGGCCGAAGATTGCGTCGGTCCTGAGGGAGGTCTTCGGGTCGTATGAGGACCTCCTCGCCCCTCGCATAGTGGAGGTCGTCATGGAGTCATTCCAGCAGTTCGCGGAGCTCGCTCGGGAGCCGATCCTCCCACTAGCAGGACACGCCGATCCCCACTGCTCGGAGCAAGGCGAGGCCCCTGATGACGCTATCTCTCACGCTCCGGACCCCTGAAGAGCCCTTGTATCCCGTCCCCTTTTTTCCTTTCTTGGGTGACAAATTTTGTTGTCAACAACAGTGCTTGAGAGGACGTTGCTGAGTGATATGTAACCCATACCATTAATGAAAACGATTTCTTCTAGTCAGTTCTTCTTGCGCCACTGGTCTCTTTTTCGGGGGTTCTCCCCTTTGGAGTAGCCTTCAATATTCTTAGACCGGATGGGCATCGTCGCCCTCGTCTAGGGGTGTTGTCCCGGGCTCGTTTGACTTGGGATGTTGTTCTTCCCACTGATTCTGTCCGTCGGGGTGATTGCCCTCGGCCTGGCGAGCGGGTGGGTCACTCGGTCCGCGAAGGAGGTCATCCCTCGGCTTGCAGCTGGCTGTCATGCTCGTCGGCTGGGGGAGTTGCCCCCAGCCTTAGGAGCGGGCAGTTTCGCTCGGTCTGCGGGGGACAGTACCCCTCGGCTTACGATCGGCCGTCGTGCTCGTCGGCTGGGGGAGTTGCCCCCAGCCTTAGGAGCGGGCGGTTCGCTCGGTCTGCGGGGGAGAGTACCCATCGGCTTATGACTGGCTGTCGTGCTCGTTGGCTGGGGGAGTTGCCCCCAGCCTTAGGAGCAGGCGGTTTTGCTCGGTCTGCGGGGGACAGTACCCCTCAGCTTACGACCAGCCGTCGTGATCGTCAGCTGGGGGAGTTGCCCCCAGCCTTAGGAGTGGGCGGTTTTGCTCGATCTGCGTGGGACAGTACCCCTCGGCTTACGACCGGCCGTCGTGCTCGTCGGCTGGGGGAGTTGCCCCCAGCCTTAGGAGCGGGCGGTTTCGCTCGGTCTGCGGGGGACAGTACCCCTCGGCTTACGACCGGCCGTCGTGCTCGTCGGCTGGGGGAGTTGCCCCAGCCTTAGGAGAGGGCGATTCGCTTGGCCTGCGGGGGAGAGTTCCCCTCGGCTTATGACCGGCCGTCATGCTCGTCGGCTGGGGGAGTTGCCACCAGCCTTAGGAGCGGGCGGTTTCGCTAGGTCTGCGGGGGAGACTGCGGGGGAGAGTTCCCCTCGGCTTATGACTGGCCGTCGTGCTCGTTGGCTGGGGGAGTTGCCCCCAGCCTTAGGAGCGGGCGGTTCGCTCGGTCTGTGGGGGAGAGTACCCCTCAGCTTATGACCGGCTGTCGTGCTCGTTGGCTGGGGGAGTTGCCCCAGCCTTAGGAGCGGGCGGTTTCGCTTGGTCTGCGTGGGACAGTGCCCCTCGGCTTATGACCTGCCGTCGTGCTTGTTGGCTGGGGGGGTTTCCCCCAGCCTTAGGAGCGGGCGGTCCGCTCGGTCTGCAGGGGAGAGTACCCCTCGGCTTATGACCGGTCGTCGTGCTCGTCTGCTGGGGGAGTTGCCCCCAGCCTTACGAACGGGTGGTCCGCTTCGGTCCTCGGGCTCGACTGGCGAATTCTCTGGGGGGCGACGTTCATCCCCCTTAATGGTTAACTGTGGTTGCCTTGACTGAGTCCCCATAGGTGTCCCGAATCGTCTGCTCAAAACAGGTGATTGAATTTGCACTGACTGTGTATGCCTTCATTTCAATGAGACAATACATTTGGAGTAATGAAAAAAGGAAAAGGCGACAAGAGACATGGGAGGTTCTGGCAGGGTAGCCCTCCCCTGGTGAAGCGACGGCTGTTTACTCTATCCCCTCACTCGATGATACGCGTAACCGTCTGGACCACGTTCTCCCTTTTTCCCTTGTCATGCTGTTTGGACGTTCCTTCTCCTGAGGCGGGGTCAGAGACCGAGTTCTTCAAGTGCCCCGGATCACAAGCTTCTCAATGTCTTTCTTTAGGTGCCAACAGTCGTCGGTATCGTGGCCGTTGTCTTTGTGGTACTTGCAGTACTTCTCTTCATCCCTCCCGTCTTTCATCATCCTTCGGGGAGGTTGGCTCACGTGTCCCTCCTTCTGGGCTTGCGCTAGGATCACGTCCGGGGCGGTGGTCACCGAGGAGTGCCGGAGCTCTTCCCTCCGTGGTCTTCCTCTGGCCCTCTTCTCTGGTCGATGCTCCTCCGTGTCGCGACGCTCCTTCTCACCGCGCTTGGTCTCGCGCCTGGTCTTACCCTCATCCTTGGCCCGGGCCTCTTCTGTCAGCATGAAGCATTCTGCTCGGGCCATAATTCCAGCGAGGTCCTTCGGTGGGTCGCTGTGTAGTGATTTCTTCAAGCCCCTATGTCGCAGGCCTTTCTTCAGGGCCGCCTTCACAACCAGTTCGGGGCAGGTATCCACACTCAATCGCTCCACATTGAAGCGATGCATGAAATGCCTCAGAGATTCGGCCGGTCCCTGTACCACATTGAACAAGTGTTCCGAATCAGGTCTTACCTGTCGCCCGGCCATAAATTGCTTGCAGAACAGCTGGGTGAGCTCATCGAAGCTATCTATCGACTGACCGGGCAGGCTGAGGTACCAGGTTCGGGTGGCCCCATGTAGGGTGGAGTAGAAGCCCCAGCAGAGCAGGGTTTCATCGGCTCCCTGGAACGCCATGACCCCCTTGTAGTCCATCAGATGATCCGCGGGGTCGCTAACGCCGTTGTACTTCTCCAGCATCGGTACCTTGAAGTTCGAGGGTATCCGCGCCTCGGTTATCCTCCGAGTCAGGGGGCATCGTTCTCTGCTGATGCACCCGGGTCGCTCCCCTTCGCCCGCCTCCTTACTGTTCAGCTGCAACGAGGGGGCCGACGGAAGCTTGACCTCCTCTTGGGTCTTTGCCAGCTTGGGTGCCGGACTCGATCGGCGCGAACATTCTTTCCGGCTCTTCTGGTGGTGGGCCCTTGCTCGTCGGCTGTCTCCGCTCCGGTCAGACCGGACGCTCGCTGATCGGCGATCATCCCGCCTACGTTTGTTCGATCCCGGACGTGCGGACGAGGCCGTCCTTGAGACGTCGCCCATCCGCTCCGAGTCCCCCCCATTTCCCTCTCTGAATGAGGTGGGAGTGGGAGACCGCGCCGGGGAAAAACCGGGCATGGTGAACCTCCTTTCCGTGTTCTGCACTCCTTTTCCGTGGTCGGCGACCACGGCGGAGCGAAGAGGTCGATGATCCTCTTCCTGGCGGTGGGCCCGTCCCTCCCCACCCTCGGGGGTGGGAGTGCTACTAACGAGCTGTTGAATCATCGCGACTAAAGTTTGGATGTTGGTGTTAGTCTCCTGCGCATAGGCTCGGAGTTGCCCTTGCGTGGCCAGCCGGGCGTCGTCGGTCTCTCCGGTAGCACGACCGTTCGGGTTCATGACGGGGGCGTCGCATGCGCCTTCCTCCGGGATGGGTGGCATGCGTCCCAGGCCATTGCCAATGGGTTCCATCTTGGTGGTTTGACATGGGTGTTAATTCGTTCCCACAGACGGTGCCAGATGTTTACGGGTGTTTTCTCACCACAGTTCGTTGATCGTAGGATGTGTGGTCAACATGGTCAAGGGCCCGACTTGGGGGTCCCTTGGGGACGCCGAGCCCGCTTGTACTCGGCGTGGGAGAGCTGAGGAGAAGCCTCGGCTCGGTGGATCGCGCTCTGCCTCGGTCGGATCCGCGTCGAGGGGTAGCCTCGGTGCCTTGCGGGTGGGATGGTGCTTGATCAGCCGTCCACCTGACGACTGCGATGGTGATAGCCTACCGACGCTGAGGGTTAGCCTCGGCACCTCGGATGCCTTCTTCCTGGACAGATGAGGAAACTCGTCAGGGAGGCCGGACCTAGGTTCCGGCCAAATCCCCTCCGATGCCTAAGTCAGATCAAGGTCTGAAAGGATACTCGGCGGGGGAGATCCGGCTTGTGAGGAAGCCGGACCGTCAACCCAGGCGGCACGAGTTTGGGGGAGGGAGGAAATGAAGTGGCAAAAGCCTAGGTCGTTGATGGAGTACCTCTCTGTTGGTTACCTGAGTTTCGATCTCCTTCTCCGTCGTCCTAGCCTTCCCCTTATAGGGTCCCTCGTGACTGCCCCACGTCCCGCCTCCTCTCACGTCCCCACGATCCGCCTCCGCCTCCTCTCACTCGTGCGTAGTGGAGGGGTGGCCCATTAACGGGTCCGTTAATGGCCATTATGGGATCGCGGAATCCGAGGGGCGGTTGATCTGACCGAATGGGGGCTAATCGGGTACCTCCGAGGGTGAAGTGACTGGGCCTTCAACCCCGTCCGAGGGGCCTTCCGGGCGGGCCCGTCTTCTCTAGTGGGCGCCTCCTTTGTGGTTGGGCCGTGGGCCGTTGTAGTTCAGGCTAGTCCAAATTAGTCGTAACAAGCAGAAATCACCGCTACCCAGATCTCTTGTCCGGTGGATCCTCCATGCTTCGATGAGGCACAGGGGGTCGCTCAACCCTCGGAGTTGGAACATGTTGTAGATAAAGGAAAGGACTTGGCTCTTGTCCCTGTTGATTCCAAGGCCCCAATCTTGCGGATTGGTGAAGACACGCCTTTCGTGCCCGATGAGATCATAAAATTGGTCTCTAAAGTGCCTACCGAAGTGCTTCAGAAAATTCAGGTAGAATATCTACGACCTTCATATTAGGTTCGGATTCCCCAAGTTAATGAAAGGATCTGCTTCCCTAGCGAATGTGATACCGGGGTGTATACGAAGACTTTTCATCAGGGACTTTGCTTCCCCATGCACCCTTTCATACCCCAAGTCTTGAACTTCCGGGGCTCTCCCCCCCAACAAATTCAGTAGGTTGTCTAATTGGCTTCGTCATGCTTTGCATGCTGAATGGAGTAGAGCCGACCTTAGCATTGTTTAATTATTTATTTCAGGTGAAAATCATCACGTCTGGCGTGTGGTACTACATGACCACTAGAAGGATGAGACGCCTAATAAATGACCTTCCCAGCTCTAATTGCGGGTGGAAGGAACATTTTATTTTAATGACTTTTACATGTGAGGCGACCTTTCTCACTCATTGGAGACGGCCTGGTCTTGTGGCTAACGAAGAAGAACGCATCCGCCTGTCTCTTGTTAGCGCAGCCGGATAGCCGCAAGTCAGTGATAAATTTGTTGTCCACCAATATGTTACTGAGAACCGTTTGGGCAAAAGGTAAAATCGACTCTTGGGTCTTGTGTCCATATCTGCTTTCCCTAATCCCTTTTTCTTTTATAGACATGGTCGGGCAGGATTATCAGGTCGATCCTGAGCTGTGAGATGCATTTCGTGCCTCTCTTCGGATGGCTGAAGATAGCCCTTCGCCTAGACCAGTAACCCGTCCAGAGCGAAGCTCGGTTAAGGTCGTCGGGAGCTCGACCCAAGTAGCCCGAAACTTTCCCGAGAATGCCAATGGCTTAAAAGGAAAGATAGTTCGCACCTTGGCCGGGGTTGAGAAAGTCAAGGAAAAGAAGCGGGGAGGTGATATCACTCTCCCGAGCTCAACTCTTCCAGGTATTGCCGTAGCCGAGGCCCAGATTATGGTCTCTGATTATGCTCGGGCCCTGACCCATGCAACACCTTTGAGTGGGTAAACGCCACCTCCTGAATCGGACGACTATGAGGATACATGGCCATGGAGAGGTCTTCACCCTTCGGAACCGATGACTCGATATCCAACACAATGATCATATACTTTATCTATATTTCAGAACCACATTACGAATTTGGATATTGATTGTTTTCCACTAAACGAGTTCTCGCATGACACACACAAGTTTAATTTCAACTAATCTATCCTAACCTGTTTATTCACTATAACCATCATCCTAAATTTTCTTCTCCCTCTTTTACTTTCCACAAGCATTCTTTTCATCCAATTTTAATCGTTGTTGATAACGCATCCTTCGATCACCGACCCCCACCGACTCCCCCTTCTCATCCACGATCTCAACATAATTAATTATCAGAGGCAACAATTTCAGTCTTCTAGCATTCCACATTACGTTACTTGCAACTAATCAATCATTTACGTTTCAACAACACAAATTAATTTTCAAACCCCTTCCCCTTCCCGCCTCAAATCCTATATAAACACCCCTCAACTCCACTCCTTTCCACTCATCCATCAAACCACCAATCCTACACGCAGCAACACAATGTCTCTTCTCCAAAACCTAGTCATCATCCTCACAATCTCCTCCCTCTCCTCCCTCGCCGCCCCCCGCGCAGTCCCGCCGGCCGGGGCCCGCATCGCCAACGGGCTGACGGGCGAAACCGGCTCCAAAGCAGGGCTGGTCGACTGCTGGAACGCCTTGACGGAGCTCCGGTCTTGCACCAACGAGATAGTGCTCTTCTTCCTGAACGGCGAGTCATACCTGACCCTAGGGTGCTGCAGGGCTATCAGGGTTATCACCAGGAACTGCTGGCCGGCGATGCTCGACTCGCTCGGGTTCACGTCCGAGGAGGCCGACATCTTGAGGGGTTACTGCGACGCCGAGGTGGCGGCACCGCCTTCTTCGTTGGTGCCCGCGGTCCCGGTGGTTCCGCCGTCCGGGTCGGCTGCGGGCAATGCGTACTACATGGAGGAGACTGTGGCTTAGGTGATGAGGCTGTAAGAGAAGGGAGGGAGATGTGAGGGTAGCAAGTCGTAGAGCTACTAGTAGTTTGTTGTCCAGTGTTTTCATGTCTGTTGTGTTATGGAGACTTGTTGTTGTTCAAGTCTCCCTTTGTGTTCTTGTTGTTGGTATAACACGCTCCCTGTCTTCCTTGTCTCAAGAGATTTAACTGAGATGATTCTATCTTTAATTCTCTGGTGATTTGATCAAAATCTCAAGAACACTTATAAAATCATGAATAATTCAATCAAGTCCATTTGACTGCAAAGAATTTCATATATCTGCCCTTGTATGGCAAAGAATTTCATATATCTGCCCCTTTGCAACTGGAACCATTTCAATTACCTGACCTTGCCTTTGCTTCTTCTCCTCCCATCTCACTTGCTTCCCTTAGGTTGTGTTTGGTTGGTGAGAAAAGGAAAGAAAAAGAATGGAATTTAGAAGGAAAATCAATTTTTATTGTTTGGTTGAAAAGAAAATGAAAAGGGAGGGAAACAATTGAAAATAAATATTAAAAAACTTTTCTTTCAAGATTTTCTCCTCTTGACCCAATGAAAATGAGGGGAAATGAGCAAGCCTAATTACCCTCACATTTATGTATCTGTGTTTTTGTAAACATAATTAGTTGCTATTTTTAAAGAGTTCATGAATATTTCATGAATTTGTTCGAAAAATTGTGAATATGTCCTAAATATTTCAAAAAAATCATGTATCATTACCAATTCTTTATTCACAATTTGTTTGAAAAATTTACAAACTATTCACTATACTTTCAAATAACTGGAAAATAATTTGTGAATTTTTTTAAAAAAAATCACTAATTTTAGCGTATTTTTTATTCACAAATTGTTCCAAAAATTAGTCAATTATTCACAATGTTATTAAAAATCAAGAATTACTCATGTGTTGCTTCAAAAATCCACGCATTACGCATGGATATTTCAAATAGCTTAAGAATTAATTTCAATGTTTTCATATAATTTTTACATTATTCACATATTTTTAACAACAAATTATTTGTGAATTATGATACTTTTAGGGTTAGCGAATTATTCGTTACAACTCGCAAATTATTTGCTACCATTACAATTTTTTCGAAACACTTAATATGTTTTTAATTTAAAAGTAAAATTTTAATTTGTTATAAGGATAAAATAATTTGAACCTACACCTTGCTTGAAAAACGAAACAGACTAACGAATATGTAATTAGTATTTATTGATAATATATTCATAAATTATTTGAAATAACTAAGTAATAGAAATATTATCATTTTATATTAATCCACACTGTTATTGAATTTGATGGAATTATTTCTAAGAACTTTTTGCTCGACATATTACCATAACTTTTCCCACGGAGTCGTCCCTATAGGCGTCTGCGCGCCGATGAGGAGCTGACCTCGGTGTTGGATATTGGACTCCCCGGATTTGGTTTTGGATGATGAACAAACATAAATATAACGTGTGCTAACACTTTGTGAGCGCAGTTATGGAGATCGTCGCCAAATTCATATGAATATCAATTACGACGTCTCAAGACTTCTCGAAGCACGTGATCGTATGCCTAAAGCTTCGTTGAAGCTTTTGGACCAATTTAGAAGTCATGAAGATTCGATTGAAGCTATTGAAGACGGTATCGTCAAGTTTTATTTATAGTCTTTAAGCTTCTTTCGTAGAATGTTAAGCCTTGAATAGGTCTTATGGTTTAAATCTTCATAACGCTCATATCTTAGCTCTAGGATCTTAGTAGAAGTCCATACAATCCTTCCCGAAGCTTCGCGCTTCGATTCGCGACTTCTTGTGCATGTTAGTTGGTTCAAGAAGAAGAACTGACCGACTAAATGGTGATTTAGTCGGTCAGCAAAGCTTCTTGGACCGACTAGTTTCTGTCAGTTAATTCTAAGCTATTTACTGTTTACAGTTAGTCGGTCTAAGTTGACTCACCGACCGACTAGTTTGTGAACTAGTCGGTCAGTGATGCTTCTGTGACCGACTAGTTGAGCTTTCCCTGTACATGCACATTTGAGCCTATGCTACTGTTTATCTTTAGTCGGTCTGTGTTCATTGATCGACCGACTAGTTGATGAACTAGTCGGTCAACTTTTCTTCTTGGACCGACTAGTTTACTTTTACTGTACATGCCAAATTTTCACCCAACTTACTGTTTTGTGTTAGTCGGTCTAAGCTCATTTGGCGACCGACTAATTGGTGAATTAGTCGGTCAACATTTGTTCTTGGACCGACTGAGTCTATTTGTGCTCAGACTTCAGTTTTATCTGTTAGTCGGTCTCAGTTGAGTAACCGACCGACTAGTTGTGAAACTAGTCGGTCAGCGACTCTTCTTGGACCGACTAGTTCCTCATGTCTGTGCTTTGATCTTTTCTCTGTTTACTCATTAGTCGGTTTACGTTAATTGACCGACCGACTAGTTGATGAACTAGTCGATCGGTCGGTGGTTGTTCTTTGACCGACTAGTTGGGTTCAGAAAAGAGCCGTTGGAGCTTTAATTGAAACGTTTTTCTCTCTCTCTCTCCTATATCCTATAAATACTTGTTGAGCTGCATTCATTGCACTCAAGGCTGATATTATTGCAAGTTTAGAGATCAAGAGAAATCATTCCAAGCTCATTCAAAGCTCATTCATTCCATTCAATAATCTCTCCTAACTCTTACTTCCAAAGAGAGATTCATTGAGTGTGAAGCATTCCAAACCAAGTGCTTGATTCTAGGTCACCAACATCCCAATAGCTCTCCATCGCTGATCTACATCTTGGAGCTAGGGTTTGGTGCCACTTCTTCTTCCTCAAAATCATCCTTGCCCTAATTCGTAAGCAATACTTGTAACGGCCAGTGTTTTTAGGCGAGTTTTCGATTGTGCGTTCCGGTATTTTTCTTCAGTCATTCAGATAACTTTTCGTCCGTACGTGTCGACGCGAGCGCGTCACTGAATTCGTTTTACCGTGTCGTCAATATTTACCATCAAGTTTTAACTAAAATAATTTAACTTAATTATTCTACTAATTACAATTTACTAATTACAAATTTTAATTACGTAATTACCTTCACTCTCTCTAAAACGACAATGTACACGTTCTGATATCGGATCCCTCTCCCAAAATTTGTCAAACTTGGCTTTCTTTTTCGTTAGGCAAAACAACACGTCTCTACAAATGTCTAAAGTTGCATTAACTTCAATCTTAATCTAATTAATACGGGTTTGACAATAAGGGTAGGATGTCTCCTTGTTCATCCTATTAAGTTAGACATCTCCACCTTCAACCAACCTGCAAAATCTCCCACCTTCACGACTATCGTAATCTGCAAAACCATCTCCTTACAAACAAATCAGCCAACCAAATTCTCAAAACCAAATTTCAGCCCCAAATCAATTCCACTGCAAACAATTTCTCAAACCAAGAACAAAAATTCAAACCAAAGAAACCCCAAATCAAAACAAAAAAAATAATACTTCAGATTCAAAACCCTCCCTTTCATCTCCTTCTTCCTTCCTTCCTCCTCCATTAGCCGACCCCGCCCACCTGCCGTCGCAGCCCGCGCGCGCAAACGCCGGAGGCCGCCGCCACCGGGCCCTGTCTGCCGTCGCCTGCAAACAGCGCGCGCCGCCCGCCCTGAAGCCGCGCCGCGTCTGCCTGGCCGAAAGCCGCCGCGCGCCGTGCAACCGCCGGCAGCTCCTCCCTCCTCTTTCGTGCGTAGGTGAGTAGCCTCTTCTTTTTTTTTCTTGTGCATGAATCGAATGAATCTTGGCGGCCAACCTTTGGAACAAGGAAAAAAAAGAAATAAAAGACAGTAGAAGAGAACAGACTGAGAGAGTTTAAGAGAAGAGAGAGGATGAGACAGTTGGCTTAAAGTTAGAGTAAAGAGGGGGGGGGGGGGGAGTTGACAGCCTGTAGGTATATTTAAAGATTAAGAATGAAAAGAGAAAAAGGGGTTTTAAATAGATAAATATAAGAGGTAGATGTAGGAGTAGGTAAAGTGGGTGGGGTGTTAAAACTAATGTTAACCATGAAATATTAACATGATAATTAAACTTACCATTAGCTAGAATTGGGTTAATTAGTTAGTTTTAATATTGTTGATTTAAATGTTAAATTGGTTAGTGTTATTTAAATTTAAACATGTTAATGATTGTTAATAAAATGTTAGGGTGATAACATTAAATAAATGAGACGTATCTTGTTAGTGTAACACAATATAGACATCACCCTAGCCAAAGAGCCCAATAAAAGTAGACGAACCCACTGTAAGGATTAACTGTATACTTTGACTTATCTCGCAATAGATTTAATTTAGTGATTTGTTTAACCGAAACAGAAAACCGGGCGTGCCAATATGTAGTACCCGTCCAGTCGAACCCACGACAACCAATATCACCGGAAACAGACAAGTGATACTTGCCAGTAATTATTTAGGCCATGTTTTAGGCCAATTTGTAAAATTGTGTAAAAGAGACTAGGTGGTGAAATGATAGTCGCCTAGACGCCCTATTTGATCTAGTTTGACAACGAAACTAGATCCGACACTTTACCTGCTTTCATTCATGCTGCCATGCCATGTTTAAATTTCAATTAACGGTACGCAATTTATCTGCTCATTGCCATGTCATGTCATGCATCATATGTTCTTCATGATTGAGTAGCACACGCTACAAATGTTATTGCTATTGAGGCTAGGTGCACCCCTACGCCAAATGAAAAACACTTCTTGTCTCGTGATCCAGAAGCGAGCACAGTGTTGTTGGGAAACCAACGCTCGATACACGTGGAGGGGTAGGGTTAAGCGACCACTCAGCGTAGAAGTGTGCCCGTACAGCCACTTCAGCTGTAAGGCGTAAACTCTGTGCACAATGTGAAAAGTTAATGACTCGTAAAAATCGGGAAATAGTGTTTTCGTAGTTTCTGCTACGACATGCATGCATCATGTCATTTAAACTGTTGCACTCTTTAAATGTCATTTCATATTGTTTAGAACTGCTAGTCGTTTTCTATATTTGTATCCTTGCACAAAAGTTCTCCGCTTCCCTTGGGAGACTTTTGCTGACATGTGCCCTTTTCTCTTTGGGTGTCACATGTCAGACTTTGAGACAGAGCAGGTAGCAGAGGACGAGCAGTTCGTTGACGCTGAGTTTGAGGTCCCTGCTGAGACCGAGTTCGAGGACACTGGTGACCAGTCATAGACTCGTTTGGAGTCTCATCTTAGTTGTTACTTTTCCTTAGTTGCTGTTAGGTTTCAGTGCGTAGCACATATCTCTCTTTGTTTTGCTTGGCCATGCTTTAGGCCTATTGTTCAGACTTGTACTTTTGTGACTATTCTGTGATGTTGTAATAATTGTTGGATGTTGTTGGTGGATATTCTTTTATCTGCATTATTATTATTGTTGTTATTTCGTCGCAATGCAAGGACCTGCTACCTTTCGAAATTTTTGCAGACGCTTATCAGACTGCAGCTTCACAGCTCTACGTCTGAGCGGACCTCCTCACGTCTCGCCTTCCATATTAGGGAAGCGGGGCGTGACAATACTCAAGGCATAGGTATTTTGTCGGTAAGAAGTTTTCTTATTTCATTTCATATTTGAATTGTAAGTTTCACTCTCGGTTGTGAGAGTGTGGTTGTGATCCCGGGTTGTGGGAGTCACAAATTACATTTTGTATGATTTGACTTGTGGAGGGTTTTCACAAGTATTTCATAGTGGAAATCTTGAGTTAGGGGTTCTAACTCAAGTATCCGGAGGGGATCCGGGTGATTGGGACGTAGGATCATCGGGAACAAGTCGGGGAGACTTGGGTGGATCCGAACCCAGTAACATCGTTTGTTAGCATTGTTAATTTTGTTGTTGTCTTCAATTTAAGCTTCCGCAAATTGATTTGGTAGTTGTTTGCACTATAATTAAGAATTATACTCCTCGTTATTTTTAAAGTACTATTCACCCCCCTCTAGTACTTGTGCAGTAGCTTGTAGGGCATTACACTCGGGTGCCGAGGTTGTCCTCGTCAAGGGCCACCGCTATGAGGGCGACCTCGTGGAGATCATCCTTGTAGGAGCTGTGATGCTGAATGAGCTGACCTCGTGGAGTTTGTCCTTATAGGGCATAGCTGCTGAAGGAGCCGACCTCGTAGAGGTCGTCCCTGTGTGAACTGAGCTGCTGAAGAAGCTGACCTCGTGGAGGTCATCCTTGTGGATCAAATTTGTTGAACGTGACTGTTGACCGTTGTCGGGGTCTGATCAGATTGACCCCTCAAATCGTGGTCATGTGTTCTTCGAGCACTATTAACGCTTCGCACTGTGTTTCCATCTGTCCAGCTCAAATGGGCCCCACTGTCAGTGAGCCCCAGTCAAAGCATCGTCTACACTCTACACATGTATTTCAATGATTCCTGATACTAATTTGAGATTTGTATTATTATTTTGAATTGATCGTAAATATTGAATTTAAAATGCGTGCACATTACTTTAACAGCTGATTTGCGTGCACATTACTTTACTCCTCTAAATGGTAAATATAAGGTTTAAGTCAATGATTATTAGAAGATGTGTGTTAAATACACCTCAAAAGGTGAGATGTATATAAGACCATTATCAAATATGGCAAAAAAACATATAAAAAGAGAATGAGTTAGGATTGTATGTGTTATGAATATGCTCTCTTGCCTAAATAGACTTTGAGCTATTTAATGAACAACCAAGAGAGTTCCTTAAATTAAATAAGGACTCCTACTAAACGGTGCTTTTGCATCTTTAAAAAGAGCAAAAAAATGATTTGAGATTATATTTGTAAATGACTTAAATCTCATCGGATCTCCTGAAGAGAAATCTGAACTATCTGTTTAAGCCTAACTATCAAATATGATATGAAAGACATAGGCAAAAATCTTAGCTTACAGACTTATCATCCAGAAGATGAAACTAAACACTTATCCAAAAGACGAAATTATCATCCTGGAGATGAATGTTCATCCAGAAGATGAATTATCATCCAGGAGATGAAATCATCATCCCGAGAGATGGAAAACATGTGACATTTAATTTCATACACCCGAAGTTGATGAAAAAACATGGATAATTGTAATCCACTAAATACACATACTGGTTGTATGGATGCACATTAAGACCCCTTCAGTTCGCTGGAAGAGGGGAATGATATCATATGTCCTGAAGTGCCTTACTTGAGTGTCTTTGATACACTCCTTTATCTGGCCAACTTCACGCTTCTTCATATAACGTCGGTAGTAAATCTATTTATCCATATACAGTGCATCGCCTGTAGCGCATCGCTAGACCGGAGCTACGCATTTTCTGCGCTACCTCAAAGGGTCACTACTATAAAGGATCATCATCCATGTTAAATATATTTATAGATCGAGGTAATAAATCATCGCGATGACCACCTCGAAGGACAAGCCACATCCTGGAAATCTACAAAGTATGAGACTAAGACAAAAATCATCCGACCATTCCGAGAAGCTTATTGTTAGGTCATATGTTTGTGACTGTGTTATCATTAGTGGCACCTTGATATGCTTATATCTAGTCTTAATTATCTTGAAGGAGAGAGTTCATCCACTGGCCATGATTGGTTGATATGTTGAACACTTTGGCCATGTTGGATGTTATGTTGAACATCATGTTGCAACATGATGTTCAACATGCGGTGTCAGAAGTCTGGTATTGAATGACACTCATCATCCAAGAAGCAAATCAAGAGTATGCATAGCTACGCCCTAAAGTAACTCGCAGACATAGTGACGACTGGGTCAGAGACCAGAGACGTGGAGCTATCTACCGAGTCTGAATACCATGCCACTTCCCTAGCTCATACTTGAGAAGTCTACATCAAAGACGATGAGACCGAGCACACATCTTTAGAGGAGCTCCCTTGGATTTAGTAACGTCCATATATGAGCGATACTTGTATAGATGAGCGATGCTTGTATTTTGTAAGTTTTCTCGAAACGTTGTAGAAGAAATTGATGTATAGATGCCTAGGAGATCTGCAAGCCTGAAGCTTTTACAAATCAGGGGAAGTTAAATGTAGAATTGTACTCTTTTTCCTTAGCTATGGTTTTTTCCACTGGGTTTTCCATAGCCAAAGGTATTAACGAGGCAACCACATTAACTTTGGATCCAGATGTATCCACCCCCTACTGATATCCACAGAATAAGTGAAGTTAAAGAGACTTGTAGTCTCTAAACCAGGATCCAGAAGTATCCACCCCTTGTGATACTCATAAGCACTATGAATCCTGAAGTATTCATATGTCGAGTTTACAATGATGGATGGATAATGGAAAGTGTTATGAATAGGTTGTGTGACCTTTCATATATCCACCCCTTGAGATTCTAAATTCTATGTATTAATATATTAGTGAGGCTAGGCAACCTTCTTGCTAGCACTTTTCCTTAGAAACTCTTCATCACTCAACAAAATGTGATTTTTTGTCATATTTAACAAGCGTCATAAACACAACTTAACTTTTATGGTGTATTTAACGCAACTCATTAAGAATTGTATGGACACATAAGGGCCTGTTCTTTTGCTGGAAAGGAGAAATGGGAAAGTTTGGAAAGTTTGGAATTTGATGAGAGACAAAATAGAGTTTTGTGTTCTTTTGGGTGAAAAGTTGTATGGAAAGTGGGGTTAGGAAAGTAAAGTATGGTCCACCCAACTTTCTTGTGTTCTTTTGGGAGTTGAAAGTTGGACTGAGAAAGTGGAAAATTTGGAGTGGAGTGTTATAAGGTGAGTATAGGATAATAGTTACCCCTATATGTAAATTGTGAAATAAAACATGAGTTATCACATTGCCATAAAATCCAAGAATGCAGCAAAAGTGACATGCGTCCCTGGCATGCAACATGTAATGCCCGTATGTGCAAAAGACTAATTGCGTGTGTGCGTATAGTAATTTCATACATGTATGACTATACGGTGACTATGATCTGCTTCGGATATATGTAAAGGAATGTATGCGGTTGGATACTAAATTGATATTATTGTTAGCGTGCATTAGCGTGTATGGCGGTTTTAGCTGGGGAGTATGTATAGTAAAGCGGTATGTTCATACTTATTGGTGATGTTGTCATAGTTATTAATGAATGACATTGGTATTATTGGTGTTTGGTTGTTATTTTGGTGAAGTTGTTATTATTTTTGGGTATTGGTATTTTTATTATTGATGATGTTAATTGATATTATTATTACTATTGTTAAGGCCTTATTTAATTTGGTAGCTAGAATTGGATTTGGATTATTGTTAGTTACTGTTGATTGGGTTTCCATAGGTGGGCTATACTATTAGATGAGAGAAGAGGGTTTGATTGTTGGTTTCATCCCATTGTCTTGATTGTTGGTTTCATCTATTTTGTGGAATTGCTCTCTTTTCGTATGTTGGAAGCTATCGTTCATTCAACTTTCTTGTATATGGAAATGGGAATTATGCGAATGAATTTATAGAAATTGTTGAATTTAATTGATGTTATATTTTACATTTATTTTTCCTCAAATATTTGATTAATTGTTAAGTAGAAGTTGCTTGCTTGCTACTTTGGAGTTGCTGGGAATTTGGGCAGAAGTACATGCTTAAAGTGTTGATGATTTCTCCTAATTTAGAAGTACGAATGTCCTGAAAATTTTACGGCATAAACTTGGGACTATTATCTCCAACTTTCATGTTGAACACTTTTCCAAATTCGGATTAGAAATTGGGATAGGAATTTCGTGAAATCAGAATGTCTGTTTTTCCTCAGCTTTGACACATGTTACGGGAGCGGCGATCAGTCCCTCAATTCTTAACCAAATGATGTGTTCTTGGTCTCGTTGGAAAGTTAACTTCAAGACCTACAACTTTGTAGCTTTCCATTTTTCCTAAATCTATCTGCATTTAGGAGAAATCTGGTCCTCAAGACAGGACAGTTTCTATTTTAATTTCCAGCACAGTTTCAGCACATATACCATTCGCCGTAAATTCTGTATTAAATTGAATACTTGGTGAAACGTCATGAAAATTGATATGTGAATGCATAACACATGTATCTACAACTCATAAGAGGAGTAAAACTTAAGTGTAGTTCAAAAATATTGAGTTAGCTGCCCCTGTTTGGGACTGTCCTGCAAATTCCAGAAATGATTGGGAATGGCAAACTTGCAAATACTTAGAACTCTTCACTTAATTCCTTTCCCACTTCTTCTTCCCCAAGCCACACCCGATTTCCCCAATGCCCAGGCCGAAAATGCCCTTGAAGCTGCCGAATTTTGGGGGATTTGAGGAGAAAAAGAAGGGGAAAAAGAGGAGGAAGAAGAGAGGAAGTCTAGCCATAAACCCAACCTCTCTTTCTACCCTCCATCTTCTCCAAATCCTCTCCTTCCCCATGGCCGAAATCCTCATTTGCTTGGCCGAAATTGGGTGATGCCGAAATATCTGGGCAAAGCAAGGGAAGGGAGAAAAAAAAGGTTAGGGTTTTGGGTTTGAAGAGGAGATTGATGGTGGAGTCATGAAATTGGAAGAGAAGAGGAGAAAGCTAGGGTTTGGCATTTGGAGAACTTGAGGAAGATGAAGAAATTCCATGAAACTAGTAGGTGGGTTTGCTTCTCTACTGAGGTAGGATTCTAATCCCTACTCAAATAGTTCTTCCATTTTCATCTTAAGTTCAAATTGCATTTTTAAGGGAATCATGGAGTTGGAGCTTGGAGATGGCTTGATGGGGGAATTGCAAAATTAGGGTTTGAGCTTGGAATTGGAAGAGAAATTGGCATCCTAATTGAGGTAGGAGTCCAACCCCTCTCTCATGTTTCATTTCATTGTGTTGGATGACAAAGTTGCATTTTTAGGGTTTTCATGAGATCTTTTGTTTGGGTGCAATTGAATTGGATTTTAATTGTTATAAGGGGTAATATGATGCCATGGGTTGTTTTATAATGCCTATGTATGAAGTGTTTCTCTACTTTTGCAAACTTGCTCTCATTGTTGATGTTGGCGACTTTCATTTCCCTATTTGAAATAACCCCCATTCTAGGGTGAATTCAAGTGGTATGTTGAACATATATGTTATAACCTTTAGTTTCAATAACTTGCTCTCCTTTGTTGGAAGTCATATTGATTTGTGGGACTTGCTCTCATCTTGTTCTCATTAAGTTTGTTGGAAGCTATAGTTGTTTTGTTTTTGTGAATTTGCCCACCTTTGAGGTGTTGGAACCCTTTTAATTAAATTTCCCTTATATGGAAATGAGATTTGTATATTCGTGAATTACATGGTGAAATTGGCTATGAATCTGCGATGTACTTGGAGGCTTGCAATCATTGTTTTGATTGCTAGTTACATCAATTTGGCGAGACTGCCTTCTTTTGAATGTTGGACGTTAATTCTTAGTATGGAAATGTGAATTGAGTTATAATGAAATGAGTTGTGCCATGTGATGTTGTGATTTCAATTCATGATGCAATTGGTTGATTCGATAAAATTGCTCTACTTCAGTTATATTGGCTGCATGACATTGTTCACCCCTTATTACATTGGTTGTATTGTCCGCATGAAATTGTTCACATTTCGGAATGTTGGAAATTATGTATTCAAATTAATTTCCATTAAATGAGGTTCATTTAATTTACATGAAATAAAGTTTAGATGAAATGCAAATGAGATGGGAAAATTTGGCGGTGTGGTGTTGGATACGTGGAATATGGAATGTGTGACATGGTCACGTTAGGACACGAGGTGGAGTGCACGGGCATGGACAAAGTTGCCATGGTAGGAGGCGGGTGAAGTCGCCGTGGGCAACCTCTTGATACCATTAGGTGGCTCCACGTGATAACGGAGTAGAATTATTTGCACGTGCACGCCGGCTCACTCATGGGATCCCCATTGCATTGCATGGCATCGTATTGCTTGTGACTCATGTGCATCATGGCATCATTAAGCATTTGTGTGAATGTGGTGATATACATGTGTGATTGTTACTTTATGAGGATGATTGTTGCCATGAATGCATGAATGCTTGAGAGGGTTGTATGTTGGTAAGTGTGGTTGTTAGTGTAGCAAATATTATTATCTTTGTCGTTGTGTTGATATTGTTGGTGGTTTGTTGTTGGTGAAGTTGTTTGGGGGATTCCATCTTATGCCTTAATTTTCAATTGGGGGCTTGGTGGCAACTTTAGAGTGAAGATGTTAATATTCGTTAAGGATTGAATTCTTGAAATGGAAGGAAAAATGATGGGCCATTGTAATCCCATTTCTTTTCCATATCTTTTTCATATCTAATTTTGGGAATGATTCTTTCATTCTAATGCGTATGAGAATCTTATACATCGCTTATAATGTGACTCTTATAAGTGACTCCATATTTAACCAAGCCCCATTAGTAACTTCCTTAATGTTAGCCATTTTATTCAAGTTGCTTATAACAACTTGATGTAGGAATCTCTACTCATTTGGAAAGTATTAGTTTAAGGGCTATGGCAATATATGTAGTAGGATCCCCAACGTGAGAAATAAATGTTGTAATTATACTTGAAGTCCAAATGGAAGCTAACACCTTTTAGTTCTAATGTCTTATAAGTGTGGAATGTGATGCCTTTCATGACCCTTTAACAAAGTTAGCACTTGAACCGGGGTTGCATGATAGGGAACTTGTGATATTAATAAGTAGTGAGCGTTTCACCTATGTGGTGTGCCAATTTAGGAATGGTCAAGTTGCTACTTGGTTGCATGTTGTGGAATTTGGTTAAAGCTAGTAACTTTTATGCGGAAATAAGTTTGCATCAATAATGGATTCTTAATGTAAGACTTAATGTTGGGAGTAATTTGTGATGAAAGCTATGGTCTCATTATTGCATCCTAATGTTGGAGGCTTTAGGGTTGAAGTCAAGTTAATGTTAGTAGCTTTTACTCGCGCATTGTTCATGTACCGTTGTTTAAGCTTGTGTCTACCTCTTGAATGGAGACTTGGAAGTGTTGCACTTATATACATGTTGGCTTGTTGGTGCTAAGCCATTTATATCACTTCTCCTATAATTATTGAGCAAGGTTGTAATTTCTTTTGGTTATAGCATGTTTCTTTCATTATCCTACTTTGTTGTACTTGGGAAATTTTGGTAAATACAAGAGAAACTCTGCCGAAATTTTTCCAAGCATTTCCATAACATCCTAAGCACTAGAAAGTCAAGCTAGGAATACCGCACAAAATGCCACGTGCTACCTTCCTTAAATTCTCCACGCTTTAATGAATACCCATTTGGAAAATTAGTATGAAGAAAAGTGAGCAAGAGAGTCTTTGACAACTTCCAAGATGGAAGTTTAGAGAGTATAAGAACCTCAATTACAATCACCGACACAATTATCATCACCGACAAATTCCTAAATGCTACTTTAAACAAACTTTGATTTCCAAATCCGTTTGGTTCCATTTTTAATAGGAGGGTGTGGGTTCCCTTAGCAAAGGAGTTGTGGTGAATATTCCAATTTAAATAGGACTTGTAGTTTGCTTTTCACTACTAGCCATGTACTTGGGATGATGTTGTAATGCTAAGTTTCAGTCTCCCGATATTGCAGTTCACTTATTATCTGTAGTACTCACATTGTTTTGCAGGATGTCCTCTTGCCGCAGGTATGTGTTTTTGTTATTGATGACATTCACATTTTCATATGATTCACCAAGATATATCATGAGTTAGTTTCCCGTTTACTGCTTGGCGCATTGCATTTTTGTACACCATATGAGTTGGGTTTGGACATCCTACTGGGTCACGCTGTGACGTGCCCCGTTGTTATTTTTCAGGTGTTGGCTCGTGGAGTTGGAGGCACACTAGTCCAGTTGGTTGGAGTTGGTTGGAGTTGAGGATTTTTAGAGAGCGAGAGAGTTTTGGGCGGTGTTATTGTACTTTAGCAATTTGTGGGTTCATGTTGTATACTTGAGATTTGTATTATTGATGTTAACTTTAGGTAGTCGTGTGTTTATATGTATCAGTGGTTAATTACATTTTCAGGTTGAGTTGTTGGCCCTTTTGGGTTTTGTGTTTGATATCTGGAGTGCTATAGGTACTATCCCATCAGCGCGCAGTGGACCTGCTTGTGCTGTATTTGGTATTTCCTCCGTAACACTCGCTGCTCATCGGGTATACCGGGGAGCGGGGCGTTACATTTGGTGGCCCATGCAGGCCATCACACTGTGGCTGTGTGAGGGTAGTGCATGTAGTGCTCTGAGGGGAGTTTAGACCCAAGGTGGGTAGAGTCCAGCCTTAGGATGGGACCGGATAGCAGGAACTTGAAGCATGCACCCTGAGGTTTTATATTTAAGGATTGATTCTTTATGGATGTACGTGCATATTTATGTGTGTAGATATGTCTGCATGAGCATCTGTAGCTCTATGAGTGTTGTATGGGGCTTGTGGAGTATTTTGGGATGATATACTCATGTGCATATGATTGTAATCTATGTATGAAGGGTTATATGGCTACGTGATTGTATTTAAAGTGTATGTGTTAATAAGTGGGTGACGTATGAGTCGCGTGTAAGTTGAGTTATATACTTGACTAAGATGCAGGTATAGTACATAGAGTGTGGGTGTACTGTGTTGTAGCTACTGCATGAGTGGATCCGTGAGCTCCACCCATGTATGTGTGGATATGCCTTGATATTAATATTGTTGTGAGTGGGTGTATATGATCGCATGGCTGTGAGCTGGTACGCTTACACCTGAATGTGGATGATTATAGTTTTATGTGATTATCTACGTGTATTGGTACTGATATGGTGAATTTTGTGTGCTGCTATACCTGTGAATGTTGGATGGATATTGAGGGATGTACGTGATTGTATGTCTGAGTATACATGTGCATGTGTTTATGTGTCAATAGATGGTAGCCTATGAGTAATGCGTATCATGATATTATATCATTGATTGATCTCTAGGCCGTCTATAGATATGGTGTGTTGTCTGTATGGATCATTGTGTTCCACTCAGGTATGAGTGGGCATGCCTTGGGCTTGTGTGTTGGATGTATGTGTATACATGAGATATATACGGTTGCATGTCTGGTTGTAAGCGGGTACGCTTACACCGGTGTTAGGATGGATATAGTGAAATCTGGGTGTATTGATGTTGATGTGTAATTTATGTATGACATGTGTGTGTATGTTTAAATGTGTACATGGTGACATGGGTGATTGTGTGTCTCAGGATAGCACTGCATGTATGTATATTTGAAAGGTGATGCTTGTGTGTCTTTGAACTAGTAAACGTGTTGGTATATGATCGTGCTTTATCTATACGATGGGGTAGAGTGACCCTATATATATCCCTATTCACCCTTAGCTATGACTGAAGTTAGAAAGTTCGAGGACGAACTTTATTTTTAAGGTGGGTAGATTGTAATGCCCGTATGTGCAAAAGACTAATTGCGTGTGTGCGTATAGTAATTTCATACATGTATGACTATACGGTGACTATGATCTGCTTCGGATATATGTAAAGGAATGTGTGCGGTTGGATAGTAAATTGATATTATTGTTAGCGTGCATTAGCGTGTATGGCGGTTTTAGCTGGGGAGTATGTATAGTAAAGCGGTATGTTCATACTTATTGGTGATGTTGTCATAGTTATTAATGAATGACATTGGTATTATTGGTGTTTGGTTGTTATTTTGGTGAAGTTGTTATTATTTTTGGGTATTGGTATTTTTATTATTGATGATGTTAATTGATATTATTATTACTATTGTTAAGGCCTTATTTAATTTGGTAGCTAGAATTGGATTTGGATTATTGTTAGTTACTGTTGATTGGGTTTCCATAGGTGGGCTATACTATTAGATGAGAGAAGAGGGTTTGATTGTTGGTTTCATCCCATTGTCTTGATTGTTGGTTTCATCTATTTTGTGGAATTGCTCTCTTTTCGTATGTTGGAAGCTATCGTTCATTCAACTTTCTTGTATATGGAAATGGGAATTATGCGAATGAATTTATAGAAATTGTTGAATTTAATTGATGTTATATTTTACATTTATTTTTCCTCAAATATTTGATTAATTGTTAAGTAGAAGTTGCTTGCTTGCTACTTTGGAGTTGCTGGGAATTTGGGCAGAAGTACATGCTTAAAGTGTTGATGATTTCTCCTAATTTAGAAGTACGAATGTCCTGAAAATTTTACGGCATAAACTTGGGACTATTATCTCCAACTTTCATGTTGAACACTTTTCCAAATTCGGATTAGAAATTGGGATAGGAATTTCGTGAAATCAGAATGTCTGTTTTTCCTCAGCTTTGACACATGTTACGGGAGCGGCGATCAGTCCCTCAATTCTTAACCAAATGATGTGTTCTTGGTCTCGTTGGAAAGTTAACTTCAAGACCTACAACTTTGTAGCTTTCCATTTTTCCTAAATCTATCTGCATTTAGGAGAAATCTGGTCCTCAAGACAGGACAGTTTCTATTTTAATTTCCAGCACAGTTTCAGCACATATACCATTCGCCGTAAATTCTGTATTAAATTGAATACTTGGTGAAACGTCATGAAAATTGATATGTGAATGCATAACACATGTATCTACAACTCATAAGAGGAGTAAAACTTAAGTGTAGTTCAAAAATATTGAGTTAGCTGCCCCTGTTTGGGACTGTCCTGCAAATTCCAGAAATGATTGGGAATGGCAAACTTGCAAATACTTAGAACTCTTCACTTAATTCCTTTCCCACTTCTTCTTCCCCAAGCCACACCCGATTTCCCCAATGCCCAGGCCGAAAATGCCCTTGAAGCTGCCGAATTTTGGGGGATTTGAGGAGAAAAAGAAGGGGAAAAAGAGGAGGAAGAAGAGAGGAAGTCTAGCCATAAACCCAACCTCTCTTTCTACCCTCCATCTTCTCCAAATCCTCTCCTTCCCCATGGCCGAAATCCTCATTTGCTTGGCCGAAATTGGGTGATGCCGAAATATCTGGGCAAAGCAAGGGAAGGGAGAAAAAAAAGGTTAGGGTTTTGGGTTTGAAGAGGAGATTGATGGTGGAGTCATGAAATTGGAAGAGAAGAGGAGAAAGCTAGGGTTTGGCATTTGGAGAACTTGAGGAAGATGAAGAAATTCCATGAAACTAGTAGGTGGGTTTGCTTCTCTACTGAGGTAGGATTCTAATCCCTACTCAAATAGTTCTTCCATTTTCATCTTAAGTTCAAATTGCATTTTTAAGGGAATCATGGAGTTGGAGCTTGGAGATGGCTTGATGGGGGGAATTGCAAAATTAGGGTTTGAGCTTGGAATTGGAAGAGAAATTGGCATCCTGATTGAGGTAGGAGTCCAACCCCTCTCTCATGTTTCATTTCATTGTGTTGGATGACAAAGTTGCATTTTTAGGGTTTTCATGAGATCTTTTGTTTGGGTGCAATTGAATTGGATTTTAATTGTTATAAGGGGTAATATGATGCCATGGGTTGTTTTATAATGCCTATGTATGAAGTGTTTCTCTACTTTTGCAAACTTGCTCTCATTGTTGATGTTGGCGACTTTCATTTCCCTATTTGAAATAACCCCCATTCTAGGGTGAATTCAAGTGGTATGTTGAACATATATGTTATAACCTTTAGTTTCAATAACTTGCTCTCCTTTGTTGGAAGTCATATTGATTTGTGGGACTTGCTCTCATCTTGTTCTCATTAAGTTTGTTGGAAGCTATAGTTGTTTTGTTTTTGTGAATTTGCCCACCTTTGAGGTGTTGGAACCCTTTTAATTAAATTTCCCTTATATGGAAATGAGATTTGTATATTCGTGAATTACATGGTGAAATTGGCTATGAATCTGCGATGTACTTGGAGGCTTGCAATCATTGTTTTGATTGCTAGTTACATCAATTTGGCGAGACTGCCTTCTTTTGAATGTTGGACGTTAATTCTTAGTATGGAAATGTGAATTGAGTTATAATGAAATGAGTTGTGCCATGTGATGTTGTGATTTCAATTCATGATGCAATTGGTTGATTCGATAAAATTGCTCTACTTCAGTTATATTGGCTGCATGACATTGTTCACCCCTTATTACATTGGTTGTATTGTCCGCATGAAATTGTTCACATTTCGGAATGTTGGAAATTATGTATTCAAATTAATTTCCATTAAATGAGGTTCATTTAATTTACATGAAATAAAGTTTAGATGAAATGCAAATGAGATGGGAAAATTTGGCGGTGTGGTGTTGGATACGTGGAATATGGAATGTGTGACATGGTCACGTTAGGACACGAGGTGGAGTGCACGGGCATGGACAAAGTTGCCATGGTAGGAGGCGGGTGAAGTCGCCGTGGGCAACCTCTTGATACCATTAGGTGGCTCCACGTGATAACGGAGTAGAATTATTTGTACGTGCACGCCGGCTCACTCATGGGATCCCCATTGCATTGCATGGCATCGTATTGCTTGTGACTCATGTGCATCATGGCATCATTAAGCATTTGTGTGAATGTGGTGATATACATGTGTGATTGTTACTTTATGAGGATGATTGTTGCCATGAATGCATGAATGCTTGAGAGGGTTGTATGTTGGTAAGTGTGGTTGTTAGTGTAGCAAATATTATTATCTTTGTCGTTGTGTTGATATTGTTGGTGGTTTGTTGTTGGTGAAGTTGTTTGGGGGATTCCATCTTATGCCTTAATTTTCAATTGGGGGCTTGGTGGCAACTTTAGAGTGAAGATGTTAATATTCGTTAAGGATTGAATTCTTGAAATGGAAGGAAAAATGATGGGCCATTGTAATCCCATTTCTTTTCCATATCTTTTCCATATCTAATTTTGGGAATGATTCTTTCATTCTAATGCGTATGAGAATCTTATACATCGCTTATAATGTGACTCTTATAAGTGACTCCATATTTAACCAAGCCCCATTAGTAACTTCCTTAATGTTAGCCATTTTATTCAAGTTGCTTATAACAACTTGATGTAGGAATCTCTACTCATTTGGAAAGTATTAGTTTAAGGGCTATGGCAATATATGTAGTAGGATCCCCAACGTGAGAAATAAATGTTGTAATTATACTTGAAGTCCAAATGGAAGCTAACACCTTTTAGTTCTAATGTCTTATAAGTGTGGAATGTGATGCCTTTCATGACCCTTTAACAAAGTTAGCACTTGAACCGGGGTTGCATGATAGGGAACTTGTGATATTAATAAGTAGTGAGCGTTTCACCTATGTGGTGTGCCAATTTAGGAATGGTCAAGTTGCTACTTGGTTGCATGTTGTGGAATTTGGTTAAAGCTAGTAACTTTTATGCGGAAATAAGTTTGCATCAATAATGGATTCTTAATGTAAGACTTAATGTTGGGAGTAATTTGTGATGAAAGCTATGGTCTCATTATTGCATCCTAATGTTGGAGGCTTTAGGGTTGAAGTCAAGTTAATGTTAGTAGCTTTTACTCGCGCATTGTTCATGTACCGTTGTTTAAGCTTGTGTCTACCTCTTGAATGGAGACTTGGAAGTGTTGCACTTATATACATGTTGGCTTGTTGGTGCTAAGCCATTTATATCACTTCTCCTATAATTATTGAGCAAGGTTGTAATTTCTTTTGGTTATAGCATGTTTCTTTCATTATCCTACTTTGTTGTACTTGGGAAATTTTGGTAAATACAAGAGAAACTCTGCCGAAATTTTTCCAAGCATTTCCATAACATCCTAAGCACTAGAAAGTCAAGCTAGGAATACCACACAAAATGCCACGTGCTACCTTCCTTAAATTCTCCACGCTTTAATGAATACCCATTTGGAAAATTAGTATGAAGAAAAGTGAGCAAGAGAGTCTTTGACAACTTCCAAGATGGAAGTTTAGAGAGTATAAGAACCTCAATTACAATCACCGACACAATTATCATCACCGACAAATTCCTAAATGCTACTTTAAACAAACTTTGATTTCCAAATCCGTTTGGTTCCATTTTTAATAGGAGGGTGTGGGTTCCCTTAGCAAAGGAGTTGTGGTGAATATTCCAATTTAAATAGGACTTGTAGTTTGCTTTTCACTACTAGCCATGTACTTGGGATGATGTTGTAATGCTAAGTTTCAGTCTCCCGATATTGCAGTTCACTTATTATCTGTAGTACTCACATTGTTTTGCAGGATGTCCTCTTGCCGCAGGTATGTGTTTTTGTTATTGATGACATTCACATTTTCATATGATTCACCAAGATATATCATGAGTTAGTTTCCCGTTTACTGCTTGGCGCATTGCATTTTTGTACACCATGTGAGTTGGGTTTGGACATCCTACTGGGTCACGCTGTGACGTGCCCCGTTGTTATTTTTCAGGTGTTGGCTCGTGGAGTTGGAGGCACACTAGTCCAGTTGGTTGGAGTTGGTTGGAGTTGAGGATTTTTAGAGAGCGAGAGAGTTTTGGGCGGTGTTATTGTACTTTAGCAATTTGTGGGTTCATGTTGTATACTTGAGATTTGTATTATTGATGTTAACTTTAGGTAGTCGTGTGTTTATATGTATCAGTGGTTAATTACATTTTCAGGTTGAGTTGTTGTCCCTTTTGGGTTTTGTGTTTGATATCTGGAGTGCTACAGGTACTATCCCATCAGCGCGCAGTGGACCTGCTTGTGCTGTATTTGGTATTTCCTCCGTAACACTCGCTGCTCATCGGGTATACCGGGGAGCGGGGCGTTACACAACAAATACAAAAATGACATGTAAATTCTGAAATAAATCCCAAGTAATCACATATCCAAAAAATCCACGCAAGAAGCAGTATTGTCACGCTTCGAGGCATGCCACAGACACACAAAGGGCCTAGACATTCTGCCAAAAAAACGCAATATCTCTCATAGCCAAAAAATCCCCGCAAGCACCAATATTGACAAGCAAACAGGCATGAGACAGAAACACAAATGGACGTCACAATCTGAAATAAATCCCAAGATCTAGCAAACCCAAAAAATCCACTCAATCAGCAATATTGACAAGCAAACAGGCATGCCACATATACACAAATGGACTGGACATTCTGAAATAAATCCCAAGTTTTCGCAAAGCCAAAAAATCCACTCAAGCAGCTATATTGACAAGAAAACAGGAAAGACACAGAACCACAAATGGCAAGGACATTCTGAAATATTTCCCAAGGCCTCTCATAGCCAAAAAAACAATGCAAGCAGGTATACTGACATGCAACCAGGCATGCAACAGATAAAAAAATGGCATGTACATTCTGAAATAATTCCCAGTTATGCAAATAGCCAAAAATATCAATGCAAGCTGAAAATATTGACAAGCAACCAGGCATGAGACATATACTTCTATGTCATGCACATACTAAAATAACTAATAGCAAAAAACATCCACCCAAGCCTTAAATAATGACAAGCAACCTGGCATGCAACATTTACACAAATGGCATGTACATTCTGAAATAACTCCCAGTTACTCTCATAGCCTGTACTGACATTGAAGCAGTCAAGCAACTGATATAGAAATAGCAATAAACCCACAAGTAGCAAAATGACAAACCGTTCGCAACGACAACAAGTTTAGCCGGCAAATCATTAATGATTGTTATACAACATCAGAAACATAAAAAAACTAGACCTAGGATAGAATACAAACCAATCTTAAGTGCAGTGTACTCTGATAGAATGCTATCCATTTTCACCTTGTTTATCTCTAATTGGCCTACGACCGTAGCCAAACGACCTTCAATCTCAACCCACCTCATCTCAGTCGGTGAGCGAGCATGGCATTCCACTATTTCTCCTCTTTCATTCGCTTCCATTAAATGATTGATAATAAATTTTGACTAGTCATTGTGAGGGGGTCCTTCCATTCGAAGAAATCGCATTTGTTAATTCGAGACAGACATCTCCAAAACCTTCTGCCAGGGTTTAAACGTGTCCATGACGTCTTCCTCGGTACACTCAGACCACAATGGCATCTCTTGTAGTCTGCATCATCAGTATCCAACTCAGGAACACGGTTCGCTTCCCGAAGGCGGGATCGAATAGACGTGTTGGAGCCTTCACTCATTTGTACCTGGACAAGCATATACAAAAACACAATTAATGGTGCGTAATGTTCATAGAAAAGAAATGTATACAATATGTGATAAGGGGGAGTGCAATGCGTACCTATGAAAAAATAATACCCCAAGATGTCAACGTATTCGGCATTTTTCAGTAATCATCGCCTTAAAAGACAAGTCAAAACCCAAATGCACATACAAAACCAGTCGCATAACAACTAAAATGAAAAAATAGCATTTTATAGCCCTCAGGAATTTAGATGTATCATTTTCCCAACTAGGTTGCTTGCGGTGGTTCCTTCCCTATCTACCCAAGAAAAGCACATAACTTGGGTTTTATATCCGAAAGAAAATGATATACAATATAGGAACCAGCCTGCAAGCCGTCCAAATAATTGGGAAATTAAGAGTGCATTTTAACGATTTCAAGTTTTTCATCATTGGGCTTTTAGAGAGACCAAAACCACGAAAGATGCAAATGGCCTGGATAGTCTGAAATACAAACCCAAGTTATCACATTGCCATCATATCCATGAATGTAGCAATAGTGCCATGAGTCCCAGGCATGCAACATATACAAAAATGGCATATACAGTCTGAAATAAATCCCAAGAACACACACAGCCAAAAAATCCACGCAAGTAGCAGTATTGATGTAACGGCCGGTATTTTTAGGTATGTGTGTGCTAGTATTATTACTTCCGAATTGTCCGAGTATTTTTATCCGTAGAATCGACGCGAGCGCGTCTAAATTTTTCACCATAGTTTAATAGTTACTTTAGTTAAATTTAATTTACTAATTTAATTTACTAATTAAATTTTTACGTTTACTAATTATTTTAGTTAATTAATAATTACCTCATATTAATTGTCAACCTAATTCCTAATCGTTTAAACACGTCTCTTCCTCCACGATTTTCTCATTCAGCCAGATGCATCCCCCTTCATTAACTCTAAACCTAACTTTTGACTAACCCCTCCCCGTTAATGAACCCTGTCCCCCCTGCTCCTTCATTCTGTCTCCTTCCCCTCTCCTTAAAGTAACAGGCAACCAACCATCATCGTCGTCGTCGTCGTCGCAATCCTCCATCAACATCTCCTCCTCCACTTTCAGCCATCCCCCAGCCACCACCTCCTCCACCGTCAACCACAACAACAACCCATTCCCCCAAATCAGCCACCACCTCCATCACAAATCAACCACAAACAACCAACCAAATCTGAAAACCATTTCAGATTCAGACCAAGGGGAAGAACTCAAAAGCAAATAATTTTCAGAATCAAAAACCAAATCAAAACAAAAATCCTTCAAATTCAAACCCTAATCTTTTTTTTCTCTTCCTCCTCCTCCTCCCTTGGCCGGCCCCCTCACCCTCTCCATCAGCCCACAGCCGAGCCGCCTACGCCGACCCCCGCCCCCGCCTCGCGCAGCCGCCCCAGGCCGGCCGCCCCCACCGGATCTCCCCCCTCACCTCGCCGGAGTGCCGCCGCAGTGCGCTTCTTGGCCGCTGCCCCCCTTGGCTCCCCTCCACCTGCAGGCAACGAAAAAAAAAAGGGAAAGAAAGACAGAACGAAGAAGAAGAGAAGACAGAGAGAAAGAAGGGGAAAGGAGACAGAGAGAGAAAGGTAAGTTATTATAAAGTATTATATGTTATAATAAGTCTTGCTGGTTGGGTGAGTTATTAAGCTGGTTGGGCGAGTTATCAAGAGTAAGTTGTTAATATAGCCCTACATGAAGATGTTAGTAGCAGTTTATTTTTGAATACCAAGTTAAGTTTCATTTTAAGTTATTATTTAAGTTAGATGCTGGTTGTGTTAAGTTATTACATAAGTAAAAGTGAGTATTAGTTATAAGTTCTAATGTTTCAGAATAGTTAATAGCTTTAAGTTATATAATTATGATTAGTTACGGGTTAGTGAATATAAAGAGTTAGTGTGTTATTATTATTATTATTAAATTGAGTAACTGACTCATTTGTAACCTATGAAACCAGGTACACCGACCGCCTTTCAAAACGCGCTTTTCCAGACAAAGCGATTTGGTAACTCATCGTACCCTAGCTATGGGGTTTAAAAGCAATATTGATGCATGCCAAATTAGTTTCTTTTATTGGCAAAGTGTTTCACTTGAACAGTTAGCTAAACTTGATAAGTTGCACCGTACCGTAAATTGAATTGGACTCTGTGACATGCTTAACCGTTAACCGAAAGATGTAATTGGAAAAGTAAGAATGGTGATTGACTCGTAAATTGTAAGTACGGTAACCTGCACACACACACACACACACACACTGGGTTTTTGGGGTAACTTATAATTGTGGAAGTTCGGGAGCGACCAGTCCGATCTCCAGTGGATAGTACCGTATTGACTGAACAGTATCGTTTTGTTGAAATGTACCGTTTTGATTGTATCGTATTGATTGTACCGTATCGTTTTGTTGTTACCCGGGATATCAGGTGGACTCTTGGTTGCATATCGTACTTCCCTTTATAAGTCACGTAGGCTCAGGCACAACTAGTAAATATTGTTATTGCTGATAGAAGTAGACTGTTATGTTACTTTTCTGCTCTATTGATCGCACTTTACTTTTTAGTTTGCCATGCTAGTTTTGCCATGCTCGTTTATTGGTTTAAATATCATGCTAGAGTTACTTTGAGTTACGTCTGATCCTGGCGACCCTTCTTTTTGTGGTGGTCTCGCCAGATACAGCACAGATTGAGGAAGTTGCACCAGGGACTGCAGACACTGAGTTTGCTGTAGAATTTGACCAGGAGAACGCTGGTTACTAAGCGTGAGTGTGAGCGTGTTTATTTATTTTATGTATCAGAGTGGCTTGCTTGGTGTGTATTTGTATTCTCGAGTTGTATTTCCTTTCATGTACGCTGCTGGTTTGTAATAAGGGTTACACCACTTTCATGTATGAGTATTTTGGCGCATTTCTGCAACAGAGCCTGTATTGATCTCATTGGTGCCTAGTAGGACTTGTGCATTTCTAAATAGTAACGGGCCCCGAGAGCGGGTCGTTACAGGTTTGGTGGCCCATGCAGGTCCGCGCTAAATACCACATGAGCAGTAGAGGAAGTTCAAAATGTGCTGTATAAAATACTCAATGAAACTGATCAAGCCTTATGAAAACGCAGGAAAGCAATGGAAAGGAACACTTCAGGAAGCGAGGACAGTGCATTTGGATCCGGGATTAATCACCTGAATGGGGGTCCCAACCAAAATGCTGCTGGCAATGGAGCTATCACTGGTCCGAACGCGACAGCATTTCCGACCGCACCATTGTCTGCAGAAGATTGCATGCGAGGCATGTATGCCCTTCATCAGCAGCTTGGACAGGCTTTGGAGCAGGCTTTGAGCAGAGAGCAGAAAGCTGACCCGAGTGTTTATCACTTTCGCGGGATGAACCCGAAGACTTTCGCTGGGACCGAGAATCATCTTCAAGCAGAAGAATGGCTCAAGAGAATCACTGATGATCTGAGACCATCTCAGATTCGAGAAGAAGCATGGGTGGCTACCGCCAAAAGGCAACTAACTGATGGTGCTCGAGACTGGTGGCAGGCGGTAGAAGACCGCTTGGGATTGCCGATTTCATGAGATGTCTTCACCAAAACATTCAATGCTCAGTACTTTCCCCCACAGGCAAAGATCCTGATGAGGAAGAAGTTCATTAACCTGAAGCAGGGCTCGATGACCGTGGATCAGTATGACGCTGAGTTCTCCAGGCTCAGCAGGTTTGCCCCGGAGATGGTTGTAGATCCATTGACTTGAGCCCAGCAGTTCCAGCAGGGGCTCAACATTGAGATTCGGAGGATGATGGTCGGTGCTAGTCTGACCACACATGCTGAAGTTTTAGCCATTGCTCGGAACCATGAGATGGTTGAATTAGAAGCAAAGGAAGAACGAAGGCTGACAGCACCTGCGATGCCCCCACCGACCCAAGCTGGGCCAAGCAGACGGCCACAGATACACCGCCCTATTCAGCAGGTTCAGTTTAAGAAACCAGTGCAACATTAGCAGGCCCTCCCGGTCTGCCACTATTGTGGGAAGCCTGGACACATCAGGTCTGAGTGTCGAATTCTTTTAGGCCTTTGTCTGGTTTGTGGAGAGTCAGGACACATGGCTAGGGATTGTCCGCATCGTGCTACAGCTCCAGCTCCAGCCCCAGCTCCTCGTGCTGTCCCAACTGGGAACGCTCCACATCGTCCACCTCTACCTCCACAGCAGAGGCAGTTTCAGCAAGCAAGGCAGCAACCACCACCGAAACGCCAGGCTTACACCATGACCGTTGAAGAGGCTGAGGCTACCGGTGAAGTGATCACAGGTATATTTCTTGCATAGTTCGTAATTTATTTCTTTCATTAGCATTGGTTGCTTAGATTAGTGTTTGGACCTAGGTGTCGTGCTAGTAGTTGGGCAACCCGCCCTCTCCTTGTTCGACTCAGGAGCATCACACTGCTTTCTGGCGAGTCGATTCGTTCGCACCCACACTATTCATGTCAAACCTTTAGCATCCGGTTGGAACGTCAACACGGGTGGCGGAGTGATAAAGACGACCCGTGGGTATCCACAATGCCCAGTGGTTATTTGTGGGCGAGCGTTATTTGCTGACTTTATGATGATAGACATACCGAACTTTGATGCTGTATTCGGGATGGATTGGTTGGGGACTTTCCATGCCACCATCGACTGTAATCGAAGGAGGGTAGTCTTCGAGATTCCTGATCATCCAAAGTTCGAGTTCATTAGTGGAAGCAGATCAGTAGGCCCAGTGGAGTTCAGAGCCAAATCGACCGAAGCAATGGCAGCTGCAATGGAAGCTGAGCCTGAGATACCAGAAGTGGTTCGAGAGTTCTTGGATGTGTTTCCAGACGACCTTACAGGTTTGCCTCCGGATCGCACTCTCAAATTTGCCATAGAACTAATGCCAGGAGCTCAACAAATATCTAAGGCACCGTATCGTCTAGCACCATCTGAGCTAGAAGAATTGCGGGTCCAGCTAGATGAGCTTCTAAAGAAGGGATGGATACGACCCAGTGTATCTCCCTGGGGATCTCCTATATTGCTGGTAAACAAGAAAGATGGATCCCTTCGTATGTGCGTTGACTACCGTGAGCTGAACAAAGTCACCGTGAAGAACAAGTACCCTCTACCGCGCATCGACGATCTTTTTGACCAGCTCGGTGGGTTAAGCGTCTATTCGAAGCTGGATCTGAGGATATGGTACCATCAAGTGAAGGTGAAGGATGAAGATGTTCCCAAGACTGCATTCAGGACCAGATACGGACATTATGAGTACTTAGTAATGCCGTTTGGTGTAACCAATGCACCCGCGGTATTTATGAGCCTCATGAACCAAGTATTGTATGAATACTTGGATAAGTTCGTAGTAGTCTACATCGACGACATTCTCATCTACTCGAAGAATGCAGTGGAGCATGCTGAGCATCTCAGGAAGGTTCTCGAGACCCTGAGAAGACACCAGCTTTATGCCAAACTTAGCAAATGCGAGTTCTGGCTGAACAAGGTGGCGTTTTTAGGCCGCATAGTGTCCAGAGAAGGGATTGTTGTTTATCCTGAAAAAGTAGCCGCTGTTCAAAACTGGCCAGTCCCCCGAACGGCGACCGAGATTCGAAGTTTCTTGGGACTTGCTGGCTACTACCGGAGGTTTATCAAAGACTTCTCAAAGATCGCATGAGCCTTAACGCAATTGACGAGAACGGATGTGGTGTTTGTTTGGTCAAAAGCATGTGAGGATGCTTTCCAGGAGCTGAAGAAGAGGTTGACGACTGCACCCATCTTGATCATTCCAGTCCGATCAGGAGGATTTGAAGTCTTCTGTGATGCATCTGGTAAAGGACTTGGATGCGTGTTACATCAGCACGGTCGAGTCGTAGCCTATGCATCCAGGCAGTTGAAGATCCATGAAAAGAACTACCCCACTCATGATCTTGAGTTGGCGGCAGTGATTTTTGCATTAAAGATTTGGAGGCATTTCCTATTGGGAGAGCATGTGAAGGTGTACTCGGATCATAAGAGTCTGAAGTATCTCTTCACTCAGAAGGAGCTCAACATGCGTCAGAGACGATGGATAGAGCTCATGGCGGATTATGACATTGACCTTCAGTACCATCCTGGGAAAGTCAATGTCGTACCTGATGCATTGAGTCGTCTACCAGCGGTGATGACCCTTACGACTCAGTGGAGATTGCAACAAGAGATACGAGACATGGGTATAGAAGTGATTCTACCAGAGATGACTGCATCTTTGATGGGCATGCATATCCAGTCGACCTTGGTAGAGAGGATCAAGAATGCTCAGATGGATGATGAGAAGCTGCGGAAGATCAAAGATTTGGTGATAGCAGGCCAGAGACCAGAATTTAAGATTCATGCAGATGGATCCTTAAGGTTTGAAGACAGGATCTGTGTACCGTCTGGCGCCATCAAAGAAGAGCTATTGGAGGAAGCTCACAGTTCACCATACTCTATACATCCTGGAGGTACCAAAATGTATCATGATCTGCGACAGCATTACTGGTGGCATGGCATGAAGAGAAGCATCGCACGGAGCGTAGCGAAGTGTATTGTGTGCCAACAGGTGAAGGCTGAACATCAGAGGACTGCCGGCTTATTACAGCCCTTGCCTATTCTGGAGTGGAAGTCGCAGCACATCACGATGGACTTCGTGACTGGACTACCCAAGAGTACGAAGCAGAATGACGCTATCTGGGTGATCGTAGACCGATTGACCAAGACAGCACACTTCATTCCTTTCCGAGTGGGCCAGTCTACAGAAGTTTTGGCCAAGAAGTACATGAATGAGATTGTGAAGCTGCATGGAGTTCCTATCAGCATTGTCTCAGACAGAGACACCAGATTCACTTCTCATTTCTGGAGGAGCCTACAGGAAAGCTTGGGGACTCACTTGAGTTTTAGTACGACTTACCATCCGCAGACAGATGGCCAGTCAGAGCGTACTATTCAGATACTTGAAGACATGTTGCGGGCATGTATGCTGGACTTCAAAGGATCATGGGAAGACCATCTCCATTTGGTGGAGTTTGCATACAACAACAGCTATCAGTCTAGCATCGGTATGGCGCCTTTTGCGGCACTGTATGGGAGGAAGTGCCGATCCCCCTTGAGCTGGGATGATGTAGGAGATCGAGAGTTGGTTGGTCCTGAGCTAATCACAGAAGCCGTGGATGTGGTTCGAACCATCAGAGAGAAGCTGCAGCTGGCTCAGGATAGGTACAAGTATTGGGCGGATGCAAAACGTCGACATCTAGAGTTTCAGCCCGGAGACCATGTTTTTCTGAAGATTTCGCCCAACCGAGGGATGATTCGTTTTGGGCGGAGAGGAAAGCTTAGTCCTCGATTCATTGGACCTTTTGATATTTTGGAGCGGGTAGGAGAAGTGGCCTACAAGCTTGCATTGCCCCCTGCCTTAGAGGGAGTGCACAATGTGTTCCACATCTCGCAGTTGCGTCGCTATGTGAGCGACCCTAGTCATGTCGTGGACTACTCGGAGATCGCAGTTCGTCCGGACTTGACATACGAGCAGCAACCAGTGGAGATCTTAGATCGACGTCAGAAGGTCTTCAGGAACCGGACTATTGATCTAGTCAGAGTGATGTGGCGTCGCGACTCACCTGGTGAATCTACCTGGGAGCGAGAGGACGAGATGCGAGAACGTTACCCCTATCTTTTCCATGCACTGTAGAGAATTCCGAGGATGGAATTATTCTAAGGAGGGTAGGATGTAACGGCCGGTATTTTTAGGTATGTGTGTGCTAGTATTTTTACTTCCGAATTGTCTGAGTATTTTTATCCGTAGAATCGACGAGAGCGCGTCTAAATTTTTCACCATAGTTTAATAGTTACTTTAGTTAAATTTAATTTACTAATTTATTTTACTAATTAAATTTTTACGTTTACTAATTATTTTAGTTAATTAATAATTACCTCATATTAATTATCAACCTAATTCCTAATCGTTTAAACACGTCTCTTCCTCCACGATTTTCTCATTCAGCCAGATGCATCCCCCTTCATTAACTCTAAACCTAACTTTTGACTAACCCCTCCCCGTTAATGAACCATGTCCCCCCTGCTCCTTCATTCTGTCTCCTTCCCCTCTCCTTAAAGCAACATGCAACCAACCATCATCGTCGTCGTCGTCGTCGCAATCCTCCATCAACATCTCATCCTCCACTTTCAGCCATCCCCCAGCCACCACCTCCTCCACCGTCAACCACAACAACAACCCATTCCCCCAAATCAGCCACCACCTCCATCACAAATCAACCACAAACAACCAACCAAATCTGAAAACCATTTCAAATTCAGACCAAGGGGAAGAACTCAAAAGCAAATAATTTTCAGAATCAAAAACCAAATCAAAACAAAAATCCTTCAAATTCAAACCCTAATCTTTTTTTTTCTCTTCCTCCTCCTCCTCCCTTGGCCGGCCCCCTCACCCTCTCCATCAGACCACAGCCGAGCCGCCTGCGCCGACCCCTGCCCCCGCCTCGCGCGCCCTAGCCGCGCGCAGCCGCCCCAGGCCGGCCGCCCCCACCGGATCTCCCCCCTCACCTCGCCGGAGTGCCGCCGCCGTGCGCTTCTTGGCCGCTGCCCCCTTGGCTCCCCTCCACCTGCAGGCAACGAAAAAAAGAAGAAGGGAAAGAAAGACAGAACGAAGAAGAAGAGAAGACAGAGAGAAAGAAGGGGAAAGGAGACAGAGAGAGAAAGGTAAGTTATTATAAAGTATTATATGTTATAATAAGTCTTGCTGGTTGGGTGAGTTATTAAGCTGGTTGGGCGAGTTATCAAGAGTAAGTTGTTAATATAGCCCTACATGAAGATGTTAGTAGCAGTTTATTTTTGAATACCAAGTTAAGTTTCATTTTAAGTTATTATTTAAGTTAGATGCTGGTTGTGTTAAGTTATTACATAAGTAAAAGTGAGTATTAGTTATAAGTTCTAATGTTTCAGAATAGTTAATAGCTTTAAGTTATATAATTATGATTAGTTACGGGTTAGTGAATATAAAGAGTTAGTGTGTTATTATTATTATTATTAAATTGAGTAACTGACTCATTTGTAACCTATGAAACCAGGTACACCGACCGCCTTTCAAAACGCGCTTTTCCAGACAAAGCGATTTGGTAACTCATCGTACCCTAGCTATGGGGTTTAAAAGCAATATTGATGCATGCCAAATTAGTTTCTTTTATTGGCAAAGTGTTTCACTTGAACAGTTAGCTAAACTTGATAAGTTGCACCGTACCGTAAATTGAATTGGACTCTGTGACATGCTTAACCGTTAACCGAAAGATGTAATTGGAAAAGTAAGAATGGTGATTGACTCGTAAATTGTAAGTACGGTAACCTGCACACACACACACACACACACACACACACACACACACACACACTGGGTTTTTGGGGTAACTTATAATTGTGGAAGTTCGGGAGCGACCAGTCCGATCTCCAGTGGATAGTACCGTATTGACTGAACAGTATCGTTTTGTTGAAAAGTACCGTTTTGATTGTATCGTATTGATTGTACCGTATCGTTTTGTTGTTACCCGGGATATCAGGTGGAATCTTGGTTGCATATTGTACTTCCCTTTATAAGTCACGTAGGCTCAGGCACAACTAGTAAATATTGTTATTGCTGATAGAAGTAGACTGTTATGTTCCTTTTCTGCTCTATTGATCGCACTTTACTTTTTAGTTTGCCATGCTAGTTTTGCCATGCTCGTTTATTGGTTTAATATCATGCTAGAGTTACTTTGAGTTACGTCTGATCCTGGCGACCCTTCTTTTTGTGGTGGTCTCGCCAGATACAGCACAGATTGAGGAAGTTGCACCATGGACTGCAGACGCTGAGTTTGCTGTAGAATTTGACCAGGAGGACGCTGGTTACTAAGCGTGAGTGTGAGCGTGTTTATTTATTTTATGTATCAGAGTGGCTTGCTTGGTGTGTATTTGTATTCTCGAGTTGTATTTCCTTTCATGTACGCTGCTGGTTTGTAATAAGGGTTACACCACTTTCATGTATGAGTATTTTGGCGCATTTCTGCAACAGAGCATGTATTGATCTCATTGGTGCCTAGTAGGACTTGTGCATTTCCAAATAGTAACGGGCCCCGAGAGCGGGTCGTTACAATTGACAAGCAACCAGGCATGCCACAAACACACAAAGGGCCTGGACATTCTGCCATAAAGTCCCAATATCTCTCATAGCCAAAACAACCCCGCAATCATAAATATTGACAAGCAAACAAGCGTTAGATAGAAACACAAATGGCATGGACATTCTCACCCAAAAAATCCAAGCATTCAGCAATAGTGACATGCACCCAGGCTTGCAACAGATACGCAATGCAAATAGAATGAAAACTTAGAATTTTATAGCCCTCGGGAAGTTATATTTATCATTTACCCAACTAGGTTACTGGCGGTTGTTCCTTACTTAACTACCCAAGACAAGCACATAACTTGGGTTTTATTTCCGAATGAAAACCGATATACAATATAGGAACCAACCTGCCAACCCTCCATTTAATCGGGAAATTAAGAGTGTCTGTCAACTATTTCATGTTTTTCATCATTGGGCTATTGGGATAAAAATTCGAAGATTTCATCTATATTGCACTGCACCCATGCATGCCACAGCTACACATATGGCATGGACATTCTGTAATTAATCCCAGTCAACTCAAAGCCAAAAATACCAAGCTTTCACCCAGATTGCAATGCACACAGGCCTGCAACATAGACACACCTGGGATGGCCACGCTGAAATATAACCCAGGATATCTCTTGGAAAAAAAAGGAGCAGGATGCATCAATATTGCCATTAACCCAGGCATGCAACAAATACACAAATTGCATTGACAGCCTGAAATCAAACAACAATCAACTCAAAGGTAAAAATACCAAGCTTTCACCCAGATTGCACTGCACACAGGACTGCAACATACACACCCTGTAAGATAGGGTGCATGAAAGGTAAATTAGGAAAGTTTGCCTACGTGGAGGCAAAATTTGGGAATCCTGAGGCCCGTATGTATTCTCCACCCTTTACATGCACCCAGGCATGCAACAGATGCGCAATGCAAATATAATGAAAACTTATAATTTTATAGCCCTCAGAATATATAAAGTGGGAAATTTAGACCCCTCAGATATACATTAGATGATCCATCACATCTCCTTCCATTTAATTAGGAAATTAAGAGTGTCTTTCAACGATTTCATGAGTTTCATCATTGGGCTAAAGGGAGAAAAAATTCAAAGAATTCATCTATGTTGCAATGCACCATGCATGCCACAGCTACACATATGGCATGGACATTCTGTAATTAAACCCACGTTATATCTGTGAAACAAATATGAAGCATGCAACAATAATGACATGAACCCAGGAGAGGAACAAATACAGAAATGGTAGGGATGGACATAAAACCCATGTCAAACCATAATGCCAAAATTTCATAGCTTTCCCCAACAATTGAAAGGCACACAAGCATGCAACATGGCAGAATGAAATAAAATCCATGATTACACCCACATTGCAAGGCACACAGGTATGCAACAGATACACATAACAGCTGCAAAGTATCAGATAAATTCCATGCTTTCACCCCGCTTTCAATGCCCACCGGCCATAAAAAACAGACATACATCAGGCTGAACTAAATCCCAAAAAATCTCCAATCATTCAGCCGGATTGACATGCACACATGCATGCAACAGATACACACAGTTTATGGCCATAGTCAAATAAAAACAATGGCACCTCATGGCTTGAAAAATAAGGCAAACAAATACAGAAATTATCATGCCGTAAATATAAATTAAGGTACAATCATAAACCATCGTCCGTCATCGACATCACCTTACGTTCCACCATCACCTTACGTTAATCCTCCACCAAATACACACATTTAACAAGTTTGATATTATACATAGATAATCATCCACCATATCATATATTAAAACATCACCTTACGTTCCCACTTCATCCTTCATCAACATTATCGTCATAGTCCTCATGGGTACGATCAAATTCATCCATTTTACACTTGATGTATCTAGCCTTTGCCTCCTCCGACATCCCCAGATACTTCTTCCCTTCCTTCTCAACGTCACTAAGCATTTCATACAATTTATCCAACCTATCGGGGGGATACTCTGTGTGTGCATACACACTCTTACCTATGTCCACATTCCATGGGGTGTGTGAGATACGTAAGGCATCGGCGACCTCCGTTAGTTTATCAACAAATACAGTGTAATCCGCGTTGACAGGTTGTCCCCGTTGCCTACGCTTTTTCTTTTTGCCCATTGCTGGCGGGTCTGCATGGCTAGTTCCCACATGACCAGGACCAGCAGCGGGAGGTTGAGGTGTGTAATGTGGGACATCGGTGTCAGGCGATCCAAGATCAATCGACGAAGGAGTTGTCTGATGGGCGTCGCTTTCCGTGCAGAGTCTGCCAAAGTTTTCAAACGCATCCTTACAAAAATCTCCCGTAACTGCGTCATCCCCTATAATCAAGCGAAGATCCTCAAGCCACGGGATTGGTTTATTAATATAGTCTCTAGTTCTAGGGTGTGCCTGCACGTATACACCAAGGAACAGTAATTATGAAAAAAATGATAATTGCATAGACATGTATGTATTTTTGCTTAAAGTGTGAAATTATTACCGAGGCCCAGGTGGCATACGTTTCAGGTTCCATTGTTATCATATGCATCTCTTCCGACCACCCTACTCCACTTAAATTGCGACACGTATTCACATCAGCAAGTCGCGTACGTAATCCTGTCATATGATTGCGAACATTTTGGCTACTGTATGCCATCCCGAATTTCTCATTAATGTGGGCAGCAGCAGCATTGAAGGCAGATGCTTTGAAAGTCTTATCGGATTTCAATCATTGCCTTGCCAGCTCTGCAAGGAATGTGATGAGCTCCAAATCATGCTCCCAAGGCCATATTTTGTTCCCCTGTCCCTTCCCCTTATGTGCTGGCTGCTTCATTTTTTTTCGGGGGTTGGAAACCGATGCTTCACCTGACTTGTCCCGTCTACTGGACTTCCTAGACTTATCGCTACCATCAATCGGGTCATTCCCGCTGTGGGATGACGTCCTGTTGAATGCACTGTTGTAACGACCCGCTCCCGGGGCCCGTTACTTTTTGATATTTGCGCAGGTCCTGCAGGTTACCAGTGAATTCAAAATAGCCACGATGCAGAGATGTACAAAAATACTCAAATAGTGTCCAATTATTACAATCCATACTGTACAAGATGTCCCAACAATATGAAAGAATGAAGTACACAACACTGAAAATAACTCTGTAAGCTGCAGTTGAACTTTTGGCGCTATTAGCTCAGGAGCATCTATCTTTATCTGTACGTCGTCTGCGGTGCCACGGAAATGGAACCGTAGGTAAGTCACAAAGATTCTAAACAAAGAAAAGAAGTACTGTACAAGTATGACAAGCAGAAGTAAAGTAAAGTACGGTGTAGTGTCTGTACAAGTGCCGAAAGTAAAGTGCATGACTGTAAAGAAGTAACTGTGCAAGCTCTGCTAAAACTACGTGACTCAAGTCGGAGAGTACAATATGTGACCGTTCAGTTCGTCTCTTGCCTGGGTGCTACCCAGACGAATGCCGGTACCCAGGCAGCAGGATGGTTTGCCGAAACGCAGGCAGCTAGACAGGTTTGCCGAAACACAGGCAGCTTGACAGGTAGACCAAACTCTAGTCACTCCCGTACTCTCGCAAACTATGAGTTACCCCAAAACCCGGTGTTGTGTCAAGTACAAGTTCTTTACATGATCGTTCCACGGGATGTCCCAAGTCAAGTCCAACACAAGAAAGTGGCGTATGTTTCCGTGCTTCGAGCACGTAGTAGTGCGGTGCTACAAGTTCGTACGAGCACAGTGGCTAGATTTCTAAGGTTAGAACCTATCGTGACTTACCAAAATTAATACCGTTGTAGTAAGCCGGAAGAGGATCTAGGGTTGATGCACGAGATTCGCTACCTGCAAACACAAGAGATAACTAGTTAGAGAGTACCCTATTTAAGTTGATTGTCTGATTTTAAAACTGGTTAAAACGACGATGAAAAGTGTTCTAAATTTTTATATAAGCTATATGTATTAAAAATAGTTTTACTGCAAGAGGGAATATTTTTCTGAAGTCTATAGTAATTTTTTATAATTTTTAAAAGCTCAAAAATAATTTAAAACTATTTTTAATTAAGTAACGTATTTATTCAACAATTTATTCCGGATGCAATCTGCATCGGAAAGTTGCAAATGAACTGTCGAAATGGCTGTCTCGAAGAGTACTTTAACATATATTTTTATCACTTAGTAGTGCACATAAAAATATCAAGATACGGATTTTTAAAAGAAAGTAACGTATTTAAAATTTAGGCTTAAAAATTAATTCTGGAAAAACTAAGCGTCGAATTGAGATGAAACTAGTGCCATTGGGTCCGGAATATCGTTTCTGATTTTCTGGGGCTAGTCTCACATTTTTCTGAATTATATATTATTTATTATGAATTGTAAACCAATAAACCCCATTTATATCTACATATACGCGTATTTATAAGAGTATATACGTATTTATACGTATTAAAACTAATAAACTTTGAAAAATCATAACTTGAAAGCTAAGTATCGGATTGAGACGAAACTGGCGCCTACACGTCCGTGACGAAGGCGCGGATCTTCTGGTGGTATCCGGTGCTTCATCCGATACCTATATCAAAATTTCAGTATTCATATTAATAGATTTAAATATGTAACTTTATTATATTACTATATTTAAATAATTTACTCACAGACGTGAGCTGCTCGCCTCCTTTTGTTTTGTGTTTCACATTCTTACGCACGCACGCAAGGGGCTTTCGAGTGGTGGCTGGCCAGCGACGGCGGGGGCCGGAGCCAGAAGGAGGTGCGCCCGTGGAGGTGATGCTGGTGGGCCCGTCGCCGGCAGCGGCGATCCGAGCGGCGGCACGCGTGTTGGCCACGGGAAGAAGGGGGCTGCTCGGCGGTCATTGAGGCGTCGTCGGAGTGGGGCCGAGGTCTTCGGTTGTCGAAAGAGCCCGTGGCACATCGAGGTGGAGCTCAAAGGCAGCGAGAGGGACGTCGGTGCTTGAGGCTTGCCGACGGAGCTTGCAGGTCGTCGTTTGGAGCGTGACAGCATCGGCATGCTATTCTCTGGGCTTGGCAAGGGATGTGCAAGTGAGAGTGACAGACAGTGAGAGGGTTAGAGGGTTAGAGAAATATTGAGGGTGATATAGTGAAAGAAAATGAATGGGTTTGAGCTTGCTGTTCCGTGGCACTCCCATACAAATGCCAACGTAAAAGAATGGATTCCTATTTTTTTTAAAACTTGCTGGATTCATCTGGATTTGAGCTTGCCGTTGTGGGGTTGTCGGCGCGGCAGAGGAGGAATTGATGGGGCTGTCGGAAGCAGCTCCGGCGACAGCATGTATATTAGGAAACCCACGACAGCGTGGGGGCTCTTGGATCAGGCTGACGAAATTAGAGGGCGGCCTCTTTTCCGGTCGTTTCATGCGGGAGTTGGTAGGAGAGGAACAGAGAAATAATGAGAGATACAGAAAGTGAGAGGGTGATGTAGCAAGAAATTTTGTGGCTTCCAAATGAAGAGATGAGCTGGGTTGGGTTTCTAAGGAGGAGGGAGCTTAAATAGATATTAGAAATAATATAAAAATAATTAAAGTTTAATAGGGTGATTAATGAGGTGGGTAAGAGTGTTGACTAACGAAGGAAATTGGGTGATGCATGAATCTCGTGGGTGCCTACGGGTAGGTGTTAGGCAGATGATTAAATATTAAAAGTAATTAATTAAGGGTAAAGTTAAAATGTAATAAGTAATTTAGTAAAATTAGTTAGAAATACAAAATTACGATTTTGCCCCTGAAACTAAACGTATCCGAAAAATTACGAAAACATAGCCACTGGTTCGTATCGTCACGAGGATCGCGAATACCAAGTTCGTTTCAGGGTTTGGGCTACGGGGATACTAGTTTTAGGCCAAAACGTTTAGGAAGCGGGTTTGCGGGTTCTCTACTGATTTGACTTCAGAAAATTACGAAATAAATATGGGAAGCCCTAAATGTTCATTGAATGTTACTTTAAAAGTTTGAAATCGTTTTGATGTCGTTTGTAAAGAAAATAAATTCGACGAATCAAAACGGTAATTTTGGAAGATGAATTTTAACAGAAATGTTTTGGGCATTTGAGGAAATCTGAAATTACTGAAATACAATATAATAAGTCTAGTGTTTTAAAATATTTTGATAGAATTTTTTTTTTGAAATTATTTAAAACTCCTGACAAACCATTACAAAATGTCTTTTAAAATGAAATTACTTTAAATATTTGGTTTAAATGTTTTGGAAAAATACAGGTCGTTACAACTGTGATGAGGTGGGCTACAATAATGGGGGTTTCCAACCATACCTCCCATTACCGGCCCTTGGTAGCTCCCACCCACATGTGGATTCAGACCCCCATGGTAGTTCCCTCCCACATGTCCCATCCCGCCCCATTGTAGCATTTGCATAAATCCAGGGGGACTCCCCATGGTCATGGGAATGGACATGCTATATTGGGGGTATTGAGCAAAAGGCATACTGGTGCCTTCACCGGGGTTGCCTCCATCATGGTTGCCTCCACCATATTGCCCCAGCGATTTATACTGGAAATCAACCATCCTACGGGCCATCGGTCGTCGGGGAGAGGTCTCAGAAAGACGTTCGTCGTTTACCCATTGATTCACAATTATTGGGTCATACAATGGGGGCATCAGATCACTCTCTTGACGTGGTTGAGATGCTCCAGCCATGCCTACAAAAAGAAAGACTTATTATTGCAAATCAATAAATCAAGATAACCAAAATACTTGCAACCGAATATAACTGATGCGACAATAAAATTATCACAGTAGTAGCAATACAGCTACATAAAGTGGCACTGTAATAATCTGCATCTAATACATAAAACCCGACTCCAAATGTCAAAGACCTTGTTCATGCGTGTTCCCATGATTATTTATGTTACAATAGTCGACCCACAAATACCAAGCTATTTGGTCCCTGCGCAGTTTCCATTGGTCCCTATGTTGGGTTTGTTCCAGTGTGGTCACCTGTGGGGACATATCCATAATCGAGTCATCGTGCTCATCTCCTTCCTCCTCAATCACATCATCATCCTCAATAAGTTGCGGGTCATGTTGATCTGCTACTTGAATATAATTATGCAACACAATACATGATAGGACGGTATCGACCTGACATGGGAAGGGATAGTGAGGCTTGGACGTCAATATCTTAAACTTGTTCTTTAGGATTCCAAAAGTCGACTCGATCTTGGTTCGTAAAGACGAGTGATGTAGGTTGAAGAGCTCTTTGTGATTTCGAGGAACTCGATCAGTATGGTCCTTTGGATGATATCTAACGCCCATGTATGGTGTAACGACTCGAAATTTTTCAAAACTTTTAATTACAAATTTAATATATATTTTGTAATGGTTTGTCAGGAGTTTTAAATGATTTCAAAAAAAATTATATAAAAATATTTTGAAATACTAGACTTATTCTATTGTATTTCAGTATTTTCGGATTTCCTCAAATACCCAAAACGTTTCTGTTAAAATTCATTTTCAAAAATTACCGTTTTGATTCGATGAATTTATTTTCTATACAAACATCTTCAAAATGTTTTCAAACTTCTGCAGTAACCTCCTATGACCACTTAGGACTCCCCACATTAATTTCATAATTTTCTGATAACATTTCAATAGAGAACCCGCAAACCCGCTTTCTAAACGTTTTGGCCAAAAACTAGTATCTCCGTAGTCCAAACCCTAAAACGGACTTCGTATTCGCCATCCTCGCGACGATACGATCCCGTGGGTATGTTTTCGTAATTTTTCGGACACATTTGCTAGTAGGGGCAAATTCGTAATTTCGTTACAAATTTTTACCACCATTTAATTACCCTAGCTATTTACCATAACCTAATTACTAACTACTTTAACCCCACATGATAAACACGTTTAGACACTTTCCAAAAATTTCTTAGGTTAGTCAAAAAAAATACCAACCGTATTAAAAATGTTGGGGTTAGTCAACAACCCCTAACCCCCCATTAATTACCCACTAACCCTATAAATACCCCCTAATTCTACATTAACATCCTAAGTAAATTTTTTTAACACAAAACTTTCACAGGCCGTCACTCACTCTCTCTCGTACTCTCTCTCTCTCACTCACGCTCTCCCTCCCTTCACCTCTGACCTCCGCCGCCGGCTCCGACCGCCTCCCACCGCTGCCCCGTCGCCATCTCCGTCGCCAGCGCCCCCCGCCGCCTCCGCCGCCGTCTCCCGAAGCCTCCGCCGCCGCAAGAACCCCCCACAGCGCCCGCCTCGCCTGCAACGTCGTCCTCCTCCGCCGCCGCCGCCGTCCCCGCCGTCGCCGTCGCCGCCCCGCCTCTGCCCCCCGCCGTCTCCGCCACCGTCAGCCCCCGCCTCCGCTCGCCGTAAGCCCCCCCCCGCCGGCGTCGTTATTTGCTGCGTAAGTTTGCAATGGCAAACTTGTAAATATTGAATAATTCGTAAATTTCGTATTATTAATTAATTATTAAATGGGTATAATGGTTATAAATCCATAACTAATTATACAGGGGCCAGAAAAATGTGTGGATAGTCCCAGAAAATCAGAAACGACATTTCGGAGCCATTGGCGCTGGTCTTACCTCGACCAGACGCCTACTTTTGTCGGAATGATTTTTCGAACCTAAAGATTAAATAGGTTTAATTCATTCTAAAAATCATAACTCGCTGTTTTCACTCACAATAATATGTGATAAAATTATATGTGATAATAGACTTCGAGACGGTCATTTTGACTATTCACTCAAGTCATTCCGACTTGTATTGCTCCCGTAAGAAATTACGGAAGATACGCGTAACTTAAATAATCTGGGTTTTTAAGCTATTTCTAAGTTTCTAAAAATTATAAGAAATTACAGAAGCTTCTGAAAATTCTCCCCTATTGCAGTAAAATCTAAATAATTGTGTTAGGTTTATATAAAAATTTTAAATATTTTTCGACACTGTTTTAGCGAGTTTAAAAATCAAACTAACCTAGTTATTAAATAGGAAAAAGTCGTGTTTTTCTAAAATAAGTATTTTGTGTTGCAGGTACAGACTCTGGTGTACCAACTTCTGAGGAAGCCCTAGATCCTCTTCCGGCTTACTACAACGGTATTAATTTTGGTAAGTCACGATAGGTCCTAACCTTAGAAATCTAGCCACTGTGCTCGTACGAACTTGTAGCACCGCACTACTACGTGCTCGAAGCACGGAAACATACGCCACTTTCTTGTGTTGGACTTGACTTGGAACATCTTGTGGAGCGTTCATGTAAAGAACTTGTACTTGACACAACACCTGGTTTTGGGGTAACTCATAGTTTGCGAGAGTACGGGAGTGACTAGAGTTTGGTCTACCTGTCCTGTCGCCTGTGTTTCGGCGCCCTGTCCTGCTGCCTGCGTTTCGGCAAACCATACTGCTGCCTGGGTACCGGCATTCGTCTGGGTAGCACCCAGGCAAGAGACGAACTGAACGGTCACATATTGTACTCTCCGACTTGAGTCACGTAGTTTTAGCAGAGCTTGCACAGTTACTTCTTTACAGTCATGCACTTTACTTTCTGCACTTGTAGCACTTTACTTTCTGCACTTGTACAGACACTACACCGTACTTTACTTCTGCTTGTCATACTTGTACAGTACTCCTTTTCTTTGTTTAGAATCTTTGTGACTTACCTTCGGTTCCACTTGTGGCACCGACAGACGAAGATCTGGTTGAGGAGATTGCTCCAGAGTATGAGGAGCCTGCGTACGACCCAGAAGCCACAGAGTTTTAGTTACTTTTCTGTCGGAGTGTGTATTGTACTATGTATTTCCGTTTCTGCATTTCCTTTCATGTATTGGTGTGAGAGAGTGTTGGTTGTTGTACTTTAATTTGGACTGTAATAATGTCTGTAAGCTGGTTTGAGTGTTGTTGGTACATCTCTGCGTTGTGGCTATGCTGAATTCACTGGTAAACTGCGGAACCTGCGCAATAAACCGAATAAGTAACGGGCCCCGAGAGCGGGTCGTTACAAGTTTGGTGGCCCACGCAGGTCCGTGCAAAATACCTCGTGAACAGCATAGTAAAACCAGGATGTATCGTATACGATACTCAACTAAGCTGACATTCCTATGGATGCAGGTTTGACACTCGGAAGACGGACGGGAACATCTCGGAGAGCCCCAATGGAGTTGACCTATCATGCCTTAATAAAAGTTATTAACAAAACTTTGATAGGATTAAATAATAATAATAATCCTTCTGTGTCGGTGACACTCATATGAATGATGATCTTCCTTCAATGGACCATGATACCGGTCAATGTGCTTGGCTAAAGTCTGTTGGATCAACCTAGCTAGACTGGGCATAAGTGATCCTGGCTTAGTCACTTCCCTGGCCGTGTCCGCTGGACCGCAAGGATGTGAATCATGATTATGTGACGTCATCGATCTTATTCACTATCAACCTCTCTTCAAGCTTGATGACCTTTTCATTTGACATTCTTGGAATCTTTTTATATTAAATAGATTTCCTTAAACATATATACGTTCTTACTAAACATTATGAACAGGTCTTTCGTATTTGGCGCTCAAGAAATGGACGGAAACACCTCAAAGACCCCAATGGAACCTATCAGTCTGAAGCCAACAACCCGACCGACAACGGGCCAACTCCCACAGTGCATCAGATCTCGGATCTGGCATTGCGAGAAATGGTCGAAGCTATCAAAGGCGAACATCACCCTACGGGAGGCATCCGACAATTTCGCTCCCTCTACCCGAAGACCTGGAACGGAGAAGATGGCCCGATGAAGGCCGATGAATGGCTAGAAAGTACTGAAGAGAACTTGAGAGCCGCCCAGATCGGAAGGCATGCCTGGGTAGATACTGCCAGGTCCCAACTAACGGATGGGGCCAGAGTTTGGTGGGGCTCTGCAGAAAAGCGTCTCCAGCGACCAATCGAATGGGAGACATTCACGGAACTTTTCCGCACCCAATATTTCTCTCCGGAGGCCCAGATGGAGCTTGAGGCGCAATTTGTTGGGTTGAAGCAAGGTTCCATGACGGTGGAACAATACGACGCCCGGTTCACCATGTTGAGCCGCTTTGCTCCTGAGTTGGTTGCCACTCCAATAGCTCAGGCTCGACGCTTTAAGCAGGGTCTCAACATAGAGATCCGTCGGAATTTAGTTGGACGTACATTATCTACCCACACCGAAGTTCTAGCTGCTGCTCGTGAACATGAGTTTGTGGAAAGGGAAGAAAGGCGTGGGTTGGCTGCCCCTCACAGAAGACAACCACCTCCAACCCCTGTTGCTGGACCTAGCCGACGACCCCCGCCTAATCAGATGTATCGGCCCATTCAACAGACGCAGTTCAAGAGGCAGGGCCCACCACCACCACCGCGCCTAATATGTCATCATTGCGGGAAACCAGGGCACCTCCGCTCAGAATGCCGATCTTTTCTAAACCTCTGTTTGGTCTGTGGATCAAAGGACCATGTTGCAAGGGACTGTCCTGAGAGGAAGTCTCAGCTACCTAACCCTGCTCCGGCCCACGTCCCTGCCAGGAATGTGCCACCACGTCCACCACCACCTGCTCAACAACGTCAGCCACTCCCTCCCCAGCAACAGGTATACCAGCAAGCTCGCCCACAGGCGCCACCTCCAAGGCGTCAAGCTTATACCATGACTGTGGAAGAGGCCGAAGCTACGGACCAGGTGATCACAGGTATGAGATTTCCGTTCACTAAGCTACCTACTATTCTATTTAAGGATCGTGAGCTTAGATGTGACTCTCATTACCATAGGTATCGTCTTAGTAGCCGGTAAGCCTGCCCTCACACTGTTCGACTCAGGAGCTACACATTGCTTCATGGCAAGTCGATTCGTCCAAACACACGACGTCTCTGTAGAACCTCTGACTTCCCGTTGGAAGGTCGAGACCGGTGGTGGATCTCTACCAGTAACCAGCAGATGCCTCCAATGCTCTGTTGTGATCTGTGGACGAGATCTCTACGCCGACTTCATGGTGATAGAGTTGCCAACTTTCGATGCTGTTCTTGGGATGGACTGGTTAGGAACATTTCACGCTACCATTGACTGTCGTCAAAGGAGGGTAGAATTCGAGATACCTAACCATCCAAAGTTCGAGTTCCTCAGCGGAAGTTGATCAGAAGGACCCGTGAAGTACCGAGCCAGACTTTCGGAAGCGATGGCGACTACAGCAGAAGATGAGCAAGAGAAGCCTGAGATAGTGCGAGAATTCTTGGACGTATTCCCGGACGACCTCTCAGGTTTGCCTCCGGATCGCGGCCTTGAATTTACCATTGATCTTATCCCAGGTGCACAACCAATGTCCAAGGGACCTTACCGCATGGCACCACCCGAGCTTGAAGAGATTCGAGCTCAATTAGATGATCTTATACAAAAGGGATGGATACGACCTAGTGTATCCGCATGGGGTGCCCCAGTGCTGCTCGTGAAGAAGAAGGACGGATCCCAGCGCATGTGCGTCGACTACCGCGAGCTAAACAAGATGACGGTGAAGAACAAGTACCCGCTACCCCGCATCGACGACCTGTTCGACCAGCTTGGAGGATCGAGCGTGTATTCGAAGTTGGACCTAAAGACCGGATATCATCAAGTGAAGGTGAAGAAGGAGGATGTCCACAAGACCGCATTTCGGACGAGATATGGACACTACGAATTCCTGGTGATGCCATTTGGTGTGACTAATGCACCTGCTGTATTCATGAGTCTCATGAACCAGGTTCTTTACAACCATCTGGACAAGTTCGTAGTCGTCTACATCGATGATATCCTCATCTACTCAAAGGACGCCGAAGAGCATAGAGTTCACCTGAGGAAGGTCTTGGAGACGCTAAGACAACATAAACTGTATGCCAAATACCGTAAGTGTGAGTTTTGGCTCGACAAGGTGGCTTTCCTGGGTCACATCATATCTGGAGAAGGGATATCCGTCGACCCCGAGAAGGTAGCCGCTGTTCAGAACTGGCCAGCCCCGAAGACTGTCACTGAGATTCGAAGTTTCCTAGGACTGGCTGGTTACTACCGACGATTCATCCAGGACTTCTCGAAGATCGCAGGAGCCATGACGCGATTGACGAGGAAGGACGTGATGTTCGTTTGGTCGAAAGCTTGCGAGGAGGCATTCCAGGAGCTGAAGAAGAGGCTGACTTCTGCCCCGATTCTGGTCATCCCAGACAGAACCGGAGGGTTTGAAGTATTTTGTGATGCTTCTGGCAAAGGACTCGGGTGCGTGCTGCATCAGCATGGCCGAGTCGTCGCTTATGCGTCCAGGCAATTGAAGATCCATGAAAAGAACTACCCCACTCATGACCTTGAGTTGGCGGCAGTTATCTTTGCCCTGAAGATATGGAGGCACTTTTTACTGGGTGAACACGTAAAGATCTTCTCTGATCACAAGAGTCTTAAATACCTGTTCACCCAGAAGGAGCTCAACATGCGCCAACGCCGATGGATAGAGCTGATGGCGGACTATGATATTGACCTTCAGTACCATCCTGGGAAGGTCAACGTCGTACCGGATGCCTTGAGTCGCCTCCCTGCAGTGATGACTCTCACATCACAATGGAGGCTTCGACACGAGATCCGAGCCATGGAGATGGATGTCATACTACCTGGAGTAACGTCTTCGTTGCTCAACCTTCAGATCAAGTCAGACCTGGTGGATAAGATCAAAGCTGCCCAAGCCGGAGACGCGAAGCTGCAGAAGATCAGAGACATGGTGTTAGCAGGTCAGAGGCCTGGATTCAAGATCCATGAGGACGGATCTTTGAGATTCGGCAACCGCATCTGCGTACCATCTGGAGACGTCAGAGAAACTCTATTGGAAGAAGCTCACAGTTCTCCATATTCCATTCATCCAGGAGGAACGAAGATGTATCAAGACTTGCGACAACACTACTGGTGGCATGGGATGAAGAGAAACGTCGCACGCAGTGTGGCGAAGTGTATAGTGTGCCAACAGGTGAAGGCTGAACATCACCGGTCTGCCGGATTGTTGCAGCCTTTGCCCATCCCAGAATGGAAATGGCAACACATCACGATGGACTTCGTGACGGGACTGCCCAAGAGCACGAAGCACAATGATGCTGTCTGGGTGATCGTTGATCGATTGACCAAGTCAGCACACTTCATTCCTTTCAGAGTGGGCCAGTCGACCGAGACGCTTGCCAAGAAATACATGGAAGAGATCGTGAAGCTGCATGGTGTCCCTGTCAGCATTGTTTCGGACAGAGACACTCGATTCACGTCTCATTTTTGGAAGAGCTTGCAGGAGTGTCTGGGGACCCGATTAAGCTTCAGTACAGCTTATCATCCTCAGACTGATGGCCAATCAGAACGCACCATTCAGATCCTGGAGGACATGTTGCGTGCATGTATGTTGGACTTCAAGGGATCCTGGGAAGACCATCTTCATCTTGTGGAGTTTGCTTACAACAACAGTTATCAGGCCAGCATCGGTATGGCGCCTTTTGCAGCGCTATATGGTCGGAAGTGTCGTTCCCCCTTGAGTTGGGACGACGTTGGTGATCGAGAGCTCATTGGTCCAGACTTGATTGTTGAAGCAGTGGAAGTAGTCCGGACCATCAGAGAGAAGCTACAGTTGGCTCAAGATCGATACAAGCATTGGGCAGATGCAAAGCGCCGACATTTAGAGTTCCAGCCTGGCGATCATGTATTTTTGAAGATCTCGCCGAATCGTGGGATGATTCGTTTTGGACGAAAAGGGAAGCTCAGTCCTCGATATATTGGTCCATTTGATGTCTTGGAGCGAGTAGGCGAGGTGGCCTATTGCCTTGCCTTGCCACCTGCATTGGAAGGAGTACATGAAGTTTTTCATGTCTCACAGCTTCGACGCTACGTGAGTGATCCTAGTCATGTTGTGGATTACTCCGAGATTGCTGTTCGTCCAGATCTATCTTATGAACAACAACCAGTCAAAATCCTGGACCGACGGCAAAAGATCCTCAAGAATCGAGTAATCAACCTTGTCAGGATAATGTGGCGTCACGACTCACCTGGAGAATCTACTTGGGAACGAGAAGACGAGATGCGAGAACGCTACCCGTACCTATTTACCGAATCAGGTAATCCTACTAGTTACGAGATTAGTTACGAAAGCGGTCGTAATATTAATAGTAAGTATTCATAAATATCATCTCTTGCTTTCTTGATGCTATGATGTCACATTATATTATTTACAACCTGATTTAGTAGACCATTATTATCATTTATTTGCTTGAGCTTCTTCATAACAAAGTTATTTAAGAAATTCCGAGGACGGAATTATTTTAAGGAGCGTAGGATGTAACGACTCGAAATTTTTCAAAACTTTTAATTACAAATTTAATATATATTTTGTAATGGTTTGTCAGGAGTTTTAAATGATTTCAAAAAAAATTATATAAAAATATTTTGAAATACTAGACTTATTCTATTGTATTTCAGTATTTTCGGATTTCCTCAAATACCCAAAACGTTTCTGTTAAAATTCATTTTCAAAAATTACCGTTTTGATTCGATGAATTTATTTTCTATACAAACATCTTCAAAACGTTTTCAAACTTCTGCAGTAACCTCCTATGACCACTTAGGACTCCCCACATTAATTTCATAATTTTCTGATAACATTTCAATAGAGAACCCGCAAACCCGCTTTCTAAACGTTTTGGCCAAAAACTAGTATCTCCGTAGTCCAAACCCTAAAACGGACTTCGTATTCGCCATCCTCGCGACGATACGATCCCGTGGGTATGTTTTCGTAATTTTTCGGACACATTTGCTAGTAGGGGCAAATTCGTAATTTCGTTACAAATTTTTACCACCATTTAATTACCCTAGCTATTTACCATAACCTAATTACTAACTACTTTAACCCCACATGATAAACACGTTTAGACACTTTCCAAAAATTTCTTAGGTTAGTCAAAAAAAATACCAACCGTATTAAAAATGTTGGGGTTAGTCAACAACCCCTAACCCCCCATTAATTACCCACTAACCCTATAAATACCCCCTAATTCTACATTAACATCCTAAGTAAATTTTTTTAACACAAAACTTTCACAGGCCGTCACTCACTCTCTCTCGTACTCTCTCTCTCTCACTCACGCTCTCCCTCCCTTCACCTCCGACCTCCGCCGCCGGCTCCGACCGCCTCCCACCGCTGCCCCGTCGCCATCTCCGTCGCCAGCGCCCCCCGCCGCCTCCGCCGCCGTCTCCCGAAGCCTCCGCCGCCGCAAGAACCCCCCACAGCGCCCGCCTCGCCTGCAACGTCGTCCTCCTCCTCCTCCGCCGCCGTCCCCGCCGTCGCCGTCGCCGCCCCGCCTCTGCCCCCCGCCGTCTCCGCCACCGTCAGCCCCCGCCTCCGCTCGCCGTAAGCCCCCCCCGCCGGCGTCGTTATTTGCTGCGTAAGTTTGCAATGGCAAACTTGTAAATATTGAATAATTCGTAAATTTCGTATTATTAATTAATTATTAAATGGGTATAATGGTTATAAATCCATAACTAATTATACAGGGGCCAGAAAAATGTGTGGATAGTCCCAGAAAATCAGAAACGACATTTCGGAGCCATTGGCGCTGGTCTTACCTCGACCAGACGCCTACTTTTGTCGGAATGATTTTTCGAACCTAAAGATTAAATAGGTTTAATTCATTCTAAAAATCATAACTCGCTGTTTTCACTCACAATAATATGTGATAAAATTATATGTGATAATAGACTTCGAGACGGTCATTTTGACTATTCACTCAAGTCATTCCGACTTGTATTGCTCCCGTAAGAAATTACGGAAGATACGCGTAACTTAAATAATCTGGGTTTTTAAGCTATTTCTAAGTTTCTAAAAATTATAAGAAATTACAGAAGCTTCTGAAAATTCTCCCCTATTGCAGTAAAATCTAAATAATTGTGTTAGGTTTATATAAAAATTTTAAATATTTTTCGACACTGTTTTAGCGAGTTTAAAAATCAAACTAACCTAGTTATTAAATAGGAAAAAGTCGTGTTTTTCTAAAATAAGTATTTTGTGTTGCAGGTACAGACTCTGGTGTACCAACTTCTGAGGAAGCCCTAGATCCTCTTCCGGCTTACTACAACGGTATTAATTTTGGTAAGTCACGATAGGTCCTAACCTTAGAAATCTAGCCACTGTGCTCGTACGAACTTGTAGCACCGCACTACTACGTGCTCGAAGCACGGAAACATACGCCACTTTCTTGTGTTGGACTTGACTTGGAACATCTTGTGGAACGTTCATGTAAAGAACTTGTACTTGACACAACACCTGGTTTTGGGGTAACTCATAGTTTGCGAGAGTACGGGAGTGACTAGAGTTTGGTCTACCTGTCCTGTCGCCTGTGTTTCGGCGCCCTGTCCTGCTGCCTGCGTTTCGGCAAACCATACTGCTGCCTGGGTACCGGCATTCGTCTGGGTAGCACCCAGGCAAGAGACGAACTGAACGGTCACATATTGTACTCTCCGACTTGAGTCACGTAGTTTTAGCAGAGCTTGCACAGTTACTTCTTTACAGTCATGCACTTTACTTTCTGCACTTGTAGCACTTTACTTTCTGCACTTGTACAGACACTACACCGTACTTTACTTCTGCTTGTCATACTTGTACAGTACTCCTTTTCTTTGTTTAGAATCTTTGTGACTTACCTTCGGTTCCACTTGTGGCACCGACAGACGAAGATCTGGTTGAGGAGATTGCTCCAGAGTATGAGGAGCCTGCGTACGACCCAGAAGCCACAGAGTTTTAGTTACTTTTCTGTCGGAGTGTGTATTGTACTATGTATTTCCGTTTCTGCATTTCCTTTCAGTATTTCCTTTCATGTATTGGTGTGAGAGAGTGTTGGTTGTTGTACTTTAATTTGGACTGTAATAATGTCTGTAAGCTGGTTTGAGTGTTGTTGGTACATCTCTGCGTTGTGGCTATGCTGAATTCACTGGTAAACTGCGGAACCTGCGCAATAAACCGAATAAGTAACGGGCCCCGAGAGCGGGTCGTTACATATGGAGATATGAACCCTGGCATGGTAGTATATCCAGCATCGCATAGGTAATATTTACCTACAAACATAAACGTAAAACAATATTATAACCCCAAGACGTAATAAATATGTCTAATTATATCGATGGTTAAAGACTGCCTCTTACCTTCATACACTCGAAGACCGTTTGGGGGGTGGTAATGACAACGCATATTTAAGGACCGTGAAATCATTTGCTGAATATTTCCACCCGGCTATTGCGTACGTGAATCTTTTATTTGGTATTGCAGCTGCAAGCACATTTTACATCACCCCCTTACGTCCTCTAAACCGGGGTACGAGATGTGCTGGAAGCATGGCATCGATATGTGTCCCATCAATGAGTCCAATGCAATCCTAAATCGTCATCAATAAAGCAAATGTTTATATCAACGTTATGTAATAAAGACTACTACTACATGTCAATAAATCACACTGACGTACCTTGAAAAAAGGATATCAGTTAGGATTATTTACTATCTCAGTAGGGGGTCTCATTTGGAGCTTGCTTCATGTACACATCCCGCATGACACAAACTGCTTGCATAACCTTGTTAAAGTATCGGCTTACTGTTGACCCAGAGCGTATAAAATCAACTTGCATGACTCTGTTCTTTGACTTGTGCCATACGATATGCAGAAACATGGCCAACTGCTCATCTACGGTCACATGAATACTGTCTTTCAGAAAATCCCTTTGTCTCATTAATCCGGCCAGATTCATGAACGCATGGCTCCTCATTCTTAAGTAGTGCAAACAACTACTTTCACCCCCATAAAGAATTCTGCGCATGTGGGATTTCCTATGAAGGTCACGCATAGCTGATGGCTCTCTAGGTATACGGTTTGACGTACCCTCTAGGTTTAGTATGCAATGTATGATGATAAGAATGACTGTCGTCGCGACCGCGACACATGTTTGACACCCGGACAGGTCACCTCGGTGATCCACTTAAACCATATATGAAGCATTAATATAATTATGCATAAGATGATAAAAGCAAAATAATATATAACTTCACATCAACTAAAAACATATTCCAACCTTACATAAAAGTGGAAAATGTAATAATTAAGTATTATGAGCCCTTAGGTATAGATTGTCACACATTTGTACCTTGGATGCATGGTGGTTGCTCCTGCTTTTTATAACCAAACCTTGACGAATATCATAACAATATACATGTTCATATCATGGTACTGTCTTGCCATCCTTTCATATTTTTTCCTTTGGGTTGTGTCATCATTGGGCTCTAATAGAATGCAAAACTGATTTTAAATCGGCATAAAATATAATTTCTCCTCATCTAAAAACCATATTCTAACATTCCATAAAACTTGAAAACGGAAAAATTATTTACTATGAGCCCTCAGGTATAGATTGTTAATCATTTCCCCCCTTGGAGGCACGACAGTTGCTCCAGCTTCATATAACCACCAATTGACAGAACGCATAACATTTTAAATTTTCATAGCAAGGAACCTTCCTGCCAGCCTTTCATATTTTCTATTTCCTTTTTGTGTCATCATTGGGCTCTAATAGAAAGCAAAAATGTTTATAAATAGACATAAATGAAGCCATTCTGGACAATTTAACAAAACATATATATCACGTACATTCCAAGCCAAAATTCATAATGTAGCAGCAACCAACAAGTCCAATCCAAGCCATGCATGAATCCGTACCCGCATGCCCTCATATTATCCCCACATATATGTGACTTTGCTAAAAATGTTCATAATATCAAGCATACCATATCAAGTATCCATCATTTCATATTCGGTACGATGTCTCAATTTAATTACGAAAATTACATCATTGGGCATCTATTTTATTGGACCCGCAGTAATCTTGGATTCAGCTTGCTTTGATGTCCTTGGATTGATAACACATTATAGTATGTCAATATTGCTGCATGCTTGGATTTTTTGGCAATGCGATGACATGTGTTTTATTTCAGAATGTACATGCCATTTTTGTATCTGTTGCATGCCTGTGTGTATGAAAATATAAATGCTCTACATAGCATGTCATCTAGGGTTTCATGAACCCTTTATGTGGAGCCAAAAATTTCATTGCATACAACATGATGCCGCAACCATCAACACCATTACACGCCATGCATTAAACCTCAACCTATTGCCCTCAGAATATACCCAACAACATATAATCATTTCTGATTTCTTGCAATTTCCCAAACGTTCCATACCAATGATCCCACAATTATTCATGTACCGACGTTGCCTAAATTTCATTGTTTCTTTTTCATCATCGGGCAATGTTTTAAATGGGTTAGCATACATTTAAGGGTTCAGCTTGCATGTATTGTGTTGGATTGCGCTAACATGAAGTGTATGAACTGCAGCATACATATAAGGGCCTATGCTTTTGCATGAATGTGTGCGACACATTAAAACAACAACCCAATGTTAACGGCCATTGCAGGAAATTTCAGAAGGGTTCACTGAAAACCCCACACACAACCACAGACTGTCACACACAAACAACCATTTTAAGCCAATAAATCAAGTTCAGCGACATGCAATGTGTAGATGCGCAATGACCCATTCCAACCTAATAAATTAGAGAAGAATTTATACCTCCCCGCACATCAGAAGCGCCAAGAATTTACACCTCCCCGCAAATCTCCCCTGCAGATCAGCTTGATCTTTCAGACGAATCGACCGCAAAACCACCGAAAAATTTTAGTGTTTTCACAAGGAACAACCGGAGGCAGCTGCGAGGAGGGGAGAGGAGATGCGATTGGCAGCCCTAAGGCAAGGAGGAGGTGATCAGAAGCCAAAAGTCAACAGCGAGGCCCACAAATACAGCGGAACCAGCTGATTTCTCCGCAAATAGCGGAGAATACAGAAGCGCCTCAGGATTCCCAAAATTACAAAGAACCCGAAATTGGAATGAAGGCTGAGAAAACAGGGTAATAGTGCTCATTTACACTTTCTCAGCCCCTTTCAACGCAACAGTCCAACCGTCCAAAACTCCACCGCCGTGCCCAATCTCTGCCCGTCCACATGTCAAGACACCAAAAATTGACACCCAAAATTGCACCCGACCTCTGAAAACACTCTAACCGCCACTTCTCCACTTCGTCGAGTTTACTGCTCCCACAGCCATCGTAGAACTCTGACGGTCTGATCGAAGCGGCAAAATTACCGACTGACAACCAAACAGAATCCAAAACCCTTGCCCTGACCGTAGAAAAATCAAAAGCGGAGATCCCTCAATCGATGGCGTCGTCTCGCGTGATGGCGTCGTCCTCGTCGGCGACCTCCGACATCACCCGCCAGTCCTCCATCTACTCCCTCAAATCGCTCGGTTCGATGAACATTGACGATATATTCCGAAACTTCGAGGCCGACGGGGGAGCGGTCGACACGACGCCGGCGACGATCTCGAGGCAGGGTAGCGTGGCGACGGTCAAGGTTGACGAGGAGTGGAGGGAGATCGACGGCGGCGAGATGACGCTGGAGGATTTCTTGGCGAGGGCTGGAGCTGTAATGGAGGATGAAGTTAGGGTTCAGTCTGGTGGGCTCCGGTCGGTTAGGGGTGGGGTTGTGGACCCGATAAGTGGAGCGGGGAGGGGGAGGCAGAGGGATGCTACGATGGATCCTGCCGAGAGGGCGGCGCTGCAGCGGCTGAAGAGGATGATTAAGAATCGTGAGTCGGCGGCCAGATCGAGGGAGAGAAAGCAGGTAATTTTTTTCTTCTGTAAACGTAAATTTTGCGTCCAGTTATTTCCAGGCGGGGACTTTGTAGATAATGTCATTGCTTTTAGGCTGGAGGCAAGGAATTTATTTAGGGATTAGGCATTGGAATTTGGAAAGAGAGTATATATGTAGTGGATAAACTGAATAAACTTTACCCCATGTGAACTGACTTAGATTAAGGGGGCTTACCTTCAGAATTCTTCAAAGGAAACGTGAAGAAAATGGCTAAATGTATCTAGTGTGCATGTCATTGGGGTTATAATTCAAAATGCGGGAAGGGCAATGAGTTGATAGATTGTGCAAGAGATCTACGGGATTTATAACTATAGATTAGACAAGTTTTAGAAAACTGACATACCTAAAACATTGGATCATAATTGCTTTAGGAAAAAATGGCACTTGTTGGGGGCACTTCTATTGATTTGATTAAAAAAAGGTTTTAAATATATACTCCAAATTACCTCTCTATCGATATTGATTCTTAAAATCGTATGATTTGTGATTGGGTCTCTCAAATCTTGTACGGCGTTATGAAAAAGTCCATTTAATTAATTTATGGTCCAAACTTAAGGATATTCTCTTTAAAGTAACGAAATATTCCTTTTTTCTCCTCCCCCTGCTTCATTCTTCTATCACTCATATTCAATCCTTAACTCCATTCATAGGCTTCGACGAGCTCCACCATTACCCTTTGCCTCCATCGCTCTTCATCATTCAAAAAATCCCGTATCAAACTCTAACACCCAACCCACAAACTCCTCCCTTGTCTTATCATGCAAGAAATCCATCCCACAATGTGATCCTAATCCTATCTGCCTCATCACTGCTCTCGTCCCCCAAGAAGTCTATTCTGAACCCTCGACTCTCCTCTAACCCATCTCCTTCCTCCCTCTTACCCCTCCAGAAATTTCTCTCCCAAAAACTTTAAACCTATTCTTCTCATCTATCCTCTCATCCTTTAAGAAATCCCTCCTACAAACTCTAATTCTAACAATATCTTTCTCCTTTCTCTCATTCCTTCCAAATCTCCTTTTATTCTATCATCAACCGAAACCAAACATAAGACCTCTACCATTCTCAACTCGAATGCCACATGAATTGTTTTTCCAACCCAAATCCTAAAATCAAAGGCCTTAATTAGACCCAGTTAAATCTTGGATGATAACCACTAACTGAGACTAACAGAGACTAAGTTTAATAAGTTAAAAGATTTAGAGGACCCAATCACAAACCATATCATTTGATGATCAATATCTTAAAAACTCAAGGAAAAAATATTTCATAAAGCTTAGTTGTGTTTTTGTAAACAATATTACAGCTATAAGGTTGACATTAGGGAGTCATTCTCTTAGGATTTACACTAGTGGTAAATCTGTGTGATGCATATAAAATCGATAAATCAGTATAATAATTTTTTAATTTTATTACATAAAAACATTTCAACTGTTAGAATCTTTTCATAGGTATTAGAAATGAAATAAACGGTTACCTATAAGAAAATTTACTCAGTATGATTCTTTATAATTATCAAATATAAAATCAATTGTCAGAAACATCATGCGTAGATCAATTTGATTCTTTCAAGTTGACTCACATAAAGTTGACCAACTCGAAAAATACCTAGTTGCATCAAGCTATATGTTTTGAATTAAATTTTCTCTTAAACTAACCTACCTTTAAAAATATTTTAAAAGATCCATTATAAATGGAATAAAAGACAAAAAGTTACGAGCCATTGTAATGATGTATATCTAACTTTCCTACCTAAAGAACAAAAAGAAGAAAATTACAATGCATTATAATTTGATTAAAAAATATTTTAGCATAAACCAAATATTTTGATAATAAAACTAATTATGTTTAGCAAGATTTCTTATATATCTAATTATATTATAGGTACATCTGACTATATGACAGAAAATAAAACAAGGGACCCGGTCAAATTCTAGAGGGTGTGCCTCCAGGTAAGAAAACACATTTTGCAGAATGAAGTTCTAATTAGTTTTTCATATGTAAGATGGTAGCCATATGGAGTTTTGAGAGCTGCCCCTTAACCGCTTTTCTTCTTCTTTTCATTTATTAAAAAGTGTATATTATGCACTATGACGACACTGATCTTTAAATTTATATCAATCTTATTAAAACATAAAAACAAAAAACGATTAATTCGTACATAATATTAAAATAACAATGAACGATTAAATTTGGATTTTAAGCTGAGAAAAGCCGATAAATATCAACTTGCTTGCTTGTACTCCAAATTAAATTTATTTCGAAAGTCAAAATACAAAGTAAGTTAGTTTTTATATAATCTGTATTATTACATATAAATCAGAGGAAGGTGAGAAAAGGAAACAAAAATCAACTAGTCCAAAAAGAAGGGAAATAAAGTAACCCTAATATTTGAATCTATACCTTTTTATAAGGTGAAACCAAGAAAGAAAGAAGTCAATAAGAGAGTAAAATTAAATATTAACTTTCTAAATTGAAGGAAATTTGGAGGACTGATATTACATTCTTCCACTAAAATGCCAAGAAAATTAGGGAACAAATTAATAAATGACAACAGTTGCATCTTAGCCTAATTTCAGTTATATATGTTATCCACCACCATCACGTTATAAGCTCCCCAAGACTTTTCCACTAATACCACTACGGGCCATATATCCCACATTGATATGTGCCAATGAAGAAGAATAAAAGCACAATTATTATTTGAAGTAAATATAGTAAACAAAGTAGAAAAACCCAATATTATTGATGTATAATAAAATTTTTATGTTTAGCAAAATTAGTCTATTTATTTTTGTCTACTAATAATTTAAAATAGATTCTTGTGTGGCTCAAATTTTTTCCCCATTTCATATTGAAATTGATTGTTCATTATTGCTTCTACAATATTCAGAAGACACCGCATCCACTCTTAAGTTTTAAGTCATGGGAATTTTGCTTTTATTACATGTCACTTAAAAGCTTTAAGTTCACGCTTATAGTTGTCATGGATAGTATGTTTACGAACATGCTGATTTTGTACAAGCTACCTAATAGCAAGAAGTTATACAATGGAATAGTTTATTTATTTTTGTATAATAACCAGAAGTTATACAGTGGAATAGTTTACTTATTTTTTTGTACAAGCTACCCTCCCCTAATATTGTATTAACAATGTTACTTAGAGGCATAAAATTCAAGCTTACAGTTGTCATGGATATGAACTTTTCAAAGTTGTTAAATTTTTACAAGCTACCGGAATTAGGGATGAGAATGGACTGGGCTGCGCCAAATAGATGCCCAATTCAAATGGGCGGGCTTTCGAGCCGGCCCAAAGCCCATGTGTGCTTTTTAAAGAATGCCCATATGGGTTTAAAGAGGGCTTTGGGCCTACCACATCTGGCATCTTAATAAAATTACAATAAAAATATTAAAAATATAATAACAAACATGTCACATTCAAATTAATACTTGAATTTATCCTGATCACAAATTAAAATGAAAAAATTTAATACAGATATACTTTCTTTAACTACACTCATCATAATAACATCAAGCATAACAATTCACCAATTGTTACACTTAATAAAATTACAATAAAAAATGCTTTAAAAACAAAAAAACAAAAACTTTAATATCAAAATATAAGTAATTAAAGAGATTCACTTATCCGTATCTCAAGTCCTGAACCAAACTTTAATTGCCAAGTACATAAAATCTTTATAGGATAAATACGTGCGCCATCTTGATCAGCAAAACCCCGACACCTGTTCTACACGTGTCACTCGAAAGCATGGACCCCTATCTCTCCACTGCTTCTCCATCAGTTCTGGCATGGGTCGCCTAGTCCGTCGGCCACCAACACCCCTGTCGTGTGCCCCTCCCTGAGCCCGCACCATGTCAGCTCCCTCGAGCTCAACAGCCCCACCACTGACGAAGATCCCCCTCGCTCTGTTGCCCGTGCCTATTATCATCCCTAACCGGAATAGCTAGAAGTTCAAGCTACCCAAATTGACAGCGTGCAATTTACGCTTAATTTTGTTCACTAAAATGCAACCATCAGACATTAATTATTATAAAAAAGAATGATAAATGTGAGAATAAGAACAACCGATAAATGTGTTTGCTTACCTTTTCTAGAGCCAAGAATGTAAATTTTGCTAGCATCTCCTTAAAGAAGATTAAAACCAAAATTTATGCAAAGCTATCTTTCATTAGTACTTGTTCCTCGTAAAAATCTGGCTACAATCATATAGTCTTTGCTCTTAAATGCCTTTCGATTTAGAAATATTTAGTTCTTATGTAAGCTTAGCATTAGAAATTGCAAGACTTGCAAGTATCAAGCGAACTAATTTAAATGAATATTTATTTTATGCATGGAACTCTTTGTGTGGATTGATCTACTGACAAACTGGATAATTTTAGCCAAAGACATTGGTTTTATGAAATATTTGGATGAGAAATGAAATTTGAAAACTTTTATCAATAGTCAAGCTTTCTATCCATGGATTGTAAGAGTTTAAAGATCATGATCTAATTTGAGTTGGCCAATGATCAAAAAATTAATTAGGCCCAAGTTAAAAGCTATAACAAATAAGCAATGGTGTTTTACATTTGTTACCTCATTTCGATAAAGATTCCCTCTTGAGATGAAAAATTACGAACGGAATCCATCAGAACGACCTCAACGTTTGTGCAGTAGATCAAAGTTATGAGAAATCAAAATATCATGATGATATTGTTAGGATTGAAATTACTACTTCTCTTTGACAATTTTCTATTCAAAGAAGTGTGCGCGTTAAAACGTGGTTAGTTATCAAGTAGTGGGTTGGAAGAAGTAACTATTATTCTTACCAGTAGTACAAAGTCATAGTTGTTCATATGAACCTTTCAGTGAAAAATATATCTACTTAAACCACCATAAATAATTTTTGCTTCAAATTTCTGTGGGTATCTTGTTGCACCAACAGAAAATTTTCAATTTTTTAATTTTATGGATTTTGAACTCGCTTTATTTCTCTCTGCTCCTTGGTTAGTGAAATAGTGGATTTGAAATTTAAAATGGTAGGGACATTCAGAAAAACCGAAGATTGGTTTGAGTTAAATTTTAGAACATCTATTTGGCAAAGAATATTTTCAAGATTACAAAAAACACGCATTGACAAATACTGAAAAGTTTGTTGCTCCGTGAAGCACAAATAGGGTGATACTACTAATTCAAAACATGTAGTGCTACTACTGGGAAATATGGAAGGATGTGACTCAGCATGTGTGAAGAGTAAGAGCTAACTAGAGGGAGGACATGGTGGAAAGTGTTTGGATTTTACTGAATCTAAAGCCATCAAGAAAATTTCACCATCTCTATAGATGCAGAACAAATCATGAATAAGTGCAAGTGCAATAATTTTTGGAGTTTAAGCTTGGAGCGAATTCTACATAATAGAGAAAGAGCAATCATGCAAGGAGTATGATAGGGACGCACCCGCATCTACGGGCCAAGAGACGGGCCGGGTCGTGACTTACTTCAGGAGGAGGAAGCGGGTCAACCCATGCGGGAGTATATCGCTCCTATTTACCGATGGAGGGCAATTTAGTCTATTACTTTCAGATCTGGATTTGTTCTCTCTCTTTATATTAGGGCTAGCCGTCTTTTTGGTTTCCATGCTTATTTGTGAAGAACAACTAGGTTTCTTGTGAAGATGATTTAGGCTTTTATTCCGTTCATTTAAAAGCTAGGAGAGAGGATCTCCTCTTCAAAGAGATCCAACTATCTTTGTTTTTCATTACAATCTTATAAAACTTCCACCTTTTTCATATTTTTCTACTTTTAAATCCGATTTGATTGATCGATCTACTGGATCGTATCAAATTGATATCAGAGCGGTGAGATCTAATGGCGACGGGTACGAGAGGGAAGACGGATCTGATGGAAGAGAAGATTCAAGGGCTCCGCGAAGATCTCAATCGGGAGATTGAAGGGTTGAAGAAAACTATGTGGGATTCAATCAAGAATCACGCCCACTCGCAAGAAGACATCCAGGTTGAACTCCGGGCCATGAGTAGGGAGGCCGCGCAAGCAAGTCGTGATCTCCAATGATTAAAAGAAGCCACGTCGGATCTGAAATTTTTAAGAGAAACCACATCGTCAATTCCGGCGATGATGGCAATGTTACAAACCCTAACGGCCGGAAAAGGAGGAGATCGGGGCAAGGGAATCTAAGGAGAGACCTTGATCGCTCACTTCATGGCCCAATCTATGCCTCAGATCTCGCAATCGAAGGAAGGAGGAACTTCAGATCTGAATCACTAATCAGATCTGAGGGCGAAGGAGATCCGTGTAGCAAGAGGAAAGGGGGCGATGATCCCGAATCAAGAGGGGGTGATCTTGGGGGAAGAAGATCCAGATCTGAAATTCTTAGGTCCAGATCTGAAATTCTCAGATTTGGAAATCCAACAACAAAGGGGCCACGAAGCGAAGAGGGCGGCCATGTTTCCAGGATCGTCAGGATCAGCGACGAGAGGGTACAAGGAGATCGAGGAGGGGCCATTCACCACGAAGGAGGGGCCGCCAGGGAGCGACGAACCCCCTGGGGTCGCCTGGAAGCGGCGGGCCCCTGGGACCACTCCCAGGGGCCGGCGAAGGCTTGGGAGGGGCAGGCGGCCCCTCCCGTAGTTCGCGCAGGCGGGGCGAACCCCACCTGGGTTCACCCAAAGGTGGCGAGCCCCTGGGACCACTCCCATGGGCCGGCGAAGGCTTGGGAGGGGCAGGCAGCCCCTCTCGTGGGTTGCGCAGGCGGGGCGAACCCCACCTGGGGTCGCCCATCGGCGGCGAACCCCTGGGACCACTCCCAGGGGCCAGCGAGGCCAGAAGGGGTGTCGACGGGGCTTTTCGGTGGGCGCACGACTGTTGCGAGGTGGTCGGGTCCTTTTGGGGACCCACGGGAGGCCTTCGAATGCTTTCCAGGGCATTATTATCATCCAGATGGCTTCGATAGGCCTAAGTGACCTGATGAGGAGTACGCAGATGAAGAGGGAGGGCCAACTAGGACTGGTGGGGGCGGTCTGGGTGGAGGACGACCAGGTCGGGGGTACTCACCTCAGGAGAGGGAGTATGAAGGAGGTACAGTGGAAAATATCAATGCAGATCGGAGGTTGAAGAAGTTGAGAATGCCGGTGTTTGACGCCACGGATCCCGACGGGTGGATCTATCGGGCAGAGGAGTACTTTCAGCTGATGGTGCTGACAGAGGAGGAGGTCATGCGAGCTATTGGTATATATTTTGAGGGAAAGGCCTTGGCGTGGTATCGTTGGCGGATAGCACGACACATTTTTTCCACTTGGGAGGAGTTGGCGGCGTACCTGCTTGACCGTTTTCAGGGGACACCAGGGGGGATTTTTATGAGCAGTTATCGACCCTTAGGCTGGAGGGAACTGTAATGGATTTCATCGAGAAGTTTGAGACGCTTTCTGGTGGGGTGAAGGGGGTCTCAGAGGTCATGGTGGGCAATTTTATGAGGGGGCTGAAGCCAACCATACGAGCGGAGCTGAGGATGCATAGTCCCAAGGACTTGGAGGACCTCATTCGCCTAGCGCAGACGGCAGAGAAGCAGGCAGAGGAGAGGAGGATTAAAGGTGCGTGGGGGAGCAGAAACCATGTAACCAACTACCGCCAGTTGCGTAGAAGGTGACTACGGAGGCCCACGACACTAGATAGGAGAAGGTAGGGGAGACCGTACGGTAGAATTCGGTAGGCAGATGATGGAGGCGGAGAAGATAGAGAGACATGCCAAGGGCTTGTGTTTTCGATGCGATGAGAAGTTTTCCCCAGGCCACAGGTGTGCGAGCAAGCTGCTGCAAACTACTATAATCCCTGACGAGGAGGGGTACTTTGAGGAGGAGGAGCATGAGGCTGAGACAAAGGAGGGGGATGAGGAACATCCGCATCTGGCGGAGGTGTTCCTGAACTCTGTGGTCGGGTTTACTCCAAACCACACCATGAAGTTAGCAGGCGACTAACTGATGCAAGGGTAACGGTGCTCATTGACAGCGGGGCCACCCATAATGTCATATTCCGTCAGATAGTGGATCGCCATGGGTTACAGCTCAGCACCATGGAGAAGTTCATAGTGCTTCTGGGGACCGGGAAGATGGATGAGAGCATGGGGATGTACAAGGGGGGTTGCTTGACCTTGCATGGAGTGCAGATAGTGGATGATTTCTTGGCCCTGGATTTGGGCAATGTCGATGTGGTTTTGAGAGTGCAGTGGCTGAAGAGTTTGGGCGAAGGCAAGGTGAAGTGGAAGCATCTCAGGATGGAGTTCTAGGAGGTGAACTGGAAGCAGCTCGAGTTGGTTGGTCGATTTCCACCTTGAGGAGAATGTGGCTCTTCTACGGGAGGGTATTGATACGGACGCACCCGCATCTACGGGCCAAAAGACGGGCCGGGTCGTGTCTTACTTCAGGAGGAGGAAGCGGGTCAACCCATGAATGAGCATATCACTCCTATTTGCCGATGGAGGGCAATTTAGTCTATTACGTTCAGATCTGGATTTGTTCTCTCTTTTTATATTAGGGCTAGCCGTCTTTTTGGTTTCCATGCTTATTTGTGAAGAACAACTAAGTATCTTGTGAATGTGATTTAGGCTTTTATTCCGTTCATTTAAAAGCTAGGAGAGAGGATCTCCTCTTCAAAGAGATCCAACTATCTTTGTTCTTCATTACAATCTTATTAAAATTTCACCTTTTTCATATTTTTCCACTTTTAAATCTGATTTGATTGATCGATCTACCGGATAGTATCAGAGAAGTCTTATTTTTTCGGCTTTTATTATCTTAGAGTTTTATTATTTTTTGAATTTCTCTTTTGGTTTTTTGGACTTAGAGTCAAGTTAGGATTTTTATTTATTTTAGAATTTTATTTTATTTTGGAGTCTTTTTTGTAGACTTATTTAAAAGGCAACTTTTTTGTTTCTTTTAGAATTCCGGGTATTCTAGGATTATTTTCTTTGGAATTAAGTTTTGTTTATGTACATAAATACGTTTATGCATTTCATTGTAAATAGATTATTAGAGATTGGATAAGAAAAGGTGAGTTTGTAAATTTTATGGTTTATGAGAAACCAACTTAATGAATCTCTTTTGCATGCAAGGTGCGAGAATGGGTGTGTGAGTTGTCTGAGTATGAAGCCTGAATCTTATCCTTTAGTTTATAAAACCATATAATAATTTTTCCTAATTACACCACAAACTCCTAGATTTAAATCTTTTACTTTTTGTATCAAAAAAGGATCTTTTACTTTTGCGTCCCAGCCACCTGGTAGCAGAGCTAAAATTCTTGTTGTCCCTTCTTCTTCTTCATTCTTTCCTTAAATTATGTTAGATTTAGTCTCTTTTTAGTTTTTTAACAAATCAGTTTCAATCTAGCAATGAAAAAAGTGAAAAATTCAAAAAATAAAATAAAAATCAGTTTTTAGTTTAGAACAAGAGAAATTTAGTGAAAAAATTCAGAAAAGGAGAAAATAATTAAATAATTAACTATGTTTAAGAAAGAACATTGTTCACCTTCTTTATTTGTCTTGAAATTGAACCAATCAACCATCTTCATTGTCCAATCAACCATCTTCATCAACATTATCATCATCGTCATCAATTTTTTGAGTCCCTACCACACTATCATCGTTAAGAATGCCATTATCGTTGCCACATCTCCTTTAGATCTTAACACCAACCCTTTGATGGCAACCTCGAATGCCAATTTCACCTTCTGATCATCAACCGATATAATTCATCATCATCCTCATTTTCTTCGACCATCAGATCGAAGTTCTTTGCCATCAACGGCATCCTTAGCAGCAGCATCGACCTCTGTTCACATGATCCCTTGACGAGCATCATCGCCTCATCCCTTAAAGCGGTTGACATTGTCTTCCATTCACGATATCATCATCAATGTAAACTACATTCATTTATCACCTCACTTGTATCTTTCTCTTCTTCAAATGATCTCACAGTTGATAAGATCCGTCGTCATATTCATATCAAAAGCTTAATTTCGTTTCCATTGAAACATAGATATATCAACCCTAGACTTGAGCACCATCAATTCGCCCTTGCAAAAGTGACGATGCCATTAGCAATCGTCGTCAAGCCCACATACCTCTCAGCATATTGATGGGGACATCATGGTTTACACGCGCAGGAGGCATCGTATTCAACCCAGCTCATTATGGATGGGCCCAAGCACATTTTAAAATCTGAATGTATTTTTCCTCTTTTGGTTTAGTCCCACATTGGGTAGAATGTGAGGGTTGAGGGATTGTTATTCTATTTAAAGCCATGTATTGTGATACTTTGGATCAATGAAAACTTGAAAGTAATTTTCCCTCAAAACCTGTGAAAGGTCCTATCCTTGGTGCGAAGCCTTGGATCTCTTAGTGTGACGCCAATTATTTTCTTCCAAAATCCCTAAATCGTTCGTGTTCTACATCAAATTGGTATCAGAGCCGAACGATTCTCATTTCCACTTGAAAAACCCCAGTTTCCAAACCCTAACATCTATTACCGCCACTGTCGTCTTTTTTAAAAAATAAATATAAAATAAATAAATATAAAACCTTCGACATCTCAGATCTCTCCCCCGAGGCCGCACGCCGCCAGCGAAGCCCACTCGAGCACCCACTCTCCCCGCCACCCAGGCCTCCTCGGCGTTCTTCTCCTCGCCACCATCGACATCTCGCCGTCGCCGCTGCCGCCGCCTCTCAGATCTCCGCCTCTCAGATCTGCGCGTCCCAGATCTCGTCGACGCCGCTCACTCTGATCTCGTCGCCGCCGTCACTCTGATTTATCGATCCCCGCCTCTCAGATCTCGCCGCCGCCGCCTCTCAGATCTCGCCGCCGCCGCCTCTCAGATCTCGCCGTCGCCGCCTCTCACTCTGTCTTCGCCGCCGCCGCCTCCTCTCAGATCTCGCCGTCGTCTCTCAGATCTCGACGATTGAGTCGGTAGAGAGTCAGTTTTATTGGCCGAGCCTAAAGAGAGATGTGGCCACTCTGGTGGGTCAATGTCGAGTTTGTTAGATGGCTAAACATAGAAAGCAGAATACTGGCCTCTACACACCTTTACCTGTGCCAGATTGCCCATGGCAAGATGTTAGTATGGATTTCGTGCTAGGACTTTCACGTACACCTAAGAAGCACGATTCAATTTTTGTCATTGTGGATCGATTCTCCAAGATGGCACACTTCATCCCTTGTTCTAAAAGTTTAGATGCCTCACACATTGCCAAACTTTACTTTGATGGGGTTGTTTGTCTCCATGGTCCACCCAAGAGTATAGTGTCTGATAGGGATGTAAAGTTCACGAGCTATTTCTGGAAAACCCTATGGCATATGATGGACACATGCTCAAGTTCTCCACTGCTTATCACCCCCAGATTGATGGTCAAACTGAGGTAGTGAACCGGAGTTTAGGGAATCTTCTCAGATGCTTAGTGGGTGAAAATCCTAGGAATTGGGATCTGATATTGTCCACTGTCGAGTTTGCATATAACGGGTCAATAAATAGGTCCATTGGCATGAGTCCATTTGAGGTAGTCCTTGGTTACAAACCTAGAAAGCCTATAGACCTCATTCCCATGTCGCATCATCATAGAGTGTCTGAATCAGCTGGGTCATTTGCACAACACATTCATGACTTGCATAAAGAGATCAACAGGAGAATTCATTCTAGCAATGAAAAATATAAGGCCATTGCAGATATTCACAGGTGCTTCAAAGAGTTTAATGAAGGTGATTATGTTATGGTGCGACTCAGATCTGAGAGGTTTCCTCCTGGAACCTTGAAGAAATTGCAGGCTCGTACTGCTGGCCCATTCAAAATCTTAAAGAAAATTGGTTCTAATGCATATGTGATAGATCTCCCTGCAGATTATGGGATTAGCTCAACTTTTAATATTGAAGATCTAGTGGCTTATAAGGGTCCAACAGCTATACCCACAGACCCATTCTTTGAGCCCTCCCAAGATGACTTGAGTGTCCCTGCTAGTCCGCCGCCTACTCCGTTACCACCCATACATCCACATAGAGAGCAGATTGATCGCATATTAGATGAACAGGTTATATCAACCAGGCAAGGTGGTTATCAGCGTTACTTGGTGAGTTGGAAAAGCCGGCCAGAATCAGACTGTACTTGCATTACCAGAACTGAACTCCAGAGGCTAGACCCAGATTTCGTTGAGCACTGACAGCCAGCATGCCCTACACTCGTCGGAGCCGAGTTCTTCCCACCCGGGGAGCGTTGATGGGGACATCAGGGTTTACACGCGCAGGAGGCATCGTATTCAACTTAGCTCATTATGGATGGGCCCAAGCCCATTTTGAAATCTGAATGTATTTTTCCTCTTTTGGTTTAGTCCCACATTGGGTAGAATGTGAGGGTTGATGGATTGTTATTCTATTTAAAGTCATGTATTGTGATACTTTGGATCAATGAAAACTTGAAAGTAATTTTCCCTCAAAACCTGTGAAAGGTCATATTCTTGGTGCGAAGCCTTGGATCTCTTGGTGTGCCACCAATTATTTTCTCTCAAAATCCCTAAATCGTTCGTGTTCTACATCAAATATTCATCTACTTCTCAATCTCCATCGTCGTCATTGTTAATCACCGCACTGCTTTGTTAAGGGGGTATCTGATCTGACTTGATTCTAAAATTTGTGTAAATATTGATCTAAACCGAATCCTACTTGAATTTGAAGGAGCTTAGTTAATCAAGCTAAGTTTGAAGTCAGTCTTAATTTAAGAGCCAATCTGAGCTTTAGTTATATGGCATCAAACCAAGGCCCAAGTTGGACCACTGTTGGAGCCATATTTCGAGTCAGCTATAAATTTTGGGAAAATTTGAAGCTTTTGAGTAGATTTTCAAGCTTTTTGAGTAGTTTTTTATGCGATTTCGAGCTATATGTTCTTATCATTGTTAATACAATTTTTAGTATAATCAATTTATAATTTGCCTCATCTTTCGAAGATATTCTGATTATGAAGATTATAAATGTTAGAAATTTCTATTAGAAGGACCATTTTTGGTTACAACTTAATGGATGATGAGAGATGTTGGTATGCTTTTAAGAAGTTAGCTGGTGAAGCTCGATCTTGATGGTTAGCATATATCCAAGGTTGTATGATGGTTAGAATATGACAAGGTTGTACATGTTGATTACTGGAAGTCGAGATTTGAAATCGGAATGTCTCCAAGCGTCAGTCACATCCACCATAATAAAATTCAAATGCTGAGTCCAATAGAAATTCTTACAAGAATTAAAGATGTGTTTGCAAGAATTTTGTGAGAAGCTTCTTAAACCAGAGTCACTAGCCACAATTCGAGATTGCACTATAGTCATAACCTGAGTTTGACAGAGCCACATGTGGAGCCCAAGTTAAAGCCCTAGTTCGAGCATATGTTTAAGACATATACTGAGCCTGAGTTGGAGCTATGGACAAAGTCATGCAATATTTGAATCAAAGCAATACCAAGATTTCATTTGAGTCGCCATCAGGGGCTACTTCATCTTGTTAATCTTGAAGTAGGACATAAAGACTTCATTGTCCCAATTTTATCTACCACTTACGAACCAGCAGACATTACGTCTTCTCGTAGGTAGGTTTGTCTGTTGCCGTTGGATCATCTCTCCTAACACAGGTGCTCTTGTTTTTTCATATTAATTTTTTTAGCCTGGAGAAATTTGAATGCGAAACAACCCATGAACAAGTGCACGTGCAATAACGTTTGCAGTTAAGCTTGGAGCATGCTTGGACAAATTCTACAGAAAGGGATTTTAATCTTGAAATGTGAAGTCTTATTTACGGTTTTATTATTTTACACTTTTGTTATTTTTAATTTTTTTGTAGTTTTTTGGAATTTGATTTAAGTTAGGACTTTTATTTATTTTAGTTTTATTTTATTTAAGGTCCTTTTATAGCCTTATTTATAAAAGGCAACCTTTTAAATTTCTTTTAGGGTTCTAGGTATAATAGGACAATATTTAGGAGTCAAGTTTTGTTTTTATATAGAGACGTTTATTTCTTTCATTGTAAATAGATTATTGAAGATTGAATACGAAAAATTAAGTTTGTAAATACTATGGTTTGTGATGAACTGATCTGATGAATCTCTTTTGCATGTGAGTTGCGAAAGTGGGTGAGCGCGTTGCTTTGATGTAAGGCCCGAAGAAATCTTTTGTACACGTAGTGTTGAAGTTGATGATTGATCTGATTTCCCGGATGTAAGGTTTAAAATCATATCTTTATTGTTTTAAAACCAACCTAATTTTGTTCCTTTTCAATTCCCATCACACATGCCTACATTTTAAACATTTTGGGTTCACACTCATGTCAGCTATCTTCTTGCATATGTGCCATTATTTCACACTTTTTGTGTCAAAAATCACATGCTCTGTGAGCTGTGCATGCACATTACTGTTGGATATGGTGCATCCCTCTTCACGAAGTTGATAGTCTTTATTGTAAATTATCAATTCTTTCAATAATCTAGGAGCAAAAAAAATGTGTTGACATGCTAACAGCTACATAGAACATGTTAGATTGTCTAGAGTTTGCTTTTTTGGTACTATTTTAAGCTTCGGAAGTTCACTACATTTCACGTGTATTGATCTTTTTTAGAATCAAATTTTTCTGCTGATAGTTAACCCCCCATGAATGCACCTAAATTTCTTTTGGAGGAATGAATTTCCTATTGAGATTTTTGAGCTTTGTTTAAGACAACTCTTTAAGCCTGCAACACGGAGAATATATCTATATTTTTCTTTAAATTTTATGCTCATCCGATCTCATTTATTATTTTAGAACCTTGGTGTCATGAGATCATTAATCCAAAAAAAGCAAGGATAAATGACTTAAAGACAGTAGATAAAAATTTCTAAAAAATAAACTATATAAATTAAGTTTGTAAGACATACCAGAGCGTCAAAACGATCTACACTTAATTTGGGTGGTCTCAGACATGGAACGTGAACCCGATAGAGCTCTGCTTAACAGTGACAATAACAATAGGGACAATAAAGCATCAAATAAACAAACATACTCAGCCTCACAATTTTATTAGCATCCTTGTCTCTATTTCCTTGTCTAAAAATGCAATGATTGGACAACCAAACAATATAAATAAATTAATTTGATCTAAAAATTCTAATTCCAATCGTAGAGAAATAGAATATAGATAAAGAGAGACAAAGAAGCAAAATTGATTTTCTTGAAGAATGTTGTTTGGTTAGTCCATTTGATCAGTTACAAAAATAGTTCATATGTGAGTATGCGACAAATTTGCAGATAAAATTGGTGCTTTAAGTTTGAGGACAAGAGCTGATTTTATTTGCTAATAAGATTTGAACTTTGCCAAGGATGCGAAGTGGGTAGAAAAATGTAAAATATTAAAACGACGAGAGGAAGCCAAGAGGTAATTTTGTCCTGTCTATGGTAGAAAAAATCATCTAAATTTGGGAAGAGAGGGAAACCTGATAAAGAAGTACTCTGGATTGTGTATGCTGGTTTATGGATAGCTTTAATTTTCATAGTATACTTATAGAGTTATAGGATGTATTTGTTAGTTCTTTTTTTAAGGATACCATTGCCTTGTCTATGTTTTAAAAAGCCATCTAAATTTGGGAAGAGACGGGAACATGATAAACAAGTAGTCTGGGTTGCGTATGCTGGGTTATGGATATCTTTAGTATCTGTAGCTAAAATATTCATAGTATACTTATTGGTTGAATGTGTTAGTTCTCTTTTAATAATATTGTCTTAGGATAGGCAGTACAAAGTCTTAAATGTTAAAATTTCATACTGGTAAAGAAAAATATATATTCTCAATTGGAAAAATTTAGTAGTTATTTGGTTATCAAAAACCGTGAGTTGTTTATATTCAAGATTGTAAAGAACATGATTACTTTGATAGAGAGGTGAAGATTTTTACTGGGTAGAATCTTGTTAAACAAAATAGAGAGAGAGGAAGACTCTACTTGGCTAGTGGTCTATAGTTTCAGTATAATCTGTATGGGCATTATCAAGCGATACATATATAGGCATTAGAAGTATCATGTGTTGCGTATCAAAAGGATCAAACTTCAGTTGGTTGTATCTTAGCCAGGGAATTGGTTGCAGGTAGACTTTCTTCTTGGCATCTGTTTCCTCAATCTATGATTATCTTCATGATCCAGGACAATGCTTTTCCCCCCTTCTATTACACTTTGTCATCGGATCGTTTTCATGTAAGATATTATTTAAATCAATTAGCTCAATTTGCTTTCTTATGCAAACTTGATGTCTTGGCCGCGTATTATAACTAAAATGGCATAATACCATATTGGTATCAAAGAACTTGAAGAGTTTTGCCCAGTCTTGATAAAGAGTCTATTTTGTATCACCCATTACAAGACCGATCCAAAAAGTTTGGTAGGTATTGACATTAAACAATTTTTCAAATATTGCCTCTGAAAGTGAGATTCAACCATTATATGGAATAAATTAGAATTTCAACTTTTGGTCGTTAAACTCTGGATGCCCTCTTGTATTAGTTGTTATTAGTTGTTATTGGTGCTATTGTCTGGTCTTGGAGGATCTCATTGGCATGCTTCAAATACGTAATGGTACGATAGAAGCCACGCATTTTGTTATTGGCTGATTTTTCAAACCATGCTTTGAACCTATGGACTAGTTTCACCATTTCTATGTCCTGAAATCTCCAACAACTATTGCATCTGGTTGCCTTTTGATTGATGCAGGCCCACCCATTCACTTGTGACTTGCATGTCACATTTACTGTTCCTTATATGAACTATCATGTATAATACGGGTATGAATATTTTTGACCGAGTCTATACTTGTATAGTTGGAAGTAACATTTAGAGCAACAGCGTTGTTCAATAATCTATAAGCAGAGTAAGAAGTACAAACTGGGAATTCTTTATGAACGGGTTGTGAATCTTTTGTGGATAATTTACATAAAATCTTTGAAATTCTCAGAAGATTATGATCGAGGTCACAACTGAAACTAATGTGAATTGTATTTGATAAATGTAAGTTTAGGTATGTGATAGACCCTTTCGGGTCTACACCGCCGCACCCATGGGCCCAAGCCCATAGCCGCCGGCCATAGCTCATGCGCACGCGCCTCCCTAGCCTAGGAACCCTAGTTTTTATTATAAATAGGGGGGTAGCCGTCTCTTGTATACCTATGCTTGGATTATTGTTATTTGTGTGATTTCATAGGTAGACGAGTGCGGACGTCCTCTTCGACGTCTTCGGAGGAGAACACACCTCTTTTGTGTTCAATTATCTAGTTCTTGTTACTTTATTCTCTATAAAAATCGTATCTTTTGTTAGTTTCTAACAATTTGGTATCAGAGTGTGACGATCCATGGCGGCCGCAACGAGATCGAAGGATAAATTCGAGGCGTTGGAGGAAAAGTTCATGGGAGAAATTGAAGGGGTAAAGAATTTAGCCGTCAAGAGGGAGAAGATTTTAGCCGTCAAGAAATTGGTGGAAGCGGTGGTGGAATCCATCGAGCAATTGAAGGCAAATCAAGCGAAGAACGACGAGCAATTTGCAAAAATCCTCTCCCTCTTGACGGCTAAATCACAAGACGAAGGAATCCTAATCCGACACCAAAGGCGGCAACTTTGAAGAGGGAAAAGGAAAAAGAAGAGCTTTTTACCCAAAATCAACCCTATTTCGTGGAAGAATTGGACGAGGAAGAAGATGAAGTGCTATGGAAGGTTGATTATCGTGAGGAGGTACGGTGAAACGCGATGGAGGTCCAAAGGGGGGGGCGGCGGCCCTAGCCGCCCTTTCCGGGACGATGCACGCAAGCGAGGAGGGGGCGGCCGACCCCCCCAAAACACTTTTGGGGGCCGGCCGCCACACGATATGGGCGGGCCCGGGCGGGGGACCCCCTCCCGCCCACCGTGGGGCTCGGCAGGGCTGTCCAGGCCCTGCCGGCCCCCGCCCAGGTCCGGCGACCCTGACAGACCTCCAACGGGGCCCGCCGGCCCCTGCCAGGTGGCCGGCGGGGGCCCCCTCGGCCCTGCCAGATGGCCGGCAGGACCCTGCCGAGGGGCGCAGAGTCTGGGAGCCCTCTGGCGGCCGCCGGGGGGGCCTGACGCGCCCGGACAGGCCCCGGGAGGGTTTTTCGAGCCCCCGGGCAGTGGACATCAGGAGAGAGGACGCTCGCGGACAGCTTTTTGGGAGGGTTTTTTCGACCCTTTGGGACGGCGGCCCGCAGCGGAGGACCCGTTTTACGGAGACGGCCGTAGGAGAGACCATTATTATGACGGAGGGGGAGGCTACGAGGCGGAGTTCGGCGATGATGCAGGTTGGGACGACTTCGATGGCCGGCGTGGAGATTACCGAGTGAGACTATGTGGGCCGCGGAGGAGTGACACCTAGACAGTACGAGACCCAGGACGAGAAGAGACATCACCACCGTCCGCATCACGAGTGGAGGGGAGGCCCGAGCAAGGGCACTTTAGGGGAGAGTGCAGGGTGCGGAAGCTGACGATGACGCTATTTTCTGGAGAGGATCCACATGCCTGGTTGTTCACATCAGAGAGATACTTCGCGGCACACCACATGACCGAGGCACAGAAGCTGGAGGCGGCATCCATTTGCATGGAGGGGAGAGCATTGGGGTGGGTTCCAGTGAAAAGAGAGGAGACATCAGATCCGAGGCTGGGAAGAGCTGAAGAACCTCGTGTTGGAGAAGTTCAGAGATCCCCGTTTGGGGAACCTACACGAGCAGTTATATGCCCTCAGGCAGGAGGGACCGGTGCGGGAGTACATCGAGAGATTTGAGACACTGGCAGGGCGAGTACATGGTGTGTCAGACGAGTCACTGGAGGGCACTTTCCTGAAGGGGCTGCGACCCAGCCTTCGAGCTGCAGTGAGGCCCTACAAGCCTTGGGGGCTTTCAGAGGTCATCGAGATGGCACAGTTAATAGATGACTTCCGGACTGAGGATAGGAGAGGCGGGGAGAGCAGCTACAGTGGGCAGGCTACAGCGAGGCAGATCGACTGGAGCAGGCGGAGCGGGGGGTCACTACTGAGGCAGATCAGGTGGGTCTTGAGAAGACGGGGGGAACAGAACAACCAACCACCGGCTGGGGGCCAATTCCGAAGGATGACCGATGCGGAGATAAGGGAGAAGAGGCAAAAGGGTCCTGTTTCAGGTGCGACGAGCGTTTCACTCCCGGACACCGCTGTGTGGATCGGAAGCTGCAAATGTTGATAGCGTAGGCAGACGAGGATGATGATGTGGAGGACGAAGCGATCGGAGGGGAGGGCGACTCCCACTCGGAGTAGCGCCGCTGGTACTTACATGCACCACCTTGAGGACAAGGTGGCTCTTTGGGGGGAGTATTGATAGACCCTTTCGGGTCTACACCCGCTGCACCCATGGGCCCAAGCCCATAGCCGCCGGCCATAGCTCATGCGCACGCGCCTCCCCTAGCCTAGGAACCCTAGTTTTTATTATAAATAGGGGGGTAGCCGTCTCTTGTATACCTATGCTTGGATTATTGTTATTTGTGTGATTTCATAGGTAGACGAGTGCGGACGTCCTCTTCGACGTCTTCGGAGGAGAACACACCTCTTTTGTGTTCAATTATCTAGTTCTTGTTACTTTATTCTCTATACAAATCGTATCTTTTGTTAGTTCCTAACAATTTGATTTGCGAAAATTCAGCACTTTTAAATGTCCTAACTACAGATAGCGTATGTTACTTTCCAGGCTTACACTGCAGAGCTTGAGTCTTTAGTGACACAGCTTGAAGAGGAGAATGCTCAGCTACTGAGACATCTGGTACTAATTTTACTTGTGTTTTGATCATTTAATTTTAGTAATTTATGGATGACTGTTGAATAAATCATCTGAATGTTGCTTTTCTATTTTTATGAAAGTTATGCAATTTTAATTGTCCACTGGAATTATGTAGAACACTAGAAGGTATTTATTTGTTCCCACTTTGCAACAATTCTGATGTTCATGAACGATGCCGTTTTATGGATTTTTTTTTTGTTTTTTTTTTGTTTTTTTTTTTTTTTGGGGGGGGGGGGGGGTTGTAAGTTCTTTATTGAAACGTGTAATTAATATTGTTTTCATGTCTACATGCTTAACATTCTATGAAGCATTTCTTATAGATATCTTACAGAAGTATAGATATCTGTTCCCCCAATCTTCATGCCAGAAATTGTCATTTTCTATAATGGATTTACATGACCTGACATGCCATGTTTTTAAAATTGTCATATAGACATGCAAAATAGATCTTTAGGTAACCAATGCATGAGGGAAAAAATGGTTCCAATCTTTATCTTCTTCACTTGATCTGTTATTAGTTCTTGAAGCTTTTTTTCTTAATATTTCAAAATATATGCACTCTACCTAGTTGCTACTCTGACCTATGCTTTGGGTTGTATTGTATATTGAAGGAGGAGCGAAATAGGAAGAGGCTTAAGCAGGTAGGCAAATTTTATTTTTTTTGTCTCCAAGCTGTTTACTTGTAGTTATTAATTGCTTTTATATCAGTTTCTATAATCCTGAATCACGTGGATGCTATCATGCCTTTGTAATTGAAGTTAATTTGACAAAGTTCTGACATTTCTTAAGTAATATATGCATATATCTTTTACTGCATTTGACTATTGCATGTCCAAAATTTGCACACTTTGGAATTGCTCCGTACAATTCCTATATATGTTCTGGGCTTCCAATTAGTATGTGAGAATTTTGTCTTGTTTGCTTGTTTATTCATCAATTTTTGTTTACATAACCTTCTTTTTCAGCTGTTATTTATGTTTGGCCGTGTTTTTTTCGCTTTTTTACTCGGGATTATGATGTGCAAGATATTGTAAGACGATGGGCTAGAATTATTATATATGATGTCTTGGAAAGCCCTCCAATGCCATGCCATGTCTTATTTTCCATTATGTCTAGTACTGTAGATGGTTCTTGAGGTGTTTTTTTATCGCTTGATGATTCCTGACCTGTTCTTTGAACAGAACTGAATTGACATAATAGTGCTGATCATTAACGGACGGGTAGATTTAAGTTTTTATTCGACTGCTGTTCTTTCCCTTCCTTTTCTAGGATAAAGGGAAAAAGATACACGGTATCATTGTATATTACCTACTTTCATTCTTGACCGTGTGCATCATTTCCCTCTTTAGTTTTCTAACACTTCAGCTTTCCTTACCTTGGCATCGACATGCTTGAGCGAGAACACTGGTTTTTGTGTTTCATTGTGAAACCTTTATCTTGATCAATCACATAATTGGTAGAAGTTGAAGGGTAAATTTCAAACCAACCTTCCCAAACTAAAAAATAAGCCCTCCTTTATCATTGCTAAACAATAAATATCCCTCTGGCAAACAGACCAAGGTAACACATGTTAGTTCTTTTGATGTTCTGAAAAACAGTGAAAGACAATTTGCCTTAAGCTTAAAATTAGGGATTTTAGATGTATATATCCAAATCTTTTATATTTAGTAATAATTTACCCCGAGCTTAAGTTATGTTAAAATACCCCTCCCGTTATCTCCTGTTACTTTTGAAATTTTAAGGTTAATTTCCCAAATTGCATTTGACCCTCTCCTCTCTTTTGCTGCAAGAGAAATTTCCCTTTCTTCTTCTTTTCCTCAACCCTAAGATCCTTATGACTATTATCAATTGAGATTGGACGCACCAACTACATTGGAGGTTATGACTGGCTTAGATACTATATCAAGATGGCATTACTTAATAACTCGAATGCAGTTCGAGTGCTAGTGAAATTGGTTTTCAGATTCTTGTCTTTGGGTAAGGGAATGAGCATGTGGTTGGGGTTCTGCTGACTGTGCTGTTGTTGCAAATTGTCAAAGGCTTGCTGCAGGTGTTACTGTTGCTGCACTGTCAGTGTGGATGCAAGTCTAATGGTAAGGCCATGGCATTACTCAAGTTCTTAAGGTCCCTGACGGTTAGGGACCTTGGAGAGGGCTAGGGACCTTGGAGTAGGTGTTGGTGCTAATTTTTATCATGTTATGTAGTTGCAAGCGTTTAGGTTAAACGTTCCAGGGGAGTTTCACCAATTCACTCTTAAGAAATAGGTTGTATCTTCTGGCTTGTTGTGGTCAACCATTTGTTTCATAATTTCATTCTGGTTGCGATGACTTTTAACTAAATCATTTCTTCGTGGATCTACTTTCTAGAACAGCTGATCATTACGGTTGCATTTATAATACCCACTTTTTGGTCGGATCCCATGACAAGACTCCTGCACAAACCCAATCGCATCATAGACTGTCCGCGGAAGTTACTATGCGCACAGACCTAATTGCTACTTACACAGACCTACCTTGCACACTGACCTAAATTTTTTGAAAATTGATATTTGTGCCGACACATGCCGACACACATACATGTATTTACCCCACTTATGCCTCTCATCTTTACCCTCCCTCTTCCTCTTCTTCTCCGCCGCCGGCTGCCATCGCCTCTTCATCTGCCTTCATTCCACATCTCACTCTTCTTCCTCATTCTTCAAACCCATCTCCCTTCTCTTCCTTCTCCCCACCTTCATTCCTCCCCCCACCCCATCTCCATCCCCCATCTCCATCATTCCTCCTCCAAACTCCTCCTCCATCCTCCATCTCACTTCTCGTCCTCCTCCTTCAAAACCCTCTTTCCATCCTCTTCCTCTTCTCCACCTTCATTCCTCCCCCCTCTTCTTTTCCGTCACCGTCGTCGCCGACTCATCATGGAGGAAGAGGAGGGAAAGAAGGGATTGGAGGAGGAAGAGGAGGTTTTGAAGGAGGGAGATGTGTGATGAAAGATGAGGAAGAGGCGATGGCTGTGGGGGGGCTGCGGGGATGCGGCGATGGCCGTCAACGGTGGAGAAGAAGATGAAGAGGGAGGATGAAGGGAGGTAGAGGGTAAAAGAGGAAAAGTTTCAATGGCATACCTAAAAATTTGTAATGGCAAACTTGTACATAAGGGGTCTGCGTAAGTAGCAATTAGGTTTGTTTGCATAGTAACTCCAGATGCATGCTCTTTCCAAATTTCTCCCACCTGTTCTACCTACACGTAGGAGTTGCCGGATACCTATTAAGCTCTTGGCTTTTCTATTTTTAACTGGGCCATGTTGGCTTTTCTATTTTGTTTCCATCGCTCTTTCCGATTATTCAAAATTGTTTTTCTAAGCGTTTGATATCCATCTTGGCTTTTCTATGTTATCATCTTGGCTTTTCTATTTTTTCCCTCGCTCCTTCCGATTATTCAAAATTGTTAAGCGTTCCATATCCAGCGAGTCATTTGAGAAGGAGTACATCTCTAGCCTCAGTACTAGGATCTGCAAATGGGGATGACATTAAGCGTCTAATCCTTGAATGTAATTATTATCAAATAGAGATAGAGATATACATGACGCAGGTGATGGCTCCCATCCATGTCCCCCAATGACCAAAATTTTCCACACTGATTTTGACAGTATAACCACCACACCACCAAGCGACATTCTGGTGACTAAAATTGTTTTGACGTAGCAGTCTCTCCTTTAGGAGAGTAAAATTGAAAGAAAGTGTTATGAATCAACTACTGAGGGGAGAGCCCTCAGGTCTATATTTATAGCCAAAGGGGAGAATACAAGTGGGCTTATACAGATATGGGCCCAAACACTTGGGTTGGCCCAATAACTCATCCAACCCAGTAAATACCCATTCACAACACTCCCCCTTATCCAGCCATAGTTGTGGACCCTGCTCATGAATACTTCAGGATTCTGAGCCTGTATGGGTCTCACATGGGGTGGATACTTCAGGATCCTGAGTTGGTGAGATTTGCCTCGTTAAAACCTTTGGCTATGGAAAACCCAGTGGGAAAAACCATAGTTAAGGAAAAAGAGTACAAACTCTGCCAAACTCCCCCTGATCTGTACAAGCTCTCAAGCTTTCAGATCTCTTAGGCGTCTCATTCCAATCCTATGTACAAGTTTTCTAAAGGTAGCAGTAGGAAGGGCTTTAGTGAACAAATCTGCCAAATTGTCACATGACTGCACTTGTCTGATGTCGATCTTGCCATCTCTCTGTAGCTCGTGCGTCCAGAAGAACTTTGGTGAAATGTGTTTCGTTCTGTCGCCTTTGATGAAGCCACCTCGTAGCTGAGCTATGCAAGCAGCATTGTACTCGAACATGGTAGTGGGCTCGAGGTCTCCAGTCTTCAGTCCGGTCGTAGACAAGATGTGGTGGATGACTGAGCGTAGCCATACGCATTCTCTGCTTGCTTCATGGATGACAATGATCTCCGAGTGATTGGATGAGGTCGCCGTCAAGGTTTGCTTGATGGATCTCCAGGAAATGGCTGTCCCTCCGTAGGTAAACACGTACCCAGTCTGTGATTTTGCTTTGTGGGGATCAGACAAGTACCCTGCATCAGCATAACCTGCAAGTGTAGAGGATGTTCCATTTTTGTAGAAGAGTCCCAAATCTGTAGACCCTTGGAGGTAGCGCAGAAGGTGCTTTACCCCGGTCCAGTGGCGCTGCGTAGGCGCTGCACTGTATCTGGCAAGCAAATTTACTGCGAACGCTATATCGGGACGCGTGCAGTTTGCCAGATATAGTAGTGCTCCGATGGCACTCAGATAGGGAACTTCCGGACCAAGTATATCATCCCCCTCTTCCAGCGGCCGGAAGGGGTCTTTATGTGCATCCAGGGATCGTACCACCATAGGTGTACTCAATGGATGGCAATGGTCCATATGGAATCTTTGCAACATTTTCTTCGTATATGTGGTTTGGTGTAATAGGATTCCGTCTTTTTGATGTTCAATCTGTAAGCCAAGGCAGAATTTGGTTTTGCCTAGGTCTTTCATTTCGAATTCTTTTGTTAGGCTTACAGATATCTCAGTGATCTCTTCGGGAGATCCTATGAGATTCAGATCGTCTACGTAGACATCTATTATCACGAATCCTTTTCCCTTTGTTCTTATGAAGATACAAGGGCAGACTTCATTGTTCGTGAATCCTTGTTGAACAAGGAACTCACTCAGTCTATTATACCACATTCTTCCTGATTGTTTGAGACCATACAATGATCTTTGTAGCTTAACAGAATAGACATCCCGAGGTCTATCTTTCAGTTCAGCAGGCATTGAGAAGCCATCAGGAAGTTTCATGTAGATCTCCTTGTCGAGATTGCCGTATAGATACGCAGTCACAACATCCATTAGCTGCATATCTAGGCCTTCCTTCGCTGTTAAGCTTATCAGGAATCTGAACGTGATCGCATCCATGACCGGGGAGTATGTTTCGTCATAATCTATACCCGGTCTTTGGGAAAACCTCTGTGCTACAAGTCTAGCTTTGTAGCGTGCGATCTCATTATTTTCGTTTCTTTTTCTGACGAATACCCATTTGTATCCCACAGGTTTGACACCGGTAGGTGTCTGGACTATTTGCCCAAAGACTTTTCGTTTCTGAAGCGAGTCCAGCTCGGCTTCTATTGCCTGATTCCACTTTGGCCAATCATCTCTACGTTTGCATTCAACAACGGAGTGTGGTTCATAATCATCATCGCTTCCGGCGACGTGAATGACAATGTGAAACGCGAAGTCATCGTCGACGACTGTACTCTTTCTGTCCAATACCTCCCCTGTACGTACATAATTTAGTGATATTTCTGTTTCTCCCGGCATTTCCTCTGCAGTGGATTCCGGGAGGGGAGAGGGTATGGACACGAGCTCGTTTCTCTGTGGGGGTATCGTCCCAAGGTCTCCGGATAATTTTCTTTTTCTTGGATTTTTATCCTTGGAGCCTGGTGGTCTGCCTCTTTTCTGTTGAGGTGCAGCCACTTCTGCTGCAGGTGGATTGCATCCATCCTTCGGGATGTCAATCCTAGCTGGAGTATTCGCAGCAGGGATGTGTGATCTGACAATCTTCTGGTTGTCAGTGAACGAGTCCGGTAATCTATGGACTGTGTCCTGGATGTGTAAGATCTTCCGGATCTCATCATCACATTGTTTTGTTACCGGATCATAGTGGGTCAAGCTTTTTGTATCCCACGTTAACATTTGCTTTGCACTAGACTTTTCGATGTCTAGGCCCATTTTGGGGAAATACGTCTCATCAAAATTGCAATCTTCAAGGCGTGCCTTGAAAGCGTCCCCCGTTTGGGGTTCTAGGTATCTTATAATGGAGGGTGAGTCAAACCCTACGTAGATACCTAGGCGACGTTGAGGACCCATCTTGGTCCTCTGTGGTGGTGCAATGGGGATATAAACTGCGCAGCCGAAGATTCTCAAGTGAGAGATGTTCGGCGGCGTTCCATATGCGAGTTGCATTGGAGATAGACTCTGACCTCCTGAGAGTCTAATTTTTATTAGTGATGCAGCATGCAAAATTGCATGTCCCCATGCATCCACCGGCAACTGGGATTTTATCAGCAATGGTCGTGCGATCCATTGGAGTCTTTTAATTAGCGACTCAGCTAACCCGTTCTGGGTGTGAACATGCGGCACCGGATGTTCAATTTCTATTCCCGTTGCCTGGCAATATTCTTGGAATGACTGAGAGGTAAATTCCCCCGCATTATCCAGATGTATTTTCTTTATTTGGTTGTCTAGGAAATGCGCCCGCAACTTTATTATTTGTGCCAAAAGCTTTGGAAAAGCTAAGTTGCGGGTTGAAAGTAGACACACATACGAGTATTTCGAAGATGCATCAATCAGTACCATAAAGTACCGAAAAGGCCCGCTAGGGGGTGGATAGGTCCACATATGTCTCCGTGTATTCTTTCAAGGAAGCTAGGAGACTCAATATCCACTTTAAGTGGTGATGGCCTTGTTATTAATTTACCCTTAAAGCAGGGTACACAAGGGAATTCTCCCTTCTGAAGAATCTTCTGGTTCTTCAGGTTATGCCCATGGGATTGTGCTAGGATGCGGTGCATCATCACAGATCCGGGGTGGCCAAGTCTATCGTGCCAAAGTAAGAATTTGGCCGATGTCGGGCACTTCAGGTGCTCCGTCAGGTTTGCTTCCTCTCTCCGAATTTTTGTATGGTAGAGGCCTGATGATAGGCTCTCAAGACGTTCAAGAATGGTTTTAACTCCATTTTCTTGAGACGTTACATACATTAATTCATTTTCTTTGACATTTGCTGTTTCCAAATGGAATCCGTTAAAACGGATATCTTTGAAACTTAGTAAGTTTCTCTTGGAGTTCGGAGAGTAAAGTGCATCTTTTATTTTTAGTTCTGTTCCATTGGGGAGCAACAAGGTTGCATTCCCAGAACCTTCAATTATGTCCGATGGCCCTGAAATTGTGTTTACAGGGCTCTTATACGGGATAATGCTATGAAAATAGCATTTGTGTTGAAGGATCGTATGTGTTGACGCGCTGTCTACTAGGCAGTATCGGGTCTACTAGGCAGTCATGAGAGCATTCCATCTAAAAAAAGATGAGTAAACATTTGCATTTAGAAAGGCTAAATTTTATTCAACAGAAATGAAGATACATAAAAGCTCTCAAGAAATAAAATGTTCATACAATAAGATGCTAAGATAAATGATAACGGGCTAATCAAGCAGATTATCTGACTCGAAGTCTTTTGCTGTGAATTTGACTGCATTATTCGCAGCCACCAGGTTTGATTCAGCATTCTTTTTCTTGCTTTGTTTATAAAGCTCCTGGAGATGCACTGGGGTCCTGCACACTCTAGACCAGTAGCCTGTCATGCCACAGCTGTGGCACTGGTCTTCCCAGTCCCTCTTGGGTGGGGGTGCATTGTTTTTCTTGTTATCATTCCTGCGCCAGGTGAACTTGCGCTTCCCTTCATTCTTGCGCTGCTGTGGTGGGCCCTTGGCTCTTTTCTGTTGTCCCCCTTTCTGTGGTCTTTCTTTTCTTTTATTGTCCCTCTTCTTTTTGAAAGAAGAGGTATGGTGAGCTTCTGGTAGGGGGACAGTGCCGGGAGGGCGCATATTGTGAGTGGCGAGAAGAAGCTCTCTGTTTTGCTCGGCCATGAGAAGACATGACAGCAGCTCTGAATACTTGGTGAACTTACGTTCACGGTATTGCTGCATAAGTATCGCATCCTTTTCATGGAAAGACGTATACGTCTTTTCCAGCATGCGATCTTCTGAGACTTTTTCACCACACAACTTCAGGCGTGAGGTGATGCTAAAAAGTGCTGAGTTGTACTCAGCAATGGACTTGAAGTCCTGCAGTCTCAGGTTCTCCCACTCATATCTCGCCCTTGGGAGTATAACATCTCTCTGATGTTTATACCTGTCCTCAAGGGCGGTCCATAGCTCAAGTGGATCTTCGACCGTAAGGTACTCAGCCTTTAAGGTCTTGTCCACATGGCGGCGAATATAGATGATGGCTTGCGCCTTCTCTATATCGCTAACATTTTCTTTTTCAGTCACAGCAGTGATGAGGGACTTGGCCCGCAGGTGAAACTTAACATCTAGCTGCCAGCTTAGATAGTTTCTGCCTGATGCATCCAGCACTTCAAAGTCAACGCTTGCAATTTTAGCCATTTATCTAGCAGAGCACAAACATGCATGAATTAATAATCAATCAGAAAAACATTTTCATGCGGAAGCAATATTTAATGAAAAGCTAAAAGTGTGGATCGGCCAGTCCCACAAGAAAGAGTCCAAGAGTCCACAGTCCAAATTATACAAATTTGCAGCTTGAATAAAATGAAAATACAACTTTGGAAACCCCGTGGGTCCCATTTAATATCTTCGTCTTCAAGCGTAGCTTCCGACTCCATGGAGGTAGGTCTTCTTTCTTTGACGTTTACATAAATTCCTCACTACAATTTCTCTCAAAAATAAAAGAAAAATGCGGGAAATAAACTGTGGGACTAAACGGCCGATCCAAAAACCACATTTAGCAATTCATGCAAGAATATTGTGCTCATCAACATTTTCATCCACAGACATCACAGGCAGTTTATTCATATGAGGATAAAACGATATTTAATCACTTAATAATTATTGGACCACTGGGCAACGTCATACACCGTTAGGTTAGGTAACTAACGGCAGAGCGGTCGCAGGATCTTCCTAATTATTAAGTTTTTAAATAAAATGTACAACCACGCAAATAATATCCACATAATTTTGCCATAGATGTAAAGCATGTAAAAGAAATTATGATGCATAGGTTGTAAAGTAAATGGGTTTAATCAATTAAATTGATTAAGAGCCCAAAATTAACATTTTCTTTGTCAGAGGGAAAAGTCTCCCTCGTCATCCCAAAAAGTCCCCCAAAAAATCCCCAAAACGCCCTTGTCTGTCCGATATTTGTCCCGTAATTTACCGTGATTTTTCACGAATATTTTGCCTTTGAATCCCCATTTTAAATTAATTTTTAGGCTAATAAATTGCCTTTTGAGGCAAATTTATAGCCCTTTGCCTCCCCCCAATTTTTTTTTCTTCAGATAAACCAGTCTGCGGGTCTGAAGCCCGCAGTCGACCTATGGGCTTCAGGCCCATATGCCTTTTTTGATGAAAATCTGTGGGCCTGAAGCCCACAGATCTGCTGTGGGCTTCAGGCCCACAGATCTGGCTTTTTTTGGGCCTGAAGACAGATCTGCTGTGGGCTTCTCTGTGGGCCTGAAGCCCACAGATCTGCTGTGGGCTTCAGGCCCACATCTCTGCGTTATTTTTTTTCGGTTTATGGCTTTGCAGAAGGGGGGGCCGCCGCCGCCGCCCCGCTGCGGGGGGGGGGGGGGGGGGCGCGGCGGGGGCCGCCGCCCCCCGCAGCGGGGGGCGCGGCCTGGGGGCCGCCCCCCCCGCAGAGGGGGAAGCGGCCAGGGGGGCCGCCGCCCCCCTCTGCGGGGGGGGGGACGGCGGGCGCGGGGGCCGCCGCCCCCCTCTGCGGGGGGGAGCGGCGGGAGCCGCCCCCCCTGCAGAGGGGGGGGGGGCGCCACGGGGGCCGCCGCCCCCCCTGCAGGGGTGGGACGGCGGCGGCCGCCCCCCTGCAGGGGTGGGCGGCGGCAGGGGCCGCGCCGCCCCCCTGGGGGGGGTGCGGCGGTGGCCCCCCCATGGGGGGAGACGGCGTGGGGGGGGAATTAGGGTTGATTTAGGGTTTTTGGTATTTCCAGAAAATCCAAAAACCCTAAAAAAAATTGATTTTTGGGATGGAAAATCCGTCGTTTTCAAGGCGACGATGAATCCCCATGACGATCTTGCGAGATATAGGGGAGGGGCAATCATACGTATGATTAAAAACTTTGTTTTTAGAGTTTTTACCTCTATATCCGTCCTCCGGATATAGCGACGTTTGCTCGAAGCCCTACGCGGATGACGACGCTCGATTGAGAAAGCCTTGCACCGCGCTCGTGGATCTCCCGTCTTCACCTTCGCAACGAACGGAAAAATTTTGTGGAAAAAAAGAAAGTTTTTAGAGGCTCGTGCTGATAACGTGTTATGAATCAACTACTGAGGGGAGAGCCCTCGGGTCTATATTTATAGCCAAAGGGGAGAATACAAGTGGGCTTATACAGATATGGGCCCAAACACTTGGGTTGGCCCAATAACTCATCCAACCCAGTAAATACCCATTCACAACAGAAAGGAATTTGTTTCCCCGTAATCTTTTTTCTTTTCTTTTTCATGAGCTTTTTATGTGTTAAGAAAGAGAAGAATCTGGAAGCCATGTCTGAAATGGTTAATTTTGCTTAACTAGGTCTAAGATTCTGATGAGATAACAGTCTCCACTTGGAGTTATGCGAATCAGTTTGCATACGGTCTTCTCTCTCTGGATAGAAGCCATTGAACTTATGTTTATGCCGCTTTTTTTTTGTTTTGATTTGTTGCATGATTCACCGCACATTAAAGGCTGTAGCAGACGGTCTACCCATTCTGTGAAGTTTTTCACTACTGCTAGTGCCATCGATTGTTTTGATTGGGAAGGGTACAGCTCCTATGAAAATTGGGTTCATCAAGAAATTATCGTTTCAGATACTAGGACGATCCATAATCTTTTCCCCCATTCACTGTTCAGCTACGAGAAGTTACATGACATTTCCAATCCATCTTTTTGTCACCCACCTCACCAAGGGGTTTAAAACTGCCGTTTTCTTACATATTATTTGCTTATGGGCTGTGGATCTATGTAACCGCATCTAAATCTATCTTTCAAAAATTAGGCTTTTAGTGTCTAACATCCTTCTATTACAACTTTCAGCTTGCCGAAAGTCTAATTCCAGTAACGGAGCACAGGAGGCCGACGCGTCCTCTTCGAAGAACTCGCAGCATGGAGTGGTAGTAGGGCGTGTTTCCTAAGCCCAACGCAGCACAGTTTTAAAAATGACAGGGCGGGGATGGATGCCGAGAGGTTTGTCGGCGAAGAAGGTAGGGGGATTTACTTCATTTGATCACCGACGGACAACCTAACATCCAAATATGTGACTAGAAACAGGGGGAAGAAATCAGTGTTGTTGTAACGATCTTTATAGATAATAGTAGGTCATATGTATTTATCACCGTAGGCATGCTTTTCTCGCTGGTGCTGTGGAGAAGTGTGATGAGAATAAGCTGGCTCTCTCATGGACGCTTGCCATTGATGTATTTGCGTGGTTGGTTGTTTAAAGATGTGATTATTACTAATGTTTCTGGTTCATCCATCACGCTGTTTTAACTGATCGGCTTCATGCTTCATGGCTTGTTTCCTGGGATCTTGTCCACACGTTAGAAACAACTAAATTAATGTGTGGTGTACTGTCCTTATTGTAAAAGAAGGGTTATTTAGTACTGACCTTCTGTGTTTTCTCGGAAATTAGTAGTACCCCCTATGGTTTCAATAATTAGTAAGACCCCCCTCCACAATTAGTATCACCTCCCCAGGGTTTCTCAAAAATTAGTATTACCCCCCTATGGCAGGGGGGTCTTACTAATTATTGAAACCATAGGGGGTACTACTAATTTCCGAGAAAATACAGGGGGTCAATACTAAATAACCCGTAAAAGAATGATGTTTTATCGATTCGTCAAATCAAGCAACAATTTATGAAAATCTCACTCTCTACGTCTGCGTTGCTTCATGCCTAAGCTGCGTTTGGGGGTTAGAAATTGAACGACATAAATTAAGTTCGAAAATTCACAACAACAACACATTAATTAATGAACTACTGGCTAAAAATGACACAAAAAAAAGGGTAAATCGTTTCAACTTAATAGAATTAGCAGAAGGATTATACAACAAAACCTTCGAAATGCAATCTCCCCGCTTTACATCACGTATCGTATCACACAACAATGGTAAAATAACTACATACAATATTTCTTTTTCTTTTTTTTTAAAGACAAAAAAATAAATAAAAGACTCCTGCTGCTGTTAATCCGTCGTCGTCGTCGTCGTCGTCATCAAAATCCAATGGATCACTCGCCGGCGTGAGATTTCCCCATGAGATCGAGGCCCTCGGTCCGGCTCCTGACGATCCTATAAAACACCTCCCTCACCTCCTTCTCCAGCGGGTCCAGCCCTTCCTTCAGCAGCTCCCTCACCGCCGCCAGATCCGCCACCGCCATCCTCACCTCCGCCTCCTTCTCCTCCCCCATCGGCACCGCCTGCACCGCCTCCAGCGCCTCCGACAGCGTCCTCGTGCACCTCTCCACCAAATGCAGCTCCTTCAGCAGCCCGCTCGACCCCTTCCTCTCCTTCTTCTTGCTCTCCTCCATTATCTTCTCATGCAACCCCATCAGCGCCGCCGCCCACGCGAAATTCCTCGGGACCGAGAAGTGCGTCTGCAGCCCCCGATCCTGGCACGGGATCGCCGCCACCAGCGTCCACATCGCGAACAGCAGCACCGAGCTCATCGTGTACACCGGGACGGCCAGCCCGTTCGTCTGCGATATCTCGTTCCCTCTCGGCGCGTTGAGGTTGTTCCCCATCGCCTGGAGCTGCTTCGACGCCGACCACGACCTCGACACGCTCCACGAGAGGGACCGAAAGTGCGCCTTCCTCGCCTCCTTCGGGGTGTTCCGGCCGAATGACCGGTTCCGATGGGAGAGGATCGACCCCCCGGCGGAGTCCTTCTCGTCGATCATGAGTATGGCGAGCTCGGTCAGGGCTTTCTTGGCCCGCCTGATCTGGCCCTCTCCGATGGGGCGGGACTTGCCGAGGGCCGCGAGGACGATGTCGAGGTGGTGGGCCCACTGCCGGATCTGGTCGATTCCGTCGCGGACGGCGTTGCAGACGTCCAGTGCCTTGACGGCGCGTTCGTAGAAGTCGCCGATGACGCGGTCGATCGGGGGCTTGGAGAGGAGGGGCTTGCTGTTGTAGAAGATTACGCGGAACTCTTCCTGGCAGATGAGGAAGGTGTCGAGGAGGTGGCGGATCCAGGCGAGCGAGAGGAGGTCCTCGCCGGCGGCGGTGGAGGATGAGAGGTCGGCGAAGAGGTCGGCAACGCGCTTCTGGAAGGATTCGAGCTCTCGGTCGGGCTCGTCGACGAAGTGGAACTGGTCGCGGCGGATGGAGAGGATCGAGCGGCCGATGGCGGCGAAGGGGACGGATGCTGACTGGTAATCCATCGCAGGCATCTAACGAAAACCCTAACCCTAACCCGATCCTAATTTTCTAGGGTTTGCTTCATGAATTGGTTTGGAAGGAAAAATAAAGACGGAGTTTTTATCGATACGAATGCTTGGGATTTGGAGGAAGGAAAAGAAAAGGGGGAAGGTTTTCGGGGACAGTTGATTCTAATTTTGGGAAAATGCGTAACAATTTGGTTTTATTTGGGGATGACGCGGGGGAGAGACGAGATGACACGTGGCGGCTGGATAATGGTTGGGTAAGCGGGTGAGGGGACGGGTTTAGCTGGCGGGGGGTACTGTGGGCCGTTAGCTGTGGTAGTGAAGACACGTGGACGGTGGAGCTTTGTTAAGGGGTTTGGGATAAAACTCCGGGTTCCTTGGTTTGGGGGGAGGTAAGAAATTGGGAGGATGTGAATTGACGGGAATAGCCTTAATTTTGAGGTCAGCTAGCAATGCGATGACAGAAAAGTAGGGGTATTGTTGAGAATGTGAACCCTTTAATTACTCTTATAAAAGCTATTTATTGGCATCTTTTTTTTAGTTTTAATGGTACACAATATCCCAAAGTTTCCTTGATTTTCATTGCTTGTTCTCTTTTTCACAAATACCACAAGGTTTCTTAGTTTTGCACTTTACCATGTTTAATTGCATTGCTGGCAAAAGAAGTCTGAATTTTGTAAAATAAACATAAACTTTGGTATGCTTTCATAAAATTAACTTGAGTTTTGAAAAAAAAAAAAAAAACCATACTGAACTTTATGTTGAAAAAATTACCATAAACTTTAGATTATTTTATGATAGTTTCATGTTCTTTCAAAGTTCAAGATAGTTTTATGAAATTAGGCAAAAGTAGTTCTATGAAATTAGGTCAAAATTTAAGTTAGTTTTATAAAATTTAGTATAACAATTTTCTTTCCTTTTTATTTCTTCGATGTTATGAATGAGGGAGGCCTTTGGCCTCCCCTCCTTCATTACCCATTCATTAGGCCCCATTACTTAGAGTAATGGGGACCCTTGGTCTCCTAGAGGCTTTTGGCCTCCCCACTATGAGATATATAAATAGATCACCATGGCTCTTAGCGATGGTGACTTATTCTTTTGCTAAGAAATCTTGTCTCTTTCTCTCTTGAGTTCATCATCATCCAACACGTTATCAGCACGTGTTCTCCATTCTTGAGCAAAAATCTTCATCTACATTCATCCCTACGCGCAAGGAATCTAACGTTGCTGCGGCGGTTCGTTGGAGCGTTGCGGCATCCTAAAAGCGTTCGGGAGCTTGGATTATTATTTCTACGGATCATCGTCGCTTTCTTCCCTAGATCATTGATCTAGAGGTAAAACCCTATAATCCTGTAGATAAAATTAGACTAAATAATTTTTACATTGTTTTAATATACAAGTAAAAAAAAATTTAGTCTAATAAAAGAAAAAAAAATTTATCCCTATTACAAAGTTTTTTTTTTCTATGAAAAAATTTTTCCTTTTGCAATTAAAATTCTTCGGTGGGAAGAAGAACCGGAATGAAATCCTCCCCTCCCCCCTGACGGAGGAGGGGGCCTTCCCACAATGCCGACCATGCCCCCCCCCTGCAGTGGAGAGGGGGGCCTTCCGCGCCGCCCCCCCCCCCCCCCCCCCCCCCCCCCCCCCCCCCCCCGCTGAAAGGGGGCAGCCTGAAGCCGAGGAAGAGCCCTGAGGCCGAGGCCGAGCCCTGAGGCCGAGGAAGAGCCCTGAGGCCGAGGCCGAGGCCAAGCCCTGAGGCCGAGGCCGAGCCCTGAGGCCGAGGCCGATGGCAGGCTGAGCCCTGAGGCCGAGGCCGAGCCCTGAGGCCGAGGCCGATGGCAGGCTGAGCCCTGAGGCCGAGGCCGAAGCCGAGCCCGAGTCCGAGGCCGAGCCCTGAGGCCGAGGCCGAGCCCTGAGGCCGAGGCCGAGGCCGAGCCCGTGACCGTGACCCGAGGCCCGAGGCCCGAGGCCGAGGCCGAGGCCTGAAGTCGAGGCTACTTGCTTATTTTTGGCTCGAAGCCATAATAATTGCGACAAACAACTTTGCAGAACTGCGAAACGGGCCACAAGCGCTTATACTAAAAATAATTTTTGGCCTGAAGCCACAAAATTCTACAGAAATTCGGCTTCTTCATAATTTTAAAGAAGAATTAAATTTGCAAATTGAAATTTATGAGAAAAAATTTGTAAAATCAATAATTACATTTATATGTTCCTCTATTTATTTAAACATCTCTCTTGCAAATTATTATGTATGGTTTACTAGAATTTTTTTTATAAAAATATAATCATCTCAAAGATCCTGAGACCGCTCTGCCGTTAGGTAATTAACCTAACGGTGTATGACGTTTCCACGTGGTCTACGAGATAGTTATATTTTCTAGTTTACTTTTTCCATATTTTTTATGCTTGAGATATATGCGTGGATGTTTAATTTATGCCTGTAGCATATAAACTGCGTGGATGTTTAAAATAAGTAAAAATGTGTTTTTCGGGATCGGCCATTGTATACCTATTTACTTTCCTTGCACTTTTATTATCTTTTGAGAGAATTTGTAAGTGAGGAAATTTGTATTTAAAAGCCCCTTCTCGATGCAACAGCACATAGAATTGATGAAAACTCCTTCAATGGATCATGATGTCGGTCAATGTGCTTGGCTAAGTTTGCTGGACCAACCTAGCTTGACTGGGTAACAAGTGGTCCTGGCTTAGTCAATTCCCTGGCCGCGTCCGCTGGACCGCAAGGAGTCGATTCATGACTGTGTAAGCCAAAGCTCGATGCAACAGCATAAGAAGACGGATGCAGAAATAGGGACCCACCCGGGGTTTCCAAAGTTGTATTTTTCAATCTCTTTTCTTTGGACTGTAATCGAACTTTGGACTGTTTATTATTTTGGGTATCTGGCCGATCCCCGCATTTTTACTTATTAATTTCTTTATGCATGGTTTGTTGAATTTATTTTAATTCATGATTATCTTTAAATTGCATAGATAAAATGGCTAAATTGGCAAGCGTCGATTTCGAGGTGCTCGATGCAGCTGGCAAGAATTACTTGAGCTGGCGAGTGGACCTGAAGTTCCACTTGCGCTCCATGGCGCTCCTGCACTCCATTCTGGCCCCCGCAGTGGCCCAATCATCGGCTCCCGCAGCATCCGATGCATCTGCTAGCAAAGCCCCAGAAGCGGCCCTTTCAGCTGGCAGTACCTCTACCACTGTCTCTGACATGGATAAGGCGAAAGCCATTATCTATATCAGACGACACATAGATCGGACCCTGAAGGCCGAATACTTGACGGTAGAGGACCCTCTGGAGTTATGGACAGCGTTAGAGGCACGCTACAGACATCAAATTGATGTCATACTCCCGCGTGCCAGCTATGAGTGGGAGAACCTCCGACTTCAGGACTACAAGTCCGTTGCTGAGTACAACTCAGCACTTCACAACATCACCTCACGCCTGAAGTTGTGTGGTGAAGAAGTCTCGGAGCACCGCATGTTGGAAAAGACATTTACCTCGTTTCACGAGAAAGATGCTATCCTCATGCAGCAGTATCGTGAACGCAATTTCCCGAAGTTCTCTGAACTGCTCTCTTGCCTCCTTAGGGCAGAGCAGAATAGAGACCTTTTACTGGCCACTCATAACCAGCGCCTGGCAGGCTCAGCTCCTATTCCCGAAGCCCACAGTGTTCACCCCCCGAAGTGGAAGAACAAGAAGAGGGGCAGAAAGAACAAAGGAAATGCCCCTATGAAACCAGCCATTGCTCCTCTCCAAAGCAAGAATAACAAAGGGAAGAAAAACTTCACTTGGAAACGTAAGAACACTGATACAGTGTCAAATCCAAAGAAGACATGGGAGGACAAATGTCATCGTTGTGGCATGACTGGACATTGGTCCAGAAACTGTCGCACACCTCGCCACTTCCAGGAACTGTATCAGGCGAGCCAGAAGCCTCCGCCTGAAACAAACATGGCAAATGTGGAAAATCCGACGAAGTTCACTTCCAAGGATTTCGAAAATGACGACCTGCTCGATTGAGCCTCATCTTTATCTATGCTTTTCAAAGAATAAATTGTAGCTTCATCTCTAGTATGCTTAATAAAGACGATCTTTTATTTTGAATGTATGCATTTTACATTTCCATCAATAAATTTTCGTTTTTGGCTTATATAGATGATGTATGAGTGCCTAGTGGACAGTGCCTCGACGCACACTATCCTTCGCGATGAATGCTATTTCAATAGCATAAGTAAATATGACTGTCCTGTCATTACAATTTCAGGACTGTCCAAAATAATCGAAGGATCTGGTGATGCAATATTATTGCTCCCAAATAACACAAGACTAAAAATCAATAATGCACTATTTTCTCCAAGATCAAATAGAAATCTCATAAGTTTCAAGGACATCCGTTTAAACGGATATCACTTAGAAACTAGAGATGAAAATAAGGTTGAATACATGTATGTCACTCTTCGTAAAGATGGCCAGAAGACCATCTGCGAAATATTTAAGGGACTCCCGTCGGGTCTCTACCAAACATACATTCAACCAGTTGAAGCCAATATGACTGAGCACCAGATGTGCCAGCCAATGCCACCATTTCAACTATGGCATAACAGACTTGGTCACCCTGGATCCATTCTGATGCGACGCATCTTATCTGAATCCCGCGGACATGATTTGAAGAACCAGAAGATTCTTCAGAAAGGTGAATTTTCTTGTCCCCCTTGTTTCAAGGGGAAACTAATAACGAGACCATCGCCCCTAAAAGTGGGTTTAGAGTCTCATGGCTTCCTTGAGAGGATACATGGTGACATTTGCGGGCCTATTCACCCCGCAAGTGGCCCATTTCGGTACTTCATGGTACTAATAGATGCATACACAAAATGGTCTTATGTGTGCCTCTTGTCCACCCGTAACCTAGCTTTTCCAAAGCTGTTGGCACAGATAATTAGGTTACGTGCTCATTTCCCCGATAACCATATCAAGAAACTACGTCTTGATAATGCGGGCGAATTCACATCTCAAGTCTTCGAAGACTATTGCCAGGCAACGGGTATAGAAGTTGAACATCCAGTAGCTCATGTTCACACCCAGAATGGATAAGCAGAGTCCCTTATAAAGAGACTCCAATGGATTGCACGTCCATTGCTTATGCAATCCCAATTGCCGGTGGATGCTTGGGGGCATGCTATTCTGCATGCCGCATCTCTTATCAGGATACACCCCTCTGGAGGCAATACATTATCTCCGATGCAACTAGCATACGGCTCAACTCCAGATATATCTCATTTGAGAATATTTGGTTGTGCGGTCTATGTTCCAATAGCACCACCTCAGAGGACCAAAATGGGTCCTCAACGTCGTTTATGAATCTATATTGGATTTGATTCACCCTCGATTATTAGATACCTAGAACCCCTAACGGGGGACGCATTTAAGGCACGTCTTGCTGATTGTGAATTCGATGAGAAAACTTTTCCAAAGTTGGGCAAACATTCCAAGAAGCCTGAAGCTTCGGAGACCATTAATTGGGAAAATAAGTCTTTGTCATTTTATGATCCGCGTACAAATCTGTGTGAAGATGAGATCCTGAAGATCCTTCACATCCAGAATACAGTACACCAATTGCCGGATAAATTCACGGACAACCAGAAGATCGTCCGTTCACACGTCCCTGCTGCTAACACTCCAGCTAGGATTGACATCCCTATAAATGGATGCAATCCACCCGCAGCAGAAATGGCTGTACCTCAATTGAAAAGAGGACGGCCACCAGGTTCAAAAGATAAAGTTCCTCGAAAGAGGAAGATTCCTGGTGAAAATAAGATTATCCCTCCGCAGGATACTGAGCTCAGGACAGCTACCTCTCCCCTCCTAATTTCCCCCGCAGAGGAAATATTAGGAGAAACATCATTAAACTTTGTACGTACTGGGGAGGTACTGGACCGACATAGCACAGTCGTCGACGACGATTTTGCGTTCACTATTGCCGTTCACGTCGCTGAATACGACGATGACGTCGAACCACTTTCTCTAGCGGATTGTAAACGCAGAGATGATTGGCCAAAGTGGGACGAGGCGATAAGAGTAGAGCTGGACTCACTCTCGAAACGCAAAGTCTTTGGACCTGTAGTCCAAACACCAGTAGGTGTGAGACCTGTGGGATATAAGTGGGTTTTCATTAGAAAAAGAAATGAACAAAATCTGATCGTCCGCTACAAGGCGCGTCTTGTAGCAAAGGGTTTTTCCCAAAGACCGGGTATCGATTATGAAGATACATACTCCCCGGTAATGGACGCTATTACATTCAGATTCTTAATAAGCCTATCATCTCTGGCAAGCCTAGAAATGCAGCTCATGGACGTTGTGACTGCATATCTTTATGGCGATTTAGATAAAAAGATCTATATGAAACTACCAGATGGGTTTAACTTACCCACAGAGATGAAAGAGATACCTCGGGAGGTATTCTCTGTTAGACTACATAGATCCTTGTATGGACTAAAACAGTCAGGCAAAATGTGGTATAACAGACTAAGTGATTTCCTTGCACAGCAAGGATTCACTAATAACAAAGTCTGCCCGTGCATCTTTATCAAAAGAACGGGAAAAGGATTCGTCATCATAGCAGTTTACGTTGATGACTTAAATCTCATAGGCTCTCCAGCAGAGATTAATGTGATATCTGCAAGGCTAAAGCAAACTTTTGAAATGAAAGACCTAGGCAGAACGAAGTATTGCCTTAGCTTACAGATTGAACACCTACGAGGTGGAATCCTCCTACATCAATCCAATTATAACAGGAAGCTTTTAAATAAGTTCCAAATGGATAAATGTCATCCTTTATGTACCCCTATGGTCGTGAGATCATTAGACGTACAAAAGGACCCCTTCCGGCCTCTGGAAGAGGGGGAGGAGATACTGGGTCCAGAAGTACCCTACGTAAGTGCCATTGGTGCACTTCTCTATCTGGCTAACTGCACGCGTCCCGATATAGCGTTTGCAGTCAATCTCCTAGCCAGACACAGTGCAGCGCCTACAAAGCGCCACTGGAATGGAGTAAAGCATCTTCTGCGATACCTCCAGGGTTCCGTAGACCTTGGACTTTACTACCAGAGAGGTGCCTCCTCCCAGTTACTTGGTTATGCCGATGCAGGCTATCTTTCAGATCCGCATACGGCAAAATCACAGACTGGTTTTGTCTTTACCTACGGAGGTACTGCTATCTCCTGGATATCGGTAAAACAAACCACTACTGCTACATCTTCTAACCATGCAGAGCTCATCGCGATCCATGAAGCGAGCAGAGAATGTTTTTGGCTACGCTCCGTCGTCCAACACATTCTCCAATCCACTGGCCTGAAGACCGGTGATCTGGAGCCTACTGCCCTATTCGAAGACAACGCCGCGTGCATTGCTCAGCTTCAGAAGGGCTACATCAAAGGCGACAGGACAAAGCACATTTCTCCCAAATTTTTCTGGACGCACGAGCAGAAGAACGACAGGCAGATTGAAGTTCGACAGATCCAGTCATGCAACAACCTAGCTGATCTTTTTACTAAGGCATTGCCTAAATGTACTTTTGTAAAGCTTGTAAAGAACATTGGTATGCGACAGTTGAAAGACCTGCAAGCCTGAAACTTGTACGGATCAGGGGGAGTAACATGTGGGTTGCACTCTTTTTCCTTAAGCTGTTGGGTTTTCCCACTGGGTTTTCCACAGCTAAGGTTTTAACGAGGCAAACACACTTACTCTGGATCCAGAAGTATCCACCCCTTGCCTCAGTAGCTGAGACCGAAGTGATGAATGTGTAAGGGGGAGTGTTATGAATGAGGGAGGCCTTTGGCCTCCCCTCCTTCATTACCCATTCATTAGGCCCCATTACTTAGAGTAATGGGGACCCTTGGTCTCCTAGAGGCTTTTGGCCTCCCACTATGAGATATATAAATAGAGCACCATGGGTCTTAGCTATGGTGACTTATTCTTTTGCTAAGAAATCTTGTCTCTTTCTCTCTTGAGTTCATCATCATCCAACATTCGATATTTTGTAAGAATCATTGAAATGAATTAATTAACAAAATTTTGAAAGGCCTGTGATTAATCTCAGTCACACAAACAAACCGACCACCATATGAAAATAACTAAAATTACGAGAGTCGACGACGGTTTGAAAGAGAGAAGGCACGTGAAGATTGACCAACTTCGTCGACAACGCATTTGCGCGAGAAACACAGACACAAAACAAAAAGAAACACACAGAGTTGACGACTTTGTCCCCCCTGTCGACAGTTTATTGGCAATTCATGTCAGTTGCATTCCGCAGCTGTCGGATGGCGTGGCGCCTCGCCATAGAAATCGGTCTTAAAAGGACAATTGGTGGCCAAGTTGGTCACCAGATGCCAAATCTGATTAAGCTGATAATATAAAGATCATGAGTTTCAATAAAAATCTACGCAACGAGCAGATCATGAGTTTTATCAAACAAGAATCCAACTGCAACATATATTTCTACACGGAATCTGGCAGCATATCGACAGGAAGGATGAAAGCAGGACTACTATCTGAAAACACCCTTGCAAATCAACCCAAATAATATTAAATAGAATGCCCAAATACAATCCTAATGTAGGAAAATCGACCTATCTTGCTACCGATCTCATTTGGCTATGTCAATAGTTTTAACTCAAGAGAACAGATAAAACCCCCAAAATACAGTCTTAAAGGTTACAACTTACACACCGCCAGCAAACCTACGATGAATTAGATACTTATTCACAAGCCAACTTGGTGTCAAAGCTGCTCAAGCAAATAGCAAAAGCTTGGAAGGCTGAGAGCGGATACCGATAATCCATCGTGAACATGTCCTTCGCTACCTTCCCAAACTGCAGTAAAATCTTATCGTGGTCTGGCGCTGCTGGCTGCGAAGGCTGTGAGGATGGCGCCGGAGCCCCAGCAGCAGGCTGCTGCGTAGCTGCGATGAGCTGGAAATTTTTGACCGAGGCAACAGTGACCCGGCCACGGAAGTTGAGGCACCAGCACTGCAGCTGCTCGTGCCACCTCGGAGCTTTGTTACGGAGCACCAGAGGCCTCTCTTTCCTCCCTGACGCTTGTCCATTCTCCCCTGCTATAGAACTACTTCCAACGTCAGAGAAGCGAGAGCTGCTGAAATCCATGGAGCGGTCAAACATGATCGAGGATGATGACTGTGAAAAGGATACACTGCGGAATGAGTCCTCGAGGGATCCAGGAAGCAAGCAATCGGGTTGACCAGGGACAGTGCATCCGGCCTCAAGAGCCGAGGCAGGTATCGAGTGCATCACACACTGCATCTTTCGCGGGCCTCGTGTGCCAAGGACATTCAACTCGTATGAAACCTGTGCGATACTGTAGCTGCCAGATGGGACCTTTGGGGAAACTTTTTTGGAGTAAAATCGGCGGCTGGTCCTTCCCGGCGGGCAAAGGGCAGCAGCCCCGTTATATGGAGGCTGAGTATCATAGATAACAAACTTTGTTCCAAGGAAATTTGACCTGATGCCATACAATAAATTGATTAAAATCAAGCAATGAATAGGGAATAGGCATTCGGGTTTCTGTGGGAATTCATTACCTAAGTTTCCCAATGTAGCTGCTGCTTGATCTTGAAATGTTGTCCGCATCCATGGAGATGATGTACTCGGTGCAAGTAGTGCGACGATTTCGTTTGGCTGCTAGGAGAAACTTTCCATTCTCAACAAGTACAGCTACAAAATGGGCAAATAACCGTATCACCAGCAAATTCAGATAAATGTATGGTTGATTAAGAACATGAACTACCGTCAAATCATTAACTCATTGAAATACTAGGAGAATGCACATCCCTATGAGCAAGAATAAACATGCAAGCACCTTCTCATGTTGTCTGAAAAACTGTCCATAAAAGTTAAGGTGAGAGAATTTATCGTTAATTACAATGTCAGTCCTATTACCGTGTCATTGTGTAACATTGATGGAAACAGGAATTGTGTTAAACAAAGCAGCAGACTCAATCATAGGCCAACTAAAATACATAAAAAATGAAACCATAACCCATGAAATTTTGCAAATATTTTATACCAAAGCAGCAATAAGAGAGGTTATGTTTGACCAATCTATATAAGAGATTTGCCAAAGAATCACTGACGCCACCTCCTCTCTATTTAATTAGAGGGTATAGCCTCTACAGTAAGAAGGCTACAAAATATTTCAGTCCTGAATGTTCCGCAAGTTGTGTGTCCACACAATGAGTTTTACCCACTGTGAAGTTTCGCAGACCTTCCTTTCATCAGTGAAACTCGCATGTACTTGTATCCGGCATTGCATGGCCAGACTTCATAACATCACAAGTTCCAATTTAATTCCCACCAATTTACTTCCAGCACACGTCTTTCAAGAAAGACATAAGCCGCCCATGGTGCATATAGTGACGGCAATCGAAGCAAATGTGGGTAAGACTCGATATCATAAAACTAAAAAAATTAAAAATTAAAAATTAAAACAAGCCTTGGAGTCCATGGGCACAGAGAGTGGTGCATCGATATCTTTTTGCGGTTTCAACAAGAAAAATGCACTTTCAGATACATTCCTGCATGTATAACATCAATTTAAAAGCGTATTTGCATACAAAATTCACCAATACTTGCACTTTAAAGAATAAAAATTGTTGTGTTGGTTCCATTCACCGTCATCTTGAAAAACTTCAGTTTTATAGACACTAACCGTTGGTAGGTATATCCTTTAACATTCATGCATGTATAACATCAATTTAAAAGCGCATCTGCATACAAATTTCGCCAATACTTATACTATAAAGAATAAAAACATTTGTGTTGGTTACATTCACCATCAACCAGAAAAACTTCAGTTTTTTATGGACCTACACGAAACTGTTAGTAGGTTACATCCTTTAACAGTTTCAATGGATTTCAATTAATTGTGGATATTAACTTATTATGATACTAATAGACCACGTTGTCATATCATGATATGCAACACTCATCATCTTCTATAATTATCATATCATATCGGATATTTAAGATAAAATTATCATGTGCAATAAGTAACACACACATCCAAATTTGTGGGCAAGGTGCAGTTGGACCTCATGGAGGGTCGACAATCCCGGTGAGTTCCACATATGGCAGGTATGGGTTAGTAAGTGTTGGAAATAATGGCTCTCAAAAGCCGTTGTTTCATTCACACTAACTTTTTAGTCCCACATTGCTTTGGCAATTTTCCTTGGAGGAGTTTATTAGGGAGTTATTGAGACTTGGGATGTGCCCCAAGGGGTACGACTTTTTTGTGAAGATGAGAGGACTTACATGAGCTTGGGTCCACCATGCACGCCGCCGACCGTCGACCGGCCGTGTCCTGATGCGCGAGCCTTTCCTTTTTTAGACAGTGTGCCTTTCCTTTTTTGGACCCATCCCCTTAAATGTCAGATGTTAATGTCCATTTGATTGTTGCTTGCTGCTATTAATTACATCATTCATACGCCATAATTATGATTTTGATTGCAGTTGTTACAGCATTCATACATCCTAATTATGGTTTTGATTGCAGCAGTTAATTACAGCATTCATACGCCCTAATGGTTTTGACCGTTTGAATTCAATAACATCTTTGATGATTCCTATAAATAGCCGGGTCGCATCTGTATTTTAGACGTGAAAATATTTGCTTCCTCCGAAAATTTCTCTTCCTCTGCCCGTTCTCCTGGGTATATGTACTGTGCAAATTCCAAAGTCTCTGGTCACGACTGGACACGTCCAGAGGCTGATGTGTTAACCTTGAGGAGCACCCGACAATATCGATTACCACCGAGGCCGCGCTGTAATTACTTTCAAGTCAGTGGTCATCCCACGACACAGCCTTGAAACTCTTCTGATACGTATTTTGTTTCTATGTTACTCCTCGTATAGCCACGGTATTCCACTTCTTTTCTTACAATTTGAAAGCAATCAATCATGTATTATACTATGGCTATCATATAAGCAGATGAAGTACCTTCAACTCCATATAAGTTCTTATGAATCAAATTTTTAGCAGATGTGTTTCTTGATTACCTTGATGGTGACATGGTTTAGGATTGCCATATTCTCTTAATATGAATAGATTGAGTTCTTTCCCATGATACGCTTGTTTTGACTTGAGACGTTTGGTCAATTTGTTATTGTATGAGTCTTGTTTCGACACTATCCTTGTAGGCTGTCTTTTGAATGTTAGCATGTTGGTTATTTCATATTTATTAAACACAAGCTATTGTCATTTGATAAAATCTTCGTCTCTTCACATGAGAGTTACTGGTAGAAAAAATAGGACTGCTGGTAAGAAAACATGCTTGCCACCTTGTAGGAAATATTTTGGATCTTAAGCTGATGTCAAAATAACTGCAAGCTTGCAACTAAAGCTGTTGTATTTCTTTTCTTGCTTTAGCTCTTGCACAAGGTGATACAACTATTGTATTGGATATGTTTTGTTATATATTTGTCTTTTTTGCTAAGTGTGCATCACCTGCACTTTCAACATTTGGGTATCAAGTTTAAGAATCAATAAGCATTCACCTATGCGTATTTTGGATAAGGTGGTCTTCCTACATACATGCAGATATATCCGTTTTCTATGATATGGGTCTGTTCCTGTACTTGCCAGCTATCTTAGGTATTGGCTAGCGATCTGTCATTTTGATCAAGCATTTTCTTATTTTGGCTCTTGACGTGTCACTTCTAGACATGATACACAGGTCTATCTTGTCATACACTTTCAAGTGGAAAACCATTATTCGCCTTACTGATATGTAAAAGCAAAGAGTTACACACATCCTCTAGACAAGAGCATAATGTATGTGCTAGTAACTAGATGCTTTTGCAAACAGCCTTTTTAAATGGTGACCTAAAGGAAGAAATCTACATGTCCCAACCCGAGGGGTTTGTGATTGTTGGTCGAGAGAATATAGTATGCAAGCTTAGAAAATCTCTATATGGTCTAAAGCAAACACATAAGCAATGGTATGAGAATTTAAACATCACTTTAGTAAGGAATGGCTATATTGTGAACACATCTGACTCTTGTGTTTATTCTAAACTAATAGGATTAGATTGTATGATTATATACCTATATGTAGATGACGTGTTGATTTTTGGGAACAATCTAGACGTTGTCAATGATACCAAGAATTTCTTGTCATCTCAGTTTGAGATGAAAAACCTAAGAGAAGCTGATGTTATTTTAGGAGTTAAGAGTCATTAGAAATTCCAATGGCATCTCCTTGTGTCAATCTCATTACCTAGAAAAGGTGCTGAAAAAGTTCAATTGTTTTGATGTTGTGCCTGCTAGAACTCCCTATGACCCTAGCATACATTTGAAAAAGAATTTGGTCGAGAGTGTTTTTCAATCTGAATATGCTGAAATCATAGGAAGTAAGATGTTCCTCATGAACTGTACTCGACCTGATATAGCCTATGCGGTTAGTAGGCTAAGTCGTTATACACATAACCCTAAAAACCTATGCAGCTAGTAGGTTAAGTCGTTATACACATAACCCTAGTAACGAACATTGGAATGCTCTTCATCGTTTGCAAAATACCTGAAAGAAACTATTGATTGGTGTTTGCATTTTAGCTAATTTCCTGCTATTTTAGAAGTATTTTGTGATGCAAACTAGGTTTCAGGTAATGATGAAATAAGTTCAACTAGTGGTTTTGTTTTTACTTTGGGTGGAGGCGCTATATCATGGAAGTCTTCCAAACAGACATGTAAAGCACGATCCACCATAGAATCTGAATTCATTGCTCTTGAGTTGGCAGAGCAAGAAGTTGAATGGTTACAGAACTTGTTAACAGACGTACCATTGTGGGGGGAAAATTTGCGTCAGTTTCCCTTCATTGTGATTCTCAAGCAGCCATTGGAGTTACTAAAACAGTGTCTTCAACGGGAAGAAAAGAAACATTCGCGTCAGGCACAGTGTGGTTAAACAACTCCTGAAAATGGAGTAATTTCTTTGGAACATGTGAGGTCCGAAAGAAATCTTGCAGATCCACTAACCAATAGGTTGCCAAGGAAATTGGTTCTTGATTCGTCGAGTGGGATGGGGCTAAAGCCCATGAGTTAAGATAATATGGTTAATGCCCAGTGTGGTCTAACGAAGCCATATGATTCTTAACATACACTACATTTCCATCCATATGGCGTGTGGTAGTGTTTTTGAATCCATAGCCAAGTTTGGTGATGCTATTGAGAAGCACTTAATGGATTCATTTTGAGATAAGTCCATAACCAGTTTTTGGTTGTGCTATAGAGAAGTACTTGATGGTCATCATTTGTTAAGAGGTTAAGCAATATGCTCTTAATGGTTCCATGTCCCTTGTGGTGATGCTATAGAGAAGCACTTGATGGACCACCTACGCGGGTGTGAAGGTTTGGCCGCCTTCTATGAAAGACCAGGACAGTCTTTCTAGAGCTCTCATGAGACCAAAGGTGTGCGCATGGCCTTAAAGCGCTTGATATGTATCGCGGAGTTTGCACATACTCAAGTTTACAATATGTATTGTGGAGGTCTCAACCAAACTCTAATGAGTTTAAGAGAAGTTCACTCATTAGGAAGTAAGTTCTTGCCTCACTTCACTATGTATCAATTCAATCGAAAGACATTGATGCTTAAGTATATATCCTTTCTTTATCCAGGAGTTCTTCATTTCTTCTATGAGCCATTAGTGGGGGAATGCTGGAAATAATGACTATCAAAAGCCTTTATTTCATTCCCACTAACTTTTTAGTCCCACATTGATTTGACAATTTTCCTTGGAGGAGTTTATTAGGGAGTTATTGAGACTTGGGAATGTGCCCCAAGGGGTATGACTCTTTTGTGAAGGAGAGAGGACTTACATGAGCGTGGGTCCACCACGCACACCGCCGCCACCGGCCACCCACCGGCCAGCCGCGTCGTGTCGTGACGCACGCGCCCTTCCTTTTTAGACGGTGTGCCTTTCCTTTTTGGACACATCCCCTTAAATGTCAGATGTTAATGTCCATTTGATTGCTGTTGTTAATTATATCATTCACACGCCCTAATTATGATTTTGATTGCAGTTGTTAATTACAGCATTCATACGCCCTAATTATAGTTTTGATTACAGCTGTTAATTACAACATTCATACACCCTAATTAAATTTTGATTGTTTGAATTCAATAACATCTTAGAAGATTCTTATAAATAGCCGGGTCCCATCCGTATGTTAGACGTGAAATTATTTGCTTCCTCCAAAAATTTCTCTCTTCCTCTGCCCGTTCTCCTGGGTATATGTATTGTGCAAATTCCAAAGTCTGACCACAAGTGGGCGCACCCAGAGGCTACTGTGTTAACCTTAGGAAGCAACCGGCAATATTGATTACCACCGAGGTTGCGCCGTAATTGCTTTCATGTAAGTGGTCATCCCACGACACAGCCTTGAACCTCTTCGGATACGTATTTTGTTTCTCTGTTACTCCTCGTATAGCCACGGTATTCCACTTCTTTTCTTACAGTAAGCATCAACGAGGGGTGGCAAACAACGATGAGGGGTGGGATGAGGGGTGGGAGTTATGATGGTGAGCTACGAGGTACAGTGAAAAAGCCAATATGAAAGATTTAGGTGTTTTCAGTCAAGGAAAGAGACCCATCAGTTTTAGGCCCAAATATGAAGTTGTCGAACTTAAAACCTAACGAGACAAGATAAAAACTAACCCAATTCCAATTTTTAGCTAATGATAAATTTATGGATTGACAGACATTGTATCAGTCCTACATCGTATCAGTCCGATATGACATCCATATCGTAAGATATTTTATATTGTCTAATATGGTGTAAGATGTGTCGAAATCCCTCTAAATCATATCTTAAGGCACCAATACCTAGCTAAAAGATATCTTAAAAAAAGTATCAGTTAACTTCACATGGTATCCAGCAAGGCATACGGAAAAAAATAAGAGAAAAGAAAGAAGAAAAAGAAGAAATGAATTCTAACAAATATTTAATGTAGTGTCATAATCTTGAAGACCATTTAAATTGAACACATGTTTAAATTTGATGTAGTATCGTCGTCATTTTCACCTTTTCTTTTTTGTTTTGATCTTTATAAAATAGTCAAATTATAAGTATTTGATGATAGTTTGACTATTGAAACTTTTGATGCTTATTCCAAATATATGATAAAAAGGTAAATAGAACATTAAAATCCCACAAACACAATGATCTATTTTTTAGTTGTCATGTGCTTGTGCTTGTGCACGTGCCAAAAAACCTAGTGTACTAATACTTAAAAAAACTACCTTACCAGGGCTAAGACATGTGTAAATATGATAAGTCAGTTTTGATTTATCCTACTAATACTTAAAAAACTACCTTACCAGGGCTAAGACATAGGTAAAGATGATAAGTCAGTTTTGATTTATCCCTCTTAATAAAGCATTGGATGGTTCCGTCTCGAGGTCCAGGCTGCAAGAAAGAAGACAATATTCAGAATATACAAATGTCAGCCGTTGCATATGGAATTTGGTCAACTTATTGCTGTTAACAAAATCCCTTATCAACACCCTAAACTATAAGGGATTAATGAACATGTAGTAGTACACAGTAAGGAAAAACAAAGGACATGATTATTAATGCGTTGCAAATAATACCTGCTTCAGGGACACAGGAAAAGTGAGCTTCCCACAAAACTCAGGACTTTTAACAATCTCTTTACACATCTCACGCCATGATCTGCACACAGCAGCACATGCAACAACATGTTTGCGCGAAGGCCATGTACTCTCACTGGTCTCCAGTCTTTTAATCACATCACGAAGTAGCTCAGGCGGGAGACCAGCCCACCGACTCTGCTGGACCACAGCGGGCTCATCATGAAGTTCATAAACAGATCCCTGGGATCTCCCCCTGTGATGACCTGATAGCCTCACCTCAAAACTCCTCCTCGATAAACTCCCAAAACCATCTCTCACATCACGAACAATACTCCTGAAGGACATCTACACTTGAACAAAATCCACCAGGCAGAAGGAACCCAGGAAAGGGATACTACACCCACAAGCGCACGCTACAAACACATCAGGCTACTAAAATCAAGATGAAGATCACAAATGCATCCGAACTAACGCCAAACTGCATTGGACAAAAGACAGGAGATTATTGACATATCAAAGAAGATGCAAGCCCAAATAACTTTCTAATATGTCAACAGAAATTCTCACCTTGATTAAGAACTTACTCCTTGAGTTGAAACTTAAAATTGTATTTTTTTAGCTCAACTACAGATGTAAACTAGAAACGGCAAAATAGAAGAAATTGTCAAAGCCACGTCTAAAACATAGTGCGGAAGAAGCACATAACAATCTAAGTGGAAATATGTGGGCAACTTAGTAAGTCTTATGCTGAGAAAGCATAAAAAAGCAGGACAGACGACAACACATGCGGCTAATCCATTCCTACTCGATGCAGGGGCATGATGTCAATTGATTGAAAGTTTGCAATGATTCTGTATAACACAGAGCTAAATAACCTAGTGCCAACTTGGACACAAAGTGATAGGAAACCCACATAAACAGAATATGTCAGTCCAAGGGATCAAACACAGTATATAAGTAAAGGATCGCCAAATTGCACATGAGAAACAAAGACCAACAATATAATAGGGAGTTGCTTCGCGCACCCACCTTTTTACTCTCTCGCACAACCACTATACCATTTATTTACAAGTTTGCCACTCAAAATTACTCACCGCTCACAACCATTTAAAAATTTCGAAAATGCTCTGGTTCTGCACAGTGAGTAAAACGACCGACCGTCTGCAGGCGGCAATGCCGCCCCCTCTGCCGACCTCTCCGACTCATCCAACAACCCAGCCCAACCCCCTCCGTTGCCCCTCTTCATCTTCCCCAGCCCCCTCCGCCGCCGCCGCCGCCCTCCACAACCCCTCCGACGTCTCCTCATCCGACTATCCCGCCCCGCCCCCTCCGTCGTCCCCATTCATCTTCCCCAGCCCCTCCGTTGCCCCCTCGTCCGACAACCTAGCCCACCCCCTCCGCCGGCCCCCTCCCCCACGCACCCTCTTCCCCATCGCCCATTCCATACCCTAAAACCCCTCTGTGGTGTTTTTTTTTTGGGGGGGAAGAGGTCTAAATTTTGAAATGCAAACTTGTAAATAAGTGGTTGTAAAACGGTAGGTGCGCAAAGCAACTCCTATATCCTGGTAAACTCACGAAGCCTGCGGAGAATTAACTCACTATATTTAACACTTTTAATTTAACAATAAAAACCTAGCTTTAAGAGTCAAATTAATGCAAAAAAAACCAACTTCTATATTTACATAGAAAAAGTCCATAAAAATTTCAGCAAAACTTATGGTTTTAATCTGAGCATACCAATAGGAACACTCAAGTGAATGGGCAGGTAATCGACAATTTTTGACCGTTACTTAGAATTTGTGATACGGTGAAAGACGAGATTTTGTTCCAAATTATAAATCTTCAATGGATTGACAAACTTACACCATAAGTTGACCAACACATCTACAGCATACATCAAGGATGTAATAGAAAAAAATGCCCGAATAACTAGGCAAAACAACAAATTTTTACAAACCAGCAAGTTATAGCAAGTTGCCATAAATCTGAAACTAAGGATAGAGTTTTAATAAGCAGATCCGAATATTTGGGATTCTACGCTTCAAGCCCAAATATTCGGAATTAACACAGTCAGAAAGAACACCCTGCACTCGTAAATGTGAATACAATGAAACATCAAACTATCAATTTCCAGTATTTTCCAAAAACACAGTTCTTTGTATATTAAACATCTCTCAGAAATACAAGAAAAAGGGAGAAAAAGTACTCCCGCAGAGCGCAAGTTCAAACCTTTGCAATCGCCAAACCTAGCCCTAAATTACTAAAGAAAGAAACTAAACTCTAAGCTTAATTAATTCATCAATCTACACCATTCCTCCCAAAAATTGCAACGTTTGGACGATCAAATCCAAAATCCTCTAATAATCAGTGAAAATTACAGATCTCAGCCGCGGGATTGTGGATCAAAAAATGATGAAATCGTTTCAGAAATAGAGAAACAGATAGACATTCGCTCACCTTACACACGTCCAGATCGATGGACGGATTGGATCGAGGTCCATATCCCTTTCTTATGGACAAGATTTTCTGACAGAATCCTTTCGCTTTCTCTCTCTAAAAAGTAAAAACGGCCCGTTCTCTCTCTCTAAAAACTAAGACGACGACGGATCTGAGAGCTTCATTAAATCCAGTTTTTGGGCGTGGAAAGATGAGTGGATGTATACACGCTAGTATCCGGGGCATGTACGATATCCATACCGTAAAAAAATTATATAAAATTAAGCAATTTTATATAATTACTGGACATAACCCGTGCCTGGAGGCCACGGAGGCAGTCGTCGTCCGGGCGCAAATGCGGAGAGAAGCGGTCGTCAAAGTGCAAAAAGCGTGGGTGTGTGTGAGCGGATGGTCGGGGAAAAAAGAGGAAAAACATGGACTAAAACGCAAAAAACATCACCAAAAACATATCCCAAACCCAAGTCCAAAACCCCACCCAACCCCACGTGGCGTCACATTCATCAACCAAAAATATGCCTGAGACAAAACTGTCACGTGTGACAAAACTGTCACACAGAACAAACTTCATGAATTGTATAATAGATTTTTACTGTCTAATTGATGTTGAGGGACCAATGGTCAAGTTTAAGACTCACCCCATTCTATAAGCAATGTCATGACTCATGAAAAGCTTATGTTCTGACGGAATCAAAACATCATTCTTCATTCTATTGAATCAAAAGAAAAGAAACATCATTCTCAATAAAAACTTGTAGATAAACAATGAGAATTAACACACAAATAAATACAAGTACATGAAATCAAACCAATCACAAATATTAAGCAAATATACTGGCTCAGTCCTTCCCCACCTATGTCCAGTTCCAAAGCAAATCCTGCATGAGATTTCCATTATAACTTGCAAACCGTAAGAATAGTACAACCTAGCAACTTGACAAACAACCTTGGCTAATTGTGAACCCAATCTCAATAACACCAAGATCGTCAACCACTCTCAAATACCGAGATGAGAACCACCTCTACAAACTGAGGCTAACTCATCGCACCGAGTTACACTTTGTAGAGCAAGATTACAATAACTCTATAGCCTTGAAGATGAAGCTCGTGTGTTGTATATGTGGCTAAAGCAATATGATTTCTATTCTAGAGATTTAACAATGAAGAATATAAATCCTTGCTCAATAAGGTAGCATTGGATCCTGAGATGACAAGTAAAAATACTAGAGGGAGTAAATATTGTTTATGGAAAATATAAAATTTTCTAGTAATTTCTACCTAAGATTTTAATTAAAGTTACCTAATTAAAAGTTAATCAACAATGTCTTGTAAATAAAGAAATGAATAAGAGTTGTGAAATCTAAGTTACTTGCAAGAATATAAACAATAGGCTCAGCGAGAAAGACAATCGCAAACAAATCGATTTACCTTGGTTCATGCATATTTGCCATACATCCAGCCACACGGCCTTTCAAGGACAAATCCATTAACACGTTACAAATAGAACCAAGTTACAACATGTTTTTTACACCACACCTTAGTGACTGACAAACGCTTCGAACAAGCTCGAGTCAAACATCTCTCCTCAAAAGAGAAAACACCTCTCACTTAAGTGAGAAATACTTACAGAGCTCTTTTACATATAAATGTTGAATCTCTTTGTGTAGATGAAGTGTGGCTATAGCGGTTGATGTCCAAATTACGGTGCAAATGAAAATCTCATGAGATCATAAATTGGCCAAAAAAGAATATTGAAAACCTTTCAAAGCAAGGCCAAAAAAGAGAGTTTTCTTTTGAAAGAATTAAGCTTAAACACTATTTTTCACTTGAAAATATTAATCAAAAAGCATGTTAAATGCTTGAACGACCCTCTATTTTTAGGGCTTCAATTGGGTGAAAACAGTTGACCAAAAAATCCCTCCAACGATCAAAAACGTCTACTAAAAATCATCCAGTTAAAGCCCAATGGCTAGTTATTAGCCGACTAGAGTTCATATACTAGTGGACTTGTCAATAGTTGACTAGTCCATACACTCTAGTTGATTAGGCTAGTCCAGTTCAGAAGCTGTTTGAGCTCTTTGTAAAAAATCTAGTTGACTACAGTTCATTAGCTAGTCGTGGACTAAGGGGGAACCTTACTTATAAATAGTCACAACGGCGATGAGAGGAGGATCAATTTCCAGAGGTACTAAGCACTCAGGTACTCTGATACTCAAATATCTACTTTCACTCTACATTTCTTCCTCCATAGTTTGGTGTGACAGTGATTGGACGACCTCCCAATAGGTCAGACCTGCTGCCTCGGGCTCCTTAAGCATCAGAGGGGATCTGGGTCGGAACCCAGATCCGACCCCCCCCCCCCCCCCCCCCCCCCCCCCCCGACGATTTCTTTGTGTTACAGACTGACGAAGATAGATCTGAGCTAGGCTAGGCTTCAACACAACAGCTCGGACTTATCTCTCCCCGACCCGGGACCATTCTTCCTTGGATCACACTTCCTTGCCGACGAAGTGCCAAGTCACCAAAAGCGTACTTGTCAACACCACCTTACCGTGTGACGGATTTACCCATCAACAGCCATATATTTAATTCTAGCGTGCAGAAGCCAAGAATGAGTACGATATCTTACGTGCACACATTCACCGTGCACCATTTACTTGAGAGGACCGTCTTGGTTAATTTTCTTGCCCATGATCTAAAAACCCAACGAACTAAATAACAAGAGAAACTCGAAGCTTTTTGTTCGCAACTTGCTGTAGGTCCCTTAGCAACAGTGAATCCAAAATACAGTCACTGCACCGGCCATGGCTATCATCTCACATGAACAGGGCCACCATCAAATCTCAAACAGTAACAGTCAAACAGAAAAGGATAGAGAAGAGATCCCCCCATCTTTTTCATTGATGATCAGTTACTATAATTAGCATCCTTGTTCCTACTCGTCTGAGTTGTCTCCCCATCATTGGACCCCCATTTTGTTTTCCGGCCAGCATGACGGGGGAGATGCCGGCCGGAATTGCGGGTGACCGACTCAATCGACGGCTGCAAGCAATTGATTCGCACAGTGAGAATTCTTGTGCAGAGTCTGCCATCCATTTCAGGGCCTGTCCTTTTGCAGGAAAGTATAATGTGGAAAGTTGAGAAGTGTGGAATCTGATGAGAGAGAAATTGGGGTGTAGTGTGTTTTTTTGTTGGAAAGTGGGATTGGATTGTGGAGTTGGAAAGTTGAGATAGGTCCTACTCCGTGTAGTGTGTTCTTTTAGTTGAAGAAAGTTGGAGGTGTAAAGTGATGTGGGGTCCACCCAAATTTAATTTGTTCTATTTATACCTAAAGTATAAACTAAAAACTAAATTAATTACTTAATATATTAACTAATTAATAATTAAAATAATTAACTGGATGCAAAAATGCTAATCCAAAGTGTGTATAGCGGGGCCCCCAATTGATTTCACGCGCTACAGCAAATCAAACCAAAAACAAAAAAAAAACAAAAACAAAAAAGCATCCGCTGCTTTGATTGGTGGGAGGAGAGATGAGGGCCCACCCGCCTTCGGACTCTTCTGTAATCCGAACAAAAATCTCGGATTGCAAATGGCCCTCCAGATTCCTACTGACGCACTACACGTCGGCAAGGAAACCCCAAAAACGAAAACCACAAAAGAACAGTCCTCCAGCATTTGAACTCGGATTCTTAGTAATAGAGAGTGAATAGTAACAAAAACAAGATTCCATCTCTACATTCGGACAAAAGAACAGCCCCTTAGCCGCAGGGTGGCCACGTAGGCTGACCAAAGGGGAGACGCAGACAAATACCAAACCATCTGGAATACTGGTGATAGATTTATCTAGGACAGTGATGAGACATATTTTTTTTAAATGAAAAAAAGTACAGTTCATCGCAAGTCTTGCGATGCACTTAGCACTGTTCTTCGGTGTATGCGTGAGCGTTTTGTTCAAGACAATGACTCCGTCAAATAATCATATGGTGTGGTAGATCAACTAACCACCCATTTTAATTAGCTCCATTAGTCTAAAGCCAATCCTTAAAACCCAAGTTATTCCTTACGCAATTCGTTTGACTGATACCTTCAATGTTCCTTTCAGGGTAGTTAGCAACGCCTGGCTCTCTCTTTATGTCAAGATTCTACGTCCAAAAACTTGATCAAGACAATGTTTTTTTAAAGTAAAATCACCTTCCCCTGTACAAAGTAAGATCACAATTTATGGCACCCTATCACATTGGTTCCATTGGCCCATCCATCGTCTGGGGTAATTGCACAAGGCCCATATTTCTACTGGACCAACCCATTGTCTCGGCCCATAACTCAGCAACATTTGCCTCGGCCATGGGCCATGGCTGGTCTGATTCCAGCAATCACATTTGTCATGGCGGTTATGTTCAGGTCAATTCATCAACACCACCAAACATTTGCACTTATTTACATGGTTGCCATTACCATCCAAATCCCCCTACTCACTTATTTACATGTTCGCCACCCATACGGTTTTTGGCATTTTAACCCCGGTATTTTGCAGCTTTTACCCCCTGTGATACCGATACACACCCACAACTCTAGCTCCTTTCCGGTTGCACACGTGCACCACATCATATTCGTCTGTTTTTTTCCTCTCTGTGCAAGTTTATATACAAGCATAGTGTATTCTAGAAAAACCAAAAAAGAAAAAAGAAAATTGCAGTGTGCATCAAATGGTGCTCAGATGGACATAAATCAGGATATCTATTTAATAGGGGTAGATCCACACACAAGTCTACTTCCGGCAAAGTGCCTACCCACCCTTTTGCTTTAAATTTCATTTTCGACATCTTTTTGAGGGAAAAAAAAGGTGCCATTATTGTTCATGGCCAGCTAGGAGGAGATGTAACTTGAGGAAAGGCGGAGAGTTATTGCGCAGGCAGAGCTTGCATGTTTTGATTTATCAATCCTGTCGATGTCTATGATTATGCTTTCTTTTTTAAAATTAGACGGTGTCGTTGTCAATGTTATAGTTTGTGTTTACGCATTTGGTGCAGGCTTGTATTTTATGTTATGCGTGAGATCAGATGCTTGCCAACTGACTCTGGTCCAGCGGCATTACCTTCGCTTCTCAGTCCTGTCACCAGGGATCGATTCCTGGTGGACGCGGACTGTGCACGACTTTAACAAACTTTCCGATTTATTAAAAAAAGGACCAACTTTCATGACCTTAAGTAGGGTTGTTCCTGCAAAACGAACCTAGTATTGCAGTGAAAGCATCTCAAAGTATTTTCAGAACAAATTCTCTCAGAAGTAAAAAAAAGATCTTCCCTCAAAAAATGAACGGAGTGAAAGAGAGCAAGGTTGTATAAGTTTAGGCACAATTCAGAATAATCTATGCCCAATCTTAAACAACCTCGGACATATTTGAGTTGCCATCCTTCACAACCCCAGCATTCGAGCCGTCGCCCTTCGCAACCTCGGAGCCCAGGCCGCCGTCCCTCCTCTCTCTGCTTTTCCCCCACAAGACGCAGTAAAGGCCTCCGACTAGAAGAACCCCGCCCAAAACACTGCACATGTTCGATACTAATTTCAGAATCAGCACACAACTGCCATTAATTTTGCCAGCACCAAACATCTATCTATTTACGTACCTTCCGAGAGCTATGGCTTCCCCCAGGAGGAACGACGAGGTTGCAATGGTGACGACGAGCGACAGGGGGTAGAACATCGCCGCGAAGACCGGCCCCTTCTTCTGAATGCACCATGTCTGCAGGTACAGCACCAGTCCCCCCACAAACACCCCCTGCCATTCATCCATGAAATACTTATATACGTCTGTTTGGGTCCCGCGTTCTCGCACGAGTTATTTCTAGTGTGTGTATATATATATGTTTGGAGGCTTACATTGTACACCACGGCGAAGAGTATATTGTCCCAGCGCAGTTTCCACCTCGACATGCTCCTGTCCATCACAACGCCGACAACGAAGCTCTGCAGCGAGCTGAAGAGGCATACAAGAGCCGAGGACCAGAGCCACGACGGATACTCCCTCGACACTAATCCCTGCAAAACGATCCACAATGCCCAGCAAAACGCGACCAGGACCATCAGGAAAGTCCCAGTTATCCACATCCTGCCCATGTCTGCGGCCTGATGATGCTGACTGCTCCCATGGAGAATTGGGCGGTGGTGGCTGAAAGGGTTGAATCGAGGTCCTTTGTACAAGGCGATGAGCACGGCTCCCCCGACGCAAATCGCCACCCCGACGATCTTGGCAACGCCCGACGCCTGCCTCCATCTAATCGTCTCCACCCTGGCAAGCACGCATGTACAAATCCGTAAGCACGCGACAAATTAAACTTTGGAGCGCGGGATGCAGAGTTTGTTTACCGAAACAAGACTGCCAGGATGAAGGTGAAGACGGGTATGAGGTTCGTGGCGGCCGACGCCACGGTGGCGGAGGTGAGCTTGATGGCGATGCTGTGCATGTTCAGGTTGATCGTGTAGCCGAACAGCGCGAGCAGGAAGATCTTGGCCATCAGCCTGGGGGGCAGGGGCGGCGCCGTCCTCCTCTCGAATATTAGGGCCAGGGGCAGCAGGATGGCGGTGGCGATGGCCTGCCGGTAGAAGACGAACACGAACGTGCTCATGCCGCCGTTGAACGCGGCCTTGGAGAAGATCGACATGCCCGCGAATATGACCTGAACCGCAACCATTGCGATGTGCGGCTTCTTCTCCTCCATCGTCTCGGCAAACTGGCCCATGTTTTGCTGGACGATGAATTATGTTTGCAGTCACCTCAGCTGCTTTCGTTCAGACATTGATCTTATATATCACCGTCAAGGGACCGGGTTGGCCCCCATGCATGTTGGATCATGTGATCGTTTAACGCGACGTGAACCGTTCGATGAACATTTTTAGTGGACCCCACCAGCCACCTTTTACTCTACAAACAAAAAAGAAAAAAAGAAAAAAGAAAAGATGAGTAGTGGGGTCACAAAAGTTGTTGATCGAACGGTCCACGTCTCGTTGGACGGTCACATGGTCTAACGTGCGTAGAAGCCACACCGATCCTCACATGAGATCACTGCACCTGCAAGGCTCCCACGTGTTATTATTATTGACGCCGAAGGAAACCGAATTAGAGAACAAGGCTTAATTTGTTCAATCGAATTAGAGAACCAGAGTGTTAACGTTTGAGATTGTTGGTTAGCGTCACGTGATAGGGAATGAGACATGGCACGAACTAGATTTTGCTGCTGATTAACTGATAATTAATATGGATTTAAAGCGTAATTGGATGTTACCTGGAATTAGTTTGACTAGTTAATGGCCGTTGAAATTGTGGTTGTAGTCACAATAACGTAATAATAAATATGCAAGAATGGGATGGATATGGACTTTATACACCTCAGATTGATGTGTGTATGCAATGATTTTCTTTTCAAATATGGAAATAAATCATTAGATACACCCTCTGTGTATGCAACGAGGGGATGTATGCAATGATTGGAATGAGATGATGTATATAATGATTTCTTTCTATTTTTAGAAAGAAATTCATTGCATACACATCAATCTCAATGCTAATGAGATAAATTGTTAATCCCTTGGAAACTCAACTAATCATTAAATGTAACGATACGAAGGAAGACATGTTTTGCGAGGAAAGAAAAGGAAAGAGAGTTTTTTTTTTTGAAAACATACTAGTCCTTTCTTATTAATTAAATCAAAAGTTTCTTTTTAAAAATAGAGTGAGAAAATATTCATGTTTAAATAATTAAATAATCATATGATTGGGTCTTCAAATGCTTTTGGGCCAAAAAGCAATGAAATCATTTTATAAAAAAAGCGGATGTGATTTCTGTAAAGACTCTTTTTCAGATCCTTTTCCGAAACAATAAGTTGGAATACCAGTGGAATTGGAAAAGAAAAAAAACTTATAAATATGCCAAAAATGTGCTTGTTCACTAGAAAACCTATTTCGAGAAGCATTCTGAGCATCCAAATATCACTTCTATAATCTCGGCTTATTCCAGCACTAGCTAAAAAGCATTTAATGCTTTTTATTAGCAGACATTTTTAGAATTACTTGTGTGGCTCCTTTAATTAGTTAGTGTTAGAAGAGGATTAACCATGGCGAATAGCCATGGTACTTTATTTATAAAAATTTCATGATGAGTTAGGAGTCCAAGGGACTCCCCACTAACTTAGTGGGGAATAATGGTGAGATGTTGAGGGGGAGGCCAAAGGCCTCACTCAACTCACAACACTCCCCATCATCTCTCCATTACATTGGGTTAAGCATATGAATACTTCAGGATTCGTTATGCTAATGGTGTGGATACTTCTGGATCCAGAGCCACTGTGGTTGCCTCGTTAAAACCTTAGCTGTGGAAAACCCAATGAGAAAAACCAGCAGCTTAAGGGAAAAGAGTACAACTATCGAGTGACTCCCCCTGATCTGTAGAAGCTTCAGGCTTACATATCTCCTATGTGTCTATACAATCATCTCCTATTCGTCTATACATCCATCATGTTCTGAAAGAAAATACAATCATCACTCATCTTATACAAGTTTCACTCATCTAGCGGCTATAATAAAGCAGTGGCGTTCTGGAGTGGAATGCTCTTCGAAGTTGGTAGATGACGCCACTAAAGTATTCAGTGAATCAGTCTTCAGTGTGTCTGCAAGGTACTGCTGGACCTGGCTGAGCGTTTTCAATACTTGCTTCTTGGATGATGAGCTTCTCAGAAGATGTAGACATTGGAGGATGATATGTAGATATTTAGGAGGTGGCCGGCCTATTGTGTTGCAGTCATCGCGATGATCTTTAAACCTGCATATGCGATATATATTCCTTGACCCTTTGAAGTTGCGCAGAAGCAACGTATCCTTAGTCTAGTGTTGCTCTCCAGGGCAACACTGTATCTGGTTAACAACTTTAATGCAGACGTTCTATCAAAGACACGTGCAGTTGGCCAGATAAGGAAGTGTAACAAGTACACCAAAGCTAGGCTCTTCAGGACCTAGGATGTCCTCCCCCTCTTCCAGCGACTGGAAGGTGTCATAAATAAGCATCTATTTTTAATAGGTTGCAAATGGACATCATTTTTCATAAACTCCATGTGTATGAAGGATATTAACGGGTTCCACCACGAAGGTGTTAAATATATAAGCCGAGACAATACCTTGTTATACTTAGGGTTTTCATTTCCAAGGTATGCTTAAAGCTATCTGATATCTCAATGGTCTCTGCAGGAGATCCTATTAGCTTTAAGTTGATCACATGTACGGCGAATATCACAAATCCTGTCAACGATCTTTTGAAAAAAATGATACACGGGCAGAATATTGCTTAAGATCAACTAATGATCTTTGTAGCCTTTATGGAGAAGACGTCTCTACGTCTCTTTTTCATCTCTGGGGGTAGAGTATACCCTTATGGAAGTTTTATATAGATCTCTATTTCTATATTGTCGTATATGTATGCAGTCACAACGTTCATGAGCTGCATTTATTGGCTTTTTCAGAGAATTTTAGGCTTTAGTAGGAAAATGATCACATTTCCTTCATTTCAATTTCTTATGAAATCCAACTTATATTCCACAGGTTTTACACATTCAGGTGTATGGACTACTGGTCCAAAGGCTTTGCTTTTCAAGTGTGAGTCCAGCTCTACTCTTATTGCCTCATCCCACTTTGGCCAATCTATGTGTTCATGCTATAGAAAAGTGGGTTGACGTCAGCGTCGTATTCAGCGACGTGAACGGCAATAGCGAAAGCAAAACCGTCGTCGACGACTGTGCTATATCTGTCCAGTACCTCTCCAGTACATACATAATATAATGATTTTTCTCATGTTGTTTCCTCTGCAGGGGAAAATTAGGAGGGGAGAGGTTGCTGGTCTGAGCTCAGCATCCTGTGGTTGGATCATTTTAATATATCCAGGAATCTTCCTCTTTCGAGGAAAGTTTTATATTTTTAACCTGGCGGGCGTCCTATTTTCTATTGAGGTACAGCCAATTCTGCTGCCGGTGGATTGCATCCATCTTTGGGAATGTCAATCCTAGCTGGCGTGTTGACAGCAGGGACGTGTGAACGAACAAGCTTCTGGTTGTCCGTAAATTTATCCGACAATTGATGTACTTTAGTCTGAATGTGAAGGATCTTCTGGATCTCATCTTCACTCAGAAAAAGTATGCGGATCATAACGAGAGTAGGACTTTTGTGTCCCATGATATGGTCTCAGAAGCTTCAGGCTTCTTTGGACTGCGTGCCTATTTCAATGAGATTTTGCTCATCAAATTCATATTTATCAAGACTTGGTGGTAAACCATAAGCAAGCAGCATCAGCAATAAGATATGGCAACAAGCTGGACGTATCGTGATAAGCGATGTGGAATGCAGTGTGATGGTCCCTAAACATCAACATGCAACTGCGATTTTACAATGGACGTGAAATCCATTGGAGTCTCTTTACCAGAGACTCTGCTTACCCGTTATGAGTTTGAACATGCTGCAGGATGTTCAATTTTACTGCCAGTTGCTTGGCAGAAGTCTTGAATGATATGTGTAGTAAATTCACCCACATTATAAGCTTTTTAGAAAGCTAGGTTGTGAGTGAATATTAAGGCACACATAAGACCATCTAGTAGATGCATATATCAGTACAGTAATGAAGTACCGATAATGGGCCATTTGCGGGGTGAATAGGCCCGCAAAGGTCACCATGTAATCTCTCAATGAAGCCAGGAGACTTTAAACCCACTTTCAGGACGGAAGGTCTCTCTATTAGTTTTCCCTTATGATAAAGGGGGTCAAGGAAACTCAACCTTTTGAAGAATCTTCAGGTTCTCCAATGGATTCATTTGATGATGCGTTCATCATCGCTGATCCTAGGATGACCAAGTCCATTTTTACCAGAGTTAAAAACTATGGCAAAGAAATGCACTTCTGGTGCTCAGACGAGTTGGCTTTCTATAGGATGCATATATGTAATTATAGGGGCCCGACGGGGGTCCAATGAAATCGTAAGTAGACGGTCTTCTGGCCATTCTCTTGACGAGTTACATATTGATATTCAATATATATTATCCACAATTTTCAAGTTAGTTTCGTTAAAAGAAATATCCTTGAAAATTGGAGATTTCCTATATGTTTAAGAGGAGAATTTGCATCTTATAGTCTCGTTGTATGTGGAGCAATATCAATGCTACACCAGTGCAACGAGGCACTGTCCACAATATTCCATACTTCATCTATAAGTAAAACGAAATTTTATTTAAGTCAATGAAAAAGACATTCAAAATAAAAGTTCGTATTTAAGCAAATTAAAGATGAAGCAACATTGAATTTTAAATGCATAGATAAAAGATGAAGCTTAATCGAGCAGGTCGTCGTTCTCGAAGTCTTTTGCAGTGAATATTGTTGGTGGCTGAACAGCCGCCTAGTTTGTTTCAAGCAGAGACTTCTGGCTCGCCTGATATAGTTCCTGGAGGTGGCGAGGAGTGCGGCAGATTCTGGACCAATGGCCAGTCATGCCGCATCTATGGCATTTATCCTCCCAGTTCTTCTTAGGATGTGACACTTGGTCAGTGTTCTTTTGCTTCCATGTGAAGTTACTCTTTCCTGTAATGTTGTTGGACGGGGGTGCTGCTCCTCGTCCATTCTTCATCACAGCTTTCCCTTTGTTATTATTAGCCTTCGTCTTGTTTTTCCACTTCTGGGGAGAAACGTGGTGGGCTTCAGGGATAGGAGCAGTGCCAGCTGGACGTAAATTATGAGTGGCTAGCAGTAAGTCTCGATTCTGCTCTGCCCTAAGTAGGCATGAGATCAGATCAGAGAATTTCGTGAAGTTGCGTTCACGATATTGCTGCATGAGGATTGCATCTTTCTCGTGAAACAAGGTAAATGTCTTTTTCAACATGCGTTGTTCTGTCACTTCTTCACCGCACAACTTCAGGCGTGAGGTGATCTTATGAAGTGCAGAATTATACTCAGCGACGGACTTATAGTCCTGAAGTCTGAGGTTTTCCCACTCATAACTGGCACGCGGTAATATAACATCAATTTGATGTTTATACCGTGCCTCCAGCGATGTCCACAGGTCCTTTGGGTCCTCAACCGTTAATTATTCGGCCTTTAAGGTCCGATCTACATGTTTCCTAATGTAGATTATGGCTTTCGCCTTATCTACATCGGATACAGTGGTTGGAATGCCGCTGCTGGATGCAGCAGAAGCATCAGCCGCTGCTAAGGGCCGAGGAAGGAGCCGAATGGACCCAAGGAGGGCCATCGAACGCAAGTGGAACTTCAGGTCCACTCGCCAACTCAGGTAATTTTTTCCTGCAGAGTCAAGGACTTCGATATCGACGCTTGCCAATTTTGCCATTTTATCTATGCAATTTAAAATTAGCATGAATTAATTAAAATTGAAATTCACGCATTATAAAGTAAAATAAGTAAAATATGGGGATCGACCAGATACCCAAAAAAACAAAGTCCAAAGTCCAAATATACAGTCCGTAAACAAAACAAAAAAAAATACAATTTGGAAACCCATAATGGGTCCCTATATTTTCAAATTTACGCCTCCGTCTTCATTTTGTCGGTACACCGGTCATTGGTAAAAATACATATAATCCTCACTTACAAATTCTCTCAAAAAAGAAAAGTAAATTGCAAGGAATATAAAGGGTATCAAATTGGTCGATCCTAAAAATCACATTTTAGCTTATATAAACAACCACACAGTTTATAATATGCTACAGGCACAAAAGAAACAACCACACAGTTTATATAACACATGCATATATAATATGGAAAAAGATACTATAAAATGTAATAATCTCTCGGACCACGGGGAGACGTCATACACCGTTAGGTTAGTTGACTAACGGCAAAGCGGTCGCAAGATCCTTAAGATAATTATATTTTGAAAAATTCTAATATTCCATAAATAAATAATAATGCAAGAGTGTTATAATTTGACGGACTGGGCGACAGGTCCATAACAAGGAATTAAAATAAATTAATATTTTGAATGGGACTGCAGGCCCATAAATATTAATCATTTCAATATATTATTAATATTTGGGCTGCAGGCACATTTGCCAAAAACTAACAAATTAAGTATTGCCATTGAATTAACTTGGCTTCAGGCCCAATAAGTCAAATTAAAATGTTATTAGTATTTGGACTTCATGCCCAGTTTCAAAAATCTAATTGACACATTAAAAATTGCAATTGGATTTACCGGGCTTTAGGCCCAATTTTGGGAAAACCAAAATAATAATTAAGCTGAATGGGGCTGCATGCCCATAAAACTTATATTCATGTATAATCTTGGCTTCAGGCCCAATAAACATCCCAGCTACAATTATAATCAAGATTTTAATTTTAGGGAATATTAATCTTAAGCCATAAATTAAAATTTTAGTTTATTTGTTAGGGGATATGAAGAGTCCCCAATAACCCAAAATCCAAACAGAGCCCCTCAGCGAAAATCTCTCCAACTTCCGGCCGATTACAGAAGCAACGATTAGCAGCAAGATTCTCCCCCCTCCTCTGCCGTTGGGGGGGAGGAAGTCAGGCCATCCCACTGCGGGGGGGGGGGGGGGGGGGGGGGACGAAGGACGTCAGGCCCCCCCCTTCGGGGGGAGGGCGACTAGGCGATGGGCCGCTCTGCTGGGGGGGGGGGGGCAAAAACGGCAGGCCCCCCTTCGGGGGGGGGGGGGGGGGGGCGACGGAGGCCCCCCCGCTGCCCGGGGGGCAGAAAATGGCAGGCTCCCCTTTGGGGGGGCGCGACGGAGGCCCCCCCGCTGCCGGGGGGGGGGGTGATTTAATCCCCGGACCCCCCGCCATTGGGGGGTTTCATCGCCGCCCCCCCGCTGTGGGGGGGGGGGGGGAATTAATCGCCAGACCCCCCCTCCATTGGGGGGGGTTTCATCGCCGCCCCCCCCCCCCCCCCCCGCTGCGGGGGGGGGGGGGGGGGAATTAATCACCGGACCCCCCCTCTATTGGGGGGTTTCATCGCCGGCCCCCCCTGCTGCGGGGGGGGGGGGGATTAATCGTCGGACCCCCCCTCCATTGGGGGGGTTTCATCGCCGCCCCCCCCCCCCCCCCCCGCTGTGTGAAATTACCCCCATGCCATTCAGCCGTCTGAAGTCAAGTAGTCATGCATCTGATCCTTCAGCCAGATGTCTGATCATATAGCATCAGATGTCTGGCGTGTCCGTCTAATAAATCTCCTTAAAACGACCAGAACCAGACGTCTTGTTTCGGGGTATTTTCTCACCACGGGTTGATAGTCTGGAGGTCAAGATGTCGTTGATGTCATGTGAGACGGATACGACCTTCGTGGTCGATCGGCTGCGCTTTCACTTGAGAAGGAAGGCGTAGATCCGTGCTTCGGTGCACCGAGGGGTAGCCTCGACGGAACGATGACCTTCGGGATTGGTCGGACGAACGGGCTCTGGTACGAGGGCGTTCGGATCCGAGCGATGGGTCGTCGAAGGGAAGCTTTGGCAATGGTGACGTCTCCTTCGATCTGCAAGATTAAGAACTCGTCAGGGGGGTCGGACCGTGGTTCCGACCAATTTCCATTTGATGCCAAAGTCAGATCAGGTCTGAAGGTTGCTCGGTGGGATTGACTATGGCTCACGGAGAGGCCGATACGCGAGTCCTCGGGTCGAGCTATGGAGGAGAATGTATAAGGTGGAAGAATGTATGGGAGTTGTATTGTGATACATCCATTGTAGATCTCGGAGATCCCCCTGTGTTGATGCCTCTCTCGCCTTCATATAGGCGAGTCATCCCCTGGTGTAATGGGCCATGATGAGACATTATTGCCGTCATTCATGGGGACGTGCTAAGTGGGGAACATTGACCCCAATAATTGCGTCCTTTTGATGATGGATGAATGCCATGAAGGTATAGTGATGGCCATGAAGGTGGCTGCCATAATTGACGAGTGTTCCCTTGGTTTGGGGAGCGATTTACTCCACTACGGAAAGTGTGTGGTCTTTGGGCCTTCGTCTCGGGTGGAGAAGCGCGACCCGTCCGTGAGGTCCTTGGGCCAAGGCCCAAGGCCATAAAGGGGTGGTTGACTAGTCGTGGTTGACTTGGATCCTCTGGTCAAAATGGTTGTATCCATTGCCCCCATCTTCCAAGCTCTACCGTTGTTGAGGCTGAGGTCGAGAGATGTAGTATAAGGGGAGAAGTGGCTCCTTTTGTAAAATTGGTTCGACTTGCAGAGTGGGCTAATGACAATGATTTGTTGGTCTGAGATTCGTTCGGTTGCAAGGGGAGTGGCCCCTTGACTTACGGTCGACGAAGGAGTGGGTCGACCAGCTGGGGGAGTGGCCCGCAGCCTTACGACTGATTTGTTCATTCGGTGGCAAGGGGAGTGGCCCCTCGACTTACGACCGACGAAGGAGTGGGTCGGCCAACTGGGGGAGTTGCCCCCAGCCTTACGACCGATCTCTTCGTTCTGTGGCAAGGGGAGTGGCCCTTCGACTTACGGCCGACAAAGGAATGGGTCGACCGACTGGATGAGTGGCCCCCCAGTCTTACAACCGATCTATTCGTTCGGTGGAAAGGGGAGTGGCCCCTCGGCTTACGGCCGACGAAGGAGTGGGTCGACCAGCTGGGGGAATTGTCCCCAGCCTTACGGTCGATGTGGTCGGTCTGCTGGGGAAGTTTCACCCAGCCTTATGATTGACTGGTCGATTGGCCTGCTGGGGGAGCTACCCTCAGTCTTACAGTCGATCGAGTGATCGTCCTGCTGGGGGAGTTGCCCCCAGCCTTACGGTCGATCGAGTTATCGGCCTGTTGGGGGAGTTGTCCCCAGCCTTACGGTCGATCTGTTCGTTCGGTGGCAAGGGGAGTGGCCCCTCGACTTACGGCCGACGAAGGAGTGGGTTGACCAGCCGGGGGAGTTGTCCCCAGCCTTACGACCGATCTCTTCATTCGGTGGCAAGGGGAATGGCTCCTCAGCTTATGGCCGACTAAGGGGTGGGTCGGATAGCTGGGTTAGTGGCCCCCATCCTTACGACCGATCCCTTTGTTCGGTGGTAAGGAGAGTGGCCTATCGACTTACGGCCGACGAAGGAGTGGGTTGGCCAGCTGAGGGAGTTGTCCCCAACCTTATGAACGATTTGTTCGTTCGGTGACAAAGGGAGTGGCCCCTCGACTTATGGCCGACGAAGGAGTGGGCTGGCTGGCTGGGGGGTTGCCCCCAGCCCTACGACCGATCTGTTTGTTCGGTGGCAAAGGGAGTGGCCCCTCAACTTATGGCCGACGAAGGAGTGAGTCGACCGGCTGGGGGAGTTGTCCCCAGCCTTACGATCGATCTGTTCATTCAGTGGCAAGAGGAGTGGCCCCTCGATTTACGACCAACGAAGGAGTGGGTCAGCTAGCTGGGGGAGTTGCCCCCAGCCTTACGGCTAATCCGAGCTCCAGCTCCAGCTATCGTCTGGATCCCAGCTCCTATTCTGGATCCAGCTCTTGCCTCGGTCATAGCTCCAGCTTGTCCAGATCCACTGCCGCCGGCTAGGAATCCGATCTTCGGCTGGCAGAGCTAGGCAAACTCGACAAGATTACCCGTCATGTGAAGCTTAGTAAATTTGAACAGACGTAGGTTCAAAAGCTCGATGGGATCGGCACCAATGTGGTGGCGTGCGTCAGCTGGTCTGATGAGCTTTGATTGACAGAGGTGCCCATAATGGATCGACTGCTCGGCTGGATGTAGATCAGCGTTCTTAGCAGCTCGACATGGTCGCCCGTCTCCAAGCAAAGGAGCTTGGATGAAGGGTCTACGTTTGGAGATAAGGGCTCGGAGAGGGTGCTTACCCAGTCAGAGGTCCAGCATCGATGATGTTGTCACCGAAATGGCCCTCGGGCTACTGTTGAGACAAACGGCAAGCTTGAATAACGGCAAGGGTCCTTGGTAGGTCTCGGTCGATAGCTCTGCCTGCTCCCAAAAGCAGAGTCAGCAGCCTTTTGCATTGCCACCTCAGTTTCTGCACTTTTACCGTTGGGTGAGCTTGGAAGGTGGAGGTAGTCCGGGTCCCACCATGTACGTTATCTTTGCCCCCTCCATGGATCGGGTTTTCCCTGGAAAGCAGGAAACCTAAGTCGTTGGAAGTTTCATTGTACTGGCACTAGTCAGTCGGATGGGTTGGCCTAGTCTGGTCGGCCTCCTCCTAGGTCAGTCGGCCTGGACTGGTTGACCTCCTCCTGGCTTAGGATTCTTTGTAGGTGGACGAGCAGATTGGTCTGATCTTGAGAGTTCGCCTTTAGCCAACCTCTTCAGGAACTTGCGAATGAATTCGTCAGTTCAGGGTGAACTCTTGTGCTTGGAGCTGATCGATTTGTAACTCAGATCAAAGCTTGACACGAGTTAGATTTAGTGCTAGCCTTGAGATATTGGTAGCGGCTATTTTTGTAAGGAAATGGCAGAGCTATTCAAAGAGAAAGCTAATGAGCTCATGGTCTTCGATGGATTCGGGCGGAGTCTGGTGACCGAATAATCGAGATGAAGACAAAGTTTGGAGTCAGGGCATAGCTTCGTGTTTCGAGTCATCCGGTGATCGCCTGAGGATCCTATGACCAAGCCCATTGGTGATCGACCGAGAAATCAGATCCGACGACCAAACCATTTGGGGATGTAGCCGTACCCCCGATGTTTGTCGAGCTATTCCCAGCTGTTGATGGATCTGATGCCAAGATGGGGACCTTGCCGTGCTTAGACCCCCGGCTCGTCGACATTCGTCCAAGCATCCGATGATGACTCCTTTCAATCATGAGTAGCGAGCGATGATTTCGAGCTCTACTAGTGCCCATGATCAAGTTCAATGGAGCTCAGATGATGAAGTTTGGATGGACCTCGGATCTCGGTTGAGCTCGACATTCATGCGAGAACAATGGTGAGAAGATGGTTAGAAGGTGGGTGGGTACCGCACCTGGAGAGCACGGGAGGACCCTGACGAGGAAGCTGATGAGGGGGGAGATCCTGGAGGGTCAAACTCGCTCCTCCCGCCAGCCACATCTTCCCCAGCATGGCTTGCTACTTCTTCGCCAACATGAACTGTCGACGTCCTTCTCGAACACCTTGAACGCCTTACTCACGTCCTCTTCTTAGACTGGATCTCGGATCGGTGACGGACCGGGGCCTATTGGACTCCATCAAGAAGATCCACAACGCGTTCCTCCCCGTCTTCTATGGTTGCATTTCTCCAGCAAAAGTGGGTCAGCATTTCCTTACTTGGATGACCAATAATTAGATTAATCGTAATTAATGGTGAGGGATAAATCGAAGGAGGAAAAATGGGGGGTTGTCCCTCCATAATTCAGCAAGTCAAACGGCACTAAATGCACGACCGGCAACAAAATTAATGGTAGCGAATTGATGGCGACGATGGAGATCTGTCGATGGGTTCCAGTCCGAAGGCAATGGACAAGATGAAGGAGTCGGCGGACGCTAGCACGACGGAGCATCAGTAGCAGATTATGGTCCCGGGGACCACCGTGCTCTGCCCCCCCCCCCCCCCCCCCCCGTCGGCACCTGACAAGGCATTGATGGTGGGCCTAGCGGGGGTACACGCCCGTCTCCTCGAGCCTATTCTAGTTCTGACGTTCCTCGATCTCCACCTTAGATTCGTTCCCATCTCTGCCAAGATCGTCAGAGGGTAGTTCGTCACTGGATAAGGGACCGGAGGTGGCCACTGCTGCCAGTTTTACCAGCGTTGTCGGGTTTGATGGAGAATTCCAACTCCAGTTTTGATAGCGTTATCATCTCAAGTGCTTGTCAGGTTTGACCGGAGGAGATCCTCGAGATCTGAATCGATTGATTGGGACTTCGACTTCTCGTTCCGATCGAGGATTCGACGCGGCTGTATCTGGGTCGAGATCTCGAGATGGCGAGAAGGTCGAGATTGGGAACGATCCAATTTCAACAATAAAGGGAGCTCGACCTCGATGTGTGGGAGGAATGATCAATGTGTCCGATTTTAGCTGGAGTGCTTCGGAACTCTCGAACAAAGGATCAGTAAACCCGAAGCCCGAACCGTTCTTGCAGTCTTCGTCAACATTGCCTTCTTCCTTGGGTAGCCCTAGTGGAGGCGTGGGTGCCTTCTCAGACTCCATCGGTGAAGGGGGTTGGCCTTTCCGCCGAGGGCGATCGTCAAGGGAGAATCAGCTCATCGTCTCGAGGTTGGAAGTGGCAGGAAACTTTGCTCGAGCCAAGTCCCTGTCGAAGTCAATGGAGTGGCTCCGACGACGGAACCGATTTGATCCGTCATGGGCAAAGAAGAGCCAAGGGTCGTTCTTAAAGGTAAGGAGCCGATCTTGGCCCTGATCCTCGCCTTCGTCATCGTCAAGGGAGGGCGAGCAATAGATTTTGATTAGTGGAACAACTGATGGTCGGTGTGGTTGGCGACGTGGATGTTGACTCGAGCCCACAGACAACGCCAGATGTTTCGGGGTGTTTTCTCACCACGGGTTGATAGTCTGGAGGTTAAGATGTCGTCGCTGTCACGTGAGACGGAGACGAACTTCGTGGTCGATTGATGGCACGTTCACTTGAGCAGGAAGGCATGGATCCGTGCTTCGGTGCGCCGAGGGGTAGTCTCGACGGGACGATGACCTTCGGGATTGGTCGGACGAATGGGCTCTGGCATGAGGGCGTTTAGATCCGAGCGATGGGTCGCCGAAGGGAAGCTTCTGCGGTGGTGATGTCTCCTTCGATCTGTAAGATGAAGAACTCGTCAGGGGGTCGGACCTTGGTTTTGACCAATTCCCCTCTGATCCATAGTCAGATCTGGTCTGAAGGTTGCTCGGTGCTATCGAGTATGGCTCACGGAGAGGCCGATACGCGAGTCCTTGGGCCGAGCTATGGAGGTGAATGTATAAGGTGGAAGAAGGTGTGGGAGTTGTATTGTGATACCTCCATTGTAGATCTCGGAGATCCCCCGTCTTGATGCCTCTCTCGCATTCATATAGGCGAGTCATCCCCTGGTGTAATGGGACATGATGAGATATTATTGTCGTCATTTATGGGGACGTGCTAAGTGGGGAATGTTGACCCTAATAATTGTGCCCTTTTGATGAGGGATGAATGCCATGAAGGTGGAGTGATGGCCATGATGGTGGCTGTCATAATTGGCGAGCGTTCCCTAGGTTTGGGGAGCGATTTACTCCACTACGGAAAGTGGGTGGTCTTTTGTGCCTTCGTCTCGGGTGGAGACGCACGACCCGTCCGTGAGGTCATTGGGCTAGAGCCCAAGGCTATAAATGGTTGGTTGACTAGTCGTGGTTGACTTGGCTTCTCTGGTCAAAATGGTTGTATCACGTCTGGTCCTATACCGACAGCCGAACTTCCAGAATAGAGTTTGAAGCATAAAGAGGGTGTCATTGTGCAGTTAGATGTTGGGTGTTGGGTTCCCTTGTCTGCGAAAAGGATTGTCTCCAATAACTATCACATGCTCCTAAAGGCTAAATTTATCAAATCTATTAGAAACTTTGATGTTTTCAGTTAAAACATATTAGTCATTGAAAATTGAAGTTAACAAACTTTAAAAAATCTCTTGTGTATGATTGCATTATATTTATATTATTGTCTTGGGTATGCTCACAATCTGCTCCCTTTACATCCATGCCACCCACCGTTTGTATCATTGGAGGATTCGCAATAGCCTTTTGGAATTTAACCTTTATATATTGCATTGCTTTCTTGGATACGCCCACCATCTGCTCCCTTTGCATCCTTGTCAGCCACCATGTAGGAGAACTTAGTATTAGGCCTCAGTCTGGCATTGATTTCATTGGAGTATTATTTCAATATCCCATAAGATAAAAGAACCTGCTTTCTTCCACATGAAGCTTATGGGGCATATGCATGGCAGCACTAAAGATCAAATTATTAGGCCTCGGCCTAGCTTTGATTTCATTGCGCACTAAAGAAACTGATCAGAAAGAAGTAATCTCAATTGGTTCTGATTTTTTTAAAAAGAAAAACTATATATTCGATCATGGCCAAAAAAGAATAAAGGAGAGCTCTTACTTTCCTAAGAAAAATAAAATAAAGAAAGCTCTCAATTGGTTCTGATTAGTAGAGACGGCAATGGAGCATGCCCAATTGGACTCCGGGCATGCCCATTCTCATCCTTACGGAGTTTGAAGCCATAGAGAAGAACCTAACTCGTTAGAATTCATATACAAGCTGGAACCTAGCCAGAAGTGATGTCTTTATATACAAACCAGCCTTAACTAGGGGTGGCAAAAGGGATGGGTTGGACCAGGTACGTGTCTGGTTAGGTCTGACCCGACCCGTTTAAGAGTATACCCGAACCCAGCTCATGCTGGGATCCTTCCTTGTCTATTGACGTTTTGTTTAATCCTTTTCAGGCATCAGGAGGGCCGACAGACTTGTCTCCTTCCAACATGCCCTTGGCCCAGGCTGGAGACCCATGAAAACTCCCCTTAAAGGTTCAAATGCGGGAGTCGATATTACAAAGTCCTGTCTAGGTCTAGCAAAGGAGTTCCGTTCAGACACTTCGCATACAGGGCATGCAGCTCATCTCTTGGGCTCCCGAGAGTGATCATCATACGGAACAAAACAAGTCCAACAACTAGAGCAGTCAGACAACGGGCAAAAGTTTTTTTTTCATTGATTCACAAAAGTTACAAAATTGATGCCTCAACTTATAGTACCAAAAAGGAAACAAGCCTACATAGCTAGCCACAGACCATGCTCGTCCCTGCCAGGCACGGCTTTGCCTCCCGGATCGTCGGCGAACCTTCTAACGGCTACCTTCCTCAACTCTTCCTTGGCCCGTAGCAGATGGGCTGTCACGTCCCATTCTCACAAATACCCAATAGTGCAATCCTTACCACGTGAAATGGAGGATGGAGTATGCCAAGCCGCGGTATTACACCAAGCGTGAATAGACAACACACAGGAAGCATGCCATGCGAATGCTGGGATCATACATCACAGACATATAAACGGGAACAACCACATTGTGCAATCACAGAAAGTACATAACCACATAGTATGCATTCAACAGCACTACTACGTACAAGCGTCAAGTACAAGGTGAAATTAACTCGAGAGTACATATGAAGCACTACAAGCCACCAACACAGGCCACAGTTACAAAATACAACTCACCCACTACTCTACCAACCCACACTACAAGGTATAGCCCAAAGGGAGAGTAGTGCCTCCAAGTCACAACTCACGTCTGGGTAATCTCCTGAAGGAGATTCTGCTCTGGCATCATCTGCTCAGGTCCTGAAAAGTAAAATGAGCACGTCAAAACGTGCCAAGTAGGAAAACAACTAGGGTATGTAAATCATTCAGGTGTTATGAGTGTACATACAATATGGAGTACAAGCAACCAGAGTGAATGGTACAACACACAATTGTGAAACAACAAACACTTATGGAGTTCATTAGTTAGCAGATATTAGTGACTCTTTTGGAAGCATGTGTATTACATAAAGATAAGTGCCTGGACCTCACCCCAAATTTTGTGTGAATATAGCACACGACTCAGTGGACATGTGCACTGTACGCCGGGCCTCTCAGCTCCATCGTCCCTGGCAGGAGTGAGAAACTCTACAGTATCACAAGCACCAAGTCACCTCCACTCCCGGTAAAGGCGAGTGGGAACAATATCGCACATCACATCTCTTTTCACCACCATCTTCCCAGTACAGTCCCTTATAGTTAAGTAATACCCAATCTTCTCACATACACATACTAGGGTGTCCACCCGCCTTAGGGTAGATTATGACATCCTAGTTGACATATCATGCATCATAATTTTCAGCAAGACTTGTGCAATTTCATAAGAATAATTCATGACACCAATATATCCATGGCTATTTCTCAAGTTCCATAACTTCACATTCGTTGGGGCATTTCAACGAACATATGGCAGACGTCATAAAAATGAAGAGTGTTACATCATCAAATTTAGTAACAAATAGCATGATTAAGCACTCTTTCAAGTAGCACAACATTCATGCATAATGGAAGGAAATTGACATCTCTACAAGATTCAACTTCATTCAAACACTCCAGCTTACTGCTACAGCCAGTAACAGCCATAAAGAGCAGCATATTTCATCCATTTTCCTTGTGAATTTGACAAAACTCTTTAAATGAAAGTTGTAAATATGGTAGTGATGGATTCACCAATAAAATTTCATGCAAAAATATGGACTAGATGATTTATGGTGAAATGTTTGGTGAAACCTGTCAAGTCTGATTTTCAGACAGATGCCAAGATCTGTAACAATTGCTAATTTAAGACATGTTGCAGTCAGAATTTCGAAAACATGACCGATGCGAAAGTTGTAGAGCAGGTTGTTATCTTTACAATGAGACCAAGAACACTAATTTCTATGGATTGTGCAGGTACTGAGCTCAATTTTGCTGAACTGTATCCAGACTGGATGAAATTCAGACATGTTGTAAAAATGAAATGTTTACTCCTAATTACTTAACTGGGCATATGTCAAATTTTATATGATTCCGGGGTAGAATTTCAAGAGCTACAATTAATATTTTTTTGGGAATTTATTCAACCCACAGTGACTAGAATTCAAGTAGCAACATGCAACAGAATTTCAGAATTTCAAAAGGGGGTGGTTTGATAAGAAAACCAAGGGAAAACTTGATCCTTTTGTTTTATTTCACACATATCACATGAGTTCAAGATCATGAGCAATCTAAATAACATCCTAATACCATCATAACCCTAAATAAGATCCCTAACCAAGTTAGAATCCTACCTTAAGAAGACCCCTTTTTTCTTCTCTTCTCTTTCTCTTCCTTCCACCTTTCTTTCACCTTGAAGTAACCTAGGGTTTTCTTGATTTTTTTGAAGTAAATTTAGGGTTTTAGAGTCTTGATGAAGAGGAAAAGGGGGGAGATGGAGTTTGGCCTGGTTGTATGGAGGGGAGAGAGGAAAAAAATATATGAAAAGAGAATAGAAAAGAAAGATAAAGAAGATAGAAATTTCCTACAAAATATCTATCACTAGAACCTCCCTTAGGATAAGCATGCACTTGGTGAAATGACTATAATACCCTCCCAAAACTACCCCTCAACTTTCATATATTTACAAATTTTCCATTACTTTATGCACACACTTCTTTACTATACACACACCCCCCTCATTTAGACCAAATGACCATTTTGCCCCGCACCCTTCTAAATATTTGCAAGCATACCACTAATCCAACCCCTTTTCTCACTGGCCCCTCTTAAACTAATCCGCTTTTCCGAAATTACAAGTATGCCATTACTTTACGCACCCACGATTTCTCCACACATACATCCACAATGTATTACCAAATGACCAAAATGCCCTCACACCTTTCTCATAATTACTCGACTGCCACTAGCCACGTATGCGCCCATATCACCTCTTATCAACTCCTTACACTCCATCTTTTCGTGCATAGAGGACTACCGCGTCAGTCACTGTATAGGGCAAAACAGGCCATGACATGGGCCCTATCCTCCCGCAGTCTTGCTCTCTACAAGTCGAGCAGAATTTGGAGCCAGGGATTCTTCACCTCTAAAGACCCCGCCCGTTCCGTATAGCAGCGGAAGAAGTGGCAAAGTTCCACCAAGTCATGCACATAAAGAGGAAGTGTTAAGCTAAGGTCAAAATACCAAAAGCAATTGCCACAACAAAGCCTACCATCCCCATGCACTGAAGGAGTTCGGTAGCCTCCTCAGGGTCACGCCTCGGCAGCACCTCTCGATTCGCCATGTTTTCAGACATCAGATCCCTCACCGGGCTGGGGAGCCTGCCTCGCCTTAGGCGAGGTGGACATGATGCATGTGCTAGAGCCGCTACCTAGCTCCTTTATGGCAGCAATTCAGCAGATGTCCCTTCGTCTGCGCGTCCATTTCCCTTCCATGAACGCTTGGCTTGGGTATGTGATTGACCGCGAAACGTACACAATCCAAGTAGGATGCACACACTCACCTCCCAAGAGTAGGAATGTCAAAGCAATATAATCCCGGTGAGTACGGGGTCGAATCCACAGAGACAATTCGTTTCACGTACACAATCTCAATTGGTTAAGGGAATGCTAAAGGTGTTGACACAACCAACTAAACTAACAAGTATCGTGTGGAGTGTGGTGGTAGGACGATCGAGCCAAGCCCAAGGTAGGTAGGGTGGAGACCAAAGTAGGGAGCTAGTCAAGCGAGGAGAAGTGTGTGGAATGGGATGTCATTAAGGTTGTGAGTTAATTAGAAATCGGTTCATTCCAAATGAATCAACCCTCGCATCCATTTCAAGGTATGTGGGGTTGTGCACATAGGTAATGCCCTTAAGGCATACCTCCGTTCTACGGCCCCACCAAGAGTAATGCACGATTCATTCGTGTGTTGATTAGTGGGTTGAAATCCCTAACTTAAGCTCGTGAGTCAATCCTTGCATCTGTGTCAATAGTGTTGGATCATGTGGATGGCAAACAACACTAGAAGGGGGGGTTGAATAGTGTTGTATAAAGATAAAACTTTTTCGTTCTTTAATCAATCAACACAAAACAAAACCTTCTAATGTTGCCTAAGAAACCAAGTAGAGTGATCTACGCTTGGTTCTTAATCAACTTAATTAATCTTCAAAACAAGTCAGAGATAAAACTCTTCTGGTAGTCGACTCCCTAAGAACAGTAGTCGACTCCCAGAGGGAAATTAAGCACAGCTCAGTTAAATAAATACTTAATGAAGATATATAAGATTTCACAGAAGTATAAGAGAGAAGCAGATACAGAAATTGATCTTGCAATATATTATGAATGAGTTACAAATGTAACACTCAATGAATCAAGATAAACAAAGTAGAGATAAACAATCACAGAGAGAATCAAACGCAAACACAAGGATTTTTATCCTGGTTCCACACAACCCTGGGTACGTCCAGTCCCCGACCAATCCGGTACGAGATTTCCACTATTGCCTTAGCAATACAAATACCTAGCCTCAACCAGGATTTCCGACCACCTAGATTTGTCTAGGATTTTACCCTTTCCTCACAACCCGAGGACTTTACCTTGCCTCACAATCCGAGGACTTTACCTTGCCTCACAATCCGAGGACTTATCAAAAACACCTTGCCTACAACAAGGATTTACAATCACCCTTATCACCAAGGGACTACAAGTAAAATCAAATCCAATACACCACAATGAATTAGTGGAGATTGGTTTTTACACACAATAATTCTATAGCCAAGATTAAATATGCAATTGTGCTTAACGTGGCTAAAAGAATTTAGATCGTTCGTAGATCACACAAGGAATATGAATTTATTCAATGTGATCTAGAATCTAGATGTGTTCTTAGATCACACAAAGAATATGAAATTATTCGATGTGATCTAGAATATAGATGTTTCAAAAATCCTTTGAGAATATAAAAAATCAAAGAGAAGGATTTTGAAAAACCAATTTGCAATAGCCAAATAATAATAATGATCTTAAAAAGAATTGTAAAAGAATATAAGCAATAAGATCAGAAATTGAAAAACCGATTTGGCTATGAAGAACTTTGAGAGCGATGAGAACGATGAGATCTTTTGAGAGAATAAGAATTTTGCTCAAGAGTAAATTGGTGTGGAAAATGTTCTCATAGGGTCTCTATTTATAGAGCCAAAGGAGAATTCAAAATAATTCAAATCAAGTTTGACTTCAGCCCAAAAATCAAGCAATGAGAGAGTGAATCAAGGAATTCTGGTCGCACAGCTGGTAGTCGACTCCCTAACTTTGGTAGTCGACTCCCAGAGGGTGTCTGAGAAATTCTGATCTGACTGGTAGTCGACTCCCTAATTTAGGTAGTCGACTACCAGACTATCTTTTCTGGTAGAAGACAGAAATCAGTGTAGTGAACTACTGGGTGTTTGTAGTTGACTACAAATTGAAACTTAGCTTCTATGAAAAGAATGCTCTCAAATAAGTTTAAAATGAGTTTTAAAAACATTTTAGAAAATCATTTTGTGTGTGTGCAAATTCTTCTTGGCTTTGACATAATCCTATAAGAAAATGAAAAACCAACTCACACACTAGACTCTATGAAGAACTTGAAGCTATGAATGAGCTTGAGCTAGTTGCATATGCTTCGCTTGAATTTGAGCTCCTCTTTAGCTTGAGCTTGAGCACATTCTTTGAGCTTCATCTTTGAACTCTTCTTGTGCTTTGAGCTTTGGAGTTGCGAGCTAAATTCATCTTCATCTTCTATGTGTGTGGTTGAAGTTCTTCTTCTCGGAGTATGTTTCGAGCTTCAATTAGCTTATTGCACAACCTACACACTTAAGTAGTATGATTAGTAATTTAACAACATTTGGTGTGATCATCATCAAAACAAACCACTTGGGGTGGGACTAGATTCCCATCACTCTCCCCCTTTTTGATGATGACACCCAAATGAAAAACATATGAATAATATGAAAAAACAATGAGTAAGTGTACTTACTCCCCCTGCTTAGATGCGGTTTATTATTCATTCATGTTTTTGCTTGCTTCACTTTTTCTCCCCCTTGTCATCACAAAAAAAACATATTCGTATACATACCAAGTGAAGAAAAAAAATTCATAGGCTCCCCCTTAAAGTTTGCATCATTGCAGTTGGGTCTCCCCTTAATGTATGCATGGATTTAGAGATTCATTGGGAGCTCTTCTACTAATCCCTTATAGTTTTGGTACCTGAAAATCAATCAAAATAATTCTGGTACCCTTTCTTTGTGGGTCCGTGGGATTAGTCAAACATAATAATATAATTATCAACCAAGAGGGAACCAAACCCAGTTGGGTTGAGATTTCCCATAAGTAAATTTATAATCTCTACAAAAATGAACATTGTTCATAAAACTAGAAATGTAATTGTCTTTCATTTGGACGGTTCCAATTTTGGGAATCCAAACTTTGACATATCCATTTTCAGTTTTAGGAACTCTAGCTTGATGATGAGAATTTCTAGCATTTTGATTGGTCATGTTATAACCTAATCCATGTTTGCTAGATTGGGGTCTTTGTGATCTAATCAAGCTATCTAATTTTTCTTTACCTTTATTGAACCTAGCAACATTATTAATCAAGTCCTCATGCTTTGCCTTAATGGCGGTCATGTTCTTTTCTAAGTCTCTAAACCTATTTCCTAGGTCTTTGAGTTCTACATTGAGCAACTTATTCTTTTCAATTAAATCCTTATTGTTTCTAATCAATTTTAGGTTCTCTTCTCTAATCTTTTCTAGCTCTTGATTAGTAGGATTAGAACTACAAGATTTATGCATCTTTTTGAGAGTTAGAAGCTCTTTGAGTTGGACCTCATATAATGCATAAATTTTATGAAATTCCTCCTCATAATCAATTTCATCATCATCGCTACTATCGCTATCACTAGAGTTATGGTAGGAATTTACCTTGGGGTCTTCCCGTGCCATGAAGCACATGTAGTTCCGCTCGTTTCTTTTGCTTGCTTTTCCTTCATTTTCGGATGATAATGAACTATCGGAATCCTCTTCATCATCGCTTCCATCCCAAGCCCCAAAAGCTTTTCTATTTGGCCTTTTGCCTTTATATGAGTTCGTTCTCTTATCTCTGTTTTTCTTTAGAGGGCATTCATTCTTCATGTGGCTTGGCCTATTACATTCATAACAAATAACATCATTAGTGGAATTGAACTTACGGTTGTATGACTTATGTGCTTTTAGGATTTTCTTGTATCCTTTGGAGATGAGTGCCATTTGTTTCTCCATCTCATCTTTGACTTCATTCTCAGACTCCTCCGTATCCGATGTTGCTTTGAATGCAAGGTTCTTCTTCTTTTCACCGTATTCCTTGGTCTTTCGCTCTTGCAGTTGGAGTTCATACGCCATTAGATTGCCGATGAGCTCCTCCAAGGTTAGCTTTGAAGTGTCGTTGCCTTCTTCAATGGCCGAAGCTTTGGATTGCCATTCGGGAGTGAGGGATCTAAGGATCTTGCATACGTGATCCTCTTGTGTGTACTTCTTTCCCAATCCCGCAAGTGTGTTAACGATCTCCGTAAATCTCGTGTACATCGCCGTTATGTTCTCGTCTTTCTCCATCATAAATTTTTCATACCTGCCAGCATAAAGAGAAGATTTTGAAGATTTAACTTTTTGGTTACCTTCATGTGTTACCTCAAGGAGTTTCCATATTTGGTGCGCGGAGGTAGCCATGGAGATGCGGTTGTATTCCGTTGTGTCAAGGCCGCAATATAGAGTGGACACCGTCTTTGCATTTAGAGACACTTTGTCCTTCTCCGTCTTGGTCCATTTTTCTTCCTCAAGAGTGGGTTCTTCATAAGGATTCTCCACTATCTTCCATAGATCATAGGAGATAGAGAGAAGGTACATTCGCATCCGATTCTTCCAAGATCCATAATTTGATCCGTTGAGAAGTGGTGGTCTGGTGGAAGATTGTCCGTCGGGGAAATGATTGGTTGACGCCATCTACAACCTCGCTCTGATACCAAGTGTTGGATCCTGTGGATGGCAAACAACACTAGAAGGGGGGGGGGGGGTTGAATAGTGTTGTATAAAGATAAAACTTTTTCGTTCTTTAATCAATCAACACAAAACAAAACCTTCTAATGTTGCCTAAGAAACCAAGTAGAGTGATCTACGCTTGGTTCTTAATCAACTTAATTAATCTTCAAAACAAGTCAGAGATAAAACTCTTCTGGTAGTCGACTCCCTAAGAACAGTAGTCGACTCCCAGAGGGAAATTAAGCACAGCTCAGTTAAATAAATACTTAATGAAGATATATAAGATTTCACAGAAGTATAAGAGAGAAGCAGATACAGAAATTGATCTTGCAATATATTATGAATGAGTTACAAATGTAACACTCAATGAATCAAGATAAACAAAGTAGATATAAACAATCACAGAGAGAATCAAACGCAAACACAAGGATTTTTATCCTGGTTCCACACAACCCTGGGTACGTCCAGTCCCCGACCAATCCGGTACGAGATTTCCACTATTGCCTTAGCAATACAAATACCTAGCCTCAACCAGGATTTCCGACCACCTAGACTTGTCTAGGATTTTACCCTTTCCTCACAACCCGAGGACTTTACCTTGCCTCACAATCCGAGGACTTTACCTTGCCTCACAATCCGAGGACTTATCAAAAACACCTTGCCTACAACAAGGATTTACAATCACCCTTATCACCAAGGGACTACAAGTAAAATCAAATCCAATACACCACAATGAATTAGTGGAGATTGGTTTTTACACACAATAATTCTATAGCCAAGATTAAATATGCAATTGTGCTTAACGTGGCTAAAAGAATTTAGATCGTTCGTAGATCACACAAGGAATATGAATTTATTCAATGTGATCTAGAATCTAGATGTGTTCTTAGATCACACAAAGAATATGAAATTATTCGATGTGATCTAGAATATAGATGTTTCAAAAATCCTTTGAGAATATAAAAAATCAAAGAGAAGGATTTTGAAAAACCAATTTGCAATAGCCAAATAATAATAATGATCTTAAAAAGAATTGTAAAAGAATATAAGCAATAAGATCAGAAATTGAAAAACCGATTTGGCTATGAAGAACTTTGAGAGCGATGAGAACGATGAGATCTTTTGAGAGAATAAGAATTTTGCTCAAGAGTAAATTGGTGTGGAAAATGTTCTCATAGGGTCTCTATTTATAGAGCCAAAGGAGAATTCAAAATAATTCAAATCAAGTTTGACTTCAGCCCAAAAATCAAGCAATGAGAGAGTGAATCAAGGAATTCTGGTCGCACAGCTGGTAGTCGACTCCCTAACTTTGGTAGTCGACTCCCAGAGGGTGTCTGAGAAATTCTGATCTGACTGGTAGTCGACTCCCTAATTTAGGTAGTCGACTACCAGACTATCTTTTCTGGTAGAAGACAGAAATCAGTGTAGTGAACTACTGGGTGTTTGTAGTTGACTACAAATTGAAACTTAGCTTCTATGAAAAGAATGCTCTCAAATAAGTTTAAAATGAGTTTTAAAAACATTTTAGAAAATCATTTTGTGTGTGTGCAAATTCTTCTTGGCTTTGACATAATCCTATAAGAAAATGAAAAACCAACTCACACACTAGACTCTATGAAGAACTTGAAGCTATGAATGAGCTTGAGCTAGTTGTATATGCTTCGCTTGAATTTGAGCTCCTCTTTAGCTTGAGCTTGAGCACATTCTTTGAGCTTCATCTTTGAACTCTTCTTGTGCTTTGAGCTTTGGAGTTGCGAGCTAAATTCATCTTCATCTTCTATGTGTGTGGTTGAAGTTCTTCTTCTCGGAGTATGTTTCGAGCTTCAATTAGCTTATTGCACAACCTACACACTTAAGTAGTATGATTAGTAATTTAACAACATTTGGTGTGATCATCATCAAAACAAACCACTTGGGGTGGGACTAGATTCCCATCAAATAGGGTGCAAGGATGGTGCACGTAGGTGTGACCCTTAAGGTACACCACCGTTCTACGGCCCCGCCAAGAGTGGTGCACGACTCAATTAACCCTATGGCACAACCCATCAATCAACACTATTAGCACCCATCTCTAGGTATACTAATCAAATTAAATGCAAGGAATGAGCAATTACTATTCAATCTCACAAACCCTAGCTAATCCCAATTCCACACACTATTGGCTCTAGGACATCATAATGAAGACAAATTGATAAACATTAATGAGTATTCATTACAAGCCATTAAGCAAATAACTATCTCATGATTCTCACTATCATTTAACAAGCATTTACAAATTGAGATTTAAAGCAATAGAAACCAATAGCTTACAAGAGAGGAGAGAGATCACCAAGTAGAACCCTAGAAAACCAAGCTTCCCCCTCTCTTGCTCCTCCTCCAAGCTTCCCTAGCCTCCAATGGCCTCCAAGCCCAAGACCTAGCCCTTGGAGAAGAAGATGGGGCTCTCTTAGCCCCAATAGAACAGTAAAACGCTGGATGAAGCCCCTGGAAATCGCTTCAGTCAACTAAAAATCCCTCAATTCACACTTCGGGCCTGAATTAGGGCATTGCGGGTCAGGTTTACGCCCGACCCGCTGGGAACTCAAGCGCCCGCCTGCGTTTGGGCAATTGAGGCCCGGCCCGCTCGTCATCCACCCGCTCAAAGAGCGGGCGGGCTGAGAAGCCCGCCTATTTGCGGGCTTGTCCCCCGCAAATATTAACAGGAGCGGGCCGAAGCCCGCTCGAAATATTCGAGCGGTACGAATATTAACAGGAGTGGGCCGAAGCCCGCTCGAAATAACATACACCCTATTCATCCCCCTCTAGTGTGTTGTTAAGTGACGTCGAGGGGCATGGTCATCTTTGTCAGGGAGTAGTTATGGTGGACACAACTCCAGTCACACTAAGTCCTCTGACAGGTTTGTTACAAATGGACGTGGGGGCCTGTCAACATGGCAAAACCGTCCCCCCTGCCAAAAAAATCAGGTATGCTCAATTTTCCTAACTCAAACTATGTCATCTACATCTCTGTTTTCATCTAAACCCCCTAGCGACGGCTACCACTATCCGACACCTCATCCTTCCTTCCCTTGATACTAACTTAAGCATCAGAAGCGAATCGGGAGAGCCACTACCATCCGGTTCCTCTGACGCGTTTTCTATCTATTTCAGACGGTCTCGAATGATCTTCCTTCTCGGTCCGATGAAAACATCCTGTTCGGATTCACCTGTTGTGGGAATACTCGTTCACTCGTCCTAATCTTGGGCACACCGAGATTATGCGTATCAACATCTTCTTATTTTTGAACAAACGAAAAATACAATAATACAATAATGTTATGAACCAACTACTGGGGGAGGAACCCCCAGCCCTTTATTTATAGGCAGGATAGGAGAGTAGGAAGATAAGATACATAGATACGGGCGTATCTCTAAGATACCGACAATCCTAACCGACTCTGGTTCATATCCATTCACAACACTCCCCCTTATCCAGCCATAGGTGTGGACTCTGCTCATGAATACTTCAGGATTCTGAGCATAGTAAGAGTCTCACATGGTGTGTATACTTCAGGATCTCGAGTTGGTGTGGTTTGCCTCGTTAAAACATTTGGCTATGAAAAACCCCGTGGAAAAAACCTTAGTTAAGGAAAAAGAGTGCAGACACTCCCAACTCCCCCTGATCTGTACAAGCACTCAGACTTTCATATATCTTAGGCACCTCATCCCAATTTTCTGTACAAACTTCATAAAAGTAGTAGTAGGAAGAGCTTTAGTGAACAAGTCTGCCAGGTTGTCACATTATTGTACTTGTCTGACATCGATCACTCCATCTTTTTATAGCAGCTCGTGCGTTCAGAAGAATTTGGGGGAAATAAGCTTCGTTCTGTCGCCTTTGATGTAGCCATCTCGTAGCTGAGCTATGCAAGCAGCGTTGTCCTCGAACATTGTAGTAGGTTCAAGATCCCCAGACTGTAATCCGGTCGTCACCAGGATGTGATTTACAACTGACCATCGCCAGATACATTCTCTGCTTGCTTCATGGATGGCGATGATCTCTAAGTGATTGGATGAGATAGCCGCCATGGTTTGCTTAACGGATCTCCATGAAATGGTTGTCCCACCATGGGGTAAACACGTATCCAGTCTGTGACTTTGCAGTGTGTGGATCAGACCTGTAACCTGCATCAGCATAACCAAAAAGTGCAGAGGATAATCCATTTTTTAAAAGAGTCCCAAATCTGTAGACCCTTGGAGGTAGCACAGAAGGTGCTTTACCCCGGTCCAGTGGCGCTAGGCGCTACACTGTATCTGGCTAGTAAATTTACTGCAAACGCTATATCAGGACGCGTGCAGTTAGCTAGATATAGAAGTGCTCCAATAGCACTCAGATAAGGGACTTCTTGACCAAGTATATCCTCCCCCTCTTCCAGCGGTCGGAAGGGGTCTTTATGTTCATCCAACGATCGTACTACCATGGGTGTACTTAGTGGATGACATTGGTCCATATGAAATATTTGTAACATTTTCTTCGTATATGTGGTTTGGTGTAATAGGATTCCGTCTTTTAGATGTTCAATCTGTAAGCTAAGGCAGAATTTCGTTTTGCCTAGGTCTTTCATTTCGAATTCTTTTGTCAGACTTACAGATATCTCAGCGATCTTTTCAGGATATCCAATGAGATTCAGATCGTCTATGTAGACTGCTATTATGACAAATCCTTTCCCTTTTGCTCTTATGAAGATGCAAGGGCAGACTTCATTATTGTTGAATCCTTGTTGTACAAGGAATTCACTTAGTCTGTTATACCACATCCGTACTGATTTTTTAAGACCATACAATGATCTTTGGAGCTTAACAGAGTAGACATCCCGAGGTCTATCTTTAATTCAGCAGGCATTGGAAAGCCATCAGGAAGTTTCATGTATATCTCCTTTTCGAGATTACCGTATAGATATGCAGTCACAACATCCATTAGCTGCATATCTAAACCTTCCTTTGCTGTTAAGCTTATCAGGAATCGAAAAGTGATCGCATCCATGACCTGGGAGTATGTTTCATCATAGTCAATACCCGGTCTTTGGGAAAATCCTTGCGCTACAAGCCATGCTTTGTAGCATGCGATCTCATTATTGTCATTCCGTTTTCTCACGGATACCCATTTGTATCCCACAGGTTTGACACCAGTAGGTGTCTGGACTATTTGCCCAAAGACTTTGCGTTTCTGAAGCGAGCCCAGCTCGGCTTCTATTGCCTGATTCCACTTTAGTCAGTCATTTCTACGTTTGCATTCAGCAACGCAATGTGAATCATGATCATCGTTGCTTTCGACGACGTGAATAGCAATGTGAAATGCGAAGTCATCGTCGACGACTGTACTCTTTCTGTCCAACACCTCTCTTGTATGTACATAATTTAATGATATTTCAGTTTCTCCTGACAGTTCCTCTGTAGTGGATTTCGGGAGGGGTGAGGATATGAACATGAGCTCATTTCTCTGTGGGGGTATCGTCCCAAGGTCTCCGGATAATTTTCTTTTTCTTGGATTTTTATCCTTGGAGCATGGTGGTCTGCCTCTTTTCTGTTGAGGTGCAGCCACTTCTGCTGCTGATAGATTGCATCCATTCTCGGTGATGTCAATTCTAGCTGGAGTTTTTGCAGCAGGGATGTGTGATTTGACAATCTTCTAGTTGTCAGTAAATGAGTCCGGTAATCGGTGGACAATGTCCTGAATGTGGAGGATCTTTGTGATCTCATCTTCACATTGTTTCGTTACCGGATCATAATGGGTCAAACTTTTTGTATCCCACGTTATGATGTGCTTCGCATCAGATTTCTCAGTTTCTGGGCCCATTTTGGGGAAAACGATCTCATCAAATTCACAGTCTTCAAGACGTGCCGTAAAAGCGTCACACGTTTGGGGTTTTAGGTATCTTATAATTGAGGATGAGTCAAACCCTACATAGATACCTAGGTGATGTTGAGGACCCATTTTTGTCCTTTGTGGTGGTGCAATGGAGATATAGACTGCGCAACCGAAGATTCTCAGAGGAGAAATGTTCGATGGCCCTCCATATGCAAGTTACATTGGAGAGAGACTCTGACCTCCAGAGTGTCTACTTTTTATTAACGATGCAGCATGCAGAATTGCATGTCCCCATGGATCCTCCGGCAACTGGGATTTCATTAGCAATGGACGTGCAATCCATAGGAGTCTTTTTATAAGTGACTCTGCCAACTCGTTCTGGGTGTGAACATGCGCACTGGATGTTCAATTTCTATTCCCGTTGCCTGGCAGTACTCTTGAAATGACCGAGAGGTAAATTCCCCATCATTATCCAGACGTATTTTCTTTATATGGTTGTCTGGAAAATGCACCCGCAACTTTATAATGTGTGCCAGTAGCTTTGGAAAAGCTAAGTTGCGGGTTGATAGTAGACACACATACGAATATTTTGAAGGTGCATCAATTAGTACCATAAAGTACCGAAAGGGTCCACTAGGGGGGTGGACAGGTCCACATATGTCTCCATGTATTTTTTCGAGGAAGCTTGGAGACTCAATATCCACTTTTAGTGGTGATGGCCTTGTTATTAATTTCCCCTTGAAGCAGGGGATGCAAGGGAATTCTCCCTTCTGAAGAATCTTCTGGTTCTTCAGGTTGTGCCCATGGGATTGTGTTAGAATACGGTGCATCATCACAGATCCAGGGTGGCCAAGTCTGTCATGCCAAAGTAAAAACTTGGCTGATGTCGGGCACTTCAGGTGCTCCGTCAAGTTAGCTTACTCTCTCCGAATCTTTGTATGGCAGAGGCCTGATGAAAGGCTCTCAAAGCGTTCAAGTATGGATTTTACTCTATTTTCATGAGACGTTACATACAATAATTCTTTTGCATTTACATTTGATGTTTCCAAATGGAATCCGTTTAAGCGGATATCCTTGAAACTTAGTAAGTCTCGTTTGGAGTTCGGAGAGAATAATGCATCTTTTATATTAATTTCTGTTCCATTAAGGAGCAGCAAGGTTGCGTTCACAGAACCTTCAATTATATTCGATGGCCCTGAAATAGTATTTACAGGGCTTTTGTTTGGTATAATGCTATGAAAATAGCACTTATATTGAAGGATCGTATGTGTCGAAGCACTGTCTACCAAGCAGTCATGAGAGCGATCCATCTATAAAGATGAATAAAACATTTGCATTTCAGGAACATAAACTTTATTTATTCAAAATTCAAAATTACATAATATGAAAGCTCTCATAACATGAAATGTTTTAGATATTTTTTTGCTAAGATAAAAGTATAATCCAGCATGTCATCAGTTTCAAAGTCGTCAGCGGTAAACTTGACTGGAACATCAGATATCACCAAGTTTGTTTCAGCTTTCTTTTTCTTGTTTTCTTTATACAATTACTGGAGATGCTGCGGAGTTCGGCACACTCTGGACCAGTGACCTTTCATGCCACAGCTATGGTACTGGTCTTTCCAATCCCTTTTGGGTGGGGTGCATCATTCTTGTTGTTGTCATTTTTGCGCCATGTGAACTTGCGCTTTCCTTCATTTCTTCGCTGCTGGACTTGGCCCCTAGTTCTTTTGTTCTATCCCCCTTTCTGTGGTCTTTCTTTTCTTTTGTTGTCCCTCTTCTTTCGAGAAGAAGAGGCATTATGAGCTTCTGGGAGGGGGCAGTGCCTGTGTGCATGTTGTGAGAGGCGAGGAGAAGCTCTCTGTTTTGTTCAGCCATGAGTAAACAAGCCAGTAGCTCAGAATACTTGGTGAACTTTCGTTCACGGTATTGCTGCATAAGTATCGCATCTTCTCATGGTAAGACGTGTACGTCTTTTCCAGCATGGGATCTTCTGAGACTTTTTCACCACACAACTTCAGGCATGAGGTGATGCTAAAAAGAGCTGAGTTGTACTCAGCTATGGACTTAAAGTCATGTAGTCTCGGGTTCTCCCACTCGTATCGTGCTCTTGGTAGTATAACATCTTTCTGATGTTTATACCTGGCTTTAAGGGCAGTCCATAGCTCAAGTGGATATTCGACCGTTAGGTATTCAGCCTTTAGGATCTTGTCTACATGGCGGCGAATATAGACAATGGCTTGCGCCTTTTCTATATTGCTTACTTTTTCATTCTTGGTCACAGCAGAAATAAGGGACTTAGTCAGCAGATGAAACTTCACATCAAGCTGCCAGCTCAGATAGTTTCTCCCTGATGCATCTAGCACTTCGAAATCGACACTTGCAATTTTAGCCATTTAATCTAGCAGAGCACAAATTTGCATGAATTAATAATTTAAACAATAAACATTTTTCATGGGAGACAATTTTAATATGAAGAGCTAATTGCATGGATTGGCCAGTCCCACATAAATAAAGAGTCCAAAGTCCCATTACAGTCCATATTACACAAATGGAAGCTTTAATAAAGAAATTACAATTTTGGAAACCCTGTGGGTCCCATATAATATCTTCAGCTTCAATTGTGGCTTCCGTCTCCATGGAAAGTGGTCGTTGGTCTTGGACATTAATATAAGTTTCTCACTACAATTTCTCTCAAAAGTAAAAGAAAAGTGCAGGAAAATAAAATGTAGGACTTAAACAGCCGATCCAAAACCGCAATTAGCCATCCATGCAAAAATTTGTGCTCATCAAACATTTTCAGCAGACATTTTCATCACATGCATCACATGCATTTATATTCGCAGAGAGTGATAAACAATTTAATTAATTAATAACTATTGGACCACTAGACAACGTCATACACCGTTAGGTTAGCTGCCTAACGGCAGAGCGATCGCAGGATCTTCCTAATTATTAAGTTTTAAAAATATGCACAGCCAAACACAGTTTATCCGCAGAATAAGCTAAAATGATGTGAAGCATATTTTAATGATTTTACAAAGGAAATCATTTAATACAAGGGTTGTGCTAGTTGGGTTTTATCCAGAGAGCCCAATAATTAGACATGTTCTTCGTAAAAGGAAGAAGTTTTCCGTTTTAATTTATCCCCCAAAATCCCCAAAAATCCCCTTATTGCCCCATAATTTATAATGATTTTTCATGAATTTTTAGGTATCCAAAACGTCGTTTTAAATCAATTTTTAGCCCAAAAAGCCCTTTTAAGGCTTATATCTAAGCCCACCCTTGGTTTTTTTTGAATCAGAAATGGCTTGTGGGACTGAGTTCCGCAGTTTGCATGCGGGCTTCAGGCCGCAAGGTTGTATTTCGTTTTTGAATGGGCTTCGGGCCCATTTAGCAGAAATTAGGGTTGAGGGGCGGCGGCTAGGGTTAGCCGCCGCCGCCCCTCGCTGTACTGCCGCTGAGCGGTGGCAAGGGGGAGGCGCCCCCTCGCCGGAGCAGGGGGCTTGGGCGTCGGAACGCAGCAGCGCCGCCCCCCTTCAGGGGGCTTCGGTCGCAGAGCGCAGCAGCGCTGCCCCCCTTTGAGGGGCTCTGGTCGCGAAGCACAGCAGCGCCGCCCGCCTTCGCGCCGGGGGGGGGGGGGGTGGTGGTGGTGGTGGTGACCGGCGGCAAGGCCACCGGCGAGGCTAGGGTTAAATGAAAAAAAACCATATTATCCAATTATTTTCAGATTAGAGCATGTTAAAAACATGATTTTTGGGGCGATTATCCCAGATTCCACTTCGAGCTTGCGAGATCTATGGAGAAAACAAGCATACGTATGATAAAAACGACATTTTTTGCGAGTTTTATCTCTATATCCGTCCTCCGGATATAGCGACGGTTGAACGAAGCCTACGCGGATGACGACGCTCTTTTGATGAAGCTTGACGCCGCGCGCGAGGATCTCCCGCCTTTCTTTGCTTTTCGCAAC